>OZ017739.1:362157933-363357933 GCA_963969285.1 Odontomyia ornata | reverse complement strand
GATGCTAGCCTGCCAGCGCATTCACGCGTCCTCAGACAGGGCCAGCAGCAGACTATCGCTGCAGTCCTTTACGGACATTTACATTATTCTGAATCACTACGATACTGCAGGATTCGACCCAACTTAGAAACCGTTGAAAAATTTATTAATCCAAAACTTTTAAGGGGTCATAACTTTTGATCTACTTATCGAGTTTGGTGTCTGTAACTGCGATCGTCAATAAGTACAAAACCTTAAAAATATAAAAACATATATTTGTCACCCCCACAACAATTTAATTCGGTATGACATATGGTATGCTTCACAAAATTTTTTCTCATTCTCCTCTCCTTCCAAAAAAGTGTCCGTCTTTTCAAAATGACAGAGATTGAGATTGATAAAGGATGGTTTTTTTTAGAATTGTAGAACTTTAAGTTGCTAACACTTTTTAATGCTACGTATGGTGTGACAGCTGTAATGCGTGTTGTCGTTAGTTTGGTTCGCCATTTGATCATGAATAGAATGGAATGGAGGACAACATTCGCCGCACATTATTGGCAAGATACCGCCCCAAATAATGATTATAGTCGGAAATTGGGCATCTCGTTTGAACTTCGTCCGCACCAGTCGTGGCACTTACATGCCCGAAATCATATTCAAGTAAAAATGGCACAGAATTATCTTTCCAATAAAACTAATTTCATGGCAATCAAAACAATTTATCCGTATTTTGTTTCATTTCGAAATTCTATACCCCTAAAAAAACACTCTTTACTCGTATATGTACGAAATTTCAACTTAATTATTCTAGGAAATTCGATGCAAAGTGGCTGTGACAGACGAAAGACATACACTAGAGTGATCCTATAAGGATTCCGTTATGACATTCGTATGTGCGGCGATCTGAAAAAGAAGACAAACGGCGCTACGAAAACTACAGAGGCATTGCCCTATTGTGCATACCCTATAAAATGCACTCCAAAATCGTTGAATGCAAGCGGCAGCCTCTCTGCGAAAATATAATAGGAGAGCACCGAGGAGGCAACTTTCAAAAGGGATGGTTTACGATCTACCAAATTTTCTAAGTGAAGCAGGTGCTTCAAAAGTATTATGGATTTAACAGCGATGCGTTCTAAATTTTTTTGACATCAACTAATACTTAACTTTGGCAGCACATTGACACAGAGAAAGATACCACCTCACAGCACTGTCATGCACGTAAAAGTTGCATTCCTCAAGGGCGTCAACATTATGACTAGATACATTCCGGATGCCATCTTAACGCTAGAGTTCGAAGCAAAGAAAATCATCCTAGAGATTAATGAAACTAATACTAAGCTCATAACTCAAGAATAGCTAAACATCCGAGCTCGACAAAACTTGACTTATGGTGACTTCAACCTGAAAAAGGTGAATCACTTGGCATATGAAGGGTCCCACTTTAACCGAAAAGGAATCATTTCTATACTTCCCAGCTAAATGTCCAGAAATATGGGATTAATATATGTATATGACATATATTAATCCCTTATTAGTCCCGTTTTGTTCTATGGACATGAACCCTGGACCTTTACAAGTAATTCTAAAAAGATCATGAATTTTTTCATCTGCAAAGTGCAAAGAAGGGTTTTTGGCCATATAACCTACCGGATGTAGAATAGGATCCCTTAACAACACCTTGCATTTCCTCAACCATTAATCCTTCTTTATTACTTTGGTGTCTATCAATAGCTCCTGTTTTACATCCTTATATTCAACTTTATCTCTATCATCCACCTTTGTCTCTAGCGCTTACCGTTGATACCCTAAAACCTCAGAGAATTGCTTCAGTTTATCGTTATAACTTCTTTAGAGCAAATTATGACGCAATTAAAACCAATCTGGAGCCAGTCAACTGGTGCACCTTCTTCACTGGTCTTGACTGTGATAGTGCTTTGAACAAATTTTACGGGTACCTTAACAATCTGATTGCTCATTATACTCCACTGCAAGCCTTGGCTTACTCGAAGAGTTCGTTGTGCTTTAAAAGCCAAATACAAGGGGCATAGGCACTATAAATTAACCGGGACCGATGATGCCAAACAGAATTTTTGTAGACTGTGTTTTTTGGCTAAAGAGCTCAAAACGGCCATGAAAAACTACTTTAGCAGTTTAGAGAGTTCCCTCCTGGCAAATAATGCGAAACCCTTTTGGTCCTACATCCGATGTTTTAAATCTTCCTCTGCCATCCCCTATACTGTTAAATGGAATAACACTGAAGCCTCCTCCCAACCGGATATTTCTAACCTATTTGCCGTATATTTTTCCTCTACTTTTCCCTCTTATGATACACTACACTCCCCCATAAATTCAATTCTAACTTATCCAGCATCCATTACATTCTACTCCACTGATCCTTCTGGAGTTGAATCCCTTATTAACTTGCTCGATCTGAATGTTAGTTCTGGTCCCAATGGATTGCCAAATATTTTGTAAAACCACTTTGTTCCTCTTTGTGTTCTCCTCTATCCCTTATATTCAATCTCAGCCTTGATACTGGCACCTTTCTTACGTACTGGAAAGATACAAATGTTGTTCCTATCTTTAAAAACGGCGACTCATCAACTGCCTCAAACTATCGTCCCATATCACTTCTCTCCTGTTTCTCTAAGCTGCTGGGACGACTTGTAGACAACAGGCTTCTTGAGTCATTGAGTTCCACAGAAACATGGATTCTTAAAGAGTCATTCAACTTCCTCGAGCTTGGTTGAGTTGGATTATATTGCAAGAGCTCTAGATAAACAGCTTCAAGTTGATGCAATATTCACGGACTTCTCCAAAGCTTTTGACTCCGTGAACCATGTTCTTCTCTGTCAAAAGTTAGCTTTGCTCGGCATATCCGGTTCGCTACATTCTTGGATTTCATCCTATCTATCCTCTCGTTCATGTCGTCTTAATCTCTATGACACAACCTCCTTTTCATTCAATCCTACATCCGGCGTCCCTCAAGGGTCAATCCTTGGACCTCTTCTTTTTGTACTGTTTATCAATGATTTTCCCTCTGTAATTTCTTCTTCTTGTCTCCTGTACGCTGATGATTTCAAGGTGTTCCGGATAATTAGATCCTTTGAAGATTATCAGCAACTCCAAAATACTCTCCTTAACCTCTATAACTGGTATAATGCAAATTCCCTTCGTATCAATGTTTCCAAATGTTTTAAAATGACTTTTACTTTGAAAATTGCTGGTTTTTTTTCTTTAAAATTTAAGAACCGGATACAAATGAACACAAAAAAAACCGGAAAACAGATTTTCGCCATCCGTACCTAGGCATCATCAATGACCGCAGTGACCAAAGCAAGGCAAATTTCTGTTTTATTGGTTCTTGATATTGGAGGAATTCACGGAGAGTGCGAAGTGATGCTAGCGCACGATACACAATAAATGCGAATTGTTTGGGGACTGAACTGAAGGATTTTTTATCCTTATAGTGTAAATGAATGACTTCTTCTTCTTCGTAGAACTACTGCCCCTCTCGGTCCTTCGCTTCCTGCAAATAGGGCCTCCAACTGTCTCTGTCCATTGACCGCGTCCTCCAATTTTGAAATCCGAGCAGCGATGAACTGTCTTCATCGACTTAAGTCAGACCAGCGTTTCCTCGGTTTCCCCACTGGTCTCCGCCTTTCAGTTGTTCCAACGAATATCTTTTTGGGTATCCGTTGTTCTTCCCTAAGATTCATGTAGCTACCCGATCACAGCTTCCGCAGTTGAGACCACCGGCTTGTCAAAAATTTCATACAGCTCATGATTGTATCCAATTCGCTATTGGTCCCCGTCTAGCTTCGGATGGCGGTTTTCGGTAAAAACAACGGTTCTTCGGTTTTCTGGTTTTTTCAGCTTCGCTTTAACCGGGCGGTTTTATAAGGGATTTGGATCATTGATTATCTTGAATATAGTAAACAGTACTCTGAGTATTATTTTAACGTTTTGGACCGGTTGGATAAAAAAGTTCGTAAAAAAAGACCCAGCTTACAGAAGAAAAAAATAATTTTGCATCAAGAGAATGCAAGTCCTCACACAAGTGCTTTAACGATGGCTAAATTAAAAGAATTAAAGTACGAAATGCTTTCACCCCCACCGTATTCACCAGATTTGGCTCCATCCGACTATTACTTCTACATGAATTTGAAGCAATTTCTTCCTTCCAATAAAGTGGGAAGGGATTGATAATTTGATGTGGGAGAACCGGAGCTGTAGATGGCGAAAAAACAGTCAGCAAACATGGCATATATGGCCTGAGCACTCACGGCTGTATGGTTTTGGTATGAAAGGGAGTTAACGGCTTGATGAGGGTCTATTTTGGATGATTAGCAGAAGATTTAACATAAGAAAGCCTTGCAGATTTAGTAAATTTTTTGGGTTTTGTATTTAGAAGAAAAAATTTGGAGAGGTCTAGTTCCAATTTCGAACATAAGTAAAATTTTCGGGCTGAAATTTTCAAGGACAATGCATCATCGTCTTTTCTTATGAGCGAGCCATGGGGGACTATTAGAGTTCGAAGTACGGGTAGTCTGTGTATTATGTGATGATTTCATTAAGAATTGAATAGAATAGGCTATGTAGACAGGTTAGTATCATCTGGATCGAGAATAGCACGTCAATTGACAATAGGAAGTTCAGACGCCAAGCCTTCGTAGTTTGCCTTGAGACATTAAAAACATTACCTTGCAGAGTGATAAAAATGAGTGTAAGGCGATAGAAGGGTAATTGGAAGTGACAATGGAGTTCGTTTCGGTGTCTCAGCTGAAGGAACGTAAATTGGAATCTCCACAAATTAGGAAGTGAGTTGGTGGTCCGGATTCCTGCGTGATGACAGGTGAGCTGGACGTAAGCAAAGAAGACGTATAAGCGCCAGTTGTGTATGGAGATTCAAACCAGCACACTCTCAACTGAAGACCGGGGGGTGGAAACTGCAAACAGCACAGTTCAGTATTGAATCAAATCAAGCGCTATGAAAACCCTTCCCCTTTCTAATTTTCCAGAGACAGACGGAGCCCACGTCTGAAAATAATATGGTGAGGGATGTTTTCATCATTCGATATCCGATCAGTGAGCCAGGTTTCGGTTGAACATATAATTTCGTCATTAGAAAGAGTAGATGCAAGTTTGAGAGGGTTCATTTTGGCTCTAGTACCTCTAAATTTCTGATAATAGAGGTTTAATCTATTATTAGACACATCATAACTCACTTTTCTGCTGAGATCTGTCAAATGCAGAAAAATTTTCCCGCAGAGAACGTTCAAAGCGCTTCACTGGGATACCCGATGGCCAGAAGTCCAAGTTTGGCAAAGTTTTTGTTTCAGTTGATACTGCTATTTTATATGATGCGACGAAACGGGTTTGGTTGATTATCACGACTGAGTTTCTTACAACTCAAAACCTGCGGAGAGATGGGTAAATGTGCCTTTTTGGCTGATATGCAGCTCGAACAGGTCAAAAAGTTTAAAGTAGTAAGCAGTGCTTATTGTGCGACGATCGGGAAGGGAATTAACGAGTAAAACTCCCAAAAACCCGTTCACATCACCTTACCGGCTGAAAAGCGAGTTTTAACTTCTGACGGTCCTGACTTCCCCTTTTTTGCCACACCATAGAGGCCTTTTTTGACTAAGGAAGCTAGTGTTCGTGGCAATGAGAGGGCATTTTCCCCGAACGGTCCACGTACTCGATCCTGAATTTTTCTTCGTTAAAGACTTTATTATGCTGCGTTGCGCAGCCAAACGATGGCCCTTTGTTTCGCTCATTGTAAGGACAACTAAACAAACCGGTCGGGCGGTCGACTTGACCTTCACTCATCTTGACGAGTTCTCTCTCTAAGTTGTCAAAAGTAAAAGGCTCGTTAATATTTCAATACTCCTCGTAGTTGGACAAAAGCTTACTGCGTCTCAAGCTGGATGATCCATTTGCTCTGCCGCTAGTAGCGACACGTCTGAAATCATTTGGTGACACGGATAAGTAGGAGGCTACAATATGCTTTCAACCTGTTGGCCATGTTCCAAGAGGAGATTGATTGAAAGCTGAGGTACGTGAGGACGAGTAGTTGCTGATCTGCTCCGAGTAATACTTATGGTGGCAGCGGTGTTCAGAATGCCATTCATAAAGTCATCCAGCGCATTTGGTACAAAAACATATACCGAGCGAGTGGAGACAATCAATTAGATTTCCTATCCACAAAAAAGGTGACAAGTTACAGTGCGAAAACTACAGAGACATATCGCTACTTTGTACGGCGTACAGAATATTTTCATAGATCATAAAAAAACAAAATCGGATCAGATGCCAACAGTATTATTGCGGAACATGAAGGTGGCCTTAATGCAGGTAGATCGAAGATCGACCAATTGTTTACAGTCAAGCAGGTAGTTGAAAAATGTTGGGAGTTCAACATGGACGTACACTAAATTTTCGTTGAGTTTAAGCAAGCATACGACAGTATTAATCGTAACGTACTGTACCAAATAATGTTTTGCTTTGGTATCACAGACAAAAATGTCCATCTTACAAAAATGACAATGATGCCTTTGACACAAATATTTGACTAAAGCAGGGAGATGGACTGCCCCATTGCTTTCCATATTGGCTCTGGAATACTTCAAGAAAGCTACAGGTCGATGCAAAAGGTACGTTATTATACAAGTCGAGCCGAGGGTAGCCTATGCAAAAGTCATCAGCATTTCGTCACGGCCGCTAAAAATCGACAACGCACACTTTCTGAAACTCGACAGCGAAGCAAAACTAGTAGGGCTACAAACCGATGAGAATAAAACAAAGCTCATGAGGAAGTCGAGCAAAAATACCTCGAATGCCCAAAATATCACACATGGCGAGTACAATATCGAAAATGTGGACGAATTTGTGTATCTAGGCACTAAAATAACGAGAACCAATAAATAAAATATTTAGTGCAGTTTTGACGATCCTGAAGACCAGCGGCATACGCAGGAAAACAAAGCTCCAAGTATACAAATCTGAAATAAGACCAGTGCTATGCTATGGGTGTGAAACATGGACCCTAGCCCAAGCACCCGCAAATATATTGAACGCCTTCAAGAGGCGAGTAATCGGAGCGAAGCTAGACGGAGATCAATGACGAATTCGATTCAAATATAAGCTGTATAAAATTGTTGACGAGCCGGAGGTCTCAAGACTTGTAAGACTGCGGAAGCTGCAATGGGCTGGTCACGTGAATCGTATGGGCGAACAAAAGATACCCAAAAAAGTATTCTTTGGGAGAATGGAAGGCCGGAGACCAGTGGGGAAACCGAGAAAATGCTGATCTGACTCGGCCGACAAAGACAGTTCATCGCTGCTCGGATTTCGAAATTGGAGAACGCAGTCAATGGGCAGACACAGTTGAAGGCACTTGTTGCGGGAAGGGGAAGCCCGAGAGGGACTGTAGTGCTACGAAGAAAAAAAGGTTACAAGTGATATGAGGTGACTAGTCATATAACTAGATAACAAGTCATATGACAAATGGTGTTCTACGGGCGCCAAGCTTACGTGAATGTAAAATGGAGAAGACAGTGTGCTCTGTTCCTGGGACATTTCACTTGTGTTGATGCTGTTCACAGCGAAATACTAGTGGAATGCACATTTTTCACTGGAAGAGGCGGTAATATCTATCATAGCAAAGAAAGCACCAGGAGCAGATTATGTTTCGGCAGGATGGTTTGTTACCTTTTTTTAAACATGCTGCTCAGTATGTTTGAATCATCGCTGCGTGCTACCCGGGACGTTGATATGTAATGAGGCCCGTACTTATTAGTAAGAGGAACTGGAATATCGAGTAATTGTCTATATACTGCCCGAAATCGATGCCACACAGGGCTAGAAAAGTGCTCAAGCATTTCATTAGGGACTGCTCAGGAAGTTTTTGCAGAGTTGGTGAGTGCGCTTCAAATACCAAAGACACAGCGCTGTTACTCTCGACCATTTTTTTTTGCTAGTGACTCTGAAGGACAGAAAAGCAAGTGTACACCACTAAGCAGCCAAACGGGTCTGAGATGTCTGCAAGGAGTAGCACTAGTTGGCGCAGGAACGCTGTGGGTGAAACTTAGATGCCGAACAGTTTGTATGATTGAGGGTGAACCATTCATCCTTCTTGTCGCCAGAGTACGCCAAAATTTATTTGTATACTCACTGAAAAAAATTGCGAAAATTTCACTGATTGATGCAGGAGGACATAGTTCTACTAGAAGATTGGCGAATTGGGCAATATTCAGTGAGGAAATTAGTTAAATTTAAACGATATGAAAAATGAGTGGAAGCTTCTTTTAACTTTTATCGCAAGATTAACCAATGAAATCAGTGATCGGTCGAATATCTTCGAGTTCTCTAAGAGCTTCAACACTAGAGAATCAGTTTTAGCCTAGCAGAGATACCGTTCCTCGATCGAGCACCAAAGTCGAGCAATCCGCAGATAGTACTAAGATGGAAGTTATGATCTTTTGTAGAATATCCCATACCACGGTATCAAAAGATACCAACTTTGTAAGCTTAAATGTCCAACCCCACCTAAGTGACGGAGTTTTTGAGGATGATAGAGTCTTCACTTATCTTTCGTTACTAAGGGGATTTTTCAATCTGATCCTGTTTCACTAATTCATATAGTGATCAGTTACTAATTTTTATAATCAATTATTTTGTTTATTTGATATCTGCAGCGCAATTATGTTTCTTCTTGAAAAGCCGTTTGGCGTTGTTTTTTTTGAGTGGGCAGACGCGTTTTGACTACTGTGAGTCATCTTCAATGTCTAACGGATGTGTCGAAAGAAATGTTTTCATATAGGTGTATGATCAGTTAAGTAGGCAGGTAATAAATTAGGTTAGGTGGAAGGATGTTAGGTTTTCCTTTTTTTGGATTGCTGGGTGTCCGTTCGTTCGGGTTATCTCGTTTCAGTTACCGTCAGAGGGTGTGGTCTATTATTGAGAAAATTGCGTTGAAATTTGTAGTAAGTTGTTCGTTGATAATGTTACCGTCTGTTTTTCTAGGTTTTTATATTTCAAGCCTTTCTAAAATGTCAAGTCTTGTTTCTTTGCTTTGTTTGTGTAGCAATGTCATCGTGTTTGCCATAGCGTCAAGCTCGTGTAGGTGATTTTGCAGGTGCGTCGCATAGTCGGAGTCTGCCTTGTTGAGTAAGAAAGATCGTAAGTGCTCGTTGTGTCTTGTCGTTAGTTTCTGTGTGCTCCTTCCTATGTACGAGGACGGTCCGATTAGTACTTAGCCTCACTGCACGATGGCGCCACTATCGGAAGAGACATTCACTATCGTGTACTGCATTCTCGTAGACACCTTCTGTCAACATTTCAGCCGAATAGAAAATCAAAGAGCGCTTGGATGCTATACATATATGGTGACTCTGCTCCTGCGATGGTGGCCGTAAAAAATTGGTTTAACGAGTTTTAGCGGGGTCGCACGACCACTTTTGATGAGCTACGCCCAGCTCACCCGAAAACGGCTATTACGGAAGATAATGTGACAAAAATCCGTGAGCTTTTGAAGGTGCGTGGGATAGCTGAGATCATAAGATCTCAAAAGACCGCGTGAAATTTTGGGCATGAAATTTTGGGAATGAGAAAGGTATCGGCGCGATGAGTGACACTTTTACTCACTTCGGACAACAAGTGCAATCGTGAGACCAGTTCAGAGCAGTATTTTACGCTGTTTAAGCGCAATCCAAAGGAGTTTTGCGTCTTTCGTCACCGCCAATGAAATATGACTCTAATGAGACACGCCAGAGACCAAGGAGCAGTGGAAACAGTGGGCTTCACCCGGCGAACGTTCTTCGAAAAAGGCGAAGACTGTCCTATTGACCGGAAAGGAGCTGGCCACCGTTTTCTGGGATTCACAAGGTGTGATCTGCATCGACTATGACGTCAGATTGTAGCTCAACTGAAGGTATGGTCGGACTGCACACGGATGCTTTCATTGTTAAAGTCACATGATTGGTTAGTCACTATCTACTGATTGCATAGGTTATGAAGCAGAGAAGCATGATTTCTACCACAAATCCTTTGCACGCAAGAATGTGTCAGACCGCGCTAATCCTTTCAAGAAAGAAAGTTGCATCTATAGATCATAGAACCTCATTGAACAGATTCTTCCATAGAATGTAGTATCGCATCGGAGAGATCCTAAGGCAAAAGGATAATGGGGATAACAAAACAAATTTCGCCAGCAGTCCTGGTAATTAAAAAGACCATTTTGATCATTTCAAAAAGTAAATAATAGAGTGACTTAATGTCACTTTATACCATTAAAAACAAGGCCCAGACAGATGTTAATTGTTTATCGGTTCCGGCTTAGGTGTTCAGAATAGAAGGGGAAGTGTTTAACGGGTGGTATAGAAGTCCTGCGCCTCTAAAATGGAATAAAAACCGGTAATTGTCTTCCCATCTACCATGATATTTTCAATACGAAGGAAACATAGTTTACTACATTTTAGACTTAGTTGTACTATGATGTTGAGGCCTCTTAATTTAAATCGCAAATGGAAATTGGGTCGAATAAGTTTTTGGTTTTATGAACCAGGTAACGTACCATTTTAGTGACTTTTGCGGATCTTTATTATTTTGATTTGTAAGAACGAAGGATTATATCGAAAGTCGATTCGGTTTGCAATTTTTCTCGAATTTAACAATTATTTTGGGTGTGAATAAAAATTAATGAAAACCAGCTTGTTCTGGTTATTGCAATTTTTTCATTTAATATTTGTATATACTTCTTCTGGTGAAAATGAATCTGAATAAGTTTTGAAAGTGTTCTTTCTTATAGAAAAACGTACAAGCTTGTATTACAACCTTCAAGTTCCATAGTATTAAAAAAAAATTCCTTCCAGCATCAATTTCACATGTTCCTGCAAAAAAAAATCCCACAATGTTATATCCTCCATCATCAGCATGAAGGATTTGCTGATTGAATTAAAATTGCTCCACGAGATTTTTTCCATTTATATTCAACTTCATATTCTCATTTCGTCCGGAAAACATACGCGAACGAATAAATTATCTTTCGGACTTGAAGCTCCATCGATCCAACTGTAAGCCTAATGATTTTGTTTTTTTTCATTTCCAATTTTGTTTCCAGCTCGCTGCCGTGCACATATTCCTAGCGAAATATCGCCGAATCCAATGTGGTGTATTTTTTTATTATTTCTGCCCATTCTACTGATCCTGGTACTACTACGCTACTCATCGTTTGCATAACATCTCCGCTGGACCGTATCTACTTTACATGCATGTCCTGAACACATTCGGCAACGAAAGCTCGAGCGAAAAAAAGCGTTGATGGGAGCAGCAAGAGCAAGTACCAACCACCTTGTCTGTGATGTACTCGTATATCCTTCATGGTTCAGGATACTTTTTTTTTTGTTTCATCCATCAGATGCTATTTGTTTTTCCTTTCTTTTTTTGTTGTTTTTGCAATCCAATTTCATTGTTTGAAACCATTTCGTGAAAATATCGGATTATTACTGATTACACTCGACAGGATTTGGTTTGGGTAATACTGTGCTCTGAGTCTGTTTTTTATTCAATTCAGGACGAACGATGGCTGGTGGTAAGTTTGTGCATCGACCGGTGCAAAAGTGCTCTATGGGCAAGGATTAAAGGTAATGTGTACTCGTATGTGCATGGCAATTATTCGGTGGCAAACCAAAACCATTTATTCGATAAGGTTTGGTGGATGCTCAAGTGTAATATGTTGATAGAATTGTTCGTATAAGGATGCACACATTGTGTTAAGGGTTAATTGAAAAAAGGCGCGAACAGTAGGTTTGATTTAATATTGATGACGGCTAAGTGGAATGAGAATAAATTGATGCATGAAAAAATACATAAAACTTCAGCATTAATTTATTTATGTAATGGAAAAAATAATTATTTTTTAATTTAATTCCGCTGAGTTTTTTCGATGAATTAATTTTACAAATATCCATGATTTATATTGTGGATAGGGGGGGCAGTGTTGGGAACAATAAATGAAAGAGGAAATCTAGTAAGGACAAGCGGAAAAAGAGGCATGATAGAAGTGGAAATGCTGGTTCGAATTCCAAGTTTGTTGAAAGCTATTCAGTACCACGAAAAAAATTATTCAGTAGCCACGGGAGAAGTACTCAATAAATTATCTATCTGTATGTTAGCGAAATAAAAATACTCGTTTTTAACAATACTCGCTAGTATGCTTATTCAAATACAAGCACATACCGTTTCAGTTGGCAACTAGGCATTGTTTTAAAGTGAAAAATATTATGCCTCGCAACTAACGTGGGGACGACCCTACCCAGGTGACTTCAATCGTCTTAGCATATATGTCTTCACAAGAACCAAAATCCTGGCCAACTTTATACCGCTAGTCAACTATGAGCCCTGAGTTTAGTACGACTGTATCAATTTTATCTGCAGACAGTTTTCTAATTGGTTTATAATTAAATGCAGAAGCTTACATAAATCTTTATCTGCTTGCAGACAAATAAATTTAACCATGACAAAATAATTCAAAGTTTTCGTTTTCCAACTCCCAACTTGCACGTCTTAACAAAACACAATTTCATTCTTAATTTACCGCCCACTAACAATTTGTTCAGGTCATTATCGTACACAAGTCAAAGAGTAATTTTCTTACTTTCACCCATAATTTTCCCGTTGACTTCTCGAAACTGTATCCATACATTATCCGCCTAGACTTGGACATAACAGCCACTCCTTGAACAGCTTTAAAATATACGAAATACGACCCTAAAAAATTCCCTACAAACGTACGAAACGAACGAGCGGACGTGGCGACAATGACATCGATAATGTCACAATAGGAAGGACTCTGAAGATGAAAACGAAGGACCAACCCAACTGAAATAAAAATAAATTGTTGCAAATTGACAGAGAGATTTATCCTTTCCAAAACCCCAATGTGTATCCTCCTATCTTGGAAGATTTCACGTTTGCCCCCCAAATCTCTAGCTCTTTGTATGGTCATTCGAGCTTACGGTTCACTGGCTGAATTGAATCATTGCGTTGAAGAATTCTTTTTTTTGTGAAAAAGGATAGCGAACAAGTTGAGGAGAGAATTGTTAAATTTGCTCGTTGATACTCTGCAACTGGAGACCATTAAAGGAAAGTTTGTTTGGATGAATAGCATTTTCGGTGCATACAAAGGGCAAGATCTGATTATCCTAGTGGATAGTGTATAATTCTTGCTGAGACACTGGCTACCAGCTACGAGAGTCCGAGGACCATTTTCTTTTTCACACTGTCGCAACATAAATCACTCTCATTTGTGGAGTCGTCCTTTTGTGCATGCAAGATTAATGCATAGTAAGAGGAAAATTGTTTGCTGCAGAAAAATAGCAACTTATGTTCGCTCATTCGTTTAGTGGTGGATGAACAGATACGAAAAATAAAATATATTGAGCTGTGGCGGGTGGGTCACAATAACAAAGGCTGTTTGCAAGTTAGCACTGTACAGGGAGGACTGTGTTTAACTTGTGGATAAAATAAGATGGCCAATATTCGATTGTCCTTTTCTCAAGAGTGGACTTAACCTAAAGGATTGTTTGTAATGTAATTTATTTTGGGATGTTCCACAACTGAAAATGCTTTTATTATCCCTTTTTTTATTTCATTCTTTTGTTATTCATTTCCTGGCTGGAAGATCTTATAGATGTTAGGTTAGGAAATATATTGTCAGGGAGGTTTGAATTTCATCCCTATTAGTTCGTAATCTTTTTTGTGATATCTTGAGTTGCTGACCGATACATTTTCTGCAGTCAAGTGAAATAGGATAAGGGAATCATTTATGGGCAATTTTTCATTTTGAATGTTTATCTAGTTTTTGATAGGTATATAAGAGGTTACATATTGGATTGTTGGTCCTATTGAGTTTTGGAGGAGTTTGATGGTGATGGAAGCGAGTGTTTCAGAATACTAGATTATGGTGGCCCTGGTTGTCGGTTCAAAATTCCAATAACCAAGAAAGTTTGCGAAAGTGTGTATGGTGGCGTGTGGCGTCCATGGTCCCCATTCAAGGGTAGGCCATTTTTCCCGAACAAGCTGTTTCGGTATCGACCTTATAATTATCGGTTGAAAAACTGTTCGTTGAAGTATGAATGTGGTAATAGTTTACAAAGGTAGAAAAAATAGCTAGAAGCGGCCTGAAAGACGGGCACAAAATTTTGACATTGAAAGCGTAGATTGCAATTACTAAGACGATAGAAAACATGAAATAAAGCGAAGTTGTGATTTCCTTTTTTAAGGTTACCAATAATTTTGTTTTGTAGGCCTCTCAGAATAGGTTTAAAGTTTTGACTAAAAAATGTAATTTGAGAGTCCATTTATAGTTTGCACTATAATTGTTTTTTAGGCGGGGCATCCATAAAGTCTAGAGTCGGAAAAGTGAAAAATTAACCTTTACTTCGTCGGATTTGGTAACGATGAAGAAAAAATTGCTAGAGATACCGGCATTGGTAGAAAACCTCAAAATTGGATGAAAGAAAGGCAGAATGGTTAGAGCAAGAAAACGAAAAAAGCAGGGTGAGAGCAAGAAAACGAAAAAAGCAGGGTGATAATATAGTAAGCCGATTAAAAACCAAGATGTTGAACCAAGAGCCTAGGCTCACGAGGGGGTTTTCAACGGAGCTGGAGAAGTTAAAGTAGTTAATTAAATCGATAATGCTCGGTAAATGAATTTTTAAAGCGGGAGGAACCTTTTTGAATGGTGGGCGACATATTAGTGGTTAAAGCTCTGGCCTAGTATTGTTCGGTAAGGGGACATGAAGTGAATTGCGAAAAATTTCACTAATGCCTGCGAAAATAGTCCTTGCCTATAATTCAAAATGAATAACTATATCAAGAAATATGTCACTGAACCCAATTACGAGTTTGCATTGCGGTGATAAAAAGGAATCATGCAAGGCAAACAGATTTTACTTTAAAAGCGGAGAGACCATGGATTCACGGACTGAAAATCACCGCATTGTATCAGAAATAGCTAGCTTCCTGACTCTAGCTAGCTTGCCGGCTGGTCTGACCAGTCAATTAGAGACGAAACCTGAAATCAACCCTGGAAACTCCTAAGATTGCACGATGGGTCATTAGTAATAAAAGATTTCTATGCACGAGGGTATTTTGGAATCAAAAGAGTCAGAGAATTGATAGACAGCGAGTTCTTTATACCACGGATAGAACGGAACGGAAATTGTATAGAGTGCACCGTATCGACAAGGAAGACAGGGAAGCAGGAAGGCGCCCTTCATTCTATTCCTAAGGCGGAAGTACCTCTCGATACGCTCCACCTGGATCACCTTGGACCAATGCCTTCAACGCGAAAGTACTACAATTACATTTTAACGGTCGCGGATGCATTTACGGAATTTACCTGGCTTTTTCCCGTGAAGTCGACATCAACGAAGGAGAGCATCAAGATGTTAGAAATATTATTAGCCGTGTTCGGAAATGCAAGAAGATTTATTGCGGAAAGAGGACCCGCTCTCACATCCAATTTGTACAAGAGATATTGCGCGGACAACGCGGAATTGACGGAGATTGTCGAAGAAGAATTGCGAAGAAACTTTACCGATAAGCGAAGAGAATTGCGGGAACGAGCGAGAAATGAAATCGCGCAGCGGCAAGCGGAAAATCGAGTACGACACAACTTGCGTAGGAGCCCTTGCCAGTAATATGATATTGGAGCGTTCGTGATGATAGAGAAGCCCCAGTTTGGCATTGAGCAAAAGATAAGATCGAAGTATTTGGGACCGTATTGAGTCGAAGAAGCCCTTGCTCATGATCGCTATCGACTCAGCAAGCAGGAAGATTGTGAAGGACCAATCCAGACATAATCAGTAGCGGACCAAATGAAGCCATGGCCAGGCACTTCATCCGGGTCGGATGACAATCAGGAAGGCCCATGTCGGGTGGCAACACTGACGGCGGAGACATCGTCGCCTGCAACATGATCGAAGGGACTCGACTACGAGAGCGTGCCACGAGCAGACGGGACTTTGTTTAGCTCTTCTTAATTAATGAATTCGTTCTACCTAAATACTAAATTTTGTAACAAACCCTCTCATCGAATAAAGATTGCTTTATTGTTCAACCTTTACATTCATACGCCATTACAATAAATTTGAGAGAAAGGGGCTAGCATTTGTCAGTGGGGTGGATGACAGAGATAGAAGATGGGAAAATGGATTAGGCTGCGCAGTGGAGCACATAATTAAAACAACTTTAGTTCGGGTTCTCACCAGTAATTTCGAAATAAACTCCAACTAGGAGTTAACATTGGTGGAAAATTTACTCAAGTTGGCGAGCACCGTGTTTAATGAGGCAAGCAATTTTTTTTGAAATTACTATTAAAAGGTTCGCATGGAACAGTTCGTTAGACCATTGAATTTACATCCTGGAATGGAACCTCATGACTTTATTACTAAATTTGGCTTGTATCCCCACTTCATACAAAATAATGTCAACACGTCTACTGGTCATAAGGCTGACACTTTAGGATACGTTCCTGGTTTGGCTCAATTCGATGATTGAGTTCACTGGATTCGGTTTTTGAACTTTGCGGCACTAATCCATTCTTTTTATCTGGGGACTCGCTTTAAGAACACTTTTAAAAACGTGCCATTCCCACTTCTCCTGTTTGCAGATACCAGCAAGTCTTTTTTAGTTCACCAGCGAGCGGTGGACTGTCCAAAAATATCGGCTACCACTTCGCTCCCATGAATAAAGGGAATCAAACAAAAGCATGCATTTCCAACTCTTATGTTGTTGTGACCACGGGTCCTTTAGCGTAGGGATTCCAGAAATAGTTCAAATAATTTTTAATATATATTAAGCTTCATGTATGTAAAACTGTGATAAGACCTGTGCTATGCTATGGGTGTGAAACATGGACCCTAATCCAAGCATCCGCAAACATATCGAACGCCTTCGAAAGACGGGTTCTGAGGCGAATAAAAGGAGCGAAGCTAGACGAGGACCAATGGTGAATTCGATAGAAACATGAGCTGTATAAAACGAACCGGAGGCCTTAATGATTGTAAGACTTGGGAAGCTGCAATGGGCTGGACACGTGAATCATACGGGCGAACAACGGATACTCGAAAAGGTATTCGTTGGGAAAACAGAAGGGCTACACCAGTGGGGGAACCGAAAAAACGCTAGTTTGACCCGGCCGAAGAAGACAGTTCATCGCTGCTTGGATTTCAAAATTGAAAGATGCGATCGATAGACCGAGACAGTTGAAGGTGCTTTCTGCGGGAAGTGAAGGCTCGAGAGGGGCTCTAGTGCTACGAAGCAAACAATTTGTTAATATCAACATTAGATAGCTAATTTTTTAACTGTGTCGAATATATTTGGCAATAAACTCAAATTTAAAATTCAGTCTATTCATATGTCCTATGATTGCCACCTAAGTATCAACAATAATCATGTGAGGAATTCATTTTGAAATTCAGGCAAGGATAATTTATTTATTCTTTCTTTGGTATACTATTTAATATATGATCTTCGTACTAATTTTTCTCATGAGCTTTGTTATTGCTGCTCTTTTTTTAATTTAATTTATAACGGCAGGAACCACGATGTACGTATTGGTCCTAACAACAACTTCTTCAAGGTCAGGCTTATTGACGTTATTGTAGTGGAATAGTGCGTTATTATACATCCGTAAAGGACTGCAGCGGTGTCATGATGCCTCAGCAAGCCAAGTATGGGTGCTCACTGGAAACGATCTGATCTAGGGATGCGTGTAGGCGCTGGCAGACTAACGTCTTCGGTATTATGGTGCGGGGTCTTTCCCCTAGCGTGATGACACACTACAAATTATTTCGCGTATACGAATTAAAGGGTTTTGTAATCGTAAAATAATGACCTAGGTAAGAATAAGGTAATTATTATTTTTCTATCTACTATGGTTATACTCCCACATATAAACAGGTGGGTGACCCCGTATTTGACGAGGAAAATTGTGACCGACAACAAAATGTGGGGCACCTTGGTACGGATGGTGCCACCTCGCTCCGCCAGATCTAGGGTCTCAATGCTCGAGTCTGCATGCAGGGACTCTCCATCCCGGCGAAGCAGCTAATACTGGCACCGATGTCGATTAGGGCGACGTTGACTTCGCCAAGCAATTTGATTGGGGCATACGCCCGTGTGTCGTTTACTGTGGCCTCCGAAACGTTACAGCAGGATACGATTTGAAGCAGGTGCGCACCTCTTTACAGAAGCTCCCCCGTCGATGAGTTGACCATTTTACTCTGTGTGGGCGGGACATAACCTATTCTGTCGC
Organism: Odontomyia ornata; assembly: GCA_963969285.1. Classification (NCBI taxonomy): domain Eukaryota; kingdom Metazoa; phylum Arthropoda; class Insecta; order Diptera; family Stratiomyidae; genus Odontomyia; species Odontomyia ornata. The sequence goes on along the minus strand of OZ017739.1, from coordinate 363,339,629 downwards.
GAAAATATTTTGCATGCACCGCCTGATATTCCCGGAGCCGAATATGATAAGGTTTGATTAGGCACTCTACCGGGGTTTCCACAGGGGTTCTTTTCAACAGCGTTGTTGGAGAACCCTCTAAAAGGGAGGGATCGTCCGCCGTCGGTTGTGTCTTAGTACAGACGACACTGTTGCAAAGGTTGATCGTAACTAGTCATATGTTTGGGTTTCCGCTCTACAGTTAAGTCTTGGAATATTTCTGGTGTGCGCGGGTACCAGACCGTCAGTTTCGCCACCGCGGCTAGAGCAAGTGCTTCAGAATTATCGGGTATCCCCGGCGCCACTTCCCTAACCCCTCTGCGTGAACTGTGTTTGGTTGTCAGATATGGACGTTCCCGCAAGCACTTCCATGTCGACTAATTGCTTGCATGAGGGAGGCCCTGTCAGGAGTTTCAATCATTGAAATACGTAACCCAGCTCTGGCCGCAGGTTCTGTTTCAGCAATCTCAACAGTTGAAGTGGTTCAGTCAACTGATCGTTGAGGCGCAGGATATCTGCACAGTAAGCACCGAACGATTCAATAGGTCGTTTCCAGCGAGCGACAATACTTGGCCCGCTGAGGCACCATGACACCACTGCTGTCCTTAGATTCTAATGTTCACATGGACAAAGTAATAAATCCGACAATTTGAAAGATGATTCATCTGAAGGGAATTTTCTATCAGAACACATTTCGAATATAACTCCTTGCTTAATGTTCACAAATTTCTGCAACGTTTGTCAAAATCTCCCTAGAGATTTCATATCGTTCTTGAAATGCCACAAAAAGCGCAATTGTCCCCCAGCATATTGCCCATAAAACAATCGTAAGGAAATTGTCTAACTGTCCATTCCTTACTTAATTTATTATCCAACTTTGAAATCAGCCCGCAATCATGCTAGTTCGTCGAGGATATAGCATTGCATTCGTAACAAATGTAATCATTTAATGGAACTCCATTAGAAAGTAAGCCAAAAGACCCTGGAGGATTAACCTATTGCTTCATTTGCTGTGTCATCGTTCAGATTGCACACCAGAGAATCACCCCAAAAGCATCTCATTTCAACCTCCCACAAAAGTTGTCTCTTACTTTACTGGAATATTGTGAGACAGAGGGGAGTAGATGGTCTTAAATGGAAAATCTGGAAAATGGTTTGTTTGCACCTTCTGCTACCAACCAGCAGCAGCAGTGGCAGCAGGTAAATGACAATAATTCATAGACTGTAGTCGAACCAAACTCTAAAATGAATCCTAGACAAAAGTAGCTTCAGACAATACTTTAGGGGATGATTTTCTAATGGAGCAAAACACAACCCTCTAACCAGAGTGCAAGTTCAAAGTGACAATATAAATAAGTGAGAAGGATGTTTTCTGGTCACCTATTCTACAAGTACTTAATTTTGTTGAAATTTGTTTCCTTTCTGTCTCGGGGGGTAGAGTGCACTCCGCACTACTCCGACAAAACTCAATTTGCCAGTTTCCGCCCTGAGCTTTAAGTAAAATGAAATCCTTTTGTAGAGGGTATTAGAAAGGGTGTATGAGGGATTTATTGAGAAGTTGTTAGATGTAGATATGTACATCGTTTAGTATAGAAATGAATGGGAGATTTGAACGAGGGTGGTTGTAATTTCAAGCTTTTTGCCAAGTTTATATATTTCTCCCTGCGGCAGGAATTGTCTTGGGATAGAATAAATTAAGTGCAGATATCTAAAAGAGGGTAAAATATAATTGTGGAGCATATGAATGGAATGAAGGGACACAGGCGGAAGTGACATTAAAAAGCTGATGTAAATATTTAATTTGGTTGGGCTTTAGGAATCGATTACGTTAGCATTTTGTTAATTGGTTGCCATATGTGTTTATGAAGGGGATGAAAGGATCTTGAATTCAGAATTGAATTGATTAGGCTGATTAGCTAAGTTCATTTAAATGTGCTTTTAGAAGATTTTGCAGGGAAGCTTAGAGCGTTTCCTTAAGCAGGGATCATGTGTGAGAGCAGTTAACCATTTTCTTCTATCAATTACATTTTCAAAACACCAGGACAATTTATACATCACAAAATCGAGTCTGAAAGAAAGAACTGCAACGTCTGCAATAAACTTCGTCTTACAACTCCATGACGTCTCTCTGCACGATTTAAAAACATCTTCATCCTTGGATCATCCCTCAGAAAACTACTAAGTGTATCGATAAAATTGTGCAAGGACATCACTTGCAAAAACGCTATAATGCAAGTAAAACTCACAAGCCATGTCTACATGCTATGAACCCGGTTAGAAGTCATTGCCATTTGTATTCTCGGATGCACGTTCAAGTCCTTCTATCAAACGTACTCGTATGTACTCCAAATCACGAGCCATAGCTATAAGACTACCCAAAGACGACAATAATTCCCGGAAAGTTTACACTGAGCGTGTCAACTTTTCAAATAGAAATCGGCTTAAAGGAGCTATGAAGTCGAAAAGTAGACACCCAAAGTTCTTATAAACTCAAATCGTTCACTCGCTCGTTTCACTTTGAAAGTTGTACATGATATCGTTAAGTCCTGGGTAAAATCTCGATTTGTGTGGAATGACGACGTTCTAAACTTCTGTCAGGTTTTTGTCACCTTTTTGTCCTTGTACTTGCCAACCATTACAGGGATCCAATAAGTGGCTTCCTTGAAAGCAAGTGAAACGTATATGTGTAGCTAATGTGTCAATTTGATCATAAGGACGCAGTTGTGGACTGGGAGAGGTGGTTTGAACTTTCAACTACTTTCAATTGAAAAGGATAATAAAATGTATGCTGGTTTCAGGGAAAGGATAGAACATTTTATGTAGCGCTTAAACTGCAATGGAAAATACAAGATGTTGCTAATAAATATTTCCAAAATATCACAAAATATCAGTTTCCAGCTAATTTTCCAACTCGACAGATCCTTTTGGGGAGCAAGTATGAAAGTAGAGATATATTTTCCCACTTCCCACAGTTCAAATGATCACATCATTTTTATGTACAATCCAGCATATATCCCTTTGTATCTTATTCAAACTGTTTTTGCACCAATTTTCACGAATTGCTATGGCACCATTAATCGAATGCTTGCTTCATCGCTTACTCACAGATCAACATCTCTTTTAAGTCATGAGGAAAATTTGTGCCGAAATGTAGTGAAAGAGGATTTTGAGTGTGTTAGTAACGATTTAAAATGGATTTCCGGGAGCGAGAAAATGTGCCACAAAAGCGAAACGGGGAAAGGAACGAACAAAGAAATGGATTGAAAAAGTTGAGGTTAAGTAGAGACGACTTGTTAAGTTGCTGGAAAATCGATTTGTGTATATTTGAAAGTGTAGAGCTTAATTATAGGTGTCACAAGTGGATTTTCAGACAAACTTAATTTTGAACTTGTAGCAAATTGAATTAGATTACTCTCGGAGATGCCTGAAGGTAATTTTTGAGGAAGTTTATATTTTTCAAGATAGGGCAGAATCAGTTGTACATATGTACATGATTGGGCACTATTGCAAATAGGTATCCTTTTTAGATATTGGTGTTTGGTGGCAATCCTCGCATGGCCTCCCTGCTCTGCAAAGATAACCATGGGACCAAAAAGGTGACTACAGACACGAACGGAGATAGCAGCTCCGACGGGGGACCCAATAAAACTGGAGCAATAAAAAAAAAACCAAAAAAAAATGCGAAAAAAAATGACGACGCAACCAGCCGCTGCAGCCACGATATTAACAGCACATCGGGAGCGGTACTAACGACGGCAATAACGACGATTCATACAACGACAGTGAAGACGGATGAAAAACGGAAATTAACAGACAGTCTGGTCCAGACTGAGATTCCTACGGCATTCAGCGCAGCCAAAAAATGATGCGACCGCCAGAGCGTTCTACGAAGGAAAAGCGGGAAACTCTGCAGGCCAAGGACAATGGCAAAGTACAATTGCCCAGCAGCGACATGAAGAATAAAGGCTATTCCTAGAAGCGGGAGTTTTTCTAAAAAGAATACAATCTGCATGCGACTCGACAAAAATCACTGAAGCATTAAGGATTGGGCTCCTTGAACTAGAGGAGCTCCTAGACCACTTAGGGCATTATCGGAGGAGCTGGTTTAAGGCCGAAGAGGGCCAGAAGGGCGAAGAAGAACATAAGGCAAAAGCAGCGCTGGGGACGAAATCTAGAGGGCACGTGCAGACAGCTCCAGAATTAAAGATAAATAAAAGAATGGCGACCAGCCCAATCGAAGGAGATCGGGATAAGGGAAGGAAGAGGCACTTGATGGGCGCGAAACACCAGATCAGGGGTTCCAGACAGTGCTTATAAAAGGAGCGAAATAAATAAATAAAATTAATAAAAACCCCAAGATGGCCGATCCTACGCGTATGCGGGATATCAGGGGACACGTACGGCACGAAGACACCAACACTGCCATTAAAGCAGTACGACCAACGCGGTCGGGCCACATACTGGACGAATTTGGAGCAGAGGTCGAGAATAAGGAAGCATTCTGCGACGCAGTAAAAAAGTCCTCGGCAAAAGCGCAGCTATATCCTCACTTGAGCCGATGGCAACGATTGAAATAAGAGACATTGCGTAACGGATCTGGCCGAGGTGGAAGAGGCCATCAAAAGGGGGTTCTCTAGCGTAGGCGGGATCAAGGCAAGGCTGACACCAGAAAACAATGGGAGACAACGCATGGCCATAACTGACTTGACCGAACAGGTCGCCGAACAATTTCTGCACAAGGGCAAAGTACGAATAGGGTGGGTTGTCTGTAGGATATGGCGAAGAGCAATGCCTCTTCAATGTTTCAAATACCTTGGTTATGGTCACACCGCCAAGTATGCAAAGAACCCGATAGGAGTTTTCTATGTTACAAATGCGGTGAAATGGGACATAAAAGAAAAGAGTGTACGAAGGAGGCACACTGTATTCTTTGCAAGGATGCTGATCGAAGACATGATTTTGAACACGTCTTGGGATTAGGAAAATACTGGGTTTTCCAGGGAGCCCTAGCCAAGCCAAATTTAGAACTTCGACGACCCGCATCCTGCAATTAACCCTACACCTGCTTGAGCAGTTTGCGGGGAAATGAAAGCCGATTTTTTGCTGCTGAGTGATTAACACCATGATAAAAGTTGCGCATAATGGTATCCTGATAAAACTGGTACTGTCGAAATCTGGGTTCGAAAAAGTGATTTCCAGGCAGAGAGCTGTGGACGTGGGGATGGTTTTGTGTGGGTTCGGTGCTCAGGGACCACCTTCTTTAGTGAGTACCTAACGACGAACGAATCGATGTCATCTTTCCAAGCCAAGCTTAATGCTTTGGAGGGCGCTGTCTCGAACGCAGAGGGCAAAGTGCTCGTTGGGGGAAACTTCAACGCAACAGTAATCGAATGGGGCATGCCTCAAACAGATCCGCGGGGAAAACGAATCCTGGAAATGACGGCCAAGACAGCGCTCGTCGTACTAAACACGTATTGGCTGTGAAGGAACCATACTGAACGTGACGTTCGCCTTGGAGTAGTTAGTACGGAGGATACACAGTTGGAGAGTATTAGAGGACTACTCAGCCAGTGATCATCAGTGCATTCTGCTTGAGATAAGCGATGTTGTCTCCCGACGTCGGTGCTCTCGGCTTTCTACAATTGGATGGAACTTCGGAAGGATGGACGTCGAGAGGTTCGTCGAGGTTCTCACAGCAGGTGCACCGCTGCAGGGAGATCCGGAGGGGACGGAAGAACTGGCAGCTCAAGACGTGGTTAACTCAACTATGAGCATCATCACTACTGCTTGCAAAGCTTCTACGCCCTGTTGGAAATCCCGGCACCGCAAGCCCTCAATGTACTGGTGGTCAACTGAAATCGCTGCAAAACGAAGCGAGTGTCACAAGCTTCAGCGTGAGGCTCAACGGACGCTGAACCGTGACGAGGCAAGCAACCGCGCAGCAGCATATAAGTCGGCCAGGAAATGCCTTCGCAAATTGATCAACAACAGCAAGGTTCGCTGCTGGCAAGATCTGGTAGACAATGTGAACAAGGATCCATGGGACCTTGGCTACAAGCTAGTTGTGCGGAAGCTTGTTGCCCTACGGAAACCTTGTATACATGTTGCGGAAAAGATGGACAAGATTGTGCGGGCACCCTTTCCCGCCCATCCCGTTCGTGATGAAGCTGTCCATGGTGAAACAGCAGTCGAGTGTCCACCCTTTACACAGCCGGAACAGGAAGAGGCAGTCCTTTCGCTGAAAGCGAGGAAGGCTCCAGGTACAGATGGTGTTCCAGCTGAGGTTTTGCAGCTCGTCTATCACCATTGTCCTGACTTGCTGCTCAGCACATTCAACGCTTGCCTACGGGACGGGGTTGCCCCGGTACGATGGAAGGTGTCGAGGCTCGTCTGATCAGCAAGGGGAAGGGAAATCCCGAATCGCCGTCTGCATACCGCCCGTTATATATGCTAGGCACGGCTGGGAAAGTGGTAGAGAAACTCATCAAGGGAAGACTCACTGACGTGGTTCGTGCTGTTAGGGACCTATCCCTTCGGTAGTACGGCTTTAGAGCAGGACGATCTACCATTGGTGCGATTGCAGAGGTGTTGAACGCGGTCCAAAGCTAGAGGCATATAGTCGCATCAAGCGACGCATCGTCCTGTTGGTGACACTCGACGTCAGAAATGCCTTCAACTCCGCTAGATTGGTGGATATTCTGGATACGTCGAAAACACCTTTTCAAGTTCCAGAATATCTAATGCGGCTTTTTAGGAACTACCTAAAAGACCGAAGCCTGCTCTACGACACGACGAAGGTCCATAGAAGGATGGAAACTACACCGGGTGTTGCCCAGGGATCTATCCTTGGTCCCGACCTATGGAACCTGTCTTACGACGGGCTACTGGGACTTAAGATGCCAGATGAGTCGCGTTTGGTCAGCTATGCGGATGATGTTACGGCTCTGGTCGCCGGGTGCACCGTTGAACAGGCGCTACTTAGGCTAGGTATCACATGCTAATGCGCCGAGTGAGGGACTGGATGATTGCTCGCGGGTTCAGTTTAGCACTGGAGAAAATCGAAGTGGTCATCTTGACAAAAAAGAGAATCCCTAGAGTAAGGATGATCAGTATTGGAGATATACAAATCGAATCGAAGCCAGCGGTGAAGTACCTGGGGCTACTGATCGACTCGAATATGAGTTTCTCTGAGCAAATCAGGGCAACGGCTGAAAAGGCTGCTTCAGGAGTATCGGCTCTGAGTTGACTTATGGCCAACATAGGGGATCCAGCACATCAAGAAGACGCCTCTTGATGAGTGCTGTAGGGTCAGTGCTACTGTGCGGAGAAGAGGTATGGGGTATACCGAAAACGTTTGGCACAGGTACAGAGAAGTGGAGCACTGAGGATTGCATCTTCGTACCCAACAGTCTCTGATTCGGCGGTGATAGTTATTGCAGGCGTGATACCTATCACCCTACTTGCTAGAGAACGCCGCGCTATTTACCTGCGCCGAAACGAGGATGCGAGGGAGATGGTTGACCGCGAGGAGAGACAGCGCTCGTTCAACGATTGGCAGCAGTCTTGAGTCAATTGCACGAAGGGAAGGTGGACTGCGCGCCTCATCCCGGATGTGAGACCGCGGCTAAATCGAAGGCATGGTGAATCTGACTTCTATCTGGCCAAGTTTTTGAGCGGACATGGGTGTTTTCAGTCTGATCTGCACAAGAATGGGAAGTCGCGGTCCGCCGGTTGTCGGAAGTGCCCAGGAGAGGAGAACAATGCCTGTCACACATTTTTTGCGTAAAAATATGGGTCAGGCTAGGAAGTAACCTCTATAGGGAGACGGGAGAGCTCACCCCGGATAATATAGTCGCGGTGATGCCCGAATCGGTTGACAAATGGAACCAGGTGGCACATTATGCTCGGGCAATCCTAAAATATAAAAGGGACTCACAGCAGCCGGGGCGTTGGGGCTGGGGGAGCGCTTGTCTGGCACTTCCTCTTCTTCTCTCCCCTCCCGCTAGGAAAGGTATCCCCCAGCTCACGGCGTAACAAAACGAAACCTGGCCCGAAGTAATGTGTCAAACGGTTCCAAGCTGGGTTCTCAGGTTGACAGGGGAGGTGTTTAGTGGGTAGTCCAGTCGCCTTCTTGCGAGCATGGGAGTCCCACACGCTATGGCATTCACTTCCCTACCACAAAGAAAAAACAAAACGTGCCGAATGGATGGCCCCCAAACGAGCTACCACCCAAAAAAACCGCGTTTGGAGAAGTCCAAAATCAAGTCGATGCTCATTTGTTTTTACGATTCCAAGGGAATCGTCCACAAGGAGTTCGTGCAAACGGGCCAAACCGTCAATGCAATTTTCTATCTTTTGAAGCGTTTGTTGCATCGCATTCGTCGAATTCGGCCTGAATACCGCGAAGGAGGAAGCTGGCGCTTATTGCATGCTAATGCAGCATCTCATCGATCCACCATTGTGACTGATTTTTTGACTAGAAATCGCATTTTAACCATCAATCACTCACCGTATTCGCGTGATATGGCTCCCTGTGACTTCTATCTATTCGGGAAATTGCATTTGGCCATGAAAGGAAAACGCTTTGCGTCTGTAGAGGGCATCCAAAAGGGTTGTACCGACGTCCTGAAGCACATTCCGGTTAATGACCTGAAACACCCTTTCGAAAAGCTTTTGGATCGCGCAAAACAGTGCATCGAAGCCGAAATAGACTTTTTGGAATAAATAAGCTCGAATTTATCAGAACAAAGCTCCTGTCGTTTCAATTTTAATCAGTCTCGTTTATTTTGGAAACGTCCTTGTATAAGCAGACGCTGAGAAAGCGCGTTCTACCTCGATGGAAGTCGGAGGTATTGTCAACGAATATTTATAAATTTGTTCCAAATTGTGACCTCGAGTTCTAGTAGCTTTGAAAAGAGCCATTTTTTGCTTGATCAATTTTGAAAAGTTTGCTTCTTTGATACCCTCAGGAGTTAATGTTTTCATACTATATTTGATTTCCAGCTGAAGCTTATTTTTTAATGTTAAAGTCGCCGTACTGCAAGATGTCGATTCCATTGGCGTATTGGGATAATTTTCTTCACTACTTACACAAAAAGTGGTATTCAACCTTTCACATGATGAAAGTATCTGTTTTTTTTAATTTTTTACATTATCATCTAAACAACTACTTTCATTGTGTGGATTTTGTAAACATGCCACTTAATTCATTACGTCGGCGATGTTGTAAGCGTTTCAACAAATATGATTTCAATCTAGTCACCACAATTGACTCATTGCCACTCAACTGTTTAAAAAGAAACTTTAAAGTTGCATCAGCCGTGCACAAATTTGCGTTTGAGCGACATAATGCTTCTACGGATAGCTTAACTGGCGCCAAGATATTGATTATTTCATTTATGATATCTAAATCAGATTCATCGAAAATCGCTGGATTATTCAAGTCTTTTAGAGCTTTTTGAACGCTATTTTTTATAACAACAAAGCGTTCAAGCATTGTGAAGAGACTGTTCCGTCTTGTCTTACAGTCAAGTAACAAGGTTAGCTCTTTTCTATGTTCCTGCTGTACATATTTTTGAAGAATTGTATCATTCTTCATAGGTGATCTTTTGAAAAGAACAGCTGTTCGACGACCTTTTTTATTATTGCGATCGGTCTTCAAATTTCGAAAATGGCATGATTCGATAATTAAACCTGATCTAAGATCTTCGTCATCATCATCTGAATCCACGTTCAAAGATTGGCTCATAATTGAATCGTCTATATTTTTGTACAACAAATCGTAAATGGCTAAAATGAATCCCATGTGCAAAGCAAACTTGGTGCTCTGCTTTCACAAGCTTTCCAAACTTCAAGAGAAATGTCTAGCTCAGAAAGGTGCTCCTTTAATATTCGCACAGATACCTCAGCTGTTAATGATTCATTTATGCGAACCAGTCCTGAATTCCAGGTTGTATTACATGAATGAATGTTTATATTCATGTATTTCTTGTTTGAGCTCGAAGTTCATTCGTCAAAGCTTAAACTGAATTTTTCTCCTTTTTAATGTAATTAATTCAGCTTTTATTTGCACTTTAATTTTATGGCTGTAATTTACCATGCGATTGCGGATTGTTGCGGCAGATCTTGGTAACCTTTTGATAGAATCAAAGTCCTTAAATCATTTGACGTCACCAATGCACGCATAGGAAAGCCGTCTAAAGCAGTCATCCGAGCTAAAACATCGTCGAATATAAGTTTTACGAAAAAAGTCCACGATCAAATTGCTTTTTCGTTTCAAGGGTGTTTCTTCGAAGTTATGAGCATTTAATGTAGACGATATTGTCGAACTTAATGACAATGAATGGTTCGCTTGGAGATGGGTATGTAATCCTTTGGCAGATTCTTCAAGTGTTGTCAAAACTGCTGGGCAACACTTACATTGCGCTGTGTTTCTCTCTTTGGCAATCAAAAAATGACTCCATATAGAAGCTATCTTTTTTATGCTCAATATAAACACTTTTTGTGGAAATGCTACTCCCTTTATGCTATCTAGAAACAAACAAATGTATCTCATTTGCTACTATAAAACTAAAAATCAATAGCTTTAAAGTAAAAATAAAAAAATCAATGTCTGTTTGTTTCACTATTCTAATGGAAGAATTTCTGCCAACATTAATGTTAATGTTTAAAAAACTTACTTTTTGTAAAGCGTGAATCTGTCCGATTATCACTGCACTCAAAAACTAATCAAATCAAATAGGAAAATAAAAGAAACTGCAAAAGAGCGGAAAAAATCGTATATAAAAAGAGTTCCTACCAACAACAATGTTAACGTTTAAAGGAAACTTCCTTTTCGTACTTTTCCTTTTTTCTTTTTTGTACTATTCCTCTTAATCTGCTCGATTGTCAGGCAACACATAAACTAGTCAAATCTGTTTGACAGCGTGAACTTGCCTGATCGTCACTGCGCTCAAAAACTAATCGAATCGACTCGACTGGGAAAAACTATACAAGTTAAACAAACAAAAACAAAAGAGTGGACACATTGTAGGTGAAAGCGGAGGAGCTCATTTCAAGCAGCATATTTATAAAAAGTTCAAAAATGATTGATCAATCCCCTAAATCCCGGGATTAACTAAATAAAATTCCGAAATTTCTAAGCCCGTAAAATGGTCGGGATCCCGGGGTTGAATTCCCTATATACGTAGTACTGCTCCAAAGTCGCAGCCGCTTGAAATGAATTGAAAGTGATTTTTATTTCAAACCTATTATTTTAGATACATATCTTCGAAGTGTTCTTTGAGTAAATTCTTTAGTTGCGTGAGATAACCGACTAGGTTCATAGATAAGGAAGAGACCCCTTTTGACTGGAACATCCTCCTATCTACTCAACTTGTTATCATTTTAAAGGAACATGTCAGTCTCACTAGATGAATCAAATAATTTTTCAATTAATTTTCAAGCATTGCCAAATATGCCATCTATAAATTAACTTGTTTCTTTCCAATAATCATGTTAATTGAAACAAAACTTAAGATCTACTGCAAAACGAGTCACGGGCTAGGCTAATCCTACAATCACGATTCCATTACAACTTTGCCTTCGTTCGTTCTAATATTCTTTTCGATTTATTCCTACTCGTTTCGCTTCTGGTTTCATCAACTGTTGCCGACTACTGCCGCTTATAAGTGCGAAGTCAACCAAGCAAGCGGGCTCCAACTTAGTAGCTCCTCGGCATCAACTTAGTACGTTAATTTCCTTTTAATCTTAATTTCATTCATTTTGCCTTCATTAAAAGAAATCAAATCTAGTCACGAAGTCTTGGCTAAACTGAAAGACGTCGTCGCCACCGTCTTTCAAAGTCGACATTGCCAAAACGAAATAAATCTTGAAGGAGCTTTGTATTTCTTCGTCTCTTCATGCCTCAGTACGAATCCGAATATGTCTAAAGATTGCGATTTCAGTTTTGTTTTATTGCAGATTTCTTGTTCCTTTGCGGATATATTTTAATCTTTATTCGTTTATTTAGGACTTTTATGTGTTGTGTGCTGATATCACTTGAATGTTGGCGTGTTGCAGGACTTGCTGCTCGCTTGCGAATTCGTTGACAAGTGACAAATGGTGGAATTACTTGTTTAATTAGTGCAAATCTATCCGAAATGTAGATGTTGATCTGCCGCTGACGGAATGGGGATGTAATGAGTTGGGAATGGTGTGATGAATCATGCGAGAAATTGCAAGGATTTTCGTTTATAAATAGAAGGAATGTTTGGGATTTTGTCACACCTTCAAGCATTTGTGGTATGGTATGAAAAACTTTCCTGAACGATTTATTCATTTCAAAGGATGAGATGCTTGGGGAATGATTCAGAATATTAGTTAATTAATTGATTTCATAGTCATTGAACTGTTTTCACTATATTTCATACTGTAAGATATATTGAGCTAAATAAGCTCACTTCGTTACGTTTTCCAAGGACGAATCCCATACTCAAAGTTATCCTTTTTGACTCGAATCACTTATAATGAAATTTCGAACTGAAACCATAAAAGTGGATTTCCTAAGATTTATGACTAGAAACATTTGTTGGTGAATTATTTATAGCTCCCAAAAGACGACAAAGACACTTTCCATTTGCCTGGATATAAAATAAAGCTTATATCCTTGACTATGCTCCTTTGTTTGCTTTCTTGCAATTTTTTCTTGTAATTTGGATTTCTCAGTGCAGCCGTTCAATGGAGAGAGAGAGAGAGAGTAAACCAACTGAACATAAAGTCTGAAGGAACTTTTTAATCTGCTTTCGTTACAAATCTTATTTGTGACAGGACGCTGTCTGCAAATTTTGTTAATAACATTCTTGAAGGCTACTTTTTGTATTATCCTGATTTTGGTCAGTTAATGCTTAATGAATTAAGGACTTCTCTGAAGTATCTCAGCTAAAACACGTAAAGCAAAGTTTTGACGTCCTTTTCATAAAAAAAAAGTATTTTAAGTCAATGGTAATCAAGGAATATTCTGTATGAAATTACTGTAGACATCATATTCCATGTCCTAGTATCTTTGAAATTCAAATAAAAATTATTCCACTGAAAATACTCAAGCGCAATCTCTACTCTAAGGTTCTTTGAAAACCGATTTCAACACAAATTATAAACTACATTGCCTCTCTCGAATAACCATCATTTGCTGCCGCAGCAACATACCATCAGAGTATTTTTTCCCTTCCAAATGCTATTTCATTTCAGGCCATCGTAGCTGGGACCATTTGAGGATGGGATTTACCATTAATGCCATTATTTACTTCAAAGTTTTATTGCATACATCCCACAAAAAAAAGTCTCAAACGGGCAAACTTGTACGATGACTAGAAAAAACCACCTCTACTACCATCTGAGTACATTAAGGATACACAATAGTAGTGGCCTTATGACATATTTATGTTCCTAGATGACACAAAGTCGGTCCCTACTACTCGCCTGGAGAGCATTTCAATAATTCCTTCGGAGTCCTCTCTGGGAATTTTTTTTGCCCTCATAAAGATTCATTTGTTGTTGAGGGAGCGGTCCATGACATTTGTGGCCACTTTTTGCACTCCTTCATCGCTGTGCAGTGTCCTCGAATGGATATTTTTTTCTCAGCCAAACGAGAGAAGAGGACCCTTTTTTCTAAAGCTCATTTGCAATGATGTCGTCGACTGACTCAAATGCGGTCGGTTTAATGGCGATTTTATTCATCGTTTTAAGTGGAATTAATTTTCGCGTTAACTGAATTTCAAATTGTGAAGATTGTGACGGTTAGGAAAGGCCAAATAAAGGGGGAAGATACAGAATTCTTGATAAATTGCTTGGAATTAAGACTGCAAATGAGACCGAAGGTTGGGCAACTTAATTATCTCGTTTTTTGCTCCTATTATGTTCATTTAAGCTCACCGAGTTTGATTCAAAGGAAAACAAGTTCACCATTTCGAGGAATGCATTGACTTTTTGACATATCTGGGAAATATTTTTCTTGGAAATGAGGCAAATTCAAAAATAAGTTTAGCGTGTGTAACAGACTATAGAGTACTCCATCGATTTACCAAATTTATTCTTGCAAATAAAATCTGTTTAAGGTTAACAAATTCCGCGCGGGGAATAAGTATTAACAAAAGATAAGTTTATTTGTTGTAAAATGAAATCAAAGATATAACAAAAAAATTACATAAGGTAAATTCAATATATTTGATTGTCTCTAAACGAACTCGAAGTATAGCTATAGCTTCTACTCGTATTCGAAGCACAATACTAACAGAACTTTGGTCATCACAGACCAACTCACACCACGGTGCTTTCTCTACATCCCAAATGGTAACACAAGTATACTCGACTCTGTACTGCATGTGAGAATATTTTCAACAAAATCGTTTTTATTGCCACTAGTGAGACTCAAACCCAGCCATGTATTGAATTCTGGAGTCGAATTTCGAGTACAAAGGTACCTTGGGGCTACTCCACTATCGTGGGTGGAATATTTTCAACACGCCCTCTCAGTACACACGTCGCACGGGACATTAGTCTTCTCGCGAACAGAAACCAAGTCCTTCAAGACAACGGTCATGACTGACACGAGTCAGCGGTTTTGTCAAAATATCTGCTATCATATCCTTTGTAGGTATGTGTTCTAACACAAACACACAAGCACCAATGGATTAACGAACAAAATGATGTTTTATGTCAATATGCTTCATTCGTGCATGATAAACAGGATCACTCGCGATAAATTGAGCTAAATGATTATCAATATAAATTGTCATATTTGTCCATTCTTCTTAGAAAAAAGATTTCATTACTTCCATTCATAGTTGTAATTTATAAAATACTTTACCCCCTGCGGGAAATGCCGGTCGACAAGAGCACTCTTGGAGGCTAGCATTCTTTGGGGAGTTCCGCCCCCACGTACCCGAGGAAATGCCCGCAGGGGAATGCCGGTCGACAAGAGCACTTTTAGAAGCTGGCATTCTTTGGGGAGCACCGCCCCCACGGACCCGAGGATATGGGGGGCGCCGTGAGGTTCCCTCCTGGGATGACAGGTAACGACTCTGATTGGAACTGGACTACGCTTGGACAACGAACTGGAATTGATGCTTTGGGCTGGCGGATGTGATGGTTTGGACCTAGTTGCGTTGCACAGTAGCGCCGAGGTGAAACTCGCGCGTGAACGGCTCTAATTCAACTAGCGGAGTACGTTCGAGTCTTGCACCATTGGGTTGATGGTGTAGGTTCGGTTGAGACAGACTCCCGATTAGCGCTGGTCTGGCTCTGAGCACTTGTTCCCATAAGGGCTTGTGCCAACCCTCGTATGGCCTCCCTGCTCTGCAAAGATAACCATGGGACCAAAAAGGCGACTACACAAACAAACGGAGATAGTGGCTCCGAGGGGGGACCCAACAAAACTGGAGCAAACAAAATCAAAAGATCAAAAACACCTATAAAATGGAACAAAAAATAATAACGACGACGCAACCAGCGGGTGCTGCCACGATGTTAACAGTACATCGAGAGCGGTACTAACCACGAGAAAAACGAAGAATAACACAAGGACAGTGAAGGCAGACGAAAAACGGAGAAAAGCAGACAGTCTGGTTCAGACTGAGATTCCTGCGGCGTTCGGGCGCAGCAAAAAAATGATGTGAACGCCAGAGCGCCCTATCACGGAAAAGCGGGGAACTCTGCAGGACGCTTCAGGTGTTCGAGGCGTGGAAGATAACATAAAGAACACCGAAAGTTCGATTGTCACTGCTGCGATCGTTACCGAAGCGACCGATGCAAGGGTCGCAAATCCCGACATTGCAACGAAAAATCCAGAAGCCAACGAGAAGATTACGGCAGGAAAAGCAACGAGTGACCAGACACCGCGTGATTGCACCGCTAACGTCGAAAAGGTGGCGGAAGTACTGCACTCGGAAACGGAACGCGATAACCTCTCCCAAGGATGGTTGCAAGGTACAATTGCGGCCCAGCGATACAAAGAAGAAAGGCTACTCCAAAAAGTGGGAGATGTTCTGAAAAGAATACAATCTGCATGCGACTCCCCAAAAATCAGCAAAGCAGCAAAGGTGAGGCTCCTTGAACTAGAGGAGCTCCTAGATCGTCTAGGGCACTATCGGAGGAGCTGGTTCAGGGCCGAAGACGAACAGAAGGCTAAAGAGGCGTTTGGGACAAAATCCAAAGGCGACATGCAGATAGCTCCACCATTAAAAGTCAATAAAAGAATGGCGTCTGGCCCAATCGAAGGAGATCGGGACAGAAGAAGGAAGGAAGAGGTACTGATGGGCGTGGAGCAACAGACTATGGGTTCCAGACAGTGCTTACAAAAGGAGCGAAGAAAGCCGCAAAGAAACTCCTTCAAAAAAAGCCAGAAAATAAAGTTCGCACGGACGCTCAATTAGAAAAAGGACCTGATGCAAAACAGGACAGGCAGAAGCCCCGACGAAGACCTTGGCAGCAGGCACTGCTTGTAAAGCCCCAAGATGGCCGATCCTACGCGGAGGTACTGCGGGACATTCGGGGAATCGTAAGGCCCAAAGACACCAATACTACCATTACAGTAGTACGACCAACGCGGTCGGGCCACATACTGGTCGAATTCGGAGCAGGCAAGCCGGCAATAAAGAAGCATTCTGTGACGCAGTAAAAAAAAGTCCTGGGCAAAAGCGCAACTATAGCCTCGCTCGAACCGATGGCAACGATCGAAATACGAGACATTGACTGCATCACGGATCTGGCCAAGGTAGAAGAAGCCATCAAAAGGGAGTTTCCTAACGTGGGAAAGATCAAAGCGAGACTGACACCAGAAAACAACAGGGGACAACGCATGGCCATAGTTGACTTGACCGAAAAGGACGCCGAACAATTCCTGAACAAGGGCAAAGTACGACTTGGGTGGGTTGTCTGTAGGATACGGCGAAGAGCAACGCCTCTTCAATGTTTCAACTGCCTTGGTTATGGTCACACCACACAAGTACGCAAAGGACCCGATAGGAGTTCTCTATGTTACAAATGCGGTGAAATGGGACATAAAAGAAAAAAGTGTACGAAGGAGGCATACTGCATTCTTTGAAAGGATGCTGATCCAAGACCTGATTTTGGACACGTCTTGGGATCAGGAAAATACTGGGTTTTCCAGGAATCACCAGCCAAGGCAAAATCAGAACTTCGATGACCCGCATCTTGCAGCTAAACCTACCTCGCAGTTCAACCGCCCAAAATCTACTTGAGCAGTTTGCGAGGGACATGAAAGCCGACTTCTTGCTGCTGAGTGAGCAACACCATAATAAAAGTCCTGCATTATGGTATTCTGATGAAACTGGTACTGCCGCCATCTGGGTTCGGAACAGTGACTTTCAAGTGGAGAGTTGTGGACGGGGGGATGGTTTCGTGTGGGTTCGGTGCTCAGGGACCATCTTCTTCTTTAGTGTGTACACTACCGGTCAGAAGTTTGAGACCACTAATAAAATCTTTTGTTATTAGTAAATATTTTAGAAAATATTGATGATAAATAGTAATCTGCACACCTGCATATTCTATTGTTCATAAAGATTGCCTAAAAGCTAATTCTTTTGTATAGAAGCCAAGGAAAGGGCAATAAACAAGCATTGTATCCAAACATCAATGTTAGCCGCGGAAGAGGTAGGCCGACAGATCAATTGTTAAAAATTTATTGCCTCATTACCGCAGCTGGCGCTTCTTTTTTTTACATCCACTTACAATACAATTGTTCTAAATTCTCAAAATATTTTTGATTATTATTTTAACCTTGCATTTGTCTGGTTATTTACAGTTATCCACAGTTAGTCTGATCTTGTGGTTCCTACAGTCAAGACATCTCTAAAATGGGAAAAGTTCCGGAAATTAGTGTTGAAACGCGATCTGCCATCGTTGTTCTCCACAACGAAGGCAAATCTGAACGTCAGATAGCGAGTCAACTCAGGTTATGGAAGACTTGTGTTCATCGCACTATTGTGCGCTACAAACAAACCGGCAGTAATCAAGATCGTTCGCGCTCTGGGAGACCAAGAGCTACAACTTCTAGTGAAGACAAATTTATTGTCGTGACCAGCAAGCGGAATAGACGTCTGACAGCCCCAGAAATTCGTGTAGATGTCAACAAATCTCGGGAAAAACCTGTGTCAGTGTCTACAGTGCAAAGACGATTGCGAGACGCCAAGTTGTTTGACCGCGTTGCTGTGCGTAAACCTCTGTTAAAACCGCAGAATAAAAAGAAACGGATGCAATGGGCCCATAACCCATAGACACTGGACCGAAGAAGACTTCAGAAAAGTTCTTTGGAGTGACGAATCAAAATTTGAAGTGTTCGGGTCAAAAAGAAGAATTTGCGTCCGACGCTCCGCCGAAGAAAATATGATGCCGCAGTGTGTAGTGCCGACTGTCAAGCATGGTGGCGGATCTGTTATGGTCTGGGGTTGTTTCTCTGGCTATGGGATTGGAAATCTAGTCCAAATCAAAGGCATAATGAAAAAGGAGCAATATAAAGAAATTTTGGAGAAAAACGCCATTCCCTCCGGAATAAAGTTAATCGGCCGTGGATTTGTTTTCCAACAGGACAATGATCCAAAACATAGTTCGAAATTATGTAGAAGCTATTTAGACAAAAAACAGTCGGAAAAAGTATTAGAAAACATGACCTGGCCACCTCAAAGCCCCGATCTTAATCCCATTGAACTTTTGTGGGAAGAGCTCGATCGAAACGTTCGGGAACAGTGTCCATCTTCACAGCAGGCCATGTGGAATGCATTGAAGGAAAGCTGGAATAATATCTCGCAAGAGACTATAGTTAAATGAATTGCTCGCATGCCTATATTAGTAAAAGAAGTCATAAAGTGCAAAGGAGGATATTTCGACGAAAAATCTGTTTAAACTCTCTTGTGTGTATTTTGTTAAGAACACTGTATTCGTCGACTTCTTCTTTTTTAGGGTTTTGTAAAATAATTTTACAAAACCCTACTAGTTTCGCGACCTGTCTGTCCGTCTGTCCGTCCGTCCGTCCGTGTGTCACAGCAGTTTTTCTCGGAAACTACTTGAGCTAGAAATACAAAATTTTGTATGTAGGTGTAGAGTGGTGATCTCTTCAAATTTCAACTGCAAAAAAATTTTATAAGGTATTTAAGGGGGGTCTCCCCATATAGGAGAGTGACCCCCGAAAAAAAAATTTCATTGAAGGTAGCCGATATGGGTATCAAATGAAAGGTCTTGATGAGAACTTTTCAAAACAGGTCTCAGTTTGGCAAAATTTGCTTCGAGGGGCGCACAGGAAGGGGAAATACACGAAAAATTTGTGTCCCCCCCCCCCTCGCGATTGGACACCTGTGATCCGAAAAATCTGAGAAAAATCAGGAATGTAGGCCTTGGTGAGTACAACAACAACAAATACGTGAGAAGTCGCGATTCACTCAACTTTCTTAGTAATAGTATGATTTATCGATTTTATGTTTTCTAGAATAAAATCTTAACGGTACCCTTAAATTCAATGAAATTCAGCATGTAGATGTCTATTTACAAGATTGATCTATCCTGAAACTTTCATAAAGATTGAATAATATTTAGCGAAGTTATAGCGGTTTGAATTTTCCTGTATTACTATGGAACAATATGCGCTGCATATATTACTATGGCTACATATGGCTATGGAACAACATGCGCTTTTTACCGACTCAGACACTACAGTTTTGCTAGGATTTGCATGAAAATTTCAGGAATGATAGGTATCATGAATATCTTTGAGAATCGGTTCAGCTAGTGGTATCAGTAATCGTAAAACAAAATAGTTGCTGTTTTAAATGCAAAGATTGAATTATTATGAGTTATTTTTTCCCAACTTCAACGTTTAAGATGCATGCTTTGAACACTTAATTCAATTTAATGAATGACTGGAGATGAGTACCTACAATTAATGCTCATAAGTGAAACAAGACAAGGAGGTGGGAGAGAGCTCCTTGCAAAAGGGTTTTATAACCATTCTAGGATTCGAAAAAATTGGCCATTAATCGATGATAACAGTACAGGAGAGTGGCCCCTGAAAAAAAAATTCATCAAACGTAGCCGATATGAGTATGAAATGAAAGTTTTCAGAGGAGCTTTTCAAAACAGTTGTTAAACTGTCAGTTTTTGCTACAGTGGGGGCACAGGGGGGAAATACATGAAAAATGTGTTTCCTCCCTCGCGAATGGACATCTGAAATAATTATCAAGGGAGATATTTATGAGTATAACAATACCAAAAACCTCAGAAGTCGAAATTTGTTCAACTTTGTTAATAATAGTATGATCTTCGTATTTCATATTTTCACCAATAAAAGCGTCTTTGACATGTTTCTTGATTTGATTCGATCTGGTGACTGCATTTGGTAAATTGAATACAAAACCCTTCTGACATGAGCGTAGGTCTGTTTACCCAACTTGTTTTAGTTTTAAATTTTGTGTGTAAAATGATAATAAATCCAGTTTTCCATAAAGTTTTAAATATCTTGACTTTTATTTGTTTTCTCATATTTTTTCATAGTGGTCTCGAAATTTGACCGGTAGTGTACCTAACGCCTAACGAATCAATATCATCTTTCCAAGCCAAACTTAATGCTTTGGAGGGCGCTGTCTCGAGCGCAGAGGGCAAAGTGCTCGTTGGGGGCGACTTCAACGCTAAAGCAATCGAATGGGGCATGCCTCAGACGGATCCGCGGGGAAAACGAATCCTGGAAATGGCGGCCAGGACGGCCCTCGTCGTGCTTAACTCCGGAAATACGCCGACTTTCCGCCGTATTGGCTGTGAGGGAACCATACCGGACGTGACATTCGCCTCGGAGTCCTTAGTACGGAGGATACACAACTGGAAAGTATTAGAGGACTACTCAGCCAGTGATTATCAGTGCATTCTGCTTGAGATAAGTGATGCTGTCTCCCGACGTCCGTGCTTTCGGCCTTCTACAATCGGATGGAACATCGGAAGGATGGACGTCGAAAGGTTCATCAAGGTTCTCACAGCAGGTGAGCCGCTGCAGGAGCTTCGGAGGGGACGGAAGAACGGACGGCTCAAGACTTGGTGAACTCTACTATGAGCATCATTACGACTGCTCGCTGCGCTTCTATGCCCCGTCGAAGACCCCGGCACCGCAAGCCCCCAGTGTACTGGTGGTCAACTGAAATCGCTGAAAAGCGAAGGGAGTGTCACAAGCTTCGACGGGAGGCTCAACGGGCGCGGAACGGTGAAGAGGCATGCAACTGGGTGGCAGCATATAAGTCGGCCAGGAAATGCCTTCTTTTCACAGGTGTCCAAATCTTGACAGGTTCAGCACTTAAGGCGAGGTCTTTACTGTATCGAATGTCCCTGATGTGGAATTTTACAGTATTCCAAGCCTCAAAATGTTGTCTCTATGCAGTTAAGCGTTTCAAGGCCTTAAATGTTTAAGCGATTTGTTTCAAAGCAGGTTGAATGTTTAATTTGTCAACAAATTAATACCATACTATTTTAGAACCAGCTAAAATAACGATTTGAATCGATTTCACGGCTTTTCTTTGAATCTCCTAATATGCTATTAACGTGAAAAATAATTCTTCACCAAATATATCCTTACTCCAATCTTTAGAAGACCTTATATCAATAATCAATAACTTCAACTCTAAATTTTTCAAAAACTTTAATCCAATTTAGAAAAGAGCTCTAACCTTCTCCATATCCGCTTCTCCAATTCCCTCATGGCTAGCCGCCTTATCCTTTTAAATTGCACTACTTGAAAACTTCCCATAAGAACCAATTCGCATACGTAGATAAGTGAACTTGTGTAGTACATGTATCAAAAGTATCTATTTCGATTGGTCCTTTTTTCGATAAATTGTAAAATTGTACATAAGAAGTATAAGAGAGTAGGATGTGGAATAGTAGGATATGGAAGAACAGGCAAGCTGTTTCCGCACTAACTACAAAGCACAACAACCTGATTCATACACGAGTATATACTAAGTTTCCCAAGGAAAAGTATTAGCAAGATTGAATTTAAGTGGAAATACTTGAAACTCAACGGTATCTTGACTTTTTTCTTGATTTCTTTTTTGGGTGCTTTCCTATCCTTCTGTTTCTTTTCCACTCTTTTAACGCTTCCCGTGCTTATGTATGGCAAATGTGAATTGAATGTTTTGTGAACAGGAAATGAAAAGAGATTTTGTACTATCGAGTGTTTGCTTAAGGATAATTCGGATTAAGTGGGAGATTTCAAATAGGATATAAGTAAGTGAATTTTCGGTCAATTTATCTTGAGTTGGAATGACAAATGACTAAGGTGAAGGATATTGGCAAGAGGAATACTTTCAAAATGAAGGGAAATATTGTAAAATTGTTGGAGACCAGCAAAAAATTTGATATTACAAAACTTCACACACTAATATTGATTATTTGTCTTAAACTCAAAAACTGCTAAGTTACATTGTAAGTTTAAAATTCATAAAATATATAGTAGCACGTACCTTATCATCGTCTCCTTCACTATCACACTGCAAAGAGAATAAAAATATAATTTAATTCGAATTCAACAGCATAGTTACAAAACTATTTATCTAGAAAATGCTTACAGGATTCTCTATGAAAAATAAAATTTGTTAATGGAAGAGGAAACAGAGAGGATCAAGAACAGAATTCAATGGGATGAGGGTGATGGGCGTTGTTAACTATGTGCACATTTTTTTCGATCAAAATAAATCACTAAAATGGCCAAATAACGTAGAAACTTTCATTCTTATTTCGTAGCTAATATATCTTTTTGCTGACAAATGCATGAAAAATTATTTTATGAGATTGCGTCATCGAAGTACTCATCAGATGCTAACTCTGCTCTGCTTCGTGAAGCGAAAGCCGAATTTCAATACATGCTTCACCAAGGCATTTGTCAACCCATTACACCTGGTGCGAAAAAAGACCGGCCAATGGAGCCCATGTGGTGACTGTCGTCGCTTGAACTCCATCACCGTTCCTGACAGATTCCCCAATTGCTCATTTAAGTGACTTCGCGCATAAATTGAGTGGTTGCAAGGAGTTTCGACCGTAGATTTGACATAAACGTACCATCAAATTCCATCGCACTGGAGGACATCCCGGTGACAGCCGTCATAACTCCCTTTGGACTCTTTGAGTTCAAAGTAATGATATTCGGCCTCTGTAACGCTGCACAAACTTTTCAGCGGTATATCGACCACGTTCGTCGATATTTTAATAGCGTCTAATTCGCCCGTCGAACACCGCAAGCATCCGAAATTAATTTTTGAACGACCATGATTATTGCTTGTCGATTAACGTTGCGAAATGTACTTTTGGGAAAACCATTAGCCGAATACCTCGGATATTTAGTCAGCGAACAAAGCATCAAACTGCCAAACAACAATAGCGGAATTCCGACGATTTCTAGGAACACTAAGCTTCTATAGGAAATCTTTGAAAAACGGCACGCAAATTCAAGCACCCCTCCATGAATACCTCGTTGGCGCCAGGAGAAAGGACAAGCGACAAATTGTTTGGCACAGTCGAGCGGAAGCTGCTTTCTGAGAATGTAAGGAGCAAATTGCAAATGCAGCGTTATTACTAGATCCTATCGAAAACGTACCTGTGGCCATCAAATGGGATGTATCTGATTTTGTGATGGGCGCGATCCTTGAACAGTTCAGCAAAAATGTTTGGGAACCGCTTGGATTTTGTTCACCAGTGCGCAACGGAAATATAGCATATATGATCGGATGCTGCAGGCAGTATACAGCGCTATCAAATTCTTCCGTCATATTATTGAACGACGTCCACTAATTATAAAAAAACGATAACGTTTGCATACGACCAGAAAGCCGACAAAAGCAAGCCCGTGACAGTTGCAACAATTTCACTTCATTGGACAATTTTCAATCAATATTTTCTACATCACTGGTGACAAAAACGTAACGGCAGACGCTTTGTCCTGAATCGCTGCAGTCTCATTATCTTTTGCTGTGACTTTTGCAGAGCTAGCTCTGACTCAGACAAATTATGAGGAACTTCAACAGCTTTTCCGTTTGGAAACGGCTCTAGTTTTGAGGAAACTGGAGTTGACGACAGCGATATTATCTTATACTGTGACGTTTCTAAGTCCGAAATCCGACTATACATTCCTAAAGTATAAGGAAGAAAATCTTTGAAATAACCTATCGATTAGCTCATTCCAGTGGACTGTGTCGAAATTGTTTGGCTCAGCATGTCAAAAGACATTATCGAATGGGCACGTACATGTCTTGCATGCCGATGTAGCAAAGTCAAAAAACGTGTCCATATCGACATCGTTGGACCGCTAATACAATTCAAGGGATTCTCGTATGTCTTGGCTGTTTGCGTCGGGGCTCTTTTGTCCCGTCCCGCCCTCGTACTACAATTTATAGCTTTAATTATCGTCTCTCGTTTGAAACCTTGCTTTGAATTTTAAAAAATCCTTTTGCTTTTTAATTTCAATTTGATCAAAATAATTGAAAGATGGGGTACCAGATATAATACACTGTTCAATGCTTCCTTTATATTCCAACAACCTCCTCCCTCCACAATATTAGCACATTTCAAATTTCTTTGAAACCTTGCATAACTATCAATTGAAAAATTGTCACTTTTGCTTAAATTCTGATAACCTTTTATCATCAAATACGTTGAGTTAATTTCCTTTAAAATTAAATTATTCGAAACTGATCTTTAAAAGACTTAAATTTCAAATTTTATAACTTATGCCTTTCTAGGACACTCCACCCGTAAACTAAGAACCTTCCAGTTAAATCCCGGGACTAGTCGTTATGAAGTGACACCTTGACGATGAAGACTCTACCGTGTCTTTGCTTGGACTCAAAAAAACCCCGGTGGGCATTTCATCTACGCTCAATTGCCAAACAATTTGCTGACATGACAAACGCGCCAGAGAAAGAACGCTGAGTTTGCATCTTTTCGCTGGCATGCCCGCCTTTGTCCATGAAATGTAACCTGATCTCTTCGATTACGGACCCACTTCATGGACAAATGCACTAGCTGAATGTGCATGGGTCAGCAATTTGGCTGAGAATGAAAATAGCAAATGGACATTGGCCATGATCGATAGATTCACACGATGGTCCGAGGCGGTCCCAATACGAGCAATAACAGCAGAGATCATAGCGAACTGGATAGCGCAATTCTTGCTGTATTTAAATCGGATCAAAGATCTCAATTTAAGTCTGATTCCCAGTCACCCAACTAGTAGATTGCAAGAAGACTCAAACCACGGCGTACCCCCTGCGACTAATAGAATTTTTGAGCGGTGGGATTGATCGCTGAAAGCTGTGATCATGTGCTGAAATCCTCCCAATCGTGTTACTCAGCCTTCGCACAAGCGTGAAGGAGGATATCGGCGTAAATTCCGCAGAGTTAGTATAAAACATGTCACTTCGAATGCCTGGAGAATTCTTCAATGAAGATATACCATCAGATCCGAAACCATTTGTTCAGAAATTCGGTGAACATATGAAGCTAGTCCGTGCAACGCCAATAACTCACCACGACAAAAGGAAAATAGTCTTCCGCAAATACGTATCAGCTTGGTCGCAAATATTCGGTCGTATCGACCGAGTGAAGAAGCTATTGAAATACCCATATGAAGAACCATAAAAAATTTTAAAACGATTTTCCGACAACGTTTTAATCCTGGATGTCCATAAGAAAGCAACGAACGTCAATACCGACCCACTTCAGCCAGCGTATTTCGAGCTTTCATCTAAACCAGCTGACAACTCCGAGCCAATTCCACAAACACAACCAAGCGTTCCCCAGAGGACGTATCCAGGACCAAAATCGAAAATTGCTGTTGCGAAAAAATTTCAGTTTCCCGATCAACTGTCAAAACTACTCAGGAAGGAATAACGTAGCGGCATGACAGCTGAGCTGCTGAAAAATTTTCCTTTTGTGTTCTTTCTCTTCTTTTGATCGCCATCAAAGACTCGTTTTGTCATTTACTTGTACACAATATTTTGTGAATAAAAACTTTGTTAGCACTCTCTTCTCAGAGCCAACATCTGAGAACTTTTTGATTCTTAAAAATTATACAAGATGGCTTCTGCATATGAAAAGGATACCTCGTTAGGAAAACATTTTTGGGCGTGGGTGACGAGTGGGGGTTTATTTTAAGCAAAAATTAAGACGAGCGTTAAAGTGTAAATATGTTTAGTGTTTTGAAGACTAATTGGATTGAAGTTTACGAAACTGGTGAAAAAAGTTAGTTTTGTTGAGATTTATGATACATTAGTTTATCACTTGCTTTTTATAAGGCACTTGTTTACCTCAGGTAACAACGAACAACGATTTTTTGTTAAAATTATAGGTTTTCTATTGTCCATTTTTCAGAATAAATCATGTCGCGTTTTTTTTAAATGCTGGGTTAGAGGAGCTTTTGAATGCAAGTATTGGTGATCTTTTCGACAGCGATGACGGAAGATTGGTTTTGACCGACGATACTGCAAAAACTGCCATTTTGGAATCCGAAGAGGAACAAGATGATATAGTGCACAACCTGAGGGTAACAATACAAGACCTTTTTGCTTTTCAAAACAAATGACCTCGTAGAACGGATATTTCTGATGACAAACTACAATGTGAAGGAACCTCAGGGATTGGTTGTCTATACTCCTTTTTTGAGTATTTGAACCTTGAGTTTTGGGAGTTGGTGGCAGATCAAACCAATCTATACTGTGCGCAGCAAGGAGACATTATATTATACCATTTTTAGGAAGATGTGGTTTTCGTCAATATGTGCTGACAAAATCTAATCCTTTAGGGTTAAAAACATTTGTTTTGGCTGCGACGAATGCATTGGACTTTGCCATTCACGTGAGTTTAAAATGATGCCTTCACACAGGACATGACTAAACTTGGCTTAGGTGGAAGTGTTGTCAAACAGTTGTGCGGCACGATTCATCAATATTGTGTTTTGTACACTGATAGTTTTTCATAGGTGTTCATTATAGGAACAATTAAGAATAACCGGTTAGGTGACGTTTCCAGGAAATTAAAAAATAACAACTAGCTCAAAAGGGGCAAATGGGATGAGAAGATAAGAAGATCTATGCGTTTGGAAGTGAAAAGACACCAACGCCGTTACAATGTTATCATCATATGTAGGAAGTGCACTAGCGGAACCTGCAAACGATGGAGTGAATAGACAAAGCAGAAAATAGATGAGGCATAGCCAGCCAAGATCGGGAATTACAACAAATATATGGGCGAAATTGATTTAAGTGATAGGCTGATCGCTTATTATCGCAGTGCAATGCGAACTAAGGACGTGGTCAGTTCGCGCCTTCAGCCATTTCATAGATTTATGCATTGTCAACTGTTAGATCATGTATTGTATATACGGTATTACGACAAAGGAGTACCTACCAAGAGCAGGTTAGGCCTGCTCGACTACATGATCAAATTCGATAGTGGTAATGTTGATCTACTTATTCTGCACGGTATACGGTATTACGACAAAGGAGTACCTACGAAGAGCAGGTTAGGCCTGCTCGACTACATGATCAAATTCGATAGTGGTAATGTTGATCTACTTATTCTGCAGCCACGCTTCAGGAGAGAAGGTACCGAAAAACGGGAAAATTGGACCCAGACAAGGAACCACCAAAAACGAGGCATTGTACCGTCGCACAACAGCCGAAAGCAGACCACCTTGATGGAATCAAACACCCGCTACGATTCATGGATGACAAGAACGCTTAAAAAGGCAGGCCTCTAATATGCTGGGCAATTCACATTAAGTGCAACGTATACTTATACATCGAAAAAAATAACTGCTTTGAAAAGTATCATACGAAAATATGAAATATATTGAAAATTTTGCACGTGTATCAGCCTGAGGTACAGATTCGTGTACCTACGTATTTTAGTAGAAAAAAAAGACTTTGAAAAACGAATTCATTTTTCATTTAAACTATTTTCTAAAGGAGAAAACTAGAAATACCAAATATTGTGCTCACGTCGGGTCGGAGTCTCAAGAGGCCAGTTGTTTCGGTGCTTTGTTTCACATCACTTTAAACGTAGTCAATTATTTTGTTAATTTGATACCCGCAGGCTAATTCTCTTTTTTTTAACGAAACGTGTCTGCTCGCACAACAAAGCAAGGCCCGACGGCTTTTAAAGAAAAAAAATAACAAACACTTTAAACGTGTTACGTTCACCTCAAATGTATTTATTGGGTGTGTGCAATAGTCTTTTCGGTTTTCCATATAGATTTTTTTTAAGCAGTAAATCATAAATCCTTGATCCCATTTCGACAGCAGATAGCATTTTGGAAATCTCATTGCTGCAACTATAAATAGAAATCACTGTTGCATTTTAGTTTTCAAACAAAAGTGGTAAGATAAACATGGAAGCTGATAAAGTGTACATTAGGCATTGTTTATTATATGAGTTTGATCGTGGACACAGCGCAGCGGAAGCTCATCGGAATATAAGCAGAATTAAAAGAGAAAACGTACTAACAGAACGAGCATGTCAATAGTGGTTTCAGCGCTTTCGTAATGGAGAACGACAGTTTGAAGGTTGGTCATGATCAGGACGGTGATCTATCAGAAGTTATACAAGGAGGTGATAAAATGACCATTGCAGAATTATCGAAAAGGTTCCGGGCCCACAGAACCACTACAGAGAGAAGAATCCATGCGCTAGGATATGTGTCAAAGTTGGATACTTGGGTACCCCACGAACTTTCGCAAAGGAACAAGGAAAACAGGATGGCCTGCTTTGTTTCGCATCTTGCTCATCAAACTGGTGAACAATTACTACTGGAAATGAAAAGCGGGTCCTGTACAATACCGTTAAACGGCGCCGGACAGTTTACAGAAGAGGTGAAGGATTCAACATCTAGTTCAAAACCAGACTTGCATCCACGGGAGCTCTTACTGTCTGTTTGGTAGGATCCTCGAGGAGCTAGCTTCAACAAGCGGTCTTGCATAAGTCAATCGTCGCTGAATCATCTTTCACCACGACAATGTGAGACCACACACAGCTGCAGTTACCCAGCGCAAAGTAACCGAAAGTGGCTGGGAAGTTTTACCCCACCCATCATATGCTCCCGAACTTGCTACAACGGATTATCACTTATTTAGATCCCTGGACAACTACCTGCAAGGAAGGGAATACAACACTGAAGAGGATCTTCGAACAGAACTAGCACACTTTTTGGAGGGAGAGGTGGGAAAATTTCTACAGGAGAGGGGTACAGCAACTTCCAGAACGTTGGAGAAAAGTCAAATATAATATTGGTGACTATACGAGTATATTCTTCGCTTTAGCACTACAGGCCCTTTCGGGCCTTCCCTTAGAGATAATTAGAATATCTCATTAGCTTGATCGAATGTGTCGGCACTCGGGAAGGTGATGTGGTCAGTACCACGCTTTGAGCGTATGTCTGTCCACCCAGCTGCGATATGCTCTGATTTTAAGCTAGTACGTATCATAACTGAATGCGCTTATAGTCCGTCCGAAGAAAAACTCGTAACAAATCTCGCTGTGGCCAACGGAATTCGAAACAGGGATCTGCGGGTTACGGGGTGAGTGCTCTAACCATTTCACCTCGACGAACTACCGGTGATTATATATAAGATTAAGTTTAAATAAACAAGTCATAAAAATATAAATTATTTAATCCGAAAAAACTTTTGACCACATCCAATATTTCAAATTACGTAAATGCTTTCAATTAAATTTATGCATTTAAATGCTTTGTTGCAAAGCGTTCAACACGTTGAATTTTTATAACACAAATTCTAAGTGCAACATGAATGAAGTTGAGAAAGTCAGATGCAAAGGTTGTAGACTTGTAATTTGAGAGACCGGAATCATGTCCAAGACAAGGCATAGTCAGGGATTTGAATAGTGATTTCACTTCACTTAGAGACAGTTAGAGTATCTCATCTTTATCGTACTCATTGGCATCCGAGAAGGTGATATGGCCCGTACCACGCTTTGGCCGTGTGCCCGTCTACCCAGCTTCGATACATTCTGTTTTCATCGAGTACGTATTATAACTCAACGTGTTTTATAGTCTATCCGAAGAATTACTCGAAACAAATCTCATTGTCACCAATAGGATTTGAACCAGGGATCTTCGGCTTACGGAGTGAGCGCTCTCACCACTACACTACGCAAGCTACTAATATTATGTATATGGTAGGAAAGTAATAATTACCACTATTTCCACTCCAAGCCTCAACAGGGTATTTAAGTGCATAAAGATTATCTCCTGTTATAAGGCGTCTTGTTTCAAAACACTTAGTGTTTAGAATCAAATTTGAATGTCCTACCATTGCTTCAAATCACTTTGAGCGAAAAAGTTTTTGCGATACGCTATAAAGCTTTTATGAAAGCTTAAAGCTATCTTAAAATATAAAAAATAAATAGAAGCGTATCACCTAGAATTATTCGAAATTTCTGTTTGTTGCTTATGGTAAAACGTTGAAGGTGTTTTTCAAATTAAAGCATATAAAACATTTAGCAAGAATCTGTAGGAACAAATCCTGGTAGGAAATTTAGAACATATAACTCACGCAGGTAGGGTGTTACGCCCCATGAAAAGAATCTCTAAAAGCAATGAAGCATACCTGCCATTCTGGGACACTTGATCTCTTACTAACGATATAAGATATTGAATTTAAATAGTTTTCGGAAGGAAATAAATAAAATACAATTCAATTGACATAATTTTTCCAGGAGAAAAAATACTTCAAAGACAAGACAAACTAGTTGATTCGAAAATTAATTTTAGTTCAAGCCACCTTTCCCGAAGCATTTTCCCTCACAGAGGCATCAAAAAAGCTCATAAAAAGAAGAAAAAACATCTCATCCCTAGCATTTCCTCTCCAATAACTATCAACAGAAAACCCTTCTATGCTAAAGAACGAGAACAGATCCAATGAAACAACATATTTTAAGGATGTCAATAAACTTCTAACTTTATCGTGCATATCCCTTACAACCATCGCTACCACCTTCGAACCTTAACTCCCTTACGAACCATACAAACGTGTCTTTTACATTTTTATGACTTCTTTTCTATTTTTATTACATCATAGTGTATATGTGCGAACATGCTCTTGTTGTTGCTTTTTTTGTATTCCATATCCTTTTTTGCTGGTACTATTACGACAGTTACTACCCGCCTGACTTAAGTGATTTGCATTTATAAAGTCATGGTCCCTGTGCAAGTTGTGCAAAAAGGGAAGTGACAAAACAAAAAAACAGTAGAAGGAAGCTGTATAAAGCGTTGAGAGGGACAGGGAGAAATGTAATTGAAGAGCTTCCAAGTAAGCTACTCGTGCTATACGCAAAGCTAGAAAGAATATTGAGAATTTGTACGGAATGTTGTTGGATTTGGCTCCGTCTTCTCACTCGGGGATTCTCGAGGACCTCGTTTTGTTGTGTTTATGATCCTAATATAAATTTTTGTTACAATCAATTTCCATATCGTAAAGTAACAGATTGAGGTGTTTGAAATTGTGCAAGGGAGTTGTTAGATACAAAATGGGGAAATGGATTTAAGGATGTAATTGAAGGCTGGATGAGAGAACCAAAAGAGCTGATTTATATGGATACTTACGATATATCCTTTGCCAGAACTGCAACGACTACTTGCCTGTGGAGAGAAAAAAATAGTAGAGTGTTGATTAGCAAGGCTTTCATAAATATATACAAGAATTGATTTATTTGATAATATCAAAATAAGGTAAAAAAATTTCGTCCTTTCACTGCTTATAAAGGGCTATTTGTCAAACAACCATATTAATTTCATGAAAAGTGAAAAAAATTCAGTTTGCAATTATGCTCAGAGTACATGTGCTGTGTGAGTTCTATCGAAAAAATTAGTCCGAAGAACAAATTTTACTGGTTTGCTGCAAGTATTCAATTTTAACTTTTTGAAAGATCATAAACACTAATTTTATGTATATTTTTCCAGATAATTTCAATAGGGGTTTCTTTATTTGAGAGTATAGCCGCCAAACACATTTTTCATCGAAAATTGTCTAATCGGTCATGAAGCCAAAAATTCTAGTGGGATATCTTAAGACTAAGCAAGAAATGGAACAGAACATGAAAAAATTGAGTAGGCAACATGAAACAAGAACTTTTTATTCGAGACGGCTTGTGTTTACGAATTGGTGACCCCGGCAGAGGTTTAACTGAATTAAAGCAACTTAACTAAATAAAGCTTGGATAACCCGAAATAAAAGGATAGAAAGAGGGTCTGCAAGTCAATTAAATTTTATTCAAATCAGAAGAGAAAGCATCAATGCCTTTTACAAATGAAGTAATAAGAAGCACAATCATAATATGGACTTTCCAAAGTAACCAAGTATGAATAAAGGGTAATAAAGAACTACGATCTTCGAAGAAACATGAAGACTAGGAGTGTCAAAAATATAGGAATAAGAAAGCTAAAAACTTAAGCGAACAAAGCTTTCACTCAGTAGACAAAAAGGACGAACAATTTCAGCCAAGTGAAAAAATGAGGAGCGTATACAAAAGGTTTTGTACTCAAGACGATGAAGGATCTTCATACTATTTAAAGAGAAAAAGTGTGCCAGGACACTTCTAATATGTATCCATTTTTTTTAGTCAATATCAAGATTTCCAGACAAAAAAATTCTATTACAAATTATTTAGTAAAATAAACCAGATAACACACAACGTATAACTACCAGGACTCGAAAAATATTCTTCAGCTTTTCACTTCATGATATTAAAAGGTCACGCTGTTGGGGAAAAAGGATCAAGAGGATACCACTTATGATACTTTTTTAAGATTGGTTGTCTTAACTACTTCAAAAACTTTCTGTGACCTGATAAAACCAACGTCAATAGAGTTTTTCAAAAACACAGGAAAAGACGGAGCTGGCAGGATTCCCAGAGGTGAAGGTCGATGATAAACAACATAATTCTGCTTTCCCTTTCCTCGTATCTTTCAGGGGAGAGGCGGAGGGCTGGCCTTTGTATTGAACGCCTTTGAAAAACGACATCGGAATGTCATCATCTATGACGCGGCAGTCAAGCCGGGCCTTGACCTCCAGGATTAATGGTCACGGTTACGGGACCTTGTCTGCCAGTTGTTTTATACGTTGCGATGGTCGTTGCCGTTTATCCAATCCGATCCGAGACTATTGACCGGGTTCCACGACAAGTAAATACTAAGTGGAGCATTGTCACACGAGTGGTATTTTAGTTCCCACATACTTGCTTGCTAGCCGGTTAGCGAACCGTCTATTCGCTACCTGAGGACGCGTCCGATGCGGAAATAGTGAAAAGTACGTGAGTCCTGTATACTAGAGGGCAATAATTATTGGGTGGACGCGTGGTCGATTTAGTTGATTGTGGAGCCATCAAGGCATGCAGTTTCTTTTATGGATGCCCTTGTGTGGGAGGCTAGTTTAGCTTACGGCAATATTCTTGCTGCACGCGATCTATCAGGCGTTGGCCATGTCATTACTACTTTCAAGGGGGCCGCAACATTCTGTCGGTTCCCGATATGTTTCTTCATTGCCGACTTTTGCGTTAAGATCACCCAGTATTATTTTGATATCATCTGGGAGCAATGAATTGAAAAATTTAGCTAGGTGATGATAAAACTAATTTTTCATTCGTCGGGGCGTGAACATTAATCAGCCATAATTTGATGAGTTTTGTTTAAATTCGGATCGGACACATTCAGTTTGAAGTCGATCACACATTATTTAAACTCCCTATCCACAATAAATGCTACTCCAAATTCACGTCTTCCACCAGGCTTTCGAATTTTACAAATATGTTTTAAATTCCATTACTAGTCTATTTCGTTTCTTGGACTGCCAACACGTTCAGTTTTTACTGACTGAGCCCTTGTAATAATGCTTTAACAGAGCCAGGCTCGTTGAGTGATGTGACATTCGAAGAACAACTAACTCTCGAAATGTATCTGTGGCGAAAATCACCTCACATAATTTGTACATAATACAGGAAACAGAAATAATCGTCATGGAAACTAGGGCAACAAACATCTTAGGAATTGAATTTGTGTTTAACTTGTTGAATGTCTTACAGCATATGATCGCCGTTTGTGTTAGTAATAAGATGGCTACTTACGGTAACCATCCGTTTGAGTCTTGTGATTCCATTTTACTCATTCAGGATAATTTTATCGGCTACATATTGAAGCTTAATAGTGCGTGTAAGGAAAGCCCGCCAAGTGAATGCGCCCCGGGTACATTCGTGATGACTGTCCAAAGCCAGTGTAAAGAGGGAGGGAGGTGTGAAAGTAAAAAGAACTGAAAGTGAAGCATGCCTGTGTGTTACAGGGTGCGGATCTGAGAGGAAAGCGAAGCGGAAGCCGAAGCAGTGGGTGAATTCTGAAAAATAGTAGAATTGATGTACCTGAGGAACTGAAATACTGAATTACGGGGTGTGCTGCCGTATTGAAGGATATGGCTGGAAGGAAGAAGTGAAACCGAACGAAAGGAAGAGTGACCTTAGAAGGGATGGGAGGTATCTGGAAGCGTATAGGCTGATTGGGAGATGCGCAACTGGACGAACAGCGTGGGCCTAGTAGAAAGGGGAAACTGTGAACCTGGAGGCATGCTGTGTAGTATTGCACGGTGGCTAAAGGGTGCAGTCGAACTGGACGAACGGCGTAAGCTTAATAGAAGGAGGAAACGATGGACCTGGAGGCATGAAGGTCAGAAGAAACAAGTGGAACTGAATGAACACCTCAAACCCTGTAGAAAGTAAAACGATGGACCAGGAACTATTTTAGATGGTGGTACATTATGGCTGAAAGGTGAAGTCGAACAGAACGGGCAGCATAAGCCTAACGGAAAGGCGAGACTATGGATCTGGAGGCATTAAGGCCGGAAGAGAGATGTGGAACTGAGCCAAAAGAAGGCTTCACCTAGTAGCGAGGGAAAACAGAGACCAGGAGGCGTGTTAGCTGAAGGGCGAGTGGAATTGGACGCACGGCGAAAGTTTGGTCGAAGAGGAAGCATGTTAGGCGGGGATACATTATAGCTGAAGGGTGAAGTTAGACAGGAAGAGCGGTGTAAGCCTAGTTGAAAGGGTAGAGGATGTACCTGGAGGCATGAAGACTGGAAGGAAGAAGTGGAACTGGACGAATGGCACAAGCTTAGCAAGAACGGGAAACGAGGGACCTGGAGGTGTGAAGGAGAAAGGCTGAATCTTGGCAGTCGTTGGCTCGAGTTGCATAAAGGGTCGAATAACGGCCTAGAACATATGTATATGATGCTATAAAGATGAAACACGGTGGTCAAAGCACAGGGAGATTTGCTAAGCCCTGAGAGAAATTTTCAGAAACTAGTAGTCTTTCGGGACGACAGCTCCCACGCACCCGAGGCGAGGCCACGGTTGTGAGTTCCGGCCATTGCCGGCATGCTCTTCTTCATTAAACCGAACTAAACTAATTAAATTCCACAATTCAGTAAATCTTCTCGATCTCCTTGCTGATACAAAAACCCTTGAAAATCAGTGCAGAAACAAATTAATTCGGAATTGGTAGAAGAACTTATTCCAAAATATTAATCAAAAACAATAAAATAATAAAAATGAAAAGAAAAAAACATTAACAAAAAAATAAATATATACAAAATACCGAATAAGCAGAGCTTGTGGTAAATGCAGTATTAAGAAAATATCAAGCAAGACAAAGGGTGGTGAACGGAAATGTTGTTTGGAATCGATTTTCATGCCTTTTTTCTGTTCGAAAACTACAGTTAATTTAAACTTCGCTTTCAGTGTCTCCCTGCAGTTGCAGAACGCTCTGGCAGCAGAAAAGGGGCAAGCAAAACTGATGAATATATAGTTGTATATAAACTTCAATTGGATTTTTGAAGATAATTTAATTCAATTGAGCACTTCAAAGTTTATTGGTCAAATTTTTTATTCCGTAATGATGGGCTGGGCACTCATTTTTGTAAGTAATTTTGAATTAGTTTGAAATTACGAGAGCCCTTTTTCTTTTTTCTGGCAAATGAGGGTTAAAATCCCCCTCTTCCTCCACCTTTCATTTGTATAAGTCCTGTAATGTAAGGTGGCCCAGCACAGGCAGAGTATTAGCCCCACGATATGCCCGAGCGCGAGGCCGCCTCATAACATAATTCCGCCCCTCTATCCTGTCTTATTTCAATGTCTGCAACTGCGTAAAATACCGCGAAAGTGACACCACCTACTTCGATGCGGGAGCTACATAGGCAGTGGCACTTAGACAGAATGTCGCAAAAAGCTGAGCTTCAATCTATATCACGGGCTAGGGCGAGCCATAACAGATTATTGTCACACTTCACACGTTGATGTGGTTGCGGTTGGAATAGCGCAGACAGTAGTTTTGAGCACACAATTGTATTACGGGTATCCCGAGCGGGGCAATCTAGGAACATATTGGCGCATCATACCAATTCGTGTCGAACAGTTACCGCATGGTAGGCGTATTGATGGCAGATATCCATGTAAACCACGTCCTTTCGTTGCCTTTGCGGACATTAGCCAATTTCCCCTGAGAATTCAGTGAAGTCATACTTGGCACTTGAAGCTGCTAATTTAATTAAAGTAAGTTGTGAAAGTTCATAGGGTTGTAAAGAGACAGTGCAAACAGAAACTGTTTCTAGTCAAATTCCAACCTCTCAACGAGAAAATTGAAAACAGGATGCCACATTAGGCAGGCAGACTCAATAATAGGGCATACTGACATTTCACGATCATCCATGGCGCGACAGTTAAAGCCAGGCCTTGGAATCCAGGAATAATTTCCTCCAATCATCACGGTTCTGTGATGTCGTTCGCCAGTTGATCACTCCCAGCAAAAATCTGCTGTCAGCTTCTATCGTGCCTTCCTGTCGAGTCATCGGTCTTCTCGTTGGACATCTACCTTGTCCTTTACTTTTTAATGTTCTTTTGGGTAGCCGATTTTCTTCCATTCTTGTTACATGGCGCCCGCACTGCAATTGGCGTAAGTTCACACAATCAGGTATACGTGGTTCATCAAACAGTCCATACAACTCATCGTTGTAGCGTAGTATCCACTCTGTTCATTGTTTCACTGTGTTGTAGTTTTTCGGAGCACTACAGTTCAAATATGTCCACTGCCTTTATTCTGTCTGTATACATCTCTGGACTTGAGAATGGGAAGTACGGAGTAACAAACTTTATTTGCGGCGTTTATGCGGCATCTAATTTCATTTTTGGCGCCTCTTCTATTCGAGTCAGCCCCAAGATACATACAATTATCCACCATTCAAGGTTATAATCTCCTATGGTCAGGTTTTGTCGGGCTGAAATATGTTGTGCCATAAATTTAGGTTTAGTTTTATTAACTTGTAGGCCGATTCGGTTTGCTTCAGATTCAAGGCTCAGAAATATTCCTTTGACATCTGAAATTGAACACGTCATCAGCATATTCTGTGGACTTGAATATTAGTGTACCCGAGGTTTCAACTGATGTCTTCCTGATGACGTGTTCCAGCGCAATATTAACGGGCATTGGGGTTAAGTCCATCCCCTCGTTTAACGAGGGTAGTCCCAAAAGACTTATGAATACAGGTAGTTTAAAAAAAACAATTACTGCGATTGATAATACCACCTTTCAGCAACTTAATGTGAAAAATTTATAACGGTACGTTGATTTTTATTTTTTTACAGACATCGAAAGTGAACGCTCTCAGTGAATTTGTGAATATGGAAAAAATCGGGCATCGTTATGTGATACAATACTTTCATTTGAAAGGTCTAAGTCCAACTGATATCAAAGCCGAGTTGGATTATACTCTGGGGAAGTCTGCTCCTTCGTTTACAATGGTCAAATATTTGTTAGCTGAGTTCAAGCGAGGTCGTACGTACGACCAAGTGAGGTCACTAAGTCAGAAAATGAGAAGAAAATCCACAAAATGGTATTGGATGCTCGTGGACTAAAATCGCGCGAGATAGCAGACATGGCAGGCATTTCAAAAAGCGCAGTAGATCGCATTTTGACCGAAAATTTGGACATGAGAAAGCTGTGCGCAAGATGGGTGGAGCACAAACAGCAACGTGAGGATGTTGGCATCGAGTGTTTGACGATGTTTCGCAGCAATAAGGCCGAGTTTTTGCGTCGATTCATAACCATGAGCGAAACATGGGTCCATCTTTTACACCTGACCAAGGCGCATTCAAAGCAGTGGACTGAAAAGGGAGAACCGGCTCCAAAGAAAGCAAAAACAGTTCAGTCAGCTGGCAAAGTCATGGTATCCGTTTTCTGGGATGCGCGTGGAATAATATTTATTGTATATCTCGAAAAAAGAAAACCAATCAACGGCGCATATTATGCGGGCTTACAGTAGCGTTTGAGTGATGAAATAAAAAAAAAAACACGGCCCCATCTGACAAAAAGAAAGTGTTGTTTCATCACGACAACGCACCAGTCCACATGTGCGTCATTGCGATGGCTAAAATCAATGAGTTGAAGTTCGAATTGCTTCCTCACGTACCCTATTCGCCAGAGCTGGCTCCTTCGGATTATTTTTTTTTTCGAATTTAAAATAATGGCTCGGTGGCAAAAGATTTGCCAACAATGAAGAGGTAGGGTCTGCGGTTAGTAGCTTTTTGAGGAGCTTGACGGTTTCTACTATAAAGCGGGTACCGAAGCTATTGAACATCGTTGGGAAAAGTGTATCGAGCTGAAAGGAGAATATGTCGAAAAATAAAAAACATATTTGCAATTATTTTACTGTTTTCTTTGTCGGATCAGGTACTTTTGGGACCGCCCTCGAACCTTTTGCCTTCCTTGCTAGAGAGCGCCGCGCTATTTAGCTTCGTCGAAACCAAGATGCGAGGAAGACGATCGTCTACGACGAGGGACAGCACTCATCTAACGATTGGCAGCAGTCCTGGATGAACTCCACGAAAGGAAAGGGTACTGCGCGCCTCATCCCGGATGTGAGACCGTGGCTAAATCGAAGGCATGGTGAGACTGACTTCTATCTGATCCAGCTTTAGAGCGGGCATGGGCGTTTTCAGTCTTACCTGCACAAGATTGGTAAGTCACTGTCACCCGACTGTCGATTTTTTCTAGGAGGAAGACAATGCCTGCCACACATTTTTTGCGTGCACAAAATGGATCAGGCTGCGAAAGGAGATGGAGAGCTCATCCCAGATAATATAGTCGCGGTGATGCTCGAATCGGATGACAAATGGAACCAGGTGGCACATTATGTTCGGACAGTCTTAAAAGACACAGCAGCCGGGGGCGTTGGGGCTGGGGGATCGCTTGTCGGGCAATGTTTGTTCCCCTCTCCACTCCCGTCAGAAGAGGGATCCCCAGCTTGAAGGCGCCTCACGGCGTAACAAAACAAGGCCTGGCCCGAAGTAATGTGTCAACCGGTTTCAGGCTGAATTCTTGGATTGACAGGGGAGGTGTTTAGTGGGTAGTCCAGTCGCCTTCTTGCGAGCATGAGAGTCCCACACTCTGTGCGTAAATGACATTCACCTCCCAACCATAAAAATGTACTCTGAGATCATGGAAGGCATATTAATTCCATGTTTCAGTTTTTTGAGATGCAGTGGAACTTGCACTACTTTTATGCATGATGTTGCTTCAGGTTATCGTGCCTAGTACGAGCGAAATATGATATATTTGATGTCGGTGGTATCTCGGTTCTTCCATGGCCTGGCAATTCTCCAAACCTGAATCCTATTGAAAATATGTATATGGAGCCTCTTGAAATCCAAAGTTGATGCCTCTACTCATCCCACTATGAATATATTAAAGACAAATATTTGTAAAATAATATATGTAATTCGTGCGGAGCGGAGGGTTAGGGCACACACTGCTTGCGGAGCAGCTCCCAAGTTCAAGCCTCGGTGACGACATCGGTTTTGAGCTTCTGATGCTGCTGTCGAACAACTAGCCTACCCAGCTGTGATAGGTGCAAATAGAAAAATCAGGTAGCAATCAGATGATTGAGTGTGATATTTACCATATAACGACTCGAATTCCGTTACGGTCATGAAATAAGATATAATAATATTAAGTTAATAATAAATCTTAACGTTCGGATTTGAACTGTTGTGCGATGGTTTATTATCATTTGGAATACATGGGAAAGCAGTGAAAAAATAAAGGACATGATTAATAAATGCATAACCGCAAGAATGAAGCGGTTCTTAAGCCTAAGGGTGGTCTTACAAAATATTAGTGTTTATATACAGGTTTTATTTAACTTGTTATTAATTAATAGTTAAGGAATATCAAAACGTTTTTTCTACATTTCTTCGTCGGTTTAAAAAAAGATTTTTCAAGAGCAAAAGTGTAAATTTTTGGAAAAATCTTAGCGTTCCTAACTATTTGGACTATACAAGAGTGCGGCATGAATTTTTTCTTGGCAACCGGAATTTTAATTCAGAAGGGCTGTTCACTTTATATAATGCAGAGATATCGTAGAGATAGTTAAAATTTATGATGTTTTAACTGATTTTAAAGACTGGGTTTTAAAACATATAGAGGAATCATAGATTACTTACATCACTAAGCCTAGAGCTATCTGCATCACGTGGTGCTACAGATGATGTTGTTAACCGTTCCGATGCTCGACCGCTGTCATCTGAAGTTCCAGCATCTTGAGCGAGTGTAATTGAATTCTGAAAGGAATAAGATGAAATATTTATAATTTGTATTTCACATACACAATTATAGAAGGCTAAAATCAAGAAAAATCTGATGCGAAAGCTTCAATTTTAAAATTATCTTTGTAATGAGGGCTTTGTACAAGATACAAAGGTGAATCAAACGGTAATTGAGCTATCCAGCTGAGCATGCACCTCCTAGCTAGATGATAAAGTGTGGCGGTTGCTGGTTCATTTGTAAGGAGTGGGGGAACCAGCTTAACGGCCATGCTCGGTTCTGTCCTCAGTACAGTCATGACTGAATAAGAGGTACATTCGTCCATCGCTTAACACATCATCATAAAAAAAGAAGGCGTTAAACCGCCGAAAATTTTTTAACTCGTTCAAACGCACAGTTTAGACACTACATTATTTCAGAATCTAGTGTATCTGTCGGCGAGAACGTGTTGAAAACGAAAGTCAGTTAAGGCCAAAACTCGACGCTCAGCCGGAAAAGACCTTGCTGCAATTTCTTTGACTCAAAAGGATTTTGAATCATTAATTTTCTTCATGATCAACAAACAATGAATGCAGCCTATTATTACCAGTTGTTAAAGTCAGCGAAAAATTTCTACCGAAATAAAAGACGTGGTGTGCCCATTAGAGAGGTCATCATTCTTCATGGCAATACTAGGCCGCACACCGCGGCTTTGACAAGGAATAAACTGGAAGAAATGGA
This sequence comes from Odontomyia ornata, assembly GCA_963969285.1. Lineage (NCBI taxonomy): Eukaryota > Metazoa > Arthropoda > Insecta > Diptera > Stratiomyidae > Odontomyia > Odontomyia ornata. The sequence goes on along the minus strand of OZ017739.1, from coordinate 363,298,222 downwards.
CTGGGAAATACTTGAACACCCTTTTAATAGTACAGGCTTGTCCCTCTGTGACTCCTTTTTGTTCGCGCTCCTGAAAGAATCACTTGGCGGAAAACGATTCAAAGGCAATGAAGAAGCCGAATAACCCGTGCGAAATTGGGTGACAACTCGTCCTAAAACATTTTATGAACAAGCGATATTCAAGTTCCAAAGCGATGCAAAAGTGTGTAAACAACGCAGGAGACTACATCAAGAAACGCTGATGATATGGTTTGTGTGTAGTATTATTCAATAAATGGAAAGGGTGATTCATTATGAGGTTTGATTTTCAATAGGTTTTTTGACAGATCACGGTGTATTAAGAAAATCAACTCAATGAAAATCAGCTGTCTTACCGCGAAATTTTGTTCAGTGATGAGGCGCGTTTTTGGCTCAATGGATACGTCAATAAACAGAGCTGCCATACTTGGGCTGATAACCAACTCGAAGAGATAAAACAGCTACCACTACAGCCACTGAAATACACAATTTGGTATGGTTTATGGGCCGGTAGAATCATCATGCTATGCTGGAACGCGTCGTCCAAAATTGGACCCTCAGGATTGACCATTTACGATGTAGTCGCGGTCAAAATTTAAACGAGATTATCTTCAAAGAGTGAATGTCATAGATTATGATTAAAACCAAACTTCATATTGAACAACCCTATATAAAAAAATGACGGTTTATGTTTGATTCAACCTCGTCCTTTAAATTGACTACCAAAATCCGTATGCGCCAACATGTTCTCTCAGAATCTAATAATAACATTATTGAAGTTTCATAAGCAGTGGATCAATGAAATGCTTGTTAAAGAATTTTTTTGCCGGGTTCTTTAACAGATCTAGGTGGCCTTAACACTATGTTTCATATAACGGAATGCCCCTGAAGTCAGGAAAATCATTTTTATTTTCTTCACTGAAGCCTTTCTAGCATAAAAATTTCGCCTTTTTGAAAAACGTTGCATCTATCAGCATAAATTCAGATGTGATTAATCCATCTAAACAGAAATCCTAAGCGAACCAAATTCAATCTCTTCATATTCCTCAACAACTATAAAATGATTTAAATAGAATTCATACTGAACGCATTAATTACCCACCAAGATTTTATCGACTTATTTAATTACCTCGTTAATTTATCTCACATATATCGCTTGCCATTAAACAACAATGTATCTTAACCGATTATAATATCGAATATCTAATCATCATGTAAATTACCACAAGCAATTAAATCGCCCCCGCATTACACGAGTAGATTGAGGATTGCTGACTTTCCAAATGGATGTATGTAATTGAGAATGTTTGAAACATGTAATTATCGTCGCCGAGTCATAGTTAAACAACTAACATCTGAATGTGATTATCAACACCCACTGGCAGGCATGTCAACAGCCAACCGTTCAATGTAAATGCAGAAAAAAGATACAGAAATAAGTTTGATGTATTTAATTATAAATAAAAGCGTAAAAGATTGCGCGAGTATTATGACATATGGGTTAAGTTTTGCCTTTGATTTATACAGTTTGAGGGGTTAATGCTTCATTTATAATAACGCAAAAATATAAAAACTAAGCAATTACTTAGTACAATTTATTATTAGAAAATGTTTTATTTGTCGTACTTTTTCTGTTTAATTTTAGAGAAAATGGTTTTCACCAGAAAAGTTGGATATTTTTATCGAGAGATTGTAAAATTCTTTAGTTTTTTTTTTTTGTTGAATGAATCAAGCGATATAAAAGCAAGGAGACTTGTAGGGCGCAGAGACGCTACCATGGATTTCTAGACTCTGAAAAAGGAAGAGAATCTTCAAATGAATTCTAGGAAAATCCATTTGTAAGCAAACCGATTATCTTCAATCAGATCTGCTCCCTACTCATTTCCTCACTTAACATCCTCATGCGAACAGTTCATAAATGTTTAATTTATCAAATAAAAATCCACAACAAACGCAAATTTTTTTCTAATTATATTTCACCTAAAATAATTAATTTTCCACTCATCATGGCGGGTCTATTCTAGCAAAAATATGGTAATCGTAAAATTCGCGATGCGAAACGTGCAACGAGGTAAAAAACTTGCGTTAAGTATTCGCAGAAGGAGGGCAAAAACAACCGTTGCAAATAAAAGCTCAACAAAATCGCGAAAAAAAACGTGTTAAAAAACTGACGAAATAAAATAAAAGCGAATACTATGCAAATAGGCAAATTATTTTATAGCTCATTTAATACATTAGTAGCGATGAAGTTTCGACACGTTTCGCTTAATTAGAATTCTTCGCGAGTATGTTAGATATTTTCATTGCAATTTAAATGTGTTGCACGGTTCCATCCACTTCTCAGATACTCGTACAATTTCATTTCGATTTGCGTGTCGAGACATTTTGTAGCAAGACGAGAAGGTGTTAAAACTTAAGAGGTGTAAATAATTTATGTACATGGTTATTATTTCCGCCTAATGCTACTTTACGGTCAATGAATTGTACTTTTTTATTAGATTTTTAAATTGATTTTTAATAAGAGGGAATATATTAAGTAGTTTTATGTAATTAGTGGAATTGAAGGATGTGATATTCCATTAATTTAATTACGATTATGTAAATACTGGAGATATAGCTACAACGAATAAGTAGACGGCAATACTAATTAATTTTTCTTCAATTGAAAGTATTCCCAGGGACCAATTCTTTTTACCGCATAAGTAGAATAAGTTGCGTTGCTTGCGCGATCAGTAGGTTGAACTCGATTGCAAAATGAACTGTTGTTTTGAATATTTTTTCTAAATTGATAGTATACTTAGCACCGAAAACCCGCACTACAACAGAATCATGAATACTTTGTGCTGGAGCCGTCAATTTTATATAAGTACGGGTGAAATTTTGAAAAAACAAAGATCTACTATGAGATATGAAGGTTTACGCAGAGCATTATTGTTTATCCTATTGTCATACGCGTGTAATTACATTTAACTCCCGACAAGTGTTTTAAGGTATGGGAGTCTTTAATGAATGACAGTAGAGGCAGCGCTACCAATATCATCAGCCTATATTTTCCCAGTAGTCTGCGTGGAGCAGAGTCTTAGGGCACACTCCGCTGGCGCAGCAGCTCCCAGGTTCAAGCCCGGTGGCGGCATCGAGTTTGAGCTACTGATGCTACTGTCAAACTATCAGCCCACCCAGCTGTGAAGGGTACTAATTGAAAAAATTAGGTAGTGGTCACATGGTGGGACGTGATATTGACCATATTATCTCGAATTCCATTATGGTCATGGAATGAGATACCCTAACAATAAAATCTCAACGCCAAGGTTCGGATTTGGACTGTTGTACGAAGAATTATTATATTTTCCCCCTTTAGAAGACATTCGCCTTTGAAATAAGAAACAACACTTTTTAAAAATTTAACTATGACAAAACGATTATATTTATTGACAAAACTTCTTTTGGACATTGTTAAACAGTCTCTAAAGAGTAGAAAAAAATTGTTTTTTTTTATCTTTAGTTTCCCTTGGCTGCTGTAGAGGGCATCATCTAAAAGTTACTTTTCAAACGGTAGGACATATTGTAGACCTCCTGTAACAGATTTTTAAAAAATTCAAAATGGATTCTGCTCTTGAGACTCAAAACTAGACAATAAGCCTCTAAAACTCATACTGTTTCATATTTTGAAGTTTTTGAATGTATATTTCTGAAAAATGCGAAAAAAACGACATTTTTGGGGGTAAGTCACCCCCGTAAAAAAAGGGGGGGTTATTTTTTAAATTTTTAGAGGCTTATTGGTTACTCTTTTTAATAAGTAATCGAATGCTCTTTGGTTTTTTAAAATCGGTCGAGCAGATTCGGAGGAAAATGTCCTACCAGTTTGAAAACGGTAGTTTCGAGAAAAACGCGTTTAAAGTTTTTTTACCACAATTTCATTGAATAAAAGGTCGAAAACATTTTTTGAGCTTTAATCGGCCATTCCTGATGAATACCAGTAGTTGCTGTAAGTGGCTGGCCAAAGCTTTTTTCTTCTTAATTCGACCTTCTTTTGACTGCTCACTGCTCCTCCTATTGACTTGAGAGATAAGGTCCTTGTCAACTTTTTACGCAAAAGCCGTTGCAGTTTCGCCAATTTTAATGCTCGTGAGATCCATAATAGCTAGGGAAGTACTCGAACTTTCGTTGAAAATGGATCCGCTGCAATTTCAGTCACATCTTTGCCAGAGAACTTGCTTTTCGGAGAAATGTTCCAAATCAAATTGTTATAAGTTTTGTTATTATTTCGAGTATTTTTGCCAGGAGATCTTTGCAGCAATTCATCACTACTAAGTGACTCGTAAACTGGCCAAATGTAGCCACAAAAACATGGATCTAGTGGTGGCTCAGAGTAAAAGGCTCATTTTTTTCCTCGCTTTGCAAAAATCTACATCAATCCTTATTGCAATAGTCGTAACAAGGTTCTGCATCTGTTGAAATTTTGTGATAATAGCCGGCAAAAATTTCTTTTTTCATGTTCTCGATGGAATCGGGATATCTCTGAATAGCAAGACTATAAAACATAGACAATTCTCGAATCAATTTTAAGGGTCAATTTGGCCGTTTTGGGTTTGGGGATGGCTTTTACAGGTACGAAATTTTTGATCTCAGTTTTTTGATTTTCTACCTCGTTTTACTGGCTTTTTTAGATTTTTTCTTCGTCTTCTTCTCTCGTTTTTCTGTCTTTCTCTAAAATTGTCAAATTTCTTTTTAACTTCTACTAAGCGACGGTACATACGTTTGCCTGCGTGAAGAACACACTCTAATTTATTTATGGGGATATCATCTCGATAAGGTTTGCTATCTACCACATTCGTGTAAGTTTTGCTGTCACCGTCACCAATATAATTACCGTAGAAGACATCATAAAGTTCTTTTGATCTATGAAAAATGCTTACGGCTGAGTCAGTTTCCATTTTTCCAGCAGATCCTTCGTGATTAGCTGAGCATTCAGATTTATGTTCCTCGTATCACATGGCAAAGTCTGCCCCACTTTAGATTTATTTATATTACACGCATGACAAAATGATGATTTAATCCCCACATCCAAAATTTGGCCAGTTAATTTTCCTATGACTGAAAAAACACCCATCAATGACTTAAAAGCTCTCTTAGCCCAAGTTCCGTCGCCTGATACAGTCAAAACGTTAGCTTTATTGCCAGCCTCCTCATTGAATTGCATTTCTTCTTTGACTGCTTTTTTAGTAACAAAATCAAAACATTGTTTACAAGCTTTATGTATTCTTGAAATTGCAGTATAATAAAGCGAGTCCGAAAATTTTGCAGGAATATCCATCAAACTCATAACATATTCACGCCATTATACCCTACGCCGAGCACTCTCAAGACAAATATGAGTCTCTCATTTATTTCGTACGAATTTCAAGATATACGAGTAGATGGGGAAGATTCAATGAATTTTCTACCACACGAACATTCCAGACAGATTTTAAATCCAAGGGGTCTAACCTTTTTGTTGGATACAGGAAATTCCAACATTACATTCTTTGCACTTTATATATTGAGAAAGAGCCGAAAAGACTAAATTAAAGCACAAAATCACATACTGGATAGAGCTGTCAGTAGTAGGTTGTAATTCGATACTTGTTTTTAATTTTTTAGCAGAGGAACTTGGTAAATCAGGATTTTTTTCTGCAGTAAACTGATTGACAGTAAATGTTCTTTATTTGTTTTTACGTCAAAAACAAGGATACTCCGATTACTTTTGACATGACCCCCAGGCTTAGACATTTTTACAACTTTTTAGCCAATTTTTAACGAATTTTAAAACAAAAAATAAACACGCGCTTGATCAAAGAATAACACAAAGCAACTGTCGAGCAGTACAATATCACATATATGTATACCAAAGATGTTTACACCAGGAGCAGCTGGCACGCCGCGTCACACGCATGAATAGAAACCGGTTTTTACTCCTGGGCATACGCTGTTACAAATATAGCTGTAACTTTTTTTCTATCACAAGTTTCTTGATGAAATTTTAGGAGGCAACTTTTGAACGTATATAGAATCGAAATATGTAAAAATCTCAAAACCGGTTTTTTGAAAATTTCAAAGGCGAACGTCCCCTTAAAAAAATTACACATAGAGGGCATTCAAGTATTACGTAATGCGATATGGGGGGAGAGGTGGCGTGATGTCAAGTAAACGTTACAACGCATTACAGGGGTGGGACGGGGGTTCGAACAACGTGTTACGTAACATTGTTTTATTTTTATTTAGACAAAAAACTAGGAAACTAAAATCTCCTAGGTTGTCAACCCTATTCGTCTATATTTTACGGGGAATCCCTCAACTGTATTGCATGTCATTTTTATTTGTTTTCGTTGTAAGTATTCGTTAGTGTTTTAGACACGTAATACGCAGAAGTAATTTGCTGTAATCAGTGTTGTTAAAGTGAGTTCATACTGTAATGTTCTCAAAAGAGGGAGATTTGCATCATCAGCTGTCCTTGGCCTATAAAACCTCTCATTTTGACTCGCCAGCGCAAATGTGCCAAAAAAAGCCAACGAAATTTGGAAAAAGGCTAGAAAACTTAAAACATAAAGAAACGTTTACGTAACATATAAATCGCATACGAGAGTTCGAGGTGCAGGCCACGAAGAAGAAAGAAACATTGCTTAGTTATTTTAAACAGGTAAGTTTAATGCTAAAATATAATATAACATATAGGTAAACCTCGATTTTTCATAAAAGAACTGATCATAAGTATTATAAATTTTTAGTTACATATGAAAAAATCAAGCACGGCAGCCACACTATTGTCAACAAGGCCCAATGCCCTATCGACTTAGCGTACAATTCCACAAAAACAGGTGCGTATGTGCACTTTCCCAGTACAGTTTGTCTCAGTCTGAATGTTTTTATAAATAACAAATTTAGTAAAAATATTATTATTGCCCGTATAGTCAAGATCACGATACTAAACACAGAGTCCCAGGTCAAGGTAAACGGTGAACTATTAGACAGCTTTATAGCAGAATCAGGCTTAAAACAAGGGAATGGAGTTGCCCCAATGCTCTTCAATATTGGACTAAAACACGTCATCAGGAAGACATCAGCTGAAACCTCGAGTACACAAATGTTCAAGTTCACACATTTGGTAGCAAATGCTGATGACGTCAATATTCTGGCACGTTCAATCTCAGATGCCAAAGGAGTATTTCTGAGACTAGAACCTGAAGCAAACCAAGTTGGCCTACGATTTAATGAAACTGAAACTTCATTCATGAGTCAAACGGGGAAGAAAACTGCATTTCGACAAAACCTGACCGTTGGCCTACGAGTTAATGAAACTAAAACTTCATTCATGAGTCAAACGGGGAAGAAAACTCCAGTTTGACAAAACCTGACCGTAAGCGACTACATTCTTGAAAGTGTGGATAACTTTATTTACCTAAGAGCCAACCTGAATAGAAGAGGTGCTGAAAAGGACGAGTTTGGACGCCGTATAAACGCCGCAAATAAAGCCTATTAATCACTAGTCAAGCGGGTGCTGTTATATGGAAGTGAAACGTGGACCCTGACAAGCGAATCCGAAAAGGCAGTGGAAAAATATGTATGCCAAAGCGCTCCGAAAAATTTACGGCCCAGTGAAACAAGGAACAGAGTGGAGGCGACGTTACAACGATGAGTTGTATGACTTATTTGACGATTCACCTTGTTGTCTGTTGCATAAAGTTACGTGAATTGCAATGCGCGGGACATGTAGATGGAATGGAAGCAAAACGGCTACAAAAAAGAACAATAAAGGGTAGAGTACAAGGAAGACGTCCAAAGAGAAGACCGAGGACCCGATGGGAAGACACGACAGAAGCCGAGAGTAGATTCTTGTTGGGAGCGAACAACTGGCGGACAAGGTCACGGAACCGTGATGATTGGAGAAGATTAATTCTAGAGGCCAAGGCCCGCTTCGGGCTGTCGCAACATAGATGATGATAAAATGTCATTGTTTCGAGTATACATATTACAGGGAGTCCTAGCTTGCTGTGGCGACTACACCGGCATATTGTATCAGAAACGAAAACTTTATTTTTGTTTAATTTATTTACTGTCGTGACGCGATTTATATAGTTGACTGTTGGCTTTGACTAAATAACTACAGACCCGATAGCTAAGGATATGTTCGGATGATAAGCACTCAACGCGCGTTTACAACTAGATGCATTTTATTACAGGTGCATAAACGCTCAATAATGTTTGAGGCGATTACTCATAAAGAACATCTGAGTTCATCACATAAATGTTTGCCCCTAGCAGGATTTGATCCCGTGACCCTCAGATGTAGGCAAGAGTCTTATCCTTTAGCGGACGTTCAGATGATGAGCGCTCAACGCACGTTTACAACTACAGTCAAAAAACACGCGTTGAATGCTCATCATCTGAACGTACCCTAAGATGTAACGCTCTTGTCTAGAACTGACGGTCGCGCGTTCCAATCCGGTTAGGGGCAAACATTTATGTGATGAGCCTAGATGTTCTATATGAGTGATCACCCCAAACAACCTGGACATCATTTCTGCGGAGCCACAAACGACTTTGATTGTTTCGGACATCACTAAAAAAACCGGTTCAAAACATCGTATAAAAGAAATTTGTCCACTTCGACGAAGAATAAACATTCTTACTGAAGCAAGAGACACTGGTAATGTGAAAGAATATGTTCACAAAGAAATAAAAAGCCTACAGAAAGAATTGAAGGAAGGTGAAAAATGTTGAAAGAAAAAAATAAACAGTGCCAAACGTGCCCAAAAAAGCTGAACCTCAGAAAAACAATCCAACAGCAGTAAAATCTCGACCTGACCCTGAGCAGCCCCCTTTGGTTGACTCGCAACCTGCTCTCCGGGAGACCATAATTAACACTGACATTCATGGCAGTGCTGCTGATGAATGCCGCCGACAGAAATGATTTAGAGTTGTTTCACTCTGTTCCACCTGTATGAGAGGCTGTTGTTGATGGGGTTCCAAATTCTATCTTCATTTGCTCCCATGCGTTTCTGACTCTCAAGAGGGAAGGCGCACGTACCGTACCCATAAAGTTAGCAAGACCACAGACTGAGATGCGCAAAAAGCACGAGAACGGAGAACTTTGCAACGCTACAATTAGGTACTTGGAATCTCTCGCGTCGCTTCTGGGACCGCAGCAAGTATTTGTTCTCTCCTAAGACAATAAGGCCATCTTCCCAACGGTGAAAAGTCAGAGCCCTCTTTTAACGCATACGGAATACAGAAGACTTTTACCTGACCATAACTTTGTCGGGGCAGAGCGTTACAAACTTATTTCTTCTGTATACGCCAGCGTCAACTTGGATTCTGACGGTTTCGTTAAGAAAGAAGCTGTTAGTTAACATACAGCGGGTCGACACAAATATGCTTTTGATTTCGAATCACCTTTACCAGTGCGTGAATTTAAACTTTAAATGATGACAGAATCGAACGCCATGAAGGCAGTGATCATCACCTTTGTAGATGGTGGGCCGGTCGAAACCCAGCGTTATCGGAAAGTCAAGAACTTTGCCATTAAATACTTCAAAAAATACAACCTGGACGCTCTGTTCATAGCGACTAATGCTCCTGGGAAGAGCGCATACAACCGAGTTGAGCGACGCATGGCACCCCTCAGTAAGCGACTGTCAGCTGTCATCCTGCCGCATACTCTGTCGGATCTCATCTCGACAAAAAAGGAATTACTATTGATGATGATTTGGAAAAACACAATTTTCAGCACACTGGGGAGTCTGGAACGAAATGAAAATTGACAACTACGATGTTTCGACGGATAAAGAAAGACTGAAGATAGCTTGCAGGATCCATGCAGGCATGGAGTAGCGCCCAAGTCCGTGAATTGTAATGTTTCTTGCAAGTTATTAAATGCGCAGATGAATCCAGCTGTTTCCGCACGAGGAGTGTTGTTACGGCGCATCACATGGGGAAGGGAGGGTCAAAAATCTTCGAAAATTGCGATCTGTAATACATGAACACCTCCATATGCGCTTAAAAACCAGGGTCGTCCTCGATTCCTCGTGGAAAAGCGTACAGCTTCTGACCCGCTGAGTCTCTGTGGAAGTCGCGATGGCTGAGGGTAGTGGCAGTGAATCTTTAGTCTGAATAGGTAGTGCAATGATCTCTGATATGAAAACTAAGAAGTCATTGAACCATCTGTTAGCCCATGGGGCTCACCAGTTGAAGAATTAGAGAATTCACCTTTTGTCGGCTGTGGGCAGCACAACATTATCAAGAATAAAATTACTCGCTTTCACGCATCGATGACATCAAGCATACTCTGACAGAAACGGCGGGGTTTTTATGCCCGGTTTTAAGAGAACTTATTGGCAGACAGAAATCGATCAAAAGAACTTAAGAGAAAACCGCATTCACAGTTGATACTGGATTCCAGGTGATACCGCTAGGGGTTCACAACCTTTCAGCAATATTCCGAACACCTGATGGGATTTGTGCTGCTAGGGTTAAGCTGGAAGACTTTCTTAGTAAACTGAGACAATATCATAGTTATAAAGAAAACGTTTGAAGAGTATATGAGGAAATTAGAGGCGTTTTCAAGATTGCGAGTGGCGAATCCGAAACCCAATAAGTGTATCTTTTTCGCAACAGAAATACGAGGTGTGTTCAAAAAATATCGCGAATTTTGTTTTTTTCAAAAATTATTTATTTATTCATGAATATCTATTTTGTCCCCTTCAAAGTAATCCCCATGAGATATTATACACTTGTGCCAACGGTTTTTCCAATCTTCGAAGCACTTCAAAAAATCATTTTTTTTTAATCTTGTTCAGCTCCTCCTTCGATGCCGTCTTTATCTCGTCAAGCGTAGCGTAACGTCGTCCTTTCATGGGCCTCTTCAGTTTAGGAAACAAGAAAAAGTCACAGGGGGCCAGATCTGGGGAATAAGGTGGCTGCGGCATCATTAGTGTGTTGTTTTTGGCCAAAAATTCGCGCACAAGCAACGATGTGTGAGCAGGGGCGTTATCGTGGTGCAAAAGCCAATTTTTGTTCTCCCACAAATCCGGGCGTTTCTGGCGGATTGCTTCGCGCAAATTGCGCATAACTTGCAGGTAATATTCCTTATTGACCGTTCTTCCCTGTGGCAAGAACTCATGAGGCACCACGCCCCTGCAATCGAAGAAAACTGTCAGCAAAACTTTCACATTCGACCGAACTTGGCGTGCTTTTTTCGGTCTTGGTTCATGCGGCAGCTTCCATTGAGATGATTGAGCTTTGGTTTCCACGTCATAACCATAAACCCACGATTCGTCACCAGTTATGACCCTCTGGACCAAATTTGGTTCGTCGCGGACAGAGTTTAACATCTCATTAGCAATGTTCATGCGTTGCTGTTTTTGGTCGCAATTGAGCAATTTTGGTACGAATTTCGCGGCGACCCGTCTCATGCCCAAATCGTTGATAAAAATCGAATGGCACGAGCTAATCGATATGTTAAAGGTCCTCAGCAACTTCTCTAACGGTGATTCGACGATTGGCCAATACCATTTTCTCCACTTCATTAATTTTTTCGTCTGTTGTTGAAGTGCTCGGGCGTCCGGCACGCTCTTCGTCGTTCACATCTTCTCGGCCTTCTAAAAACATTTTGTACCACCGATAAACGTTGCTTCGGTCCAAGGTAGCATCTCCGTATGCCACAGTCAACATTCGGAATGCATCCGCGCACTTAATTTCGTTTTTCACACAAAATTTGATACACGTTCTTTGATCCATTTTTTTGAATAAGTAAAAATCGAAGACGATTGAAAACACGTGCAAGTAAAGCAGCCATCAACAATTAAGTGAACATTCAAAATGGCCGAGCTTGTCGGCATAAGTGACAGACATGAGTACAAACATAACGCCACAAAAAAATCGAAATTCGAATATACGTAACCCGCGAAAACTCAAAATTCGTGATACTTTTTGAACACACCTCGTAAAGTGCTTGGGGCACGCTGTATCAGCGGATAAAGGAACCTGAGAAAAAAGAAGCCGTCAAAAGTTAGCTGACACCAAACAACAAACGACAACTAAGAAGATTTCTTGGTTTGGTGACCTTTTATGGTAGGTTCGTCAAAGGATTCGTTAAAGAAGTCAACTCTTTATCAATTGACCGAAAAGAATCATCCCTATATCTGGATGTCAATGTCAGGCAGATTTTGGGACGTTGATGAAAAAGCTGTTTGAATCAACCGTTCTGGAATATTCGAAATCTAGAAAAATGTAGAATACAAGCTGTACTCTCCAAACAGGACGATGCTGAACAAAAAGTGGAACTATCATGTAGCTACGAAGGAACTATTCATTAAAATAAAAACAACAAAACAAAAAACAGAATAAAATTTTTCTGCGAACGTATCGCTGCTTCACTCCCGAAATCTCGAAGGACAAGTAGCTAGGTGGATCGACAAATGACCGTCAAAGGAATCCGAAATAGCTTATCGAAAAAATCGAGTGCATGTTCAGCTAACTGCAAATGCTGCCGACAAGTGGAGAAGAAACAGCAAGGCGTGGCTGTACGAGTAATAACGACCAATATCGACGAAGGCTGATCTAAAGAAAACAAATTGCGATTTTCTGTTAACTAATGAGGATACTGGACCATTGCTTGTAAATTTGTCATACATTTAGCCTCCTCAGGGGCCCCCTTGATGTACAAATTGGTTTAAGTCAAGATCCCTCATTTGATATCCATCTTGACTACCTTTGATCAATAATTTTAAGAGTAACTTTAGTACATAAGAAAATCCAACATCTAAATTTTAGTATAATTAAAATCATTATCACTAGCGCATCACTTCCGCCTTTTTCACAAGCTGTGGTATTCGTAATCTTCATTTTATAAAAAAAAAACTTTCTATGAGGCAGAGACGAACGTGTAGGTCTTTCTAAAATTCGATTTATTAAGACCCATAAAAATATATTGTGGCATTAAAATGGACCTCTACTTGCTTTTTTTGAAGCTTTACTGGAGATGTCCAAATAATTGTGCTACTCAACGCACCTACCTAAGTTCTGTCAGGGCTATCAACCAAAAACAATAAAGAAGGGCCGAAGATTGCCGCGAAAATCCAAATTTTAGTGACCCAATCCAGTGTTGGTTAAGCCTGATGTCCTTTCCACAATTTACAAACATACTTAGGAATTTGAAGGTTGAACTTAAGTAATTTCCATAAAGAATAGAATACCAACTTTGGAGTTAATAACAAATTAAAAAACTTCGAAATTAGTCGAAAATTTCATCTTTTATGGATATGATGATCTGATTATTACATAAGGGTTGATTTCTAACATTTTCTGAAACAAATACTTATTCACATAAATTGGTTAATTGATAAGTTCCAGTGCCTGAAAGAAGCGGGAACAGTTTGACAAGTGTGGCGTGGAAATTTACTGTTTTCTTGCTATGAATAGATTTTTTTTTGAATTAACACGACAGTCCCTTTTGGAACTTCGCTTAGAGATAGTGTAACTCATTATCTTGATCAAATGTATCGGCACTCGAGGTGATATAGTCAGTACAGCACTTTGGCCATGTGTCTGTCCACTCAGGTGTGATACGTTCTGATATTAAACCAGAAAAATCACTTGAAACAAATCTCGTTGCCACCAACAGGATGTGAACCAGGGACCTTCGATTTACGGGGTAAGCACTCTAAATACTACACCACGCGTACTATACGAGTATTTTCTTCACATTTTTCGGCATTACTAACTCTATGATACTATCCTTTTAGGCTAACAATAGTACAACTTGCTCGCGCAATGTTGGAGCTGTTAAGATGCTACTACTGGGTTAATTTGTGATATTTTGATGAGTTTGGCGGTCTGAATTCTTTGGGGACAAAAAAACTAATTTGATGCTGAAATAAAAATGGAAGTCTGTTTTAAAATTTCGTCTTTGAGATATCCTGAAATGTTTGTCAGACCCGCTCGCTTTTCTTGCATCTAGTTCAGACCAGCCATAATCAGATTACACCAGAAACTATTCTATAGTGAGTTCCCTTTGAAGCCGATTTATAACATGTTATGTCTTAAAAATGTTCCAATGCATCTCCCTTCCTACCATAAAGTGTCTCTATCATTCTAAAATCCAATCCAGATAATTATCATGACTTTCAATGGCATCCTTAACACTTTTAAAAATTCGGAACACTATTCAAACTCCATTCATGCTGCTAAAACTGCCCTAACTATACCCTGCAGTATCCTTCTAATTTATTTATGAGGTCGATTTCCGACCACACATGTGTTTTTTATTTCATCATTTCTTCGCTCGCGAGTTTTTCCTTCTTTCCCTCGCCTTTCATGGATGGGTGGTTAATAATGCTAGCAACATTGCAAACGATACCAACAACACCACTTCATAGCTATGCATATTCAGCATCAACTCTATAAAAGTCTTTACCCATCCGCGACTCCAACGAAGACTCCCATTCCAATGAGCATGCTAACAGCAATCGCGATGGAGGCAGTATCGCAGCGAGGACAACCAAGTGGACAAAATGATAAGTTCTTGGACTCAGCTCAAAGAGCTGAGGCCGAACATGCAAGGCCAATTATGTGGTTGAATTGTAATTACAGGCTTACGACCAATTAACCACCGAGGGACATATATATTAGAGGTTTACTGACGACGAGGACTGATAATAGTAATAATGCGCCGACCACAGAAGGGGTTCCTCCTTGTCGATACAAGTCCCCGGAGAAGAGGCAGAAACGGTGCCCTTTCGTGAGAAATAGATATCAGCAGTTCACAGGCTAATGGATGGTTTGGTGCGTTGAAATTCTATTGGTCTCGTGAGGGAAGAAGGCTATCTGCGGAAACAGAGTTACTCCGCAAGTTTATTCACCCTTTGCTTCCTATGTAATTGCACAAGTTAAACTGATGTTTACTTTTGAAATGAATGAAATATACGATTGTGATGAAATGAAGATTCCTGTGTCATTAACATATAATTGCGAAAACATTAAGTCGAATTATGATTGCAGATTGCACGGAACCACGCATGCTGTCATGTCGATAGCAGTTGCTCATCTGAGAATAAATTCCAAAATGGTAGTATCAGCCATTCTGAGTATCTCAGCGCAGAATCACTATTAGAAGAGCTTTCAGCATTGCGCATCTTGCTAGCGACTATCAAAAGCTCGTTCCGCCATTTCATTACCAACTCAAGCCACATATCTTATTCCTTGGAGCACATCCTCCAGGAAACATTCATTTTCAACTATCTCCGCCTCCTGACAGAAGGACACAAATCTTTTATGTCGCTGTCGTCAGGCATTTTCGGTAGAAATGCAATATAAACTTTTCCACTTTCCGCACACTAAAATTTCGTCCTGTGAGCACTTTTCGCCCACAAAATCTTATACGAGTCCTGTTTGCTTGCCGTTCTCTCCTTTCAACTGAACGACCCGATATCTATACAGAGAGAAGCTGTAAAAGATACTTATATAATTGTATTTTATGTCCTTCGAGATAAGTGTGCGGTGACACTGTAAAGTTTATTCAGTGGAATAATAAAACGTTTTGTAGTCCCTAATGAGTGTTCATTAAAAGTGATAAATTGGAAATGACTAGGACTACGGCTGTGATTGCACTCGTATATGGAGTCGTATTGTAGCCTTCTTGCTGCTGTTGGTAGTTAGCTTGAATGGTGGAGGTGGGGTCAAATTGTTTGTCGAGCGATTCGGGAAACGGAAAAGTAAGAAATAAAATGAGGAAATTTGTTGAGAAAAGGGCAATGAATTGAAAGGCTATCGTCTCTTGAATATCAATTAGGATTGTGTATTTCGGCAAAGGAAAGCATTGGATGCGAATACTTTTGGAAATATGGTGGAAGTCTAAATTGAAGTGGGATGACGCTTTTATTGGAATATTTGAAGCACAAAAGTGAGGTTGAGAGTTTCTTGATTAGGTCGGATTAAGATTTGCGCAAAAATTAGAAAAATCTGATAGCAGGTTTGCTTATTGTAAGACTTATTTAATGTCTTTATTCGGATGAACTTTAAATTCATTTTTTCATTGCCTCCACAAGAAGAGACAGATATACAGGAAATTTGAATATCTCTTGTCTAATTTAGGAGTTGTTAATTCTATTCTTCTTCTATTTAAGACATTATTGAACCTTTTTTGTTCGCATTGTATTGAAGAAGCATCATTAAATAGTGTCGCGTGTTATGATTCGGGGTATATAATATTAATGTTCCGGGAAATTGAAAACGCACTGTCTTTTAAATTAAGTTAAAAGAGTTTATTTATTAAGAATGCACAATCATTCACTTCACTATTTTACAAATGGTAATTAAAATGATATTTTTCACTTGCCTACAAATTTATATTTCAACTGTCTTCACTATCAATCACTATCGCCTTTTATTCGCGCTCCACAATTATCGCAGTTTTACTATATCTCCCCAATTCATTCGGCTCGGCTTTATATAGGATCTCTAGTCATTCAATCCATTTCTCGTATATTGGCGAATGTTCTGGCGAGAGCTAGGGTGGGCAAAAAGTAACTTTCCGATGTAAAAAATTAAAAACTGTTACATTTGTTAGTAATTTGTTAAATTTTTTTTTTTTTTTTTTGTAGACATTAAACTTGGGACGATTCCAGTATGGAAAGGTACACCATCGCACACCGAACCAAACTAGTGTTATTATTTTTGGAAAACAGCCGTTCAGTAACTGCCACTGAACGTGCATACTGCCAATTTTATGGAGTTCGCAAACCTCCAGCAGCTCCAACTATACGTGCTATGGTGGCCAAATTCGAGCGATATGGGAACGTTGCAGATGAGAAACGTACGGGCAGACCTCGTTCTGGACGATCGGCTGAAAACATACAGCTTGTTAGGCAAAGTGTTGGAGAGAACGATGAAACATCAATACGACGACGTTCAGCACAGTTGGCTATAAAGCGAGGCACGTTGCGCACGATTCTAAAAACGGACCTATACCCCTACAAAACACAATTGGTCCAGCATCTCCATCCTGGGGACCTGGTACTGCGTTAGGAATCCTGCAGGGATATCCTAAATCTTGTCGAGAATGAGGAACGATTTTTGGAAAATTTAATGATGACTGACGACGCGCACTTTCACCTAAGCGGATTTGTGAACAGGCAAAACACTACATTCTGGGGCACACATAATCCCCAAAATGTCCAACAGCTTTCGTTACACCCACTTCGTGTAACTGTTGGCGTGGTGTGACTTCACGGAAAATTTATGGACTATATTTCTTTGAAAATGATCAAGGTGCCAGTCTTACGATCAATGGAGCTCGTCACAGAAGTATGCTTCAGGACTTCCTTTTTCCACTTGTGCGAGCACATAACAACAATGAGAATATATGGTTTCAACAGGATGGTGCAACAGTATACACCGCTCGTGAGACAATGAACTTGTTGCAACATCACTTTCCAAATCGTGTTATCTCGAAAAATGGTAACATAAAATGGCCACCGCGATCGCCTGATCTGACAGCTCCAGACTTTTTTCTATGGGGCTACCTCAAAGAGAAGGTCTACGTCAACAAACCACAGACAGAAAGAGAACATTCGAGCGGAAATTGCGCAGATCACACCCGTCACATTCCAAAACGTTATGAAAAATTTCATGAAAAGAGCCCAAGCTTACGTGAATTCTAATGGCGCACACTTATCGGATATAATTTTCCACACCTAATGTTAAAAAAAATATTTGGCGATATTTGTTTTTTATTTTAATCACTTTATTTAAAAGTTATTACATATATAAATAGGAAAGGGACTTTTTGCCCACCCTGTACCTGGAATATTCGAGCAATTCTAAAAACCCCGCAGTGACGTCATTTTCAGATATTGATCAAGCTTGGTCGATTCTTGTGCTTTCAAGTACATTCGTTTATTGATCATGATGTTATTAGTAGTTGCGATAACAATTGCGACAGTAGCTCACAGAAATGTTGGACATGTAAGAGTAGGTACCTATCAACAGGTAAATATTCAGCAGCAACTATATTTTGTATATTTTTCAGGATAATATAGAGCTTTTTACTTTTATCAGAAAGGTAATAGAAGGGTAATTTTCGTCTTCCTAAAACTGGGGTATTTGTTGAAAATTTAGGATAGGCACTGCTTTTGACTAAAGGTCTAGGCTAGTTACAACTATTACCTTCCACCTTAAAGGTCGGTGGGTGTTCGTCTTACTCGCAGCGGAAAGTAAAATTGCAATGGCTTACCAACTAATCCATAATGTGAATAAAATGTTGCTATCGTCATCAGGTACTCTGTATTATTCTAATAGCGAAGATCGAAAGAATTGGACACATGGACTAGAAAGGTCAGGAAGGATCGATTTTGAAATGATGATCCAATGCTCCAACGCTATTAACTAGCATCGAAGATAAATCATTTAAGCAATAAGGAAAGTGAGAGCTGGTACTTACAAACTGAGCTCACGAAAATTCTAACGACTCATTTTTAAAAATTTGTAGTAATCGAGCGGTCCGCCTAAGAAAACTGCTCTAGGAAACTTCACGAAAAGGACAATGGGATATTACAAATGATGCCACTAATAATAATATAATCACTCCGGAATCTTCAACGAATCGAAGGCGAACGCTTTTCACTCCGAATGTGATGGAACAAACGTTAATCAATACACAAACTCCAGATGAACTAGTAAATCATACACGCTCTGTGGGTACACGGGGCATACGTTTTAATTTTTTAACACCAACAACGTGAAGTGTATCTCTGAGTTAGCTTCAGTTTTATTATTGTAATTTATGTTTTAAGGTGGAATATAAATAGAAATGGAATGAACCGAAAATTTAACGGTCAACAAGATAAAAAAAACGAATGAGATGGTATCCCATCTCCACCTTTTAATTTATTTCGAACAAATACGTAAAGCTTCAACGCAGCAAATGCTCAATTTAAATTAACAATATTCTTCTACACTAAACAAAAAAAATCCAAAAAATCCAATCCAAATCCGACAAATCCAGCAATCATGATAACATCAAAAAATAACTAGTCATGAGCAATTTTGCTAATTGCACTTGCACGAAATCCCGTTCCGGCGCGAGAATGGAAGGGAAAAATTTTAAATTTCGTCGATGAAGAGTAGCGGCGCGCTTGGCGAGAACGGGAAGTTGGAGCCCCGCAGCCAAGCTGTTTGCTTGCGCGAACGGCAGGACTTTCAATTGTACACTTTGCGCGTTTTCGGGCGTGAATTGGAAATCGGGGTCGAACTAGCGGTGATTTTTCTGTTTTTCCGATTGGTATCGGGAAGACTGACGAAAGATCATTCGCGGAAAAATTCATTTAAGCTTGTTACAGGTGACACACGCGTTGATTTCCATTACAATTTAGTTGAGTGGATCGCAATTGCTCTGCTGCTCGGCATATATCGTTGACTTCGCACTTTTTCGTAAGGGTTGTCGTTGTGCGAGAAAAGCACACGGACCTTTCACCCGGGCATTTTCCTCCCCTCTCGGCGCATCACATTTGATTTTCGAAAGCGGAAAATTTCAGTGCGACGCTCGAGTGCATACTTTTCCAACGAAATTTTCCTTGTGCAATTTTCAATGTTGGATATAGGAAAAAGTCCCGACAAATTTGTGATTAGTATATTAGCAGTCATGTATATTTTGTCATATTAAGAAGGGCCAAGTGCAGATTGTAAGCAAAACTATCCCTTGAACGATTAGAAGTGTGGCAGAAAGAATTTTTTAATAATCCTAAGTATTTATTAGCCCAAAATTCAACCACACGATTTGATCCTTTTGAGTATTGCATGTCTCTACGAAAGTTAAGTGAAATGAACAATGTTTACTCTATAAAGATTAATTCTGAAGGAATTCCGAGAAGATTCGGTGTAGAGTAGCTTTGCGTTCTAATATGATAGCAAATATAATTTTTATCTTTAATGTTCAATAAAGTCGTGACTTCAAATATTTTTATTGATATTTAATCGTGTCTCAGTTACAAAAATTCGATGTTCATGCACCAGGAAAAGGCAAACGGATGATTTCATGTGCGCACCAATTTTCAAAGTATACCAAGAATGTGTAAGGAAAGCTTTGAAAGAGCAAAATATTGCATTATAGGAAATTGATACCAACCTAACAACCAGTTTATTGAAGCCATATAAATTATGCGATCAACAAAAAATTAAAGGTTTCAGGCACCCTTACCCCACACAACAACAAGTACTGACCACCGATTTTGTTCTAGGGAACAAGAAAAAGTCACAGGGTGACATATCGGGCGAATAAGACGGCTGTTGCAACACGGCGATTCTTTTAGAGACCAAATACTGGGACACGCTGAGGGCGGTGTGGTTCTTTGGAACCATCTTCTCGCACATCTTTTTCACCCCAAAATCGTCAGCTAAAATTTGTCTGACTGTTTCACGGTTCATACCCAGTTCCGAGGCCAACATTCGAACAGTTAAACGCCGATCTTCATGGATTAGGGCGCGCACACGCTGCGCATTCGTGTCAATCCGCACCTCGACTGGTCCCCGGTCCGCACCTCGTCTTCTGCGATTTCACGCCCCTCCTTAAACTCTTTATGCCATCGAAACAACTGGGCACGACTAAGAGCACTATCACCATGCACTTTTACGATTTTGGGTTACGTTTCCGAAGTTTCGCTCAATCTGGCGCAAAATTTTATCGCGTCGCGTTGCTCTTGATTTCGGTTCTTCATTTTCGTGACGAGCATCACCAACACACGTCTACTCAACACGACACAGCAGGCGAACTAAACAAGCTTGAGCGATGGTAAATACTCGTATATCAATGGAGAGTGGAAGGGGAAGGGAGTTTCAAGGTCGCAGGTTTACCACAAGCGCGGCAATAAAATCAGTCTCATTACTTAATAGTGACACCTCGTATTTCGTCATTCGTGTCAAAAGTTGTATTTGTTTGAAAATGAGTAAAATTTTTGAAAAAAATCGTTACATTTTACAATATCACTACGATCAAGGTGAGAATGTATCGCAGGCTCGTGAAAAAAAGTGTTGTGTCTACGGTCAAGATACTTTATCAAAAGCCACAGCTAAGAGGTGGTTCGCAAGCTGTCGTTCTGGAAATTTTGATGTCAAAGATGCACCTCGCTCAGGTCAACCAATAACTGAAAAAATCGATGAAATATTACAAAATATTGAAGAAGACCGATACACAAGCAGCCATGATATTGCTAAGGAATTGAATATCCATCACCAAACTGTTTTGAACCATTTGTGTAAGGCTGGATACACAAAGGAGCTCGACGTTTGGGTACCGCATGAATTAACACAAAAAAATTGATCGACCGAATTTGCATTTGCGAAATGCTAATAAAACGCAACGAAATCGAGCCATTTTTGAAGCAAATCATTACGGGCGATGAAAAATGGATAAGATACGAGAATGTCGTTCGAAAAAGATCCTGGCAAAAAAAAGTGAATTATCACAAACGACTTCAAAGCCAGAATTGACCCCAAATAAGGTAATACTGTGTGTATGTTGGGATTGGAAGAGAATTGTTTAACATGAGGTGCAAGAACCTGGCGAAACACTCAATTCGGCTCTGTGCTGTCAGCAATTAACCAGATTGCAACAAGCAATTCAAAATAACCGGCCAGAGTTGATCAATAGAAAGGGCGTTGGTTTCCATCATGACAATGCCAGACCACACATATCTTTGATGACCCGGCAAAAATTGACAGAGCTTGGCTGGGAACTTTTGATGCATCCACCGTATAGTCCAGACCTTGCACCATCAGGCTACCATTTGTTTCGGTCTCTGCAAAACTTCCTTAATGAAAAGAAATTCACCTCAAAAAGGGACTGTGAAAATCACTTGGCCAAGTTGTTCGCCGATGAACCACAGAAGATGGAACAGATGGAATAATGGCTCTATCCAAAAAATGACAAAAGGTCATAGATAATAATGGACAAAATGTACTTAAATAAAATCCATTTTAAATAAAAGAAATATTCAATCGAGAAATGATAAAAAAAGGCTCAATAAAATGCGCCTCCAAAGAACGAGGGAGTTTTTACTGGCTTTGGACTGATATTGGCAAATAGAAAATTTTAACTGAATGTTCCTTGTCATGTCTCCATTCATTCCTGCTTCATGTTATATTGAAGTAGTTAATATATGTATGCAGATGTCAAATGTTTAGGAAGATCGTTTGATACTTTTTGGTGTACAAAACTCTGGAAAAAAAGGCAGTATAAATGTATAATCTGTCAAATCCGTAAAAAAAAGTCTGGCGATCTGCTAAATATGCAAATAAGTGGATTCCAGCTTTCCTCCGGTTCTAGGAGATCAGAAAGCTTTCTACCGTGTCGATTGCTTATGGCGTACGAACATTGCAAGCGGGATAGTTCGTAGTCTGCAGAGTCTACAGATATAGCGTCTCTTTACCGATAGCAGAGTTCTAGTTCATCGAGCGATACAATCAAGCTCTGATGATTTTAATGCCTCCTTTCATATCTTGCTGATTTTATTCATTCTTTTATTTTTTGATATTTAGCCAGGGTCTTTACACTTAGCTACATATAATAGTAATATGGAAGCAAAATATTTGAATAGAACTATATCAGCAGCAAACATTATCAACAATTAAAATATTGCTTATGGCACATATCCATCGAATACCGCCATGATAATTTTCTGTCAATACTGTCATACAAGAGTCTTGTCCGTATTTCATCTATACAGGTGACAAAACCTTAGGTTCATCAACCCTTTGCACCAAGTAAAGAAAAGCGCATATCAATAACACCAACATCTGGCCTCCAGTTAGATGCAAAGCTGGGGACTTAGTTGAAGGATGATCACATGAGATGTGTCAAAGGATTAGCCCAAGTTTTGTCAACGGTTACGCAGAAGTTATTTTTCGATTGCAAATTAATGGTGCAATCACTTAATTGTTCTGTCACAGATGAGAATAATGAATTGGTGACATCGAAGGAAAAGTAAGTATATCGGCTCAGCTGACCAAAATCTCAAAGGCAGATGAAAAACGAATCGATTAACAGAAGCATTTACAAGTTTTCCATGATATTTTGTTTTAACTTATAACCGTGCTGGCAGCAGGCTCGGTAGAAAAAAGCATAGGTATGCCATTAAAGTTTTTATGGTTATGATTTATAATATACTGAGAATTCAGTGGAGGTTCGAGTTTTTCTTAAATAAGCGTCTTATTACTGTCAAACTATGTGACGTCAAAGCTGGGTTGTTGTAGACTAAAAGTATCCAGTAAGAAGTATGCTTTTACGTTGCTTCATGTTTATAAGCATGCCTATCATCATAGTGTAGGCATATAGTCAGATCAGTAAGTGTTAAAAAACCGCTACCACCTCGCGCTTAATGATTCCGTGCTGCCATTTGACACGAATGCTGTAAATTTCCACCATACAAATAAATTCGAATAAAATAAGTAACCGCGGGAATTCCCCCTAAATTCACGTATTTGAGATATTTTGATTGTGAGTTTTCCTTGTGGTCCTTATTTTGAGATTTAAGAAAAAAACTAAAAGAGGAGAGGTTTCAGGGGGGCGTCTTGACAAAGCATCTTAATTTGCAGGCTTGCGTATCCAAAACTTCAGAGCTAAACGGCGTCACAGAATCATAAAATGAAAGTTGGTTGCTGCTTACCGATCAGACTAACACTATCTGGTAGCCTTCCTTGCTTTATGTCAGAATCAACTCTCTTACAAATTATACTGTCAACGCAATCATTAGTACGTCTTAAATCACTCTTGGTGATCATTTTACTTTAGGCGGAGTGAAAGGAGACGGTTTCGATCGAGTTAGAATGATAATAGTTGACCGAAGTGTCATTTCTGCAGTAATTTGCCGACTTTCTATCAAATTTTGCTAGTCGATTTGAAGGTGGGTGCTAACTAGCAATTGGAACAGCCTCCCATTAGTTGTGATACACTACGCTTACTCTTGCTCCTACTTAGTTCATAGGCTACTTAAGGCAACGGACAAGGTCAAGCAAGACAAACCAGTTTTCATTGGATCACCGAAGTCGAGCAGCATTGAGCGTGGATTTTAGTTAGATGGGAGATGTTGGCACGTATTATGTGTTCCACAAAAGAGGTTTTACCATAACTTGCTGCTTCATTGTGAAAGTAACTATAAGGACCTTCATATTCAGAACAATAAAACTAGTATAAAAATAAGACTAAAATCTAGTACCAAGCTTAAAGTATCTCCAGCAAAATATTCTAAATGACAGTTTAGTGACACAAAAGGAAGTAAAAATTTCCTCCAATAACCCAAACTCTTAGTTCTAAATTTTAAGCACTGTGTTCTACAAACTTAACTCATTGTTTACGGCTTTTAATTGCCGTATCTAAGTTTAGATTATAGTTAAAATATTAAGACCTCAACCTCGATATGAGGTAACATAAAAAAGCTTATCATTTTGATTGGAACAGCTGCACGAACAGCCGAAATCGCTTAAAGTTAGAATTATAAAAAATTTCTCTATAAGAATGGACGGAAGACTTTGGGTCTTGTGGGGTTGATTTAGCTTAAACACTACTGCTTGTGAGGGTTTTTTCATATTCTTCAAAAGCTTGTTTTAAGTGAGAAACTCCGCCCGCTTTCTGAATGCCAGTAGGAAACTCATCCGATTTTTCTGACCGCAGTCCCTATTTGGGGTTATCTGACTGACGATCGAGTGCTTCCAATATATGACGGCGGGAAAACCGCAAACAACGAGAAAAGCTGTTTCCTCTTTTTCGCCTGTACACTGGGTTGTCGTTCAGGAATCGCGTTGTCTATAGATTCTTGCGCAGTTGACAGTGACGGAAAATAGGGCCGGCAGAAATTCTCAATTAGGTTCTACAGAGTGAATCTTGAACCCTATATTCCCATGTTTGTTGCAGCAACAGTTTCTATGCCTGCAGCCCTTGGATGTTTTCCAGCGGGAATCGCACCCATTTTAAAGATGAAATTATGTTTTGACAATGTTAAAAGCTATGTTGGAATTCCCATATCAGTTTAGATTTATATTCAGGACTTGCTAGGCTCTTTATAACTGCTTGGCTACCAGAGAAAATGATGATTTCACGTCTGGTACAAGTGCGTTTTCAAATTTCTCTGCCAGAGATTTCTGCTTGGCAAATCGTTGCGTATTTACAAGAGGTCGTGCGGAGGTCACGGTGGCAGTATGCAGCATGCGATTCTGTTTCTGCCCAATTTTTTGTTTCAAATCTATCTGCTTCCTAGACGATTTCGTTACCTGATGGATTGAAATTATATTGGTAACAATCTTCCTTCGCAATTGTGGGTTTGAATCTGGTGCTAAAGCGACATTCTGGTCTGCAGCTCTTATGTTAAAAAAAAAATTGGCATTCCTTCTAAGCTTCTGTATAGTTTGCCACCAACCTCGATTCGCTTCTAATCCAGATATTTATAGCTTCCAAATTGAGTAATATTTCTAATGCTAGAGAGGATGTATTCCTCTTAGTTCATGCAATGCAAAGACAAGCTACCCTTTGAACAAAGGCTATTTTCGTAACAGCTCTTCTTTGTTCCATCTTGAACCACCATACCAGGGCACCACCTATCGCACCACGATGTGATATTTATTCAAAGAAGTGACTAACCATGATCTAAGCTCTTAGAAGTATCTCTGAAATTTTTTCGAGAAAATGACTTTTAGGTTCACTATTAGTTGATAACTGCTGACAGGTCATAAGCATGTGTAACAGTCTAGTATAGTTTGTATGGTGTAGTGATTAGAGTGCTTACCTCTTGTGCAGCGGATTCTTGCTTCAAATTTCGTTGATGGCAATGAATTTGTTTCAATGGTTCTTCTACCGGACTATAACATAGGTTAATACTATTTTGATTGGTATTGATGGCACATCAGATAAAAAAATTACCTACCAAACCTACCAAATTGGGATTTCCCAAAAAATTTAACGACCAGAATCAAATGCTTTTTTAAGGCGATGACCGTAGCTAAGCCAAACGCAAAAGGAACCATGCCATTGACACGATTTTATAAAAGCTTTCATTACAAACGCATCTCTCACCTGACGTCCCGGGTTCGAGTCTCCGCGTATGCTAGTTGTGCCCAATTTTATTTCATTTATGTTTTTAAATTTCCTAATGAATTTTTCAATAATTCATAAAGTGATTTTCAATTTTTCTCTTATGAATTTAGTTTAATTTTTGAAAGCAAGATTTATTTGCAGTGAAGGGTCTTGCATTTTTCTAGCAAATATGCCTTTTTTTTGCTTTAGCACTACAGCCCCTTTTAGGCCATCGCTTAGAGATAGTTAGAGTATCTCATTATCTTGATGAAATGTATCGGCACTCCACAAGGTGATATGGTCCGTCCACCTAGTTGCGATACGTGCTGATTTTAAACCAGCACGTATCTTACCTGATTGGGCTATAATCCGCCTGAAGAATCACCCGAACTAAATCTCGTTGTCGAAAACCAGACTCGAACCAGGGATCTTCGGGTTAAGGGGTGAGTGATCTAACCACTACACAACGCGAACTATGCGAATATGCACTTTACCAGACCTTAAAATAAGTTACTGTATTTTCAGTCAGCAGTAGAAGTCCTTGACTGAAATGCATGTATACAACGAAAAACATCTCCAAAATTTCCCGCGCATCGATATCAACGCCCAAGATTTGAAATATTATGCCGTATCTGATTTCCCCAAAACGATATTTCTATTAAATTTGTTCAAAATTTTAAATATAATTACCATAAAATTTTTCACTGATTTTATAAATGAAATTTTGGAACCATTGAATTAAAATAAGAGATGAAAACTACCTTAAAAATTTATTATTCTTCCTCTTTGTTCTGACTGCTATCGTTTACGGCAATTTTTTCAAATCAGTTCTAACTTTCCGCCCCCAAGCGTGGGAAATAAAGTATCTAAATTATTTTTGCTTCACAGTCTACTCTACAAAGCAAAAAAAAAAATCATCATAAAAACGAATAGACAAAAAAAATGGCACAGCATGAAACTGAAATCATTTCAGCAAAATTCACAGAAGAAACATAGGCAAATAACGATTTGCAATAAACATCTCTTCGCCTGCTTCACGTCCGAATTCCCATCGATTTACGGCAGAACAATGGAGATGCGAATTAAGTAGGAAAAGCAACAACAGTACCACCAAACAAAAAAAAATCTTTTTAGCTTTCCAGGCCATTAAATTTTTATGACAATCTGACACACATAAGAAACCAATGTATTATATAGTGTGAAATTTTTCTACCATATTTAGGATATCATCCAAATTTATCCGCCATCAGAGCGGTACTTTCAAGGAAAAAAAGTACTACGCCCTACTCACATTTAAGCTTACGAGTATATTCATTCCCTTGCATCCTTTCCTCATCACCCATGTCATACTCCTATTTCACTGCCTTGTATTTTTTGGCGAGAAAGTTCGTTCACTTTTCCACTTGTTTGTCTGTCTATTCGCTTTATATGGGGCAGGAGCGAGCAAGGACATGCATACACATACTCGTACAACAACAACAGCAACAATATAACAGTTTGTGCCTAATCTTTTGAAAAGCTCTTCATAACATAGTACTACATTGGGACCAAAAGACTCAACTAAGAAAAAGAATTACTCGTACACCCTCGTTTCTAACCTTCGTGCTTCCTTGTGACCAAGAAGGATACTTATGTTATGTCGGGAGGGACGAAGGGAAGTTCGAGCAGAGTAGGAGGATGCTGAAGATATCTGGGAAGGATTACCAAATCGTTTTAAAGTATAAAAATGTGATAAAAATGAGACAGTTGCTCGTTACGTTATCTCCTGATGGGCGATTTTCCTTGTTGGCATTTGGGTCGTTTTCGTTTATACATTTTTGATGCTCCATTCTTTATGATCTGTGACATTCTCTTAAATTCACTTTCACTTTTTATTCTTCTCGCGATTCCTTTGTCAAAGCATTTAAGGAATTGTTCTTTGGAAAAATTTTGGAAGCTGTTTACACCCTACTCAGCAGGAGAAAGAACATCACAAGCGATAAAACGATAAATGCGAAAATCAAGCAAGGATAAAAAGGTTTGCAAGGAGGCAAGACTACTCACTCCTGTACCCCCAAACAACTTACTTATAGAATAAAATGCTCTCGTTTAATGTCATAATATTTTTCCGGCTTTATATTTCATGCATCACTGAACTCTTTCTTTCTTTCTTTTTTGCTTCTGCTTTGTGCAAAACTGCCGCACTTTGTGCTGCTGAAACGTTGAAAGAATAAAAAATAAGCGTTTGCTAAGTGTTATGATAAATCTCCAAAATGGAAGCGAAAATGACATGGAGGGCATAAAAAACATTAACTCAGCTGCTTGCCAAGTTCTTTATATGCGTAACAAAGTGTTGTTTGGTAGTTTGGTAGGACACTTTAGAAGCGATTACTACCTCCTAGGGATTGTCGGCTTTTGCGAGATTCGAACATTACGGAGGTTACAATTAACCGTGATTTGTTTTGGGAGATTCAGTGGGTGAGTGAAAAACGTTGGAGAAAAATTTTTAAATTTCAACGAGGGAAGCTTTATCTGTTCTCAAACATAAAAATAAAATTGGGATGATGTATTAATTTTGGTTATTTTTAATTAAGTATTCTATCCTGGAGACTATATTTGAGAAGAACTACTTAAATCGAGCGTTGTCTGTTGAAGCGTTAAGCAGCGTAAGGATGATGAAGTATTTTTGCAAAAATAAAATCTCTAAGAATTATTATAACTCCTATGAAATATTTAATACTTCAATAGAATTACTTTTATAATGTAATTTTGGCTTCATTCTATTCGCGATTTAACCAATAAGAGTGTGTTTATCGATACTTGATGGGGGTTACAAAGGGCTTGTACGCAATTCTAATTTGCTTCTACAACTATTTACGATTCACTCCAACTATGGGACGTCCCTAATACCAACAAGTATCCAATGAATCAGGTATATGTCCTTTGTCATTTCTAGACTGATGAGATCTCAGGGGGTGGATCGTCCCCACGATTATTTTATTCATAGTGGCTTTTTACAGGAACTACAAAAACGTTAAATTGAATAGAAGGAGCTTTGGGATTATAGCATTGAAAAACTGAAATCATCAAGTAAATTCTTAGTGTTAAACGATTTTGATCAATCATTTGATTTAGAGATCTCAGGGGGTAGATCGTCCCCACGATTATTATATTCATAGTGGCTTTTTACAAGACGTTAAATGAATAGGAAGGAGCTTTGGGATTATAGCATAGAAAAGCTGAAACTATCACGTGAATTCTTAGTCTTAAACAATTTCGATCAATCATTTGATTTAGAGAACGTTTTCCAGGATGAAGTTATGTTTGATTTTAGATGGAAGCATAAATGATTTGTTCTTGAACAGAATGCAGTCCGGAAAAAGAAGAACAAAAAGATAGCTTGAATTCAAAAAATATCATCCTTTTCGATACGACTACATTGCACACTGAAGATGTCTTGCAAAAATTACCAGAAAGAAGTTAAGTACATCCAAAAAACAGCATAATATGGGTAGTACTTAGTGGAGGTTTAACAAGAGTAAGTCGCACAAGAGGGAGATATTGTCAAAAGCAGTTCAGAAAAATAGTGCGTTCACTAGGAAAACGTTAAAGAAAAATGGCAAACAATTTGAAGCACTTGATTGCGTATGCAATGGGCGGGCTTTGTAGAAAGAATCGAAAAAACCGGATACCCAAAAAATACTGAAGGGTGGAGTACAAGGTAGACTTTCAGCGGGAATACCAATGACTCGATGGAAAGAAACGATAGAAGCTGACAGAAGATCCTTGCTGGAGGTGATCAACTAGCAAACAACGTCGCAGAACCATGATGACTAGAGATTAATCCTGGAGACCAACGCCTGGCTTGGGCTGTTGTGCCATCGATGATGATGATGGCATATGAAATACTGTTGATTCTACGATATCAGCCAGAAAAAATATTAGTAATGTATACTCTTTCCTTAAAATAGTAGTAAGCAAACAAAATTAGCTAAAGAAATTACAAAGAACTAGTATTCTCAACGAGTATGGTTTAAGGAACGTTAAGTTTATGTCAAAAATCAATTAAATTCAACCTTTTTAATTTCAACTATAAAGATTTTGCCTGGACCAGAAGAAAAAATCCAGCGTCTGGGGAGATCGCAAGATAAAAATATAATTTAAATATTGTCAACGTGCGTTGTTAATATTTCGTTTTTGGTTGTTTTGAAGCACTGCTGTCTGTCTCGAACCTGGGCTTAGAGAAAATTAGAATGCATGAAAACAGAAATTGAAGATTTTCCTTTTAATTTTGGAATCATTTTCTATTTATCGAAAGATAATCGCTGAACAAAACCGAATTACAGTCGAAACTTAGTTCCACTAAATAAAAAAAAATCACAAAACTAAAAGAAAAAATTTAATTTCGATATTCAGGTAGAGGATTTTGTGAAGATGAAATTTATTATAACAATGCACGTACTTCTTTTCATGACTTTATTTGTACTCAATAAGGCGCGATGGTCGGTACCACCCTTGGCCGTGTGCCCGGTCAGCTCTAATAAGCTCTGATTTTAAATCAGAACGTATTACAGTTGAGTGGACCTATTGCTCATCCTAAGAAACACGCGAAACAAATCTCGTTGTAACCAACGTAGTTCAAAACAGGGACCTCCAGTTTACGCAGCGAACTCTCTCACCACTTAGCCATGCTCTCTATGGAGTGCTATTAGGGTTCGGCCACATTGCGATTTTACTGTCGTAACCAGCGATTTTTAAACGCAAATACGAACACACTGCGACAAGATCTCCGAAGGAACTTCAGGCATGCGCAGAACTGAAATGCTCATTTGAAGGTATGTCTTTGCCAAGAACACATGCGCTAACTCATTTCTGCGCTATGCAAGAAACTTCCATGCACGTCAGCGTCAAATGTCCAAATGATGTGCGCCTGCGCGAGTATCATAGAAACTACCTGCTAAACTGGTTTTAGGAAAAATCGCGAATTCCTGCGACTGCCGACCTGGACAAAATTGTCGAAAATCGCCGTGTGCGGGCTTCCATTTAACCATGTGTAACTTGCGACAGAAGTGCGGCTAAATAGTCGTAGTCTGATGCATCCCTTAATTCTACTTTTCACATGATGTTTCAGCATATGTAAAGTCACAAATCGAAATTCACAATGACCGAAAAGAACATACACGCGTATCTGTTGGACGAGCAACATAAAGAATATTGATTTGCTTTTCAGGTTTTATTAAGGTTTCGACTACTCTCGTTGTCGTCTTCAGAATATCATTATCCTGCAGTAAATTTCATTCATCCCTTTTGTGTCCTTTTTTTCGTTCATTGTATTGCTCGATACCTTGATCTTGAATGCTTCCGAAATTAGTCTTTTCTGGTGATTACGATCCTCCTCGAATATTCTCGTGCTTTCAAAATCTGGATTGTCGTTAGCTGACAGTGCTTGGCTGGGGTTGTTTTGTTTCCATTACCGCTCCTCAAATCTGACTTATGTTGCGAAATTCTGCTCTTCAGATATTGCTTCGTGGTTCTGATATAAACAAGATTGCAGTCCTTGCAGGTTATTTTGTACACGATATTAGATTTTTATTCCTGTACTATTTTGTTCTTTTTGGTTGTAAAGAGCGTGTTCAGTGTATTTTTTACTTTGAAGCCAAGCTTCAGACCATCACTGTCCCTGAACAAGGCGCCGAATTTCTCCGAGAGACCCGGTGCGACAAGTTTGGGGATAAGCAAAATGTAAATACAAAGAAATTCGTCTTGAAAAAAAGAGCACGGGAACGGAGGTTTTCGCCAACAAAAGCCTTGAAGTTCAAATTTTAATACAACGTATAAGCATGTCCCGACAGATAAAAAGAGAAAACAAAACGAATGTATTAAATTGACGGGTTAGTATTGAAGAAGAGACCCCCTACGAGGGGATGGTAAGTATTAAAACATAAAAATATCGCAGGTACCAAGTTCTTAAGGGGGTAGTTCTTACGCTGAAAACGTTTCACCTCAAAGGTGAAATGATTTCCAGGTTTCAGAGCTTTTCCCCATCCTGAACGTTTTGTTCAAAAGTATATACAGGTATTCCTTCAACTTTGAATTCAATTCAGTGCCGACTCCACACATGTTTTACGCTATTCAATTTCTTACCTCCTTGTTTTCTGAGAAAGATGCATCACGAGTTTTAGCTAATGTGTGCTATGTTAGCCACTTTGAAAGGATTAAACAGTCTCGATATGTTGCTTGAGTTCAATATTCCGAACTGTTCATTTGCTGTTGAATTCGTTAATTCTTCAACTTCAGCAGCTTTGGAAGCGTACATTGTTTGCCACTGCTGGGATTTACCGATCAGTCCACGACTAAAAAGGTTCGACTTCTATTCTAGATGCACATGACCTTAATTAATTTGATTCAAAGCTTTATTGTCAGAGAATCTCCATGTGGAAGGGCTACTTCCATTGTCTTTGATAGGCGGTTGAGCATCCTCTAAATAAGAGATCATCTGACCATTCGAAATTCCTTGGTCTAAATTGCCTGAGGTTTTTTTGACCAGCTCAACTACCTCTCGCAATAACTTTACTTGATCATGGTTGAATCGTTGGTGATGATTTGGCTTCTTTGATTCTCATATTCAACTGACTGAACTAAATTCCGAACACTACGGGGTATTTCCAGCTAATGATAGGATTCCATTTCAACTTGCGACTTGGTCTTTTCCTTTTCAGCCTGAATAGGTTTGATCTCATGTTGGATTGCGTGTAGGGTAATTTTGTAGAAAAAATCTAGTTGGGGTCACCAATATTAGTCTATAAGAATGCGATCTCCAAGTGCATGACTTTTTATGCGATACTAGGACCACCCGGAATTGAGCCCTGGTACAATACCAGTACTCTTCAGCTGCAGTGACGAGCGTTGTACCCTTGTCTGACTATCACAGGTTGCCCTAACTCGATACCTGGGCAATAAGTACAGTGCTTTATCTATCGCTCGAAGAATTTTGCGGTGAGCTGTAATACATTTAGGGCAATAAATGATGCACGCAGAAAACGTGCATCATTTATTTAATGCTTTACGATTGATGATTTCGGTTTGGGTCAAATTGGTGGAATGGCGTTCAGAAGAAAAGATTTTCCCTTTTTGTTGGTAGTCGTTAATTCAAGGTAGTCAAATATTCGCTTGGTAGTCCGGTTAGGAAAAAGTTTGAGTCAGATGTATATTTTAATTATCTTCTGTCCATAAGAACATTAAAATAAAAGCTACGTGTGAAACTGGCAAGTTTGTCAAGTTTCAGTATGAATTTGAATGCGAGCATAAAAATTCAAGTAATTGATGTTATAACTAATTGTGATAAAACAAATTTATTATGATTCTAACCGATTTGCTATACAGAGTTTTAAAGTAGAGTGGAGATTGTTATCAAAGTGGCTGTTACACCTTGGTGTGAGTTCGAGCCTTGGCCTTCAGCAGTACAATTCTCCAATTGTCGCGGTTCTACGACCTCGTTCGCCAGTTTGCTATTCCCAGTATTGCGTGGCTTTCAGCATCAATAGAGTCCTCCGATCGTTTCCTCAGCTTTCTAACTTGGCACTTCCCTTGTGCCTTACCCTCTAACGTTCTTTTGGGTAGACGACGGTCCTTCATTCATTTTATGTGGCCCACCCATTGTAACTTGCGTAACTAAATGCATATGGAAATAGGTGTGCCATCATACAAGGTCTAGAGCTCCTCGTAGTAATGAAGCCTCACTCTGTTCCTTTTTTCATCAGGCCGAGATATTTTTTTACCACTTTGCGTTCGAACATCTCGAAAGCGCTTTAGAGTCCAGGCTTCACATCGATACATAAACACAGGTTTGATGAGTTAGTTATAAATGTGAAATTTATTTTACCGATGCTCATCTCTGGAGTAGTTTCGAGAGTACGAAGAACAAAACTTCATTTGAAGAGTTTTTCATTACCAGTCTTATTCATTTCGCTACTTTTTTGGTCAAGCTGGACTCTTAGGTGCTTGAAGTTATCCATATATTCTAGTTTATCGTCAGCTCAGGTGAAGTTTTGTCGAATCGGTGAAATTTTATCTTGTTTAGGTCATGAATTTCGTTTTCGTTTCATTCAACTTCAAACTTATACGCTTAGCTTCTATTTCTGGACTCAGAAATGCATTTGCATTTGATGTTGATCCAGCCATAATCAAATGCATTTGCATTTGATGTTGATCCAGCCATAATCTTGACGTTGTCAGCATACGCTACGAGTTGTGTGAACTTGAATAGTAGTGTCCCCATAATATCTGCTGATGTCTTTTTAACGACATGTTCCAAAGCAATATTAAAGTTGATTAGGGCCGGTCCATTTCCTTGTCTCGGCCTGATTCCATTTTGAAGCTTCCTGTTAGGTCCCCGTTGACTTTGACCTGAGACTCCGCATTTGCCATTGCAACCTTAACAATGCGGACCAGCTTAATTAGGATATCGAATCCAAACATTGTTTTGAAGAGAGCATTTCTATCTAAACTATTGAATGCTTGTTACAAAGTCAACGAAGAGCTGGTACACATTGACATTATATTCCCAGCATATTTTCAGCACTTGCTTTACTAAGAATACTTGGTCAGTTGCAGACTATCCTCTTCGAAAGCCACCTTGATACTCTACGACTACATTTTCGTACTCTAGCTGAAGCTGAAGAACTTTATAGAACGTGCACAAAAAAGCGATACTTCTATAATTTTCACAGAGCATTTGCACACGTGAAGGCTCTTTTTTCTATGAGAACGTGACCAATTTGGACAAATGTTTGACCGGCAGGAGACGCCCACGTTTTCTGATGAATGCCTCGATGTGGGAAACACGTGGAGCTTACAATTACGCATCTAGTGGTAGCGAAATCAATCAACGTCTATCCGTTTTTGTTGGTATTTCCGTGAAGACTGCATTGAAACCGACCAGAACCATTTTGATACCATTTGATAAAAGTGCGTTGACGGTTTCTTCAAGCGTGGTGGAGAGCTCGTCCTTAATTGGTTCTTCCTTGTCTTCTGTCGAGGCGAGGCAATTGATTAGCGTACGTTGAGGGATTTCATCTTAATGAGAATCGCTCAGATTTGTGCCTTGATTGGTTTGAAATGGGTGACAGTCTGTTTGGCCGAGTTGTCTACAATGAAAACTCCTCCAAACTCGTGTACACTTTGTGATCTGCCACTCATAAATATGGTGTGTGTTCGCATGTCATTAATTTCATGATTGTGCCATCTGGTTCCATGCACAGCAAGAATGTTAAGTTTATACTTTGATGCTTCATTCATTAGTTGGCTCAATGCAACTGGTCTGTATACGATCTGACGTCCCATGTACCGAAATATTAGTATGGTTTTTGATGCAATCGTCTTGCCGTTTATCCGATCCTATCTGAGGCTGACTTTATGATAATATAAACTGAGGGGAGCGTTGTCAGTGCTGATTTTGGCAAACGAGTGGATCGTACCGTGGACAGTACTTTATGATTTTGTTGCTAGATCCAGGAATAACATGGGGCCCACAGTAAAACTGGCTTTCAAGTGCCGAAATTGTAATGAGACTAAAAGATATTCGACCCGAATCACTGATTTGTTCAGTTAATTTTTCACTAAAAATTTAATAAAATTTCCAATAATTCTTCATGTCATATAAACTTCAACAATTTAATCAATAAACCAATTCACTCATCTCCTAGTGAAACTATAACCCATTAAAATATTAGAGAAATTTTCACTAGTTCTAGTTCAGAGAGTAGTAATGGACATACAACCAAACGTCAAATAAGGCAAGTTCTTCGGACTCGAAGATAATTAAGGCGGCGTTATGACGAACATCTGCAAAACGTCCGGAATTATCCACGAGACAACCGTCGACTGATTGTCGTTTATGATAATTAGGCGTAATTAGGTGGGAAAAATCGGAAGAATTAGACAAATTTTAAGGGGTTTAAATGATACAATGATTTTAGCGTTCATATAATTAACAGGTTAAATGATACAATGATTTTAGCATTCATAATTAAAAGGGGTTAACCGTTTCGTTCTAAGCATTTGCATACCGCGTTACACCGCAATTCGTTAAATTATCTTCAAAAGATATTGTAATAAGATACTACACATTAGAAATTTTTAAACATTTTTAGAATTTTGTTTCCCGGGTGTTAAGTACAAAGGAAATTTTTCCACTTATTATTCCTGCGAAAAAAAAAACGAGTGTTGCGATGGGGAAGGTGACTGAATCGACTGAATCCTTATTAAATTGCGTTCGTGCTGTGTGCCTGTGTCAGCGCTGCTTTTAGAGCCATCGTTCTTAGATTACTACAAATGGATGTCTGGATGATGCTTTAAAATCGTTTGGGCTTAGGAAGTCAAAGTTGGATACATGTGTCTACTACACGAAGGACGTTAATTTGATAATCACCATTTACGCAGACGATTTTCCTATATTTTGGAAGTACATTAAGACCTGGGACGATTTAACAAAGAAATTCACAGATAAATTTTATATGAAATATATGGGAGGTGCGAGGATATGTATTGGTTTGACAATTCAATACGAGGAAGATGGAATTTCTATCAGGAAGCCAACATATGCAAAAGAAATACAGGTTGGTTTTTGAACTAGCGAATGCAAGGCAGTATCAATGCCAACCGATAGAACACAGAAGCTATCAGCGACGAATGGCGAACGTCATACAACTGCCTCCTGATAAGGCACGTCGTTTAACGTGCCTTATCGGAAGGCAGTTGAATGTCTGCTATCTTCAGTGCAAGGGACTCGGCCAGACTTGGCACACGCAGTCAACAACGTGAGTCGATTCAACAAAAAACATTATTCGCAGCATTGGTGGCTGTCAAACGGATAAATATCTTTCAATAGACCATTTATAATAAAATTATCGTTTTTATTCGACAGACAACATAAGCGGTTATGTATATGCAGACCGGGCATCAAACGTCGACAGTCGGCGCTCGCGCACCGGATAGGCTGAAAACGGTGGCACTCTCGTCAGCAGAAGCCGAATATATGTCCATGACAGTTTCTAAGCCAGTTCGAAACAGTCGCATGTTGTTACTTGCTGACAACCAAGGCTTGCTAGATATTGCGAAAGAGAATACATACCGACCCAACATCAAGCATTTCAGCAGTCGGTTCCACTTCGTAAGGAACATGGTTTTATAAGGTACGATTCGACTCAAATATGTATCTACTGACATTAATATTGCGGACTGTCTAACCAAAGGCGTCAATACAAGCAAGCTGTTATTTTGTGTATCTTATATGGGCATTATACAGACTGTATAATAAGTAACCGGACTGAGCCTGCCCCGCGCCGTCAAAGCGTCTGCTAGCCGGTATCTGGTGCTGTAGTGGTGGTGGGGGTCTAGGTGAAGGCAACCGGGCTGCAGCAGTTGCCTCCAAGTGCTTGGAGAGATAGCATCGAGCGAGAGCGGAGTGCGTGTTCAGTTACGTAGTCGCAGTGAAAATGGAGCGTGCGATCGAGCAACGTGTTAGCATCAAATTTTGTGACAAACTCAAGAAAACGGCCACGGAGACTCTTCAAATGATTCAAGAGGCTTACGGTGAGGATGCTCTGTCCAGAACTCAAGTGTTTCAGTGGCACAGAAATTTCCGGGAGGGCCGCGATGACGTTCATGACAAACAGCGCGTCGGTCCTCCATCAAAGAGTCACACGGACAAAAATGTGCAAAAAGTACGTGATGTGTTGAACAGTGATCGTCGTCTGAGCATTCGGGCTGTCGCAGATGAGGTTGGAATTGATAAGATGACCGTTCACAACATTATTAAGAACGATGTGGCCATGAGGAAGATCTGCGCGAAGCTGGTACCCAAACACCTGACTGATGAGCAAAAGGAGCGTCGTGTTGCTGTCGCTTCGGAAATCCTTGATCGACTGCAAACCGAACCAGAGTTCTTACAGCCCGGATATGGCACCAGCGGACTTCTTTCTGTTCCCCAATATCCGTTATCAGCGTGTTATCGACTCCAATGGGGATTACTTTGAAGATTTCTAAAGAAAAATTGTACATATTTTGCCAACAAAAAATTTCCTGAGGTCAGTCCGGTTACTTATTATTCAGAGCCTGTATATGTTTCATCATATAAACAGACATTGAATTAAATTAATGGATTGATAATTGTTAGATAATGCGTTTCGAATTAAATTCAATGGATTAATGTTTGTTATAATTAAGCAAGGTGGGGTGTTGAAAATGTATATGTGGACACATACATATTGACGTACCTTCCGTCGGTAAACCACCCGCTACTATTATTCAGTCTGCTTGTAACCCTCGCACAACAAATTTGGCTTCCATTTAATCTAACGCGTTTTGATAGTTACGCTTGGAACAAATAATTCAAACTCGCAACACTTTTGTTCCTGCTGGTTTTCTAAACGAAGAGTTGACACTTAAAAAATCAATTTCTCCTGAGTTCGATCCTCAGAGTAGAGAAACTGTGCTTCCAAGCTCAGAAAAATTAATTATTTACTTAAAAAATATCACAAAAACTTGGGGCATAGCATTACGTGGCGTTGAGTGGTCTAGAAAGCCGACTGACGGATTGACGGATATAGAACGCGATTCTAACTGGATTTTGTTTTTCAGTACCAAATTCTAAAAAGTTATGACAATATCTTGTTAAGTTTTGGGCATGAAGTATATTATTTCCTCCCACAAGAAGCGCTCCACAGCATAGTAAAACGAGGCTTAGCTCGAAGTAATATGTCAAACCGTTCCAGACTAGGTTCTCAAGTTGACAGGAGAGGTATTTAGTAGGGAGTCCAGACGTCTTGCATGTCTGGCAGCTCCACACTCAGGGCGTAAATCGCCTTCACCTCCCAAGCACAAAATCAAACAAACATAAGTATACTATTTGACAATCCAATTTAAATATGAATTTATAGACTAATGATCACCGTTTAACTTCCTAATTTCAATCTAATCTATCTTTTCACTTCAATAGCCATGAATTTCATATTAATCAAATAATAATTATTCCATTCGCATTTGCCACAAGCATGATTGCCATTCGACTGAATTTACCTGCAATATTTCAATACAAAAACATCCTGCCGCACCGGGAGAAATTGTTTTGTTCCATCCAACTGAATTTCCACGCATTAACAACGATAACAACCACCCTCATCAACATATGTACGTCACATACACATTGAAAATTAACATTTCGAGTATTATGAAAATCTCTTCCTCATTAATGATTTATTAGATGAACTGTTAACAAATTAGCAAAGATTATCCGTTTCCATAATAACCAAATAAATGTATCTCTTCCGGTAA
This sequence comes from Odontomyia ornata, assembly GCA_963969285.1. NCBI lineage: Eukaryota > Metazoa > Arthropoda > Insecta > Diptera > Stratiomyidae > Odontomyia > Odontomyia ornata. The sequence goes on along the minus strand of OZ017739.1, from coordinate 363,258,804 downwards.
ACTCATCAGTAATCATTCCGGCAAAATGCATTGTGCCAAAACACGATGAAAAAGGGATCCCCCCACTAAAAGGATTCACGTATGAACGAGCATTTATATATTTATGAAACCCCAATCGTCTGTTCATTTAATATCTAATTACGCAAGAATGCTACATATTTTCATCACTAATATTTACTATCCTGTTTGCTGTGCTCATCAAAATTTTAGCTCATTCATATAGGAATGTAGATAATATTCGAATGTGTGTGCGTTCAAAGGAAGTCCTTGCAAATCGTAAATTCTACAGTACCTCAGGATGTACGAGTACATATCCAACATGCTGAGTGTGGATTCAAATTTAATTTATAATTTACCGTGAAGCATAACAAAACGGATCATTTTCAAATATAATTAATCTGCGAAATTCCAGTCGTTGTGCATGAAAATTTGATGGTTTCTGGCCGCAAGCATTAAATGCCGAGAAAATTTTCAAAATAAATTGAAATTGTGCGGTTGATGGGGTTCGCTGCCAAGGTTGGATGAAATTCGTTCAACATTTGCGGCTATATTAACCATCACCACGAGAATGCTGTTGGGAAGATGTACGAGTAGTTGTGTTAACGCGAAAAATATAATTTTGTTAGCGAATCAGGAATTGAAAGGATTTGGCGGTGATTTGAAAACGTTTGGGTTTGAGGAAGATTTTAAACGCTTTTGATGAAAGACTAATTTTTATTTTTTCGGATTAAAGTCCCAGAATGTTTGCTACATATACGGTTTGGGAGCAGGTGTACAATAATGAGAACTTAATATCTCAGAGATTTTATCGCCGTTCTTCTTTAACTTCAATCTGCAGAAAAACTTCCATGAATATCAATATTCAATTACCCCCCCACATCACATTCCTACTAATAACAAAATTCTAAACACAAATTTATCTAGCTAAATATCCGCAAAATTCATTCGAAATAAAATTAAGCAAAATAAATGAATAATTCGCTAATGTATTTCTTCAACACCCCAGAGGGGAGGTAGCGCAAATAATAATAAATGAGCACGCGAAGATGAGAGAAATGTGAAACAAAAAATAAATTATTCCAATTATTTCCAAGCCAACCAACCAATTCATTTAAAATCTGTGTTGATGTTTGTTAGCAAATGTTTGTGGTCAATGTGCGCGGAGTTGTGGGAGAAGATACAAATAACATAAATGAGTAAAACGGAAATCTATAATGGAGAGATTGAACAGGTAGCGAAAAGAAGTGCAAATTATTCCCAGGGTGACACTAAGGGCAGAAGCATTGGCCAAAGGTCTTTTGCAAGCTGTAATCCCAACGGTACGATAAAAGGGGGAACGATAAGATTAATTGAGTGCATTACCAATTACTTCCAATGCGAAATAAAACTCTGATTAATATTACGCCATCAAATCAGTTAATTTCAAATGTTAATTATAGAGCTGGAAATCATGTGTGAATGGTTGGAAATTTACTGAGTTGGAATTTATATGCTGGTGAAATGTTTATGGTAAAGTAATTTAATGCACTATTTGGAACGGTAAACAAAGATGAAATTAATTACAAAAAGGGAATTTATGAATGTGTTATAATGAAACTTGCGTGCAGCATGAGTGGATAAAGTGAAGATATGTTGAATGTTTAATTAGCTTTGCTGACGGAGATGTGGTTCAGTTTATAGATATATGGTTGTTTGAAATAATTTTAGTGCTATTCGCCTTTACTTAGTAAAGTAATGCGAACAATATTCATTGAAAGCATCTTCAGATTTTTTGTTTTTTCTTGAGAAATATTGACCTAATACGGAGCGTACTTGATAAATCTAAATTCAATAAGTACCCGTGTAAGAAATGAAGACACAATTTTTTCAAAAAAAAATTTTTTTTTTTATTTTTCAACACAAGAAAGATACACTTCTTGCCATTTTTTAACACCTCCAAAAAATTGGATTTGTCGAACTCTCCAAAATACGCCTCTGTCTCGGCGATGACTTCCTCGTTTGAGCTAAATTTTTCCCGCGAGCCATTTCTTCATGTTAGCGAAGAAGAAAAGGTCACAGGGAGCCAGATCCGGTGAATACGGGGGGTGCGGCAGCAATTCGTAACGCAATTCAACTCAACTCTGCATGAATGTGCTCCTGTGTCATCATGGTGAAACCTTCTTTTTCCCCAAATGCGGCTGTTTCCTTGAATTTTCGGCCAAAGCCGTCCAATAACTCACTGTAGAACTGTCCAGTGATCATTTTTTTTTTTGTAAAAAAATCCATGAGGATGACGCCGTTCGCATCCCAAAAAATCGTCGCCATGACTTTTCCGGCCGATGGGACTGTCTTCGCCTTCTTTGGAGCATATTCACCGGGAGAAATCCATTGTTTTGATTTTTTTTAGTTTCTGGTGCGTAATGATGAATCTAGGTTTCATCAACGGTGACAACTCGACGCAAAAACTCCTTCGGATAACGCTTAAATCGCTTCAAACACTGTTTCAAATTAACAGCCGCACCCGCATTTGGAGAGCGGTGGCTTCGAAAACAACATTTTTGCGGGTTATGTCAGTTTTAACCCAAATTGAGCCATTCCGCACAAATTTCTACAAGAAAGGCGTTCCTTTTACCGAGCATGATTAAATGTCTCAAAAACATGCTTCGCCTCCCAAATCATACCCGTGCATTGTATGCAGATAAACCCCAGCAGAATATTCTTTCGAAACAGATGTGGTTAACCTTTGAAATGTTGTTTAACATTGTTCTTAGCGTGACCAGAAACTGTGTTCACTGAACAAATTCCTTCCCTTGCAACAGCAGCCCCAAATAGCTCATATTTCTTTTCAGTGCACATCCAAGGGGACACAACCATTTAAATCATACTGCCGACTGCTTTCGTCTCTATTTTTTAAGCCCAGTGTAGCGACTTTATACTGAAAAAAGTCTGATATCTTGGACCTAGCCCGAATTTTCACGATTGGTGAGTTAGGAAAAGTTAGTATTGTCCCACCAAAATTACAATTGCAATCGATCTGATTTTGCCACTAGATTTGACGATGTAGAGCGTCGATCATGATCTTTATTAATGAAATCTTCACCTGTATCTTTTCCCAGGCTGGGTCGGTCCGAGATAACAGACTGCTGTCAGGGGAGCTCCCCGGGCGATTTACTGTTCCTCGTACTTGTTGGCTCTGAGGTTGGGGTCTGGCATTAAGCGCTTGGTCGGCTGACTAGTCTCGGTGGAAACTTAGAAGTCAACCATAGAATAAACGCCGATCTGCTTGTGTGAACTTAAGTGCCATGCGGGAGGAATGGATTTCAGGAAGGGTCGATTGAGTCGGCGCGCCGACTTTTGAGCATTCTGGTTGAGCATTCACTTTCTGCCGAAACCATTATCCCTTTCCCGAAATCACTTTAGGTTTTTCACCTGCTCCTTTTTCTTTTGTACTCGCGTGTAAATTACTCCGGCGACGGCACTCGCACACAATCGCAATGGTCTGGGGATTTTGTATTTTTTCGTCGACTGCTTTTGACGTTTCTTCAACTACCCGCTTCCGGAACGATCACTCGGATGAAATCCGTCATCCACATAAGTGCTTTAATGATGTTTCGTCAAATGGTTTACAAATCGTGTCGGGATGACAGATCTCCTTCCGATACCGTTCCGGAGTATCAGAGGTTATTACATTTTGCGAAAGTTCTTCAAGGAGAGAACGCAAGTGAGAACTCTTCCGATACCTCGTTGGTGATCAGTACCACAACAAATTTCGACAAGGATCATGAGCAATTGTACTTGACCAGGTTCTTTGATTCAAATTACTACTGGCCATGGTCTGTTTGTCAGTCGTCAGAGACTTACTTTATTGGCACTGGCGCAAAATTTAAAAAAAAATCAGCAGGGGCAATTTATGTTTAAAAAGCATTCCAATGTTAGTGTCGTTCTCTTCGCGATCATTCTGAATAGTTGCATCAACATTTTCTACTTCCCTCAGCAATGGAAATGCGCAAAAATATTGGCAATACCCAAGAAGTCGGGCAGTATTGACGTGGACGATACTCGTCCGATTCCACTGCTTTCGAATATTTGTATACTGCTTGAACTCGATTGTGCCGGAAAGACAATTTGGCTTCAAAAAAGCCCACTCCGTGGTAGATGCTCTGGCCGTGTTCCAAGCCGATATAATGAAAAGTCGGCGCAACAATAAGCTTGTTGTAGATTTCCTGATTGATGTGAAGAAAGCCTTTTGTACAAACACATCACATGATTTCAATGTTTCTGGATTAAATGCCATTATCATTTCTCATAATACAATTTATAAAATTCCATCATACAATGTTTATTAATTATTTCTTACAACTTGCACAAGCTCTATTTGTAGACGTATCGTCAGAATTTTCGTCAACAATCGTCTGCACTGACCTGTGGTCATACTCTAAACTTTGATATATATACTACCACGTGAGTGGAATTTTCGTGCTATGCACTTTTTAAGTATTTAATGTTCAGGAAGAAAGGTCGTTCGAAATAAAGAGAGTTTTGTTGCATTTTCGTATTTGGGAGGTGCACACGTTCAAGTGAGTGGGTACAGTTTGCAGCCGCGTATATTCAATCAATAAAGCATTGATTGATTCGAGTCGTGTGTAGTGAATCCAGCTGCCTTGGACAGACACAAAATCATACGATGTACGCAAAACCAATTGGTTCCCATCGCATCAGTCAATTGGTGTTGGATCAATTGATTATTAGCCACAGCAATTCTGTGACTTTCATCAAATTCAACGAGGGCCGATTCAACGCGTGCAATCAATCGGTGTTGCAGTAGTTGTTTAGTTTCTCGAAGGATTCAACATTGGTGACCCCGACGTGATTTTACAACCTGTGGATTCTGTACGCATCCTTCTTCACGACCAAGTGCTTCGACTTTAGAGGCCAGCGCAGACATCAGAGGCGGCTTCTAACCAGGGTTTAGCAGCCGTCAAAGTAACAATTTCAAATGGAGCAGTTCGTCATATAGCAAACGAAAACAGGCGAAGAGATTCAGTTGCTTATCCGAAACTATAAAAAGCGTAGCGACACTCGCAAAACAAAGCCCTATTTGGAAAAAGACGAGTTATTAAGTGCTTGGGATCGGTTTGACGCCACTGAGAACAAGATCCGGACACTAGAAAATATTCCTCTCGGCTATCCATATTTCCGATCGGAGTATTATAAGGAAATCTCTGATCTGGCTCACAACTATCGACAGACGTTTGTAAAAAGGTTGTCTCAGATAATTGAGAAGGATGCCAAGGTCCAGGCCGTTACAGCGCCAAAGGACCTGCATGAACTAACCCAATTGCATCTCTTAAGGACCAGTCTTTCCAGAATCCAGAATCAGCACAAGTAGCAACCATGATTCGCCGACAAAAGGCCATTGTTGCCACCATCCAGCGCCATTTAGCCAATATATCAGATGAGATGAATCCCCAGTCTATCCGCGTGACGACTAGCAGCATCACTAAATTATGGGGTCAGATTAAAGATCTGCACTATTCCATCTTGGAACTAAACGATGCCCCACATGAATATCTGCAGGATTTATTCATTGAAATGGAGAGGCTGGTGGGAGGAAACCAATTGAGGACAGCTGCACTGCAGTCTACACATCAAAATCAGACTTCTTGTGCAACAGTCAGTTTGATGACGACTACCTGAAGTGGGACCAGTTTTGTGAGATGTTCACCCAGATGGTCCACAACTAATCAATATCCGCGAACCAAAAAATGTGATAGCTGAAGACGGATCAATCTGGTGAAGCTGACAAGCTAATAAGACATCCGGCCTTAACAAATCAAAATTATGCCTCAGCCTGGAGTCTGATTCAGGAGCGCGACAAAAACGTCAGAGTATTGACGTCAGCCATAATCTCCAAGGTCATGAGCACCCCAGCCATAGTACGTGAGATCCCATCATCTTCAGCTGTGAAGGGTCCTTTAGCGTTGAGCAACTTGGGAGTAGATATCTCGTCCTGGGATCCACTGCTTCTTCAGTTCCTCGTCAAAAAGTTGGACTGACGAAGCCATACGTTATAAGCAATCCATCAAGAAGCCAAAAGAAAACCAATCTATACGATCTTTTTTGGACTTCTTGGAGTTCCGATTCCGATCGCTTGAGGTAATCGGTTCTAAGGAAAAATCGAGCACTGAAAAAACGCTAACTTCAACAACAGCTAACAAGGGAAAGACATCATGCATAATTTGCCAGCAAGCAGTACATCCATCATACGCCTGCAAACAGTTCTTGCAGATGTCGGCCGCAACCAGATTGCAGTATGCACAAAAACATCTACATATTGCGAGTTTGTACTAGATACAGCCAGAAGCACAAAACTTTGCTGCATTTGGACATAGCTCAGGGTAATGGACCCAAAAAGGATGATTCTAAGCCAACTCAGCTAGAAAACCAGATATTCAGGCCACCATTCCTTGCAGCTTATTCTTAATGGGAGCGCCATAACTATACACGCCATGATAGAGAAAAAGTACTCTTGCAACGGGAGGACCATTGCGTGCAGAACACTACTAGATGCCGGCTCTCTGGTGAATTTGGTGACGGAGATACTTAGAAGGCGACCCGACTTTCTCCCAAAAAGGCAAGCTTGCAGATTGAGGAGATTGGAGGATCATCAAGAAGCGCCAGGCAAAGTATCAATCTAGAGGTCCAATCAAGACTCACGCAGTTTTGAACAAGACTTGAAGCTTTTATCCTGCCTGAAATTGTATCCAAGCAACCAGATCAGCACGTAGATATCAGCTCGTGGCAAATCCCTTCAACCATATCGCTGGCGGAACCTATATTCAATCAACTGGAGCACATGGACAGGCTTTTGGGAGCTGCATTTTTTAACTTCAGGTCTGCTGAAACTATCTGAAGCTACTCCCATTTTTCAAAATACTGCATTTGGATGGGTAATGTCTGGAAGCGTTGATCGAATCATGTGGGCTATGCTCCGTGTGGTGTTTTCACTGCAGAAGGAATCACTAAAGAGCTGGATTTTGGAAAATCGTTGAAGTTACTAACCATCAGCCAGCTTTATCAGTAGCGGACAAACGGTGTGAGATCTTTTTGGGGAGAATACCACCTTATTGCAAAAAGGTAACTTTCTAGTCCGATTGCCCTTCCTGGATGACCCATCAACATTAGGGGAGGCTCGAAGAACAGCATTCAATCGGCTGTATTCTCCCGAAAAACGCTTGGCTAAAGACTCAGCCTTAAAGGAACAATACAAGGAATTCATGAAGGAATACGAGTCTCTGGGTCATATGAATAGAATCAATTTCAAGGATATACCAGAGAAACACTATGTGATACCACACCATTGTGTACTGAAGCCGGAAAAAACATCCACAAAACTGCGAGTGGTGTTTGATGCTTCATCAAAAACTAGTTTTAGGTCATCACTAAATGATATATTGCACACGAGTCCAACAGTCCAACCTCAGTTATTCACCGTTTTGCTATGGTTCCGTGTATCAACTTTTTTCTTTACTGCCGACATTCAAAAAATGTATCGGCAGACATTCACGCATCCAGAAGATAGAACAAACCAAATCATATTATAGTGCAACAATCCATTAGAACCAATGCGTTACTACCGACTCAACACCGTCACATACAAAACACGTGCAGCACCATGTTTGACAACCAGATGCCTCCAAAAGCTTGCAGAAGACAACCGCCAGAGGTACAAGTTGGGACCAGCTGTTCTTAATTATCACTTTTATGTGGATGCAGGGTTGGCGGGCTCGAATTCATTGGTGGAAGTTTTTGGAATTCAAAGGCAGTTAACGGAACTGCTGAGCTTGGCCGGTTTCATCCTTCATAAATGGGGTACCAAGCGAATCTTGGATTACATTTCACCGGAACATCGGGAAGTCAGCCTAGATTTGGAGGAGATGCAAGATAATTCCATAAAAATATTGGGCATGACGTGGCAACCAGCCGATGACTAATTACTGATAAGGATAACCCAGCAGATTTGACAAGATAACCGAACGCACCGTCACTTCGGAGTTGGCCGGAATTTTTGACACATTGGGTATACTGGCTCCAGTTATGGTGACTACAAAAATATTTATCTTAAAGCTGTGGCAACTGATTATTTCTTGGGATGATCCAATGCCCCCAGACCAACTTCGAGATCATTTTGCAATGATCTCAACAGCTTGTAGGACACAAAATTTCCGCGACATGTTTTCTCTCAGCAGACCCTGAAGTCGGCGCAAGTTTATGATTGCCGATGACTCCGAGAAAGCATATGGAGCAGCAATTTACGTGTGATCCATCCTTCAGGATGGAAATGTGATCGTCAAGCTTTTGTGCGCCAAATCTAGAGTGGCCCCTCTCAAACTTCAGACTCTGCCACGATTAGAATTGTGTGCAGGCCAAATTACAGATTGGTTTCACTACCCGTGGGAGATTTTCTCAAACCACAGGAACCACCAACACATAATGAGTCGCCTGATTCGAGGAACATCCCAGGGCCATCATGACGTCAGCGGATGGATGAGGAGGATCAGCCTGACTGCGAGAGGGTATCGGCCACCCAAGAAGTGCCTGAAAAACGGCAAAAATTGACAGCATATCCGGGGATGCTCATCATCATAGTTGCCTTGCTGCTTCTGGCATCACAAAATTCCGCGACATGTTTTCCGCGACATGATTTCTCTCAGCAGACCCTCAAGTCGGTGCCAGTTCATGATTGCCGATGACTCCGAGAAAGCATATGGAGCAGCAATTTACGTGTGATCCATCCTTCAGGATGGAAATGTGATCGTCAAGCTTTTGTGCGCCAAATCTAGAGTGGCCCCTCTCAAAGTTCAGACTCTGCCACGATTAGAATTGTGTGCAGGCCAAATTACAGATTGGTTCCACTACCCGTGGGAGATTTTCTCAAACCACAGGAACCACCAACACATAATGAGTCGCCTGATTCGAGGAACATCCCAGGGCCATCATGACGTCAGCGGATGGATGAGGAGGATCAGCCTGACTGCGAGAGGGTATCGGCCACCCAAGAAGTGCCTGAAAAGCGGTAAAAATTGACAGCATATCTGGCATCACCAGTTTGTATAACTAAATCCGAGAATACGCCAGGGATTCATTTTGAACAGATTTCAACCATTCAACCCATAACAGCCGAGTGGAATTTAATAATATACTACGACATTAAACCCATTTGGAGGGGCATACTAGCTATGCTCACCGGAAGATTAGCCCCACAACATTTATGTGGATCAATTTATTGGAACTCCTCCTGTCACGCCTTGATCAAACAATTCGATCATTTCATTAATGTGCTACAGCTTAATGAGGTCTTGTTAACCAGAAAACGTGCTAAACGAGGGGGCCATTAGCCTGATCGGTAGCATCGCGCACTTATGTTTTGATATTTTGGACACGGAATATGTACAACAAACGGCCAACAACACTGATCATTTAACAGAAATGAAGATCACCTCGTTAATCTTCTCAAGAACCAGACATCAATTCTCGACGATGAATATAAGACTGAGCTCTTACGAACCAGTTAATGCCTGTCCTTACCGTATTCCTTTGGCAAAGCGAGATAAGGTTGAGGAGATTTCGGTTAGAATCTAGTTAACAACATAATTTGTAGAAGTACGAGTAGTTCTGTCTTTTCTTTACCGAATGTTTTGGTGAAGAAACAAAATGGAGAAGATCGGCTTTGGGTAGATTTTAGAGCGATTAATGCTCTAACTAAGAAGAAACCGTTTTCCATGTCCACCGCTGAAGAGCAGTTGTGGCAGATTGCAGGAAATAATTATTTCATGACGCTTGACCTTTTATCGGGCTACTATAAGATTCCTTTGGAGGAGGAATCCCGCCAATACACCGCTTTCGTTACTCACCATGGTCATTTCGAGTATAACGTAATACCATTTGGTCTTATTAATGCACCTATGGTTTCTCAAGAATTGATCCTCGAGCTAATCCGTCAAATAAAATTGAGAAATATTATAAGCTGCACGGACGAAGTTATAAACTACGAGCACCAACATAGCCAAGAACATGTTTACCTTGATACGATTTCTACATATTCTGAGGGAAGCAGGACTTACACATCGGACGTCCAAGTGCGGGTACTTCGCTGCCAAGATTAAATTTTTGGGACACTGAATGAACTGTTATGGAATCAAACCAGGAAGTGAAAAAGTCGATGATATAAGAAACTTTTAACTTCTGGGATTAAATGGATTCTTCCGAAGATTTATCGAGGGATATTCTGGAATTTTCAAACCGTTGACGACGAAAGATCAACCGGCATTTTCATGGAGCGAAACTGCAGAGCGGACTTTCAGCAAGTTGTAAGCTCTACTATGTAATGAGCCCGTACTAGCACTTATGATCCAAGCCAGCCGCGCGGGCTTAGCTGGAATTTTAATGCAATCAAGTGAACATGGGATACAAAGGCCAGCGTTCTACTACAGCCGACATTGCCCCGACAGCGAGCGAAAATACAGTGGTCAGCAAATTCGCTATGGTTCGAGCGGTAAGGTCAACGAGTACTAAGCCTGTCGTGGCAATGCTGAGCGAAATTACGTCCTACTTCGGCTCGTCTGCTTGAATAATAACATATAGAGGTACCGTCTATACCTCAAAAGAATTTGCGAACTTCTGCGAGCGATATGATATTCAACACATTAAAGTACCAGTTCGGACACCTCGAGCCAATGGATAGATTGAACAGAGAAATTTGTCCATACTTTATTTTTTGCGATGTTTACCAACGGTTCGAAACGAATGGGAGGACCTTCTGCCGAATTTCCAGTGGTCTCTCAATACCCAAGTGAATTCTACCACAGGATTTACGCCAAAACAGATTATTTTTAATTTTCGTTGGCGAGACATTACCGCTAATCGCATAATTCAAGCACTAAACAATGATATGAGTGACGCGCCACAACTAGCAATCAAACAGATACGACAAGAAGCTGCTGACCAGATTGCAGCTCAGAGAGAGAGAGAGAGAGAGAGAGCGCGATGGAAACGACGATTTGACGCAAAACATAACCAGCCGTACATGTATAGTGAAGGAGGGTTGATCGTCTTGGAAAAAAAAAACGCCAGCGACCGATCAATTTCATAGCTGGAACCGTAAAACCGTGGGCCATACTATATGTTAGCGAATTTGTGTATTTAGGCGCCAGAATAACGAAAACGGCCAATGAAAGAGACGAAATACGCCGAAGAACACAGCTGGTAAATAAAATATTTTATTCAGTTTTGACGATCTTGAAGACCAGCTGCATGCGCAGAAAAACAAAGCTCTAAGTATACAAATCTGTGATACGACCTGTGTTATGCTATGGGTGTGAAACATGAACCCTAACCCAAGCATGCGCAAATATATTGAACGCCTTTGAGCGACGGGTCCTGAGGCGAATAATCGGAGCGAAGCTAGATGGAGACCAATGCCGAATTCGATGCAACCATGAGCTGTATGAAATTTTCGACGAACCGGAGGTGTGAACGATTGTAAGACTGCGGAAGCTGCAATGGGCTGGACACATGAATCGTATGGACGAACAACACATAACCAAAAAAGTGTTCGTTGAGAGAACTGAAGGCCGGAGATCAGTGGGAAAATCGAGGAAACGCTGATCTGACTCGGCCGACGAAGATAGTTCACTGCTCGGATTTTGAAATTGGAGGACGCGGTCAATAGACCGAGACAGTTGGAGGCGCTATTTGCAGGAAGCAAAGGCCTGAGAAGTGCTGTAGTGCTACGAAGAAGAAGAAATGATTATTAAACTCCAGGAAAAGCTCTAAGGCACAACCCTTGTGAATAATGTTAGGCGAAGTTATTTATGAGTTGTAAATACTGAAAAAACAAGAAGAATACTCAGTAAAGATCTTGAATCTTGTCAAAAATAAGATTTCAAGAACATATAAAGTAAGCAGAATTTTTGGAGTACTAAACTTTTTGGAAAACGATGCACAAGCCATAATCAAATAGGTTAGTATTTCTGGAAGTAGAAAATCCTGGATGAAACGCAAAGCAAGGGTGTAGGGTAATTTGGTCATTCATGGTAGAAAAAGTACTGAAAAATATGGGTTTCGTGACTAAAGGTACTGAAAGCAAACCTTACTTTCTTGGGTAGTGTTTTCTAATGTTCTGTGCAGGACTGCAGCGATGGCTTGCAATCTCAGCGAGCGAAAATATCAGTGCTTGCCGGAATTGGCCTTATCTGAGGACGCGTGAATGCGCATGCAGGCTAGTGTTGCGGTTTCCTGGGGTGAGTTTTGTTCGCCCAGCACAACGGCCCACTGCAGGAAATTGATGAATTTGTCGACAGAAATATATCGCTCGACGATGTCAAGGCCGAAGTAACCTACCGAACGGATGAACTAATGAAATCGACGCCGGTGCTCGATTAACGCGCGTGGGATGCGAGACGATTTCGTCCTTACTCCCTAGACAAGACCCCCAACCAAGACTGTGGCATCCATTTCACACACACACACACACACACACATATATATATATATATATATATATATATGATAATGCCAGCGCACACAATATTTGTTTTGTTTATAAGGTCTATTTCTTCCTTGGGGCTTGAGTATACGTCTCTTCTCTTTTTATTTCGTTATTGTTAACAAGGTGAGAATTATTGATTGGAGAATCTTCTTCCCACTAGAAACTTATTTAAGAAGTAAACTTTAACTTATTTTGGAATCAAATTGTTAATTGTTTGCATTTGGTATTGTTCATGAATATCATTTCAATACACAAGATTCTGCGCTGGATTTAGATTCCAGAGCATATCACAACTGTCCATTAAAGGTTGCATTGGCATTATCTTTACGAGCTATTTTTCTGGGATCACAATTGCAAGCGGTAGTCGCGGCCCAGAGCTGAAATCCAATCCTTCACTCCCGACGTTAAGTGGTGGTTCAGTGCTTGAAGGGCTCGCACACTATCTTCAATGTTGTCTAGTTTCAACACAAGATTTTGTGGTGCTCGGAAATGATATCTCGACAACGCGTCCGTTCAATTTCTAACAATTGGGCAACTTGAGAGATGAATCGATTTGGTGCTGTTGACTTTGTTAAGGGTAGCGAATCAGAACAAAGCTGTCGAATAAATAATATATTTGGGGATTTTAGTAACAAGCGACAATTATGAAAGGACATCATACACTGTCAGATAAACAATTGGCTGAATGCCTGTCCTACTTCAAGTCACTCATATCAGCTGACAGGTCCTTACCCCATGATCCCCTTGAAATTATTCCTCTACTGTTTCACAGCTGGCGAAGGTACTGTCAGTTCGCGTGGAGCAACGGTAGACAAGATGGTCAGAATTGATGGACTGGAAACCGAACTAAAATTTTGGCGACTGAACTCCAAGGACGAACTGAAATCTTCTATATGGTTATTATGCAGAGCCTTTGAGGCGATGCGAGGACTTGCTTTCCGTAAGCTTACTTTTTCTCCAGGTTGGTGTTGCTTGCGTTGCAGGTCCAGTACTGTCATCTAATCGACACACTCCCGACGTCCAAGCCCCAATTCTTTCTATGTGTTCCTTCAAAAATTGAAGTTGTTTAACAATCCGAATGAATATCAAAAATTTACCAACTGCGAAATACCACCAATCGCGTCCACATTTAAAACCAGGTCAAAATTTTCACCATACTCTTTCCTTACGAGCTGCTATGAAAATTGGTTAATTCGCGCGAACGATGGTTAAATCGTTTAGGACAGAAAATCCTAAAGAAAATCTCCAACTCTTAACTGCTTCCCGTTTACAACTCCGCACTCATACCAGCACACGTCGTGCCATGTCTATAGACCGTCTTTTCTGCAACACGCGGCCGACGTTAAGAGGTGGCAGAGATTTACTATCCAAACTACTGACGTTAAGTGATGAATAAGTAGCATACATCTGTCATCCAACACGTGTCAGCTGATCGAAATGGTGTAGGGATGACCGATATCTACCAGGCATCGCTCCGCGGGTTATGACGAATATTTGCGATATGATATTGCCCGAAAAATACGCATACGTGTTGCGAATGAATTTCGTGAGTGCATTGGCGGATTTATCGAGTAGTTCGCGGTGCGAACTGCTCGATTAATACAATTGTACGTCTTATTTTTTTTGTGGTAGGGAGATGAATGCCCATTTATGCACAGAGTGTGAGACTCCCATGTTCGCAAGAAGGTGACTAGACTACCCATTAAACATCTCCCCTGTCAACCTGAGAACCTAGTCTGGAACCGTTTCACACATTACTTCGGGCCAGGTCTCGTTTTGTTACGCCGTGAGGCGCCTTCAAGCTGGGGGATCCCTCTTCTAGCGTAAGGGAAGAAGGGAAGAGGAAGTGCCAGACAAGCGACCCTCCAGCCCCAACGCCCCCTGCTGCTGTGAGTCCCTTTTATCTTTGAGGACTGCCCGAACATAATGTGGCACCTGGTTCCATCTGTCAACCGATCCAAGCATCACCGCGACTATATTATCTGGGGTGAGCTCTCCCGTCTCCCTGTAGAGGGCCCTACGGAGCCTGTCCCATTTTATGCACGCAAAAATGTGTGGTACTTTTTATATTAAGGTTCAAAGCTGTGAATCATTTATAAAACCTGTACTGATACATGAAAGGAAGGCCTACACTCTAAGTGATGCGCTGAAGTTGCCTTTTGGCCTGTAAATGGGCATAAGCTAAAGACAACCCGTAAGTTCTGTGAAATTTGTAACCAAAAAGGAGCCTACGTTACTAATGATGAATTGTGTGATGTGTATAACAAAGGATATCATGGGACGGATCAGTAAAACCCTAAGGGGATCATGCTAGGGGAAGCATATCTAGAAATGAGGTCCCATAATCGAAATGATTGTATACAACTGCTTTTGGAGGTCTTGGGCAGAGATTATCGTTGATGATCATAAATTTTGCAACGACGAAAGTATACGAATAATTTAATGACTCTAAAGCTTCAATTTGATGACTGCAGCTTTAATACTTCAGCGGAAAGCCAGCGTCTGTCGTATCACATAAAGTTTTTACTTTTTTGTAAAAATTACAATTGGAAATCATTTAGAGCTTCTGGATATCTAAAAAATCAGTTTTAAGTCCTGGTTTATGAAATCGATCGTAAATAATCGTCGATCCTATAAACGCTTTGTAATCGTGGTGTTTTAATGCATACACTATGAGCGGAACATAAAACATTTTATTTGCTTCAATCAACGCAAATGACCGTCTATTAAAATCCCAATAAATCCTATGGGTTAGTCATACCATTATCGACACCTTCCTTAGATTGCTTAAACCTCCACTGACCTCGTTTGATGGCCGTACAATATTCGTAATCCAGCCATAAATTGAATGAACAGCTTTATTACCATTGCAAGTACTTAAACCATTTGTGTGAAGACAACTATCCATTAATTTATTCTGTCCCATTCGCCAAACAATAATAAAATTCGAATACATACTGTGTAGCAAACATACGAGTATCACTAACATACGGCACGTAATAAACAAACAATAAATCGTCAACCACAAAACTCAAAGGAAACCATTAAATTGCACCTACGCCTGTGGCAGGAACAGTCTTTTCGGATTTTCTTCCTCTCCAGTTCGCCCGCACTAGAGTTCGCTGAGTGGAATCAGTAAGGGCAGACTTAGCGAGCAAGCAGACAAGGAGTACGTTTCACTGCAACACGACAGTATATATATCAAATCGATTAACTTTTCGCCCATAAGCATCCATGCTGCTAGCTGCTGACTGGAGGGACTACGAGTAGTCCTCGCATTTCGAGCCCAGCTATTGATACAAGGCGCGCATATCATAGCATGTTTCCACCAGCAAGCACCAATCGATTCCTGCCAGTTCTCATTGCTCTTCCTTCAAAGTACCGCGCGCGCGAAACCATGGTTCATGTCAATGTATCGAATGTGCTCCATTTCTGGTTACGAGATCCCTACATGCCTGCTAGCATTCGCGTTCGCCTTATTGCCAGGCTGGCTAGCTTGTACGCTGCCTGCTTCGTGTCGAACTCCTATCTGAGCACCTCCACGTATGCAGGCATATTCATATGTTCATAACTCTGGTGTGCAGTCAAAGCACGCAGCAGCCCCAACAGCGCATGGATCTATGGTGGCAGCTTGAACAGTTCGCTTCGAGCCATTTGTTGTTCATGTCCAATAAATTTCCTCTCGTTGAAATAATTATTAATCGTGCATAATGTAAATTGTTAACATTCATTAAGTTATTTGCTTGCTATATGTTGTCTGCTTTCTGTACCGAGGCAGCCCCGGCCCGACAGTTTGGTTTTAATCACGCAAAACGCGCTCAACTCGAGCGTCATGTGAATATTCATGTTGTGGAGCAGCTAACGGGGACGACGATGATATGCCGGCACCGATGGCTATAATTCGATTTAATATTGAGGTTTATCGCGGCAAAGTGGGTTGTCAATGATGGTGATGAATATGCATAAGGACTAACAGATTGATTGAATTTATAATAGATTCTCTTCTCTGATTGATAAGGATTCTTAATGGGGAAAAACATGTACTTAGCCATGAACGGATCAAGAATGAATAAGGACCTATAAATGACCCACAAGGACTCTTTCAAATTTCAAGCGCTCTAGTACCTCATGAAGATTTCAACTCCGAGATAGTGAAAGGATGTCGACTAAATTCAACCTGGGAACACAATTTAGCATGCACGCATATCACTCCCCAATGCCTCATTATGCGTATGTTGATACATTCATGCTACAGGCAATGAACACGCACGCGACTGTCAAAATGAAAGGAAAACTGCAGATTTAGACCCTAGCAGTTGCGGCACTGTGATTATTCCGGGCGATTTCAGAATAAATTTAATAATAAACGAACCGTTAAATATAGGTGTCTTTCGCGCCACTAGATAAATGTGATCACATTCCGTAACCAAGAGAGCATGCACATATCGTCCCCTGACATCCCAACAAAATCTAATAAGTCTACACAATTGTCTAACCGAATTGCTTAGTACTAAATTCATTTATTTTCGGTCTGTTAAATGGCAGCCAGAGTCAGCAGCCGTCGCCTTGTGTTTGATGTTTAGAGGAACATACTCACCGTGTGCGACATGTGTGATTGACACCAACAATAGATTCATTGTAATGTTGCGGGGACGACCATGTGTGTCATGTGGCGCAGCGCTTGACTAATTTTTCACAGATGCTCTGTGAAAAGAGAGACCCGAAAAAGTGAACGTGTGAAATGATTTCGTTTTTTCCATTGACATTTCGCATGTTTGGTGTTGAATGAAAATTTGTTTTGAATGAATGTGAAATGTGACAATCTGTTTGAACTAGGTACAAGAATTTGTTGGAAGATTTCACAAAATGACGCTCATGAATGAATTGTTGAGGATTATGGCAAGTAGATCTATGCGATGCAGTTAGGAATGTGGTGATTTGTTTGGAATGTGAATGTAACATATGATGTGCCGTTTTATTTTAAATGATGATTAGAGAAGTTTAATAGCGTAAAAAAGGAAGGTAAGATAACGATTGCGTCTTAACTGAGTTGAGGTTTGAAGGAATAAATTTATTAGTAGAACATTGTACAGGCGCTTAGCTGAAATCGAACACACGTTTCACGGCACAGAACGCAAATACACTTCCATAAAGCCATGGTACCCTTCCGACTAATTGATTCTTGAGATGAAGTATGAGCCCATAATGCTATGATAGACAGATTTGAAAATCAGATAATGGTCGAGAAACATCAAGAGTACCTTTAGGGATTTGATTTTTTTATTCGATCGTTTTTTCGCGTATCAACTCTTTGAAATCATCTACAGTTCTGAGAAGGGGATGGAGGGAAGCTTCTTTTTATAGGAATGGGAAGGGTAGTTAGGTAGGATCGGGGGATACTAGGTCTCTTGTCGTTTGTTTGGTTGATTATCCATCTTTGTGTCATTTCGTTTTCTTTGGAGGGTGCGGTCTAATACAATAAAAATAGCTTCAGAATTGGTTATAAGTTGCGCGTTAATTATAACGTGCCATAATATTGACATCATTAGCCCTTTATCGCATACGAAGCCATATGCTAACATGTATCCTTCCTTGTCTCTAAAAATTTGTCCTTCTTAACCGACTTCCAAAAGAAAGAAGGTTATCAATTCATCGCGTATATTTTTTTTTGCTTTTTTTTTGTATGTTCACGCATAACTTTTAAACGGAGATAGATAAAAGAGTCCAGTTTTTGGCAAATGATACGTCTTTCTTCCAGTTAGGTCCCGTTTAAAGGATAAGAAATTCAAGTAACGGTAAAGGACTTTTACCGTTAAAACTAAAAAAATTCCGACTTTCACCCCGATTTTTCAGCATAACTGATCGACGCGCGTAAGGATTTTGATTGTAGCGGTACCAAAAGAAGGACAACATATTGATCTAAAATGTATCGGAACAGAATTTAAATTCCTTTAAGGACTCTGTAGATATTAACAGTTATATATGATACATTGATGTCGAGAAATTGAATTTAAATTATATTTCGTACGAAAAGTGCCAATTAGTTGGCACTCTGCAAGGATTTGTTAGAGATACCGAGTCCTTTGGTGAGGGATGATAAAAATGATCGGTATCCTTAATTTTCTGCTTAAACGGTACATTTTAGTCCATCATTTCTACCGGAAATAACCAATCAATTAATTCTAAATGTGGAATAAATACAAGTCAACAATAGTTAAAGGGAACATTTCAGGATGCTTTTCTCTTCCGCATTCATTCGTTGATTACCAATGAGCTTAGTATAAGCTCCTTCTTACATCTTAGGTTACATATAGGATTATAAAATTCCCCGAAGAAATTAGAAGGATTGAATGTTTGCAAATTATAGAGTCGACTCACTTTCCAGTTAATATGATATGTATGTTAAAACATATGCCCAGAAATCTAAAATTAGTGAAATCCATACTAAAAACCGGCGAGAACCGCAACCTAAAAAGAGATACGTTTCCTGCTAGAATTGATCGTAACTATACAGATAAAGATGAAAATGCATATCCGAGTTTTCATTGAACTATATGGTATGATTTTCTTGTAACTTTCATGAAAACTAGGTGCCATAATTAACTGAAAACGAAGGCGATGGATATCGAATAAACGTGAACGAATGATACGGTTAAGAAGGATATTTTTAAGTAAATTTCATGAGATTGAATGTGGAGTGAACTTTATGTTTACATATACAAATACATATGTCTATATATATATGTATATATATATATATATATATATATATATATATATATATATATATATATACTATATATATATATATATATATATATATATATATATATATATATATATATATGGATACTATACATATATATATACATATATGTATATATATATATATATATATATATATATATATATATGCATACATACATATGTATATATATACATATATATATACATACATACATATGTATATATATATATACATGTGCGTATAGATGTATATATATATATATATATATATATATATATATATATATATATATATATATATATATACATGTGCGTATAGATGTATATATATATATATATATATATATATATATATATATATATATATATATATATATATATATATATATATATGGCTATGTGTGTATGTGTGTGGTTGGTTGTATGTGTGAGTCTACATAGAATATAACAAAATCTGTGCCTGGGGGTCGCAGGCCTGCTTCGATTTACGCCAAATTTTCAGCAATATTTCTGTTCTGGCCATAGTATAGCTCCAGTTCGTACCAAAACTAGTACAAAGATTTATTCAATTGTGTGATAAAGCTCACAATGAAAAATCCAAACTCGAACAATTTGAAACGAAATGGCGGCCGCTCAAAGGTCGAAAAAAGTTGAACGGTAAAAATACACTTCAGTGTCAGGTCAGAATATAAAAATGGCGGCTAGGCAAAGTTCAACATTCGAAAATTTCTCAAAGCTACAATTCATATTGGATTTCTCAAAGCTACAATTCATATTGGATTACTATGAAATCTAAATCAAGGTAGACGTTGATGAGATCATGGATTAAATTACCAGAGTTAAATTCGATTCCTATGAACGCTGCAGATTTTAGCCGTTGTCGCTTTTGCATTGCAGTAAAAAATTATATTTTAATATACGAGAACATGTTACAATGTATTCAAGAAACTTAGTTTTGAATGGTTTGAAATGAAAAACTTTGCCACCAAAAAATGTGAAATAAAAAACTTTTGGAAAAAAAAAGAAACCGACTTCAAAATGCCCTAAAAAGAATGAAATAAATTTTATGGAAGCGGTGCCAAATGAATTTCCCCATTTCAAAATAAATACTTCCAACAACTGCATGAAATAAATTTTATGGAAGCGGTGCCAAATGAATTTCCCCATTTCAAAATAAATACTTCCAACAACTGCACCATCACAAAAAAATCGGGGAAAAAATGATATGGCACCGCTTCCATAAAATTTATTTCATCCTTTTTAGGGCATTTCGAAGTCGGTTTCCTTTTTTTTTTCTAAGAGTTTTTTGTTTCGTTGTGTATTTGCATGTCACTGCATAACGTATTTTTTCAGAATGATTGTAAGATGCGATTGAAAAGTGTTAATTTCTCTAATTTGTTATTTTGATCAAAGAAGTAGTAACAGTGAAATGGGTGTCATGCAGTTCAACCTTTGACAGATTTATTGTGACCCCATTCTCATTGGAGTGCCTACATTTCCATGAACAGACCAACTTTTCCCAGAAAGTGAATGATCGTCATTTGCTCCAGGTGTTCAAGTTCACCTAGCTAAGTTCCGAGAATCCCTCCCTTTCTCCGGAACAGAGCTCCACAGCACGTCAGAAGATGTTTGGTGTTTCATCTGCAAGCCTGCATTCGCCGTTCTCCCTAAGACCCTGTGCGGATTATATCGCACACTTCGATTATTTCAATTAAAATACGAATGTCTAAACTTAACAAACTTTAATTTCAGATATTAAGTACGAACAATTACATTAGATGTGTTTGCGTCGAGTTGTCGTAGAAGACGAAGGAATGAATTTCGTTTTCTCTCAGCTGTTAACATTTCAGGTAAGTTCACGTAGAAAGTTGCTAGCGATGGTGGCGCTACATTACTGACTCCCGAGTGACATTGGCAATGTTGACATGTCTCGATATGTTGGTCAATGCAAGGCATCTAGGCTTAGAACCGTCGCGACAACTTGCTACTCGGCAGGTATGTCATCATAGTTGGCGGAGCATTGATGGCAGGCAATATGCAACGTCAGACTGGTGAAAGATATATAAATAAATGGACGAGCAACGAGAATCTGTGTACCCATCCATGTGGGAAGCAAATTTACCACATAAATAAATTATAAATAATTTACGCTCTCGAAACTATATGACTCCCTCTGCTTCTCCTTCTCCTTTGTTTCCAGACAGGTTTTTCTTTCCTCTCTTCAGAAGAATCACTTCCCCCACTGACACCCGCGCACACCAACAAAATTCCATTTCACGGGCACACGACCGTGTTAGGCGCATGCCAACAGAAAATGTTGAAAAAAAAATTTGCATATGTATGAAATAAAATTTCATCGTGTTAAATGTATACAATTTCATATCTTGCTCTTATTGTAATGAACGACAAAAATCGCTTATGTCGCGGAAAAATCTAGCGCTAAAATGTCTACGCTATGAAATGCTATCGTATTACAAACATTCTTTGGAACTCGAATCGAAAGTTAATTTTGCCAACATAAGCGATTCTTGTCATATAAATAAGCTTAGTGCATGAGCATAAACTCTCTTTTGTACGCTGATTATAACAGACTGTATTAGCTCTGCATATGTTTTAAATAAAGTGTAATTGAATAATTAAAAATCAAATTACTGTGTGTGATTTTAACACAAATTACTGTGCGCGCACTTAACACATTACTGCGTGATTTTAACACATATTACTGTGCGTGCACTTAACAAATTACTGCTTGATTTTAACACATATTACTGTGCGTGCACTTAACAACCGCGCCTTCGTTATCAAAAGAAATGAGTAGAGGCGAGAAAACTCATGTGTCAAAGTAGATGGAAAATTTGCAAGTTTTTAATAAAAACAGAGACCTAAAGTACCGATTTCGTACACGCAATCTTCGAAATTAAAAACTTTACAAACTTGGACGTGTTTCGGAGTGATTTAAGTGCAAAAACAAAAACATATCACTTCAAACCTCAACTTCACACATCTTTAGCGAAGGTTGCTAATTGCTTCGGCTATCGCGACCGGTTGCGGATCCATACTCTCTATACGTATGAGGTAGGCTAATGACTCGGGGTTGCGCTCATAGCGCTGGCGCTGTGTTGAAGTTAGGAGGAGTAACTTCGGGCATAGTATACTCAAATAGTAGCCACACCTTTCATTTACCCTGTGTTGCACACTTTTTGAATTTTCTCAGGGGCATTACAGCTGATCCGGGGCATTACAGCTGATCCATTTTTGGCGCGCTCAAGTAACAAAGCAAAATGCAGATAAAATTTCCGACGCACGTGTTCTTTTACGCATTTCAAAACATAGGAGTGCTGCCAGATCCTAATAAAAAACTAAAAGATTGCATGGAACGAATTTGTTTTTCTGCAATGTTATTGATTTTTTAGCTCTGGTAGCCCTGAAATCTCTCATCGAAGCATATGTTTATATTCGCGCCATTCCTCGCATCAGCGTTTACCATCTACCTGCTACCGAAGATTTATGGCTTGCTGTTCGGATTTTTCCGGAGGGTTGATGGAGTGTGGTTACTATTTGAGTATACTATGACTTCGGGTGATACAGCTAGCAGCGGTTGTGTTATGCGTATCGCAGTCGTTGGTGGTGTTGTGTTGCGAACTCGGGGGGTAGTCTCGGACGATACGGCTGACAATTATTGCGTGCTGGACGATGATTTTGCTGAGTTATCGCTGCGATTTTTGGGTGAAGAGACTTGGTATGCTTCGGTGAACGCGGGCTTGAGTCTCTCCGTCGAAACATTTACTTTTCGGCCGTTAAAGTAGATTGCGTGAACCACGTTTGAAACTCGTTGTAGCACTTGATGGGGGGGCGGAGTATGCATGAACGGCTTCTGGACGGCACCCACTCTTAATAAAACATAAGTGCAGGTACCCAGGTGACTGTTGGTGAAAGTCGTTCGCGAGTTACGATGTAGTCGGGGTACAGGGCATAATTGGCTCATTAAGTTGCGCAGGCCGATTAGGCATTTGTGGGGGGTCGACCCTGCTGTGACCAGGGACTATTACTTCTCGCAAGAATAACATCGTTGTTCCGTATAACATTTCCGCACACGAAGCTGACGCGTCGTCAACGGTTCCTCGCAATCCCAATAAAACGGTGGAGAGCACGCTGGGGGGTTGTGTGTTTTTTTTCGTGGCAAATTATGGCGGACTTTAGCGTGCGATGCCAACGCTCGATCATGCCGTTTGAAGCCGGATGGTACGGCGTGGTTTTGACCCTTTCGCGACCCATCAAGACAGTTAGCGCTTTAAATAGCGATGATTCAAAATGGGTACCTTGGTCGGTAGTGACGGTACTTGATACACCAAATCGTGCCACCCAGTTGCTGAAAAAAACTCGGCCAACCGTATCCGCGATCTGGTCAGCCAATGGGACAGCTTCAGGCCATCGAGAAATACCGTCGATGATGGTGTGGCAATATTTATACCCTTACGATGGGATTAGCGGGCAACGATGTCAAGGCGGACGTGCTGGAACGGCTCGTCAGGCATCTGGAAGGTTTGCAGAATATTTCTTTGGTGGCGGACGACCTTCGAACGCAGGTACTGCACACAATTACGAGCCCATATGCGAATGTTTCTTTTCATGCTTGCCCATACGAACTTATTACTGATAGATCTGAGCGTTGCACGGCCACTTGTGTGCGATGGTTGATGAAAAGTGTCGAATGCTTTCCTATGCAAACCTTCGGGAACAAAAGGGAAAAGAAAGTGTGAACGACTTTTCGCCTATTATTTCTAGGTTGGTTTCCACGGTAATACGCTCTAGCTTCAGTGATGTTGTATTATTCTGGATAAGCTCCTGCAACTCGACGTCGGTTTGCTGCTCGCGCACCATACCCGTTGATATCGATGAAAGTTAGCGTTGAAATTGTTTCAATTCGGGACAGGGCATCCGCGATCTCGTTGCTGGCTCTTGGAATGTGCCGAATATCCGTGCTAAATTGTGATGAAGCTTAAGTGTCGAAGCAGTCGAGGAGAAGCTTTATCGGATGGTTGTGCTAAATCGTAGATGAGTGGCTTATGGTCGGTAAATATATGAAACTCTGCTCCTTCTACGTAATGTCGTAAATGGGGAATGCTGTTGTAGATGGCGAGTAACTCACGATCGTAGACGCTGTACTTAGTTTCTGGCATAGAAAACTTTTTTTTAGAAAAAGACAAGCGGTAGCCCTTGTTCTGACTGTTTCTGCTTCAGCACTGTGCCTACCGCTACATCCGATGCGTCTGTAGCTAGCCTGAGCGGTTTATTTGTTCGGAAATGTACGAGTAGCTTGGCGTCAACTAAACTTGCACAGTTGGAAAGCTTCCTCTGCCTCAGGGGTCCAGATGATTGGCGTCTTGTCATTCTTCTTTGAAGCAAAGCAATGATTATTTAATCGCCCTTGCAGATTGGGTGAATTTCGAATGAAGCGTCGGTAGAAGTTGATTGTTCCCAGAAACCGACATAGGTCACTAACTGTCGAAGGTTTTTTGTAATTTTGAATCGCTTGGACTCGTGACAATGGTGCTGAAATACCATTTGCGTTAATACAGTGGCCTACATACTCAACTTCTTTTGCTCCAAACGTACATTTCGCTACGTTGATTACCATGCCGTATATGGCAAAGCGTTCAAAAACCAGTCGAAATTGCTTCTTCTGTTGATCCTCCGATTCGGAAGCAACGAGTATATCGTCTGTATAGCATGTGCAGCAATTGAGGCCTTGGAGCACCTGGTCCATGAAGGATTGGAAGGATTGTGCTGCATTTTGAAGACCGAATATCATAGCGGTGAATTCGTATAGACCGAATGAATTTGTTACCGCCGTCTTCGGAATATCCTCTTCGTTAATTGGTATTTGATGGAAGGCCTTGAAGAGATCAGGTGTTATGTCCTGAATATGGCGCATCGGATAGCTGTCTGGAAAGGTGACAGCGTTCAGTCGTCTGTGGTCGTCACAACCGGCGCCACGAGCCATCCTTTTTACGGACGAGATGAAGGGGACTTGCCCATGGGCTACTTGATGGAAGACAATGTCCCTTATCCAATAAAAATTGGAATTCTGCCTTCGCGGCTTTGTATTTCACTTGATCGAGCCCTCGAGGGCGTTCGGCTACCGGCAGGCTAGTAGTTATTGTATGATGGCGGACGGTATGGGGTGCAACATTCATTTTGATGTCGGGATTTGTTGTTTGGGAACTCTTTAAGAAGTTTTAACATTTACTGTCGATAACACGTTTCAACACTTACTGTCTCGATGGAATCACAATGGTCCCGACTAATCTGGCCTAGTGCTGAATTTGTTGTGCTGGGGTCGGTAAGACGTCAATTTCGAATTTCTACAAGCAGGTTATACTATCTCAAAAAATCAGCTCCCAGGACTTTCGCAACATAAAAACTCCATCGAAAACTGCGGCGAACCCCAAACGACACATCAAGCGCTGTCCTGCCGAAAGCGTCAATCTGTGTGCCGTTTGCCGCGAACAGCTTATATGGGGATAATCTACGGCTACGTTGTAATGTCGAGGCGGGAATGATGGACACGTCTGCACCGGTGTCGACTAGGAACGTTAATTTAGTTTTTGGATCATGCATTAGCAGGCGATTTATGGAGAAACCACTAGCTATCGTCTGCAGTGCTAATCGTTCAATGTTTCCCGAGGGTGAAACGTGAAATGCGTGCGGAGGTCGACAGCGTCTAGCTGCGGCACCGAAATTCTTGTGAAAATAACGCCAATCGTTATTTGGTGTCTGTGGGGCTGATACCTTCTGCCGTCAAAAGCAATGACATGCGTTACATTTCGCGCCAATTTGCTGTCAAGATTTTACTGAGACGGAGACGGTATGATAGGCTTGCCAAGATTTTAACGGGACGGAGATGGTATGATAGTGTCACCTCGGCGCTATTGAACAAAGTAGCCAGGTCCAAACCATCATGTCCGCCAGCCCAAAGCATCAATCCCAGTGCATTTTCAAAAGCGTAGTCCAGATTCAGTCAAGGTCGCTGCTTGTCATCTCAGGAGAAACCTCACGGCGACGTCAATATCCTCGGGTCTGTGGGATCGGCACTTCCTTAAGAATGCTAGCCTCCAAGAATATTCCTGTCGCCCGGCATTCCCCGCTGTATGAATGTTAGATGGCAGAGTCGGTGAACGCCTTATAAGACAGATGCCAGGCGTCTTACACAAAGCTGTAGTTCTTGAAGGGGCTACCCTTTCCTTGCTGGATGAACTGAAAGTAGATGTCGGGAACTGCCACGGGCAAAATAACGACAATGCATCAAATATGTCGGACATGTATACTGGTTTGCAATCAAGAATAAAAAGCAAAAATGAACTTGCTGACTATGTAGGTGTGTTGCCCACTCAATGAATTTTGTTGGCCTCTATGCAGCGGAAAAATCCTGAGCAGAAGCAGCCATTTTTTCACCTCTGTAAAATCCTTATAGATAGACACCTTTTTCATCATACGCACAAAGATGGGTCTTGCTAAGAAACTTTGTAGAAAAAAGCAATCAAAGAAAGAAGCGGAAACAAAACACAACATTGATGTTGCACTGTATGAGCGAAACATGGTGTTCTGAAAGGGCTAACGCTCTTCGTTCCTTACTCCCTATCCACAGTGAAATCAAAGATGCGCTCGATGATTTGATTACCGATAAAACTTAGACTTGACTCAATGGACGGTTTCCGAAAAATTCTGCTAACAGTGATTTGGTAAAAAGTTCAGTTTATGCAAACTAAAGGTATTGAGAAGAGTGAATAAACTGAACTTTTACAAAAAGAAGAACCGGAATTGCCTGGATTAAACAGCCCCTCGTATCAAAGATCAAGAAAACGTACCATATTTTTAGATGAAAAGAGGGATACAGAGCATGAAACTATGGATCCTAGACACAGATTTCGAATAAGAGTATTTAGGGCCATCTGAGACCATCTAGTAGTACAGCTTAATGAGAAAAAAGAAAACTACAAGAAGCTTAGTGAAAGTTTGGATATTTTTAGCTCTCTTAGTGAAAAGCAGAATGAAGATATAAAAAACAGGCTCAAAGGGTGGCTCAATGTTATTCTAATGGCATTTACGAGGGAGAATTTGCGCAAGAGTATTTACGTTTTAAATTTTACATGGAAGCTGAGAAAATCAAAAATTTAAGGGGAGTTATCTACATATATAAAAACACAGCTTAGAAAAAACATTCCCATGTTTAGAGGTAACTATCCGGATTTACGTGACGTTGCCAGTGACAAATTGCACAGCTGAGGGGAGCTTTCCGGCCTTAAAGAGAATCGTTGCGATTTCCGGCCGTTGTCGTCATTAAACCGAACTCCATTAATATCAAGTTCTGAATTGTTTGGTCACACTTTTTTTTAAATATTTAAATATTTTCCCTTCCTTAATTCCCTGTTATCACTAAGTGTAAATTTCCCCTATTATTACTATTAACAAAAAAACATAACTTTTAATCTGCTTTAAATAATTTTCAATTTTTTCCATTGCATTTTATTCCTTTAACAAAAAAGCAACCGCCTCTCTTCAATAGTAAATTCAATTTTTCTCCACAGCAATTATTGTTTCCATTTATTCATTGCAATTGGACAGGAATTATATACTTTATAATTACCATCTAATTCCTTTATGACGCTTGTACTAGCTCAAGCGTATAACAACTTGCCTATTACAATGTTATAATATTGCAAACATTTTATGGCATAGCATCAACTGGAACCTGGTCGTTCAATCTCTAGTGGGCGAGGGGAGTGTCAGCAAATTGTGCGATTACTCACCTTCTTAATATCAACGCTTGCGTAGTGGAAGTGCTAGTACGTGAGACTTCCAATCTGGTGTTCTACCGGGATCGTGGGTTCTAATTCCCTCAAGGGTAAAATATTTTATTTTCATCAAATGCACATTCTGAGTGGATGATGATTTGCATTTAGATATGCCGATGATTAGTACTATCATGATTATATCCAAATCACCATGCGTGCAATTGGAAAAATTGTAGTTTGCGAAAGTTCGAAAA
Source organism: Odontomyia ornata (assembly GCA_963969285.1). Lineage (NCBI taxonomy): Eukaryota > Metazoa > Arthropoda > Insecta > Diptera > Stratiomyidae > Odontomyia > Odontomyia ornata. Next base: position 363,230,479 of record OZ017739.1, on the reverse strand, counting down.
GATTAATAGAAGGAACGAGATCGAAGTAGAATCAGCTCAAAATACGTTCAATTTCAAAGGCGGTGGATGATCGGGAGAATAAAGGGTTGCGTGATTGGAGGCAGTAGGATGGTAGTTAAAATCTTGGCGCGACACAGAAATAATGAGAAGGCATTGGCGAAATCGGGAAATTTTTCTGGCAATTTTCATCAGTATGTGTGATAATTTTTTTTTTGCTGACAGTGAATACAAAAAATTGTAAATATGGCTATAATTTTATGGGAAGCGCTTAAAGTGGAAAAAAAATATTTAAAAAGGGTTTTAAGAATGAAGGATTTATCGCTCAAATATACAGTAAAGTGCACTGAAGTGTACCTCCAATTGCGGTTAGTGTGAGCATAAAACAGTTTGCATCTTTATTGAGTGAGCCTAGTCCTAAGGGGTTTTTGGATTAAATAAGCCAGCATAACCAAAATGTGAATGCGCGGGGATTTCGGAGCATTCAAACTAGTTAATTCATAAACCTAAACTTATCAGTGATTTTTGTTTTGGGTATTATGGCATTGAAGTTCAAAAATGAAAATGCCGAGATTATATAACTTAAAACATATTAAAACATTAATGAGCATATATGACTTAAAGTAACAAAACATAAAAAATACCTGAAGCCAGGAAAGGTATTCGTCCTCAGCCTAACCGAAAAGCAGTGCAGCGGTTTCTGTGCTATTTATAACATAGCTGTGGTAGAATAACCCATCGCACAGCAGCCCGAATCCGAACCTTGGCGTTGAGATTCATTGTTAGGGTATCTCATTCCAAGACTCTCACGGGATTCGGGCGATATGGTCAATATCATACTCAACAATATGATTATCACCAAATTTTTCAATTGGTACCCATCACAACTAGGTGGGCTGATAGTCCGACAGCAGCATCAGAAGCTCAAACTCAATGCCGCCATCAAGGTTTGAGCTTGGGAGCTGCTGTGCAAGCGGAATATGCTCTAATCCATTGCTCCACAGGGACTAGCAGAATAACTGTGCGTTGATTTCTTGTCCTTGAGTAAAAAAAACCAAAAATTTGTTTACAGTGGCACCACCTTTAATTCTCAGTCACCGATAGCTCGGAGAGTCGACGAAAGGGGGATAAGTACTTCATTCCTTGTCGTTTCCATGATTGTTGTTGATTTACTCTAATGAATTTTGATTTGTTCTTGAAGTGGATGAACAATTAAATTTTACCATAGGTTTTATGCTGTTTTTTTATCGAATTTTTATGTTTTGATATTTTAAATTTGATGTGCAATATAATAACCATATATGAGTGAAATCCTGTGTTTTTTTCATTTCTCACGATACATCTTCCTAGTTCCTTTCCTCCTCTTTGTGCAAGCTTTTATTATAAGGTGGTCCAGCACGGGCAGAGGGTATCCCGGAAGATCCACGATGCGACTGAGCGCTAGGCGGTACCATAGTACACTCAACTAGTACCCACACCTTTCATTTACCCTGTGTTGCACACTTTTTGAATTTTCTCAGGGGCACGTCAGCTGACCCGGGGCATGAGAGCTGATCCCATGTTCCGCGCGCTCAAGAAACAAAGCAAAATGCAAATAAAAAATCCGACTCATGTGTTCTTTTACGCATTTAAGAACATGGGAGTGCTACCACATCCTAATAAAAAACTTAAAGATCGCATGGAACGAATTTGTTTTTCTGCAAAGTTATTGATTTTTTGAGATATGGTAATCCTGAAATCTCTCATCGAAGCATATGTTTACATTCGCGCCAATTTTCGTATCAGCATTTACCTACCTACCTGCTACCGAAGATTTATGGCTCTCTGTTCGGCTTGTGTTCGAATTTTTCCGGAGGGTTGATGGAGTGTGGTTACTATTTGAGTATACTATGGGCGGTACGCCACCCCGGGTGAAGTATCCCTCTGCCAAATTCAACGTCTGCAACTGCGGTGGCTCTTATTGTTGCAACAGAATCTGATCTGAAAATCGATATATAATTGAAGGCGAAAAGCTGAACAGCTTCCTGGTGTTATGCACTCAAACTGACATTACGTTCAAGCTTGACTCAAAAGAAATAATCGACAGTTTTGCTAACGCAAAGAATAGAAAGAAAGCAATCGTGTAAAAAGGATCTTAAAAACAAGGCTAGAATAAAAACCGTTTGTTTTTTACATGGCTGGGTGAACATGTGAGCAACCAATTAATTGAGGTTTTTATGTTTACAGAGAAGATTTTGCGTAAATAGAAAAATTCATAAATATTTTAAAGGTTAGTGGGTGGTGGTCCACGATACCCTAGTAACGAGGTTCTAGTATGTGTTATAACCACGTCTATAACTGCAGTAGATTAAACTGCGTGGTCTACAGTTTTTACGGTTGCCGATTGCCTGCCCGTAATAGGGTGGATCCAGAAGTGGCTGATAATGGAAAGACTCTCCAAATTAAGGTCGAGCCAAGGGAGAAATCTATCCCGAACCAGAGCTGGCGGATCTATTTAATTTGCTCGTAGCGCCACGAGGGTGAAAACTGGACATGGGTATGAGAATATTCGAACATTGTACAGAAACTGGTGAGCGGTTAGGTCAAAATCAAAGCTGCTATAATAACTACTAGTCAATCTGTGGAACCTCTCTGGTGCACTCTCGCCATAGAGAGTATGCTGACGGGCCCGATGAATCAGAGACAGTATGGTTTATAGGCTCACATACCCAATAAAACACTGCACTGCATACTCAATAAAAGCATTTGTCTCTCCTCCTTCATTTTTATTTTATTTAAAACCAGCAACGTCAACTCATTAAACCAAATCAATACCACACAAAACTATGGAAAGCGTAACATATCATATATTGATTTGATTATTATCCTTCAAAGTACGAGTATTTCTCATTAAGTCTGACCATGTCCTTCCTCATAAACTTTCATTAAACCGACAGCTTTCTTCCTTACCATGAAGACCAAAACCAATCTGTGAGGCGAATCACATTTTCACAATTAAATTCTATTTGCAAGACTCTCACATTTTCAGATACTTATCTGAAAGCATCTTGCTGAAAATTAAGATCCCAAGAAGCACTTGATCTGTTCTGCACACCAAGACCATTGTTACTGTCCCATTCAGTCTGTAGTAGACTAAGGATATCGTCGTTATGCTCCTGATGAGGATGATGGTGTTGCCTTTTTGGCATTTCAGTTGCCTTCACGCTTAATATTGTTCGTAATCTGAAATGTGATAATCTACTTAGGACTAAATTTTATTACACCGCCGCCTCAAGGAGAATTTCGGTCATCCTTTTACTCGTTTTCGTCCTCTTTTATTGCCGGCTTGTGCTTGAGCTTGCTGAAATAAGCTGAAGCTGTTAAACTTTTTTCTCGTTCTTGTCTTGGTCTTATTTGGAGAGATGTTTTACGACACTCGTCGAGTGATTGCTTGCAGATGTGGATTTTAGGTTTGATTGGGACGTTATCCTTATCCGTAACATAAAATGATACAAAGTGAGTTTATTGCTGTTTACAAAATAACTCAAGTTTAAATTCTCTTCCATCAATGGAGAAAAATCAAATCATTCCTAAACAAACAGTCCAGTTCAACTTGCAAACAGAATTAGTCGAATCACTTAAGGCTGTCCTGTGACTTCACCAAACAGGAACTGGAAAAGTTGTTGGAATACAAAAACATTAGGATCAGAGCATACTATAAAATACCAGCCGCTAGCGCAAGTAAAAAGAAAAGCTCTTGGGCTATAAAATAAAATGGAAACATCGAAAAGAACACAGCCCCGTAGTCGTCGGTTCGACATGCAAAAAAAGGATCTTCGTCGAAGGAAATGGCTAAAGCCAAAGGAAAAACGTGCCGAAAAACGAGGTGTTTTACAACCGTATCCTTAAGCCATTATTAAAATACAACCATTGAAATAAAAGTCATTTTACTACATTTTCGTCCTTGTCCTCGCAGTTTCGTCTCGCCTTTGGTTTCGGTCTTGGATTTATGTCGCTCCACTACCACCCATCTCCCCACACATGCCCACTTTTATATTGAATTGGGAGATCAGGACACAAAATTTCCGAGTTCATGCTGTGTGCGAGTATACTACTCGTACAACGAGGACAACGACGATGATGATGATGATCCTGTGTTATCTGTGTAAAAACGAATGACAAGGATAGACGATGATAAAATAAAGCAAGCAGAAAACTTTTTCCATTTAGGCTTACAAGATTGGGATTAAGTGGATATTATACCATCACCACAGGTTGCTGTTGCCTAAGCGAGTCCTGTGTTTCAGTCTCCGGCGTGTGTAATCATGTTGGTAGTGAAAGTATTAAAAGAAGATGAAATCTTCAAGACGATTATGGTGGGGATTTGTGAAAATATCATTCGATAGTTTTGTCACGTATCTACTTCACAGCTTTCGGGTTGAATGAAATTTTCGTAGATACTTTGCTGGAGTGGATGTGTGTGGAATTTGTTTGTAAAACACCCGTGGGGTGTAATAATTTTAATTAATTTATTTTAACATCTTACAGCTTGAGCATTAAACTTTTGAATTGTGTAGCAGGGAAATGAGAAGGAATCGTGTAGTCGTTGGTATGCAAAATTAATATTTCTCTTATGAGTTTTGTAAATTTGGATATCCCCTACAAAGTACTTTTAACACGAAAGATTAGAAAAACATTCTGGGTAAAAATTTTAATTCTAGAGTTATTGCAACCAAGATTGAAATTCAAATGGAAAAATTTTGTTTGAACTTTTGCAAGTCCCAGAACGTTGGAAATATTGGAATCAAAATTACTTTTTGGCTTGAATTTAATTTAAAATATACCAAAATCTTTCCAATCCCTGAGTGAAACAGGAAACGAATGAACTACTCCTGACTCTTACATTCAAAATGAAATAAAAATTAAAACAATCTCCCACTCAGTAAACATTAATCACTTCATTCATTCTTTCACAGCTATCGCAATCCACTCATTCAAAATTCGAAATAAAACAAACGCGAGTGGTAATCAACACATTTTATTGGATGCACGCTACGCAGCCAAGTTCCATGCTGTTTACTATCATTCATCTAAATAAACTTTAGCGATGATGGGGAAAGAAAAACTAAGAAAAAATAAATCCAAACATTTCTAATTACTTTTAATTAACCTCCATACAAGACAGAGTACTGACGTACGTACTTGAAATCGTCAACACTTGAAACTCATTAGCAAGATGTGAAGCTGATGATAATTTCGTGGGGGATATAGTAGAAGACGTTCCATGTCGAAATTGTTGAGAATAATAAATAGTGACGGTAACATGTGTGATTTCGAGTAAAAAGTTATTGTATCTAAGTACTTTATAGATTCCACGTTCAAGAGAATTTACTAAATCTTTTCAGTTTAAAAGACCGCTGAAAGGACCTTCGTGGAATAATATTTGAAATTTCATTCGAAATCGATGGGATGTAATAATCGAGCTCCAAGTAACAGTAACTATTTAGGCAGATCTGGTTTGAAGTAATCCAATATGTCAATGGATGTTTTTTGTATTTTCTACAATAAATCTTGCGTATCACTAAGAATTATACTTGCACATATATTCGCTCAAATGAGAGCTTGAACCAAATTTTAAATAATGAGCAAAACGAAATGGCAATACCCTTACAATTGTGCTTGTCCACACTGCAAATCTCACTTCTTTAAGTCACGGGACAGTGTATTATTTCAAAGCACATTAAAACTTTTGGTTTCTCTAACAATTCACAAAGTTTTCGAAATGCCTCTGAGGCACATAAAGTACTTTTAGGTAGCTGGTGATTTACCCTATCATAAATATGGATTCCAATTTCTTTCTGTCAGTGGCCAGGATCAAGTTCCAGCTAGGGCACAAACGAACCTTCAAATCATTTTTTAGCTTTTATAGTTACCGAGAAAACTTGTGAAGCATCTTGGTTTTACTCTTTCGTCTTTTTTTTAGTCAATTATATAATTTCACACGCTTATTACAAAGGGTAGTTCCATAACGTTTTGTCCATACAATCCTACTGACATGTTCGAAATTGTTCGAAATATCCAAGACACAACACTAATTGGTGTTTGCGCGGCCTTTAATTCATTTCAAATGTAAGACGAAAACATAGTTCAGAAGACACGGTTAGTAAATAACCGTGTCTTCGTAATCGATTAACCCATAGTTGATTGTGTAATTTTCAGGTCGGTTTTTCAGGGAGTTTTTAGATTAATTCTTGCAAAATCTAATTCAAAATGAATTTTCTGAGTTTAAGATTCTTTTAGTCTGGCATTTTTCATAAGTTTACTTAATAGTCCTTGAAAATACTGTTAATGGGATGAAAAAGTGGAAATATTGCCAGTATACGCTTTCAGATAGAACCACTATATGGCTTGTATACCTCCTTTCATAATAAATATTGTATTTGACCACCTTGGCATGATCATTTAAACTACGCTTTCGAGGTAAGATAACGTACCTGAGTTTTAACCAAATAGCTCAATGTTTTGAAAAAGGCATACAAAAAATATATTTGCTCAATCGGTCCAAAAAGCTCATGTTTGCCTTTTAGTGCTTACAAAGAATTGGCTAGAGAGCCTGCTCTACTAGAAAACATAGAAGTGGCAAAGAATCCCGTTCTATTAAAGCATATTTCAGGGACTCGCATGGTGATAGAAGAGTAGCCGTAGATCTTACTTCATTGTCTATGGTACCTAGCGTTTCACAGTTACATGAAGTTTCACTCTATGTTTCTCATATATGTAATTCAAAGACAGGATCGAGTCCCGGAGCTGGGAAAAATTCAATTTCAGAAATTGTCGTTGTTCGTGGTTAATATTCGAGAAGAACATAGCCACAATTGCCAAATACTTAGAGTATTAATCGAGGACTATACAAATATCTCTGGACTCTACCACCCAATTTTCTACTGTAGTAACCTCATAGCCATGATATCTGGACATTTAGGTATTCCCAGACACTGACGATCTAGTGTTATCTTTGGCAAGAAGTGGGGCAGGCATTATTTCGTTCAATGAACCCACGCTCTCTTTAGATCCACTGGTAATAGAAAAAAGAAACAAGTATGAAAACAAAGCCAAAAAAGGGTGACCCAAAAAGCACAATCATGAAAAATATGAAAAATATATAGCCCAGTCATATTAGGTAAAAAAAGGGGTCAACCTCGGAATGAAAGATAATAAGCTGCAAATTGGTATGAACCTTTGTTTTGTCATTCTAAATGTTGTCTCAAAAGTCACAATCGTTATCGTGTCCGCGTCTCAAGATATTCAAGGTCAAAGGTCACAAAAATCGGTTTTTCGCGAATATCTGGCTTCCTATCGGTTAAATGAGATTTGCATTTATTATAAAAGTTGTAGGCTATAAAATTCCCTACAACTTTTGTTTAAACTTTTTTTTCATACGACCAACCGTTTTGAAGGTAGAGCGCGAAGAGTGCACATCGTACAGTCATATACGGCCTAATGCAAGGTCAAGCGTGAGTTATGGTTATCAGTACGTTATAAAGTCAATTATTTACTTGGAAATTATAATTATTAAACAATGCCTATTATTTATGTACTAACTATTAATTATTTATATTTAATTAAAGTAAGTAACTTGATTTGCAACGGTACAATTTCAAACTAACGAATAATCTTGACTCATACAAAGTGGAGAGAGTGGCCTTGAATACTATAGAACATCTGTCCCGGCAACGAATAGAAAAGGGCATAGGGTAGGGACAAGTATTTCCAGGTATATAAGTATTGAGAAATTTACGCGTTTTAAAGAAAAGATATATAATGTCGTGTTAACTTAAAATAAAACTAAAATATATAATCCAGAATTAATAATATTTTATACTTAAATAGTTAAATATGAATAATTATATATATTATTTATGTACTAACTATTAATTATTTATATTTAATTAAAGTAAGTAACTTGATTATTTATATATAATTATTCATATTTAACTATTTAAGTATAAAATATTATTAATTCTGGATTATATATTTTAGTTTTATTTTAAGTTAACACGACATTATATATCTTTTCTTTAAAACGCGTAAATTTCTCAATACTTATATACCTGGAAATACTTGTCCCTACCCTATGCCCTTTTCTATTCATTGCCGGGACAGATGTTCTATAGTATTCAAGGCCACTCTCTCCACTTTGTATGAGTCAAGATTATTCGTTAGTTTGAAATTGTACCGTTGCAAATCAAGTTACTTACTTTAATTAAATATAAATAATTAATAGTTAGTACATAAATAATAGGCATTGTTTAATAATTATAATTTCCAAGTAAATAATTGACTTTATAACGTACTGATAACCATAACTCACGCTTGACCTTGCATTAGGCCGTATATGACTGTACGATGTGCACTCTTCGCGCTCTACCTTCAAAACGGTTGGTCGTATGAAAAAAAAGTTTAAACAAAAGTTGTAGGGAATTTTATAGCCTACAACTTTTATAATAAATGCAAATCTCATTTAACCGATAGGAAGCCAGATATTCGCGAAAAACCGATTTTTGTGACCTTTGACCTTGAATATCTTGAGACGCGGACACGATAACGATTGTGACTTTTGAGACAACATTTAGAATGACAAAACAAAGGTTCATACCAATTTGCAGCTTATTATCTTTCATTCCGAGGTGAAAGCCCTAATATGACTGGGCTAATATGAGACATTGACAATTGCTCCGAGCTCTTGCATCAAACAAGATCTAGCGAAAAAGGCAGCTGGGAATAGTTCTCTACTTAATAATGACTGTGGTTTATTATTATGAGGGCATTTTTTAACAAGTTTCTTCCTTTTATAAAGTAATTTTAAAGATATTGCAAATTTTTTTAAAGAAACTTTCATTTGGTATGCTACGTACCGATCTTCTGAGAGAACTTCATGGCTTATAGCAGAGCCTTTTATGATTTGTGGCTAACACTTACATTGGGCCATGGCTTCTAGCCTATTGACAAATTTGTACAACTTTAGCTTCTATTAATTCTGAAAATCTTTGTTGTAATACAGAGACAGAGAGACTTACATATGATCTCAGATGCTATTATAAATCTCTGTACCCATACTGAAATCGCAATCAATGTAAAGGCAATAAAATACGAAGAATGAACACTAACCTGAACTCAATAATCCAATCAGATTTCAATATGAAAAAAATTTTATGGCTAAAATCTCGTTTATTATGAAATACACTTTGTATTACAGGCTCAAATGAGATAAAAAGCAACCAGTTTGGACCCAACGTATGATACGCAATTCTCAACAATGAATAAATTCAATGGGATGTACATGTTTAAAAGAAAAGCCATTGTTGCTCCATCTTCACCGGCCGCGATTTTTTTGCTATGTAAGAAAAATCACTCACAACATGATTTCCCAAAAATATTTATGTTGCGCATCTTTATCTGAAAATGTGAAGAAGATCAAATAAAAACTGCATTGTCTGAGTTGATGGAAAGTCTTTAGAATACTAATATCGTTTGTTGTTGTTGTTGTAATTAGAAAAATCTCAAGTGGATCTAAGTTCCGTGAATACGAGTATGGTTCGAATTCCTTTAAATTAACAGATTATTACAACCGTTTCTAAGACTGCTTAAATTTCGAATTTCGTTGAGTAAAAGGGTATACATACGATTTTATTGGAGAAAATGCAAAATTAGAAGGTCATAGTATTATTATCCAAGTTGAGCGAATTTCGATTCCGTAGGTACTTGTTGTTGTTGTACTCAACAAGACCTACCTCAATTATTTTTTTAGAGTTTTCGGGTCACAGGTGTCCAATCGCGTCGAGGGGGGTACAAAGTTGTCGTTTATTTCCCCTCCCCTGCACTTCACGAGCCGGTAACACTGTTTGATGACCTGTTTTGGAGAGTTATCATCAATTCCTTTGATTTGACACCTCAAATTACTGCCTGTCAAAAATTTGTAAAGAGGCATGATCGGTGACGACTTCAAAGGGGTAGCCTGCCTACGGTTTTTTCCTCTGGGCCGAATTCAGCTTGCTGGACATGAATGTTCAGACGAATTTACTCTTCCGAAGCATATCTGACAGTGGAGATGAAAATGAGGCATACGATTAATTTCGAATGAATCTTTGAAAACAACGGCATACTCCTAGAAAGCGTCGTAGCTATTTAATCGTCTTGGGCAGGGGGAATTTGTAAATGGCCTTCGCTTTGTCTGGGTCAGTTTAAATGCTGCCATGACCAATTATGTGTCCCAGGCATCGGGCTTCTGTCTCTGTCTTCTGTTTCAGAGATAAGCAGAAGATCATCGAGGTACACAAGGACTTGGTGCCGAAGGCGTTTTGGAACCTCTTTGTCCATAAGCCAGGTAATAGTCTGCAGGGCATTACACAGTCCAAAAGGCATGGTGACAAACTGGTATAAAGTTCTCCCAGATCCGGTGAACGCTGTCTTGTTTCTCGATCTTTTTAAGTCAAGGTTCGTGATGTAGTTTGCTTTGGGCAGCCGACTTAGTGTTCCGTCGATCGGAGGACGAGGATATGCGTCTTTGATTGCGGCGGTTACAGAAGAAGACTAAGCACTCTACGATTCCTCAATGACTCCCAGCTCTAGCATTCGGTCGATTTCAGTGCAAACCGCTTTTTCCATTGGCGTTGAAATGGCTTGCTATCTCCGGTGTCGATACTGTGAGCGACCAGGATAGTACGTCCAAGTCCATCTATAGCATGCGTTGGAGAACCTTCCTCGAACTGCTGTTCCCCGCGGCTATCCAACGCGTGTTGGTTCGTTGGCATCGTAAGTTTCTTGACTGTTCAAGTGTTAATAGGCACATCCGTGAATAGACTGGAATTTCCGGACTAAGTCGAATTAAAGATAAACGTTTTGACTCAGTGAAGGAATTATTTAAAAGTCAATTGTCAGTTTGACCCCGAAAGGTTAGCAGTGCCGTCAGCACTCCTCTGAAGGTATGCTTGGTACCATCAGAAGTGCTGACGTTAGAGCGCCAGGGTTGTGCACGGTTAGGTGTTGTGAAAGAATTTTGGCACATAGGCTAGAAGCAAGCTGACCAATATTCGCATCTGTGTCGATTAAGCAATAACGATTTCTCCTAGCAGCTTGATAGGTGGGTACGGTCTGGTATCATGTTCCTTGATAACTGGTATTACACACAATAAGGTGTTTGCGTCGGGGGCGCGCTCTCCTCCAGAACTCCCTGCAACGGCGATTTAAGCCGTTGGTTTTATACTGGCATTCGCCGACTTCTTCCGTGACAAAAATTAGTGCTCGTGCGGCATTATATTCCCGAAGTCAGACATCATAAGGTCCTTGTAGGCGGACCTGGTCGGTACTTCGAGAGGTCGGGGTAACACGGGCTTTGGAGAGATCTCTGTGGAAGATTTTGCGCCCGCTGCAATTTGACTAAGCAAGTGGATTAGAATGTCTGGAGGTTCTGTTTCCATCTAGCGGGGAAGCTGATCGTAGCTAAATCGGCATTAAACGCTTTTGGCTTATGATCCGTTAGCGCGCCAGTCTCGAGCGCTGCTGGCAGGCTTGGGCGCTGGCTTGTAAGCCTTTTGGCTTCCTGCAATTGGTGAATTTCGTGGCATAGGTGTCTAGTTTACCACAAAGGAAACAAAAAATGTTAACCTCGGCCTGGCAGGCCATAAAACGATGTCTCGTCTGTCGGCAATTTCAACAGGTAGTAAGTCGTATCTTGGGCGGCAGTTCGTGGACGTCCGTTTGATGAAAGTCGTCTAATTCAGTATGTTGTAAAGGAATGGTCTCATCTCCATAGTCTATTGTGGACTGTTTGAGGTAGAACGGAGCAGGTAATGCTGGTAAGTTGGGGGTGAATCTCCACTACATACCGATGATCCTGTTGTTTCCTCCAACTATCATTCTTATGCTGGTCTGCTAACTTCCGGTGTCAATGGACTACCTCTAAGTCCCTCGACGAAGCACGGAGTGCAGGGACATAATGCCGGGAGGCAAAAACCAGCCTAACGCAAGTCAGACCGAATACCCAGAAGTTTCTGTTCGGACATCGGCCTAACTAAGCGCTCCAATAGACGACAGAGGGCTTCGTAACAGTCGTCTACCGTCTCATCTGCCAGCTGACGCCTATACTACGGAGCTTCTGCTTAAGGATGGTCTCGTTCTCGACTGGGGCAAGTTCACGTAATACGAAATATTTCAAGAAACCTTGCGTTCCGACATAACTTTCTGATCGCGCACATTATGGATAACTGATTTCTCGGAATGAATTTTCTGCGACCACATGGAATCACGTTGGATATGAGCAAACGGGTTTTGAAATGGCGGAATGTCGAAATATTGATGGAGGATCCAAGCGTCCAAATTCCCAAGATGAATGTGGTGGTATGTGCTGACACTGATGTACCGAAATCTTCCGAGAACATTACATGGGCCAAGCTTGATCGTGATTCTGGAGACGGCCGATCTTATCTGATAGAGCCAACGAAGACATCGACATTGCGCAGTTTGATTGTAGGATGAAGCCTTGTAAGATCTATAAGGAACGAAGACGTGCCGGTCAGAGTCCTTAACACGGTAGACTCAACCACGAGCATCAAAGCGGGAGAAGCCATCGGCAGCTGGCAGCCTGTTTTCACCATCACCTCTTTGGAAGCTTCTCACGACCATCATTATAAAAGAAGGCAAGGCACAAACAAAGCCCGGGAATTCGTGTCTGCAATATTGAAGCAGACCAAATTACCAGTGCAGCTATCCAAGCAAGCCCTGATCTGGTGACCAAGTAAAGTGACATCTTCTCAATAAGCCCGGATGACCAGGGCCAAACGAGTATGGTAACGCCCGTCATAGATACACAGGGAGCCAAGCCGATTAAACAAGCACCGGAACGTCTTCCTATAGCCATACAAGAAGAAGTGAGCCACTGATCTCGGACATGGGAAAACAAGGTGTTATCGAACCTTCTGTCAGTCCATGGGCCGCGCCAGTAGTTCTAGTAAAGAAAAAGGATGGTAGCACTTGTTTTTGTGTCGACTATAGGCAGCTTAACGACGTCACTAAGAAAGATAGTTACCCGCTTCCACGCATTGACGACAGCATGGACACTTTAGCCGACGTAAAATGGTTTTCTACACTCAATCTCATGAGTGGCTACTGGCAGGAAGAAATCGACAAGAAGGACCGAGAGAAGACCGCATTTTCAGTTGGGACAGGATTATGGCAATTTGTGGTGATGCCATTTGGACTTTGCAATGCTCCAGCCACCTTTGAATGCCTGATGGAATACGTGCTACAAGACCTAGATAACATCATTGTTATCGAGAAAACGTTCGAAGAGCATGTGCGGGACTTAGAAGAGGTTGTCTTCCAATTGCAACTGGCGACTCTGAAACTTAGTCCCGATGAGTGTACCCTTTTCGCAGCTTGAAGTAAAATACCTGGGACACGTTGTATCAGCAGAAGGGTCAAAACAGAAAAAAGCCGGGAAAAGCTGGCCAACACCAAACAACAAGCGCCAACTACGAATTTTTCTCGGCCTGGCGACCTACTATCGAAGATTTGTCAAATACTTTACCAAAAAAGCGAACTGTCTCCATCAGCTAACCGAGAAAAATCGTCCGTATGTCTGGAATGAACAATGCCAGGCAGGCTTTGAGACCCTGAAGGAGAAGCTGTGTGAATCACCCGTGCTGGCATATCCAAAACCCGGAAAAATGTTTTTAGTTGACACCAGCAACAGCGGAATTGGAGCTGTACTCTCCCAGCAGATCGATGGCGAAGAGTGAGTCCCCTCGTAGTATAGTCGAGTTCTCTCAAAAAGTGAGAGGAACTTCTGCGTGACCAGCAAGGAGCTATTGGCGATAATAGAGGCCACAAACCAGTTCCACAAGTACCTATATGGTCAGAAATTTGTTCTTCGAACTTCACAACGCCAACGGACAAGTTACGAGATGGATCGAAAGATTGCAGTCATACGATTACAAAATTCATGGAAGTTCATGGAAATGCTGATGCCCTATCTCATCGTCTATGTCCAGCTAACTGCAAACATTGCTGACGGGTTGAGGAAAAGGAGCAGACCGTTGATCTGCGAATGATAACGGCCGGATTCGATGAAGGTTGGTCATTGGAGGAGATTTGAAACCCCCAGCTAGCCGATGAAGACATCGGACCAGTATTTGTATGAAAGGAGACAATCGGGCGATCTGAGTGGAAGGACGTTTCGATGCATGGCTCTACGCTGCAAAGTTATTGGGCATAATGGAACTCCCTTCAGATGGAGGGTGGCGTTCTCAAGCGGAAATGGGAAACGGCGGATGGCAGCTCTTATAGGATGCAAACTATACTTCCCAGAATTCGAATCCACGATGTGATTAAGGAAATGCACGAGGGATCCTCGGAAGGCCTCCTTGGTGTTAACAAGACCTTAGCAAAATTGCGGGAAAGGTTCTACTGGCTCCACGGTCAAGAAGACGTAGAGGACTGGTGCCGTAGATGCACAATTTGCGCTTCCTTCAAAGGTCCAAAACGTCAACTCAGAGGACAAATGCAAACTTATAACGTGGGGGTACCGTTTGAAAAAGGATTGCTGTTGAAATCGCAGGACCCTTTCCTGAATCTGAATGGGGAAATCGATACACGCTGGTTGTGGCCGATAATTTTAGCAATTGGCCCGAGGTCTACCCCATTCCCAATCAGAAAGCAACTACTATAGCCGAACGGCTAGAGTTAAATTGGGTCAGTAAGTACGGCGTACCTTGTGAACTACATTCAGATCAAGGCCGAAACTTTGTGTCCCTATTTTTTTTTTGGAAAACGAGGACAACTCCGCTGCATCCCCAATCCGATAGAATGGTCGAACGTTTCAACGGCACACTCAATAAATACCTGGCCAAGATGGTTGACGAGAACGAAAGGGACTGGGACCGGCACATCCCATTATTTTTGATGGCGTATAGGGCTACCAAACATGCATCGACGAGCCCAGCCCCAGCCAAAGGCATTTTTGGAAAGACTATCCGTCTGCCGGCTGATACAAAGTTCGAAACACCCCCTGAGAAACCCCAAACGATCTCGGAGTACGCAAGTGAGCTAAGGCAACGTTTGAACCAGATACATCGGACAGTGCGAAAACACCTCGAATCAGCTACTGACCGCATGAAGACCAGGTATGATCTAAAGGCAAATTCTACTGGCTTCCAGCAAGATGACTTGGTGTGGCTATATAATCCACAACGGCGGAAGGATAGGTCTCCGAAGTTGCAGCATAATTGGGGGGACCATACCGAATTACAAAGCGAATCAACGCCGTCGTATATTGCATACAGGAACACCGTAAGCCGTTAGCCAAAATGAAAATGGTGCACCTGGACCGTCTTGCCCCATTATATCCAAGCAGACTGAACTACAACTGGCGACACATCTTTTCGGGGCGAAAAGAACTGAGGTGGGGGCAGAGTTACATATCCAAACAATTCTGCGAGCTACTGTCGTAATTGTTGTCGCACCTACGAGTATTAATAACATCATGATCAATATTGATTGAAAAGTAAACAAATGGGCTCGAAAGCATGGGCCAACTAGATCCAGGATCAATATCTGAAAGTGACGTCACTGCGGGTGTTCAGAATTGCTCGAAGATTCCAGGTAGTTCTCGTCAGAACATTCGCCAATATACGAGAAATGGATTCAATGACTTGAGGCCCTATATAAAGCCGAGCTGAATGAATGGGGGTATAGAGTAGTAGTAAAACAGGCGATAGTAAAAACTGCGATGTGTGAAGCGCGAATTGAAGGCGATATTGATTGATAGTGAAGTAAAGGTTTTTCATGATATATTTGAAGACATTGGAAACATAAATTGATCGGACAAGTGAAAAGTAAACTTAAGTGTGAATCGTAAAATAGTGAAGTTTATTAATATGCATTCTTAGTAAATACACTCTTTTAACTTAATTTAAAAGACAGTGCGTTTTCACTTTCCCCGGAGCAATAAACTTATCGGCCGCGAACTATAACACATGACAATATGATTATCAATTATTTTTGATAGCGAACACTACAGTACAATGCAGACGATGAAACGGAGACCTAAGTTGTGACAGCAGGAGTCCCAAAAAGATCCGCTGAAGGCCCTTTGCTGTGGAATATAAATGGTGTAAATTGCGGTTTTTTATACTCAAACAAGTAACCATTATGCATTTCTCTGATGACGTTGGTACACAAAGTAGCAAGACAACTGGACAAAGTTAATGCCTACCCTGGGGAGGCCATTTAGAGTTGGAAGTGTGGCTTTACAAACCATATATCTTACGAATATAAATGAACGATATAAGATCAATTCTTTTGAAATTGGTATATTCAGAATTCAAGTTTTTAGAATTCATTATACGTCTAATCATGCCTTTGCATTTTGAATAATAATGTCATACTGAAGTTTTTTTTTTAAATTTCTATAGTTTTTATGTTGCAGAATACAATGGATGAGCGTCCAGTCTTTTTTTTCAGAATCCTTATCTTCCAACGCTAGTAACCGTATTTGGCAGAAATTTATATTCACTGAATTGAAAGAATCCAATTCAATTGGCAAAATTTGCAGCTTCAATAAAGAACATAAATTAAATCCCCATAAAATCAATTATTTCAAAACTTTTCTTGACTTATTTCCACCGAATTCTATCACATTTATGATCAACCTTCAAAATTTTATTTTCTCATACATCATAACCAAACGGCATGCAAAACAGAACAACGTTCTCTGTTTTTCACAATATGCACAATGAATATCAAGTAGGAATCAGCAAATCTTTTTCTTCAGGTGCACGTCAACATCTCTTAGCTGGCTCTCCTTTCAAGTGCCGCATATGATTCTCAAAGAAAAATACAAACTTTCACTTCATGCGCATATTGAGAGCATATGTGCTTGAAAAGTAGAATAAGAAAAACAGAATAAATTTTTATGAAAAAGGAAAATAGAATAAAAAAAATGATGATACCATCTTTTTCCACATCTTATCTTTGAAAAGATAAAATGACAAGAAGTAAAGCAAAGGCATGTCTCAAAGGTGGAATATTGAGAATAAGAGCAAGATGAAGTCTCGTTGAATGGCTTCCGAAAAGCCTTGACATATCACTTCTCAAGATGAATAAGTAGGATGACCTTAAAGCTTTGATGTGAATGATTTATTTTCTTACAGTGAAATATGATAAATTATGGACAAGACCAATATTCCAGAATTTACATTCTCTTTCTACGAGTATTTGGCAGTTCATGAGTGGTTCAATTTTACATACGTTAAGCTGCTTATCTACATTCTTTTATTTCGCTCAATATTTATGACCTACAGTCAATTTCATTGTAGTACCAAATATCGCTATCAAAATAATCTTTTCCACAACTATTCAAACCCAACTTGCTTGGGTTCAAAGATTTAAATAGACTCCATACTAACCAAGTTTATACATCTCACTTTTCTCGGTAAATCTTCTTTGGCTTCCTGTTATGCACGAGTAGTAGTCGAACAACCAACTGCAACCTGACGACCGTATAAGCAGGAATCTGTCGCAATAGATCCCCAGATACGAGTACTCCAGCTCCTCGGCTTTATATGCATGTATGGAAATATTTCTATCTAATTCTCCTATTTGCAAGGAGGCAAACTACAACATCATCCGACGGATACACCGCCGTACAAAAAGTGTAATCGTTCCAAGAATGTATAATATCGGAAATATTTATGGAAGCTTTGAAAAAGATTTTCGTGATAGATTCAAGGATTGAACGAACGATATGAATTCTATTTGTGTCGATCTAAAATTTGATGAATTTTTTAAAGGTTTAGATAGTCGAGGAACGGATTTAGATTTTATGTAGAATTATTAAAAATAAATGAATTTTTTGTATCAGAAGGCAAGCCAAACTTCCACGCTCTAAATATTCAGCTTCCTGTCTTCACACACATATTGGACAACTGTTTGGACATCATGTAGGACAACATTTCAACACCACATAATTACCACTCTTGAGGCTCATCAACATCTGCTCACTCTTGGGTTTAGCTGACTTGTTGACATGATGTGAAAATTCCTCCCTGCTAGCACATTTTCTTTCCTCTTTTCAACACCATACTCGTACTTCAGCAGCACAAGGAAAAGCGCAGCCCAACATGGATAAATCAGAAATAAATTGTCAAGAGGGCTGGATCATAGCCCAACTAGGAAACTAGGGAAAATAGAGAAAAAACGAAAAGGCAAGACCGAATCAAGTGTAATTTAGCCTAATTCGTTCCAGGCGAGAAGTTGCATGTTCTTTGAGTCTCCACCAAAGTGGCTTGCTGGATGGACTTCTTAATGCACTTGCAACAGTACTCTACATGGTAAGGTGGAAAATGGGAAGACCCGGCTCGTATGCAGCTGTGACAGCTCTTGTCGTAAATCTCTCTGGTTAGTTTTCAGGGTAGAGTTAGTGTTGTATGAGCAATCATGCAACTCCAATAAATCACTCAACACTAGGGAATGCGGCAGAACTAACGAATTTACTTCTGTTAAGTACTCGTTACTCGTATGTGCACGTTGTGGTGCATGTGCAAATGCATTTGGTATTTAAAGTGCAATCTGTTGTGCAGTTCAAGTGTGAAAAGATGTGGTTTGGTGAAAGGAGTGATGCATTGTCGTGTTGAATGCTAAGATTGTATACATTTTTGTAGAAAAAATGAAAAGAAGAAGCATAAAAGTAGAAGAGGAATCAAAATAGCCTATGTAAGTAGTGTCATAAACATCTTATGAGAACTAAATCGGTTTTTATACAGGGTTTTCCAATAAGAGGTGTTATTATGATATTAAAATACACAAATGATCGGATGTTTATTTCTTTATAAAGAAGAAGGTATGCCGTTTATAGTGAAAAATAACATCAGGCAAATGACTACCACGACCACGCTTACAGGACCATATCCTTTTCATGAAGTTTTCCATAACCAAATCGCAAAGTGCCTGCCCTTTGTCCTCGATAGCCTCACGAATTCCATCTTTGAGGTCTTGAATCGACGCTGGGCTGTTCGCGTAGACCTTTTCTTTCACGTGACTTCAAAGGAAGAAGTCGCAAGGTGTTGAATCACAAGATCTCGGGGGTCAAACGTGATCACCTCTTCGAGAGATAACACGGTCTGGAAACTTTTCCCGTAAAAGCTCAATGGTTTCGTTGCTTGTGTTGCACGTAGCGCCGTCTTGTTGAAAGTAAACGTTGTCCAGATCAATACCATCCAATTTCGGCCATAAAAAATCATTAATCATCTCTCGATAGCGCAATCCATTCACCGTAACTGCTGCTTCAGCCTCATTTTCGAAAAAGTAAGGTCCAATGACTCCGCCGGACCATAAACCGCACCAAACAGTCATACGTTGAGGATAGAGAGGCTTTTCAGCAATAACTCTTGGGTTTTCGGAGCCCCAGATGCGACAATTATGCTTGTTGACGAAGCCAACGAGGTGGAAATGGGCCTTATCACTCAAGATGATTTTTCGATGGAATTCTGGATCATTTTCATGCATTTCAAGGACCCAATCAGCAGAGACACGACGTTGTTGATGATCGACCGGCTTGAGTTCTTGTGTTAACTGAACTTTATAAGCCTTAAGACCCAAATATTTATGCAAAATACGGTTTAATGACGTTTGTGGAATGCCTAATTCCAAAGAACGACGAGGAATGGACAAACCTGGGTTTTCTTCAACACTTTCGGCTACAGCAGCAATATTCTCGGCTGCTCTTGAGTGATGTGCACGGGTTTTATTCTTCACATCACTAAGTTGTCCCAACAGCTCGAATTTTACCACCAATTTCTGTATTGCGGTCCGACAAGGTGCTTCACGACGACCCAAAAATGTTCGAGTCTTACGAACCGTTTCTGCCAAATTTTCACCATTTTTATAGTGAATTTTAATAATTTCAGTGCATTGTTGAAGCGTATTTCATTCCATTTTTATTAATGGCGTAGTTTCTACTTGTCAAATGTCAAAAAATGACAGCTTCAAAAGTGACGCCTACTGAAATAGTGGGCTATCCAAAATAACACCTCTTATTGGAAAACCCTTTATAAAAGCTGAAATGTTATTCTTTGAGCTAACTTTCTAATTGACCGCTGAAATGGTTAGATTGAACAAGTATTCGAATCTCATACAGTATACTCAATTCTTTAGGGCTTTGTATAATTTTTTTTTACAAAGACACGAGTTTCATGTCCTGTCTGTCCATCTGTCCGTGCGTCACAGCAAGTTTTCTCAGAAACTAGAATGCTCAAATTTTGTTGGAAGGTCAGATGTGGTGGTCTCTCGAAAGTTTAGGCTTTATCAAACATTTCAAACATTTTTAAGGGGTCCATTTTTATGCTAGTGCACCTGACATTTTTTTGTATCGAATGTGACCGAGTAGGGTTCAAATGAAGGGTATTGATTAGCACTTTCAGAATCTGAAATGAAAAACTCATTTTAATGTATCAGGCCGTCCAGGGAGAGGCAAAATGTACGAAAAATTTGCATACCCCCCTCGCGATTAGATATGCTTGAGCCGAAAAAAATAAAACAAAAAATTACAGAGGTAGGTATCTATCAGTACAAGGACAACAAATACCTCAGAAATCAAAATTTACTCAACTTTGTTAATGTGGGATTCGTTTTAACGGAAACACTAGTTGAAGTTTTAATACTGTATTTTAAACAAAAAACCGACACAAAAATATAATATTCAACAAAATCAGTTTTCTAGTCACGCGTGTCGTGTCGTTCTCACCTCCAGCAAAATCCACAATTCGCCCCACAACTGGGGCATCCTGTTCTAAGCGCCGTCCTCGGCGCTACCACTGCTATCGCTTACGAGGGTCATTCAACAAGTACTAAGCCTACAGAAGAAAAACGAAAATTTTGGAAAGGTGGCAATTTATTTTTCCACGTAATCTCCTTCAAGCTCAATACACTTGGCCCAGCGATGCTCTAACTTTTTCAACCCGTTCAAAAAATAAATTCTCTCGAGGGCTGTAAAATACGCCTCCGTAGCGGCGATGACCTCATTCAATACAAATCTATTTCCCGCGAGTGATTTTTTCAGGTTTGGAAACAAAAAGTTGTCACATGGGGCCAAATCTGGAGAGTATGGTGGATGGGGCAGCAATTCGTAGCGCGATTCGACCAATTTGGCCATGGCGACGCCGGAGGTGTGAGCCGGGGCGTTGTCGTGGTGGAACAGCACTTTCTTCTTCGCAAAGCGGGGCCGCTTTTTCTTCAATTCGACGTTAAATCGTCCCAATAAGTCTGCATAATAGCGCCCCGTTATTGATTTACCCTTCTCGAGGTAATCGATGTGGATAAAATCTTGTGAATCCCAGAAAACGGTGGCCATCACCTTTCCGGCCGACTAAACAGTCTTCGCCTTCTCCGGAGCACGTTCGCTGGGTGAAGTCCACTGTTTCGACTGTTTCAACTGTTCCTTGGTCACAGGTGTGTACCAGTGAATCCATGTTTCGTCGACGGTCACGAAACGACGCAAGAACTTCGCAGGATTCCGCTGAAGCAGCGCCAAACACGTCGCCGATGTGGTCTCACGGTTGCGTTTATTTTCCGGTGTGGGCAAACGCGGCACCCATCGCGCCAACAGCTTTCTCATGCCCAGTACTTCGTGTAGAATATGATGCACCGTTCCTTCTGCGATGCCCACAGTCTCTGCTTTCTCGCGAATTTTCAATCGACGGTCTGCCAACACGAGATCGTGGATTTTTTTTAACGTTTTCCTCCGTAGCAGCCGTTTTCGGGGCACCTGGGCGTGGCTCATCAAAAACCGATGTGCGACCACGAACAAACTCGTTGAACCAATTCTTGACGGTCGCCATCGAAGGAGAAGAGTCACCGTTCACAGCATCCAAGTGCTTTTTCCCTTCCAAAAACAAGACTCTAATCACTGAAGGATAGTGTTCTTTTTCCATTTTTGTACAACCGACCGACACGCCCGCTTCCAAAGGCTATCAAAACAAGACTTGTAAAGGGAATTGACTGAAACTTTGACAGTAGGCTACAAAAAGAATGTACTGCAAAAACAAGACTTGTAAAGGGAATTGACTGAAACTTTGACAGTAGGCTACAAAAAGAATGTACTGCACGATGGTAAAACTCTTTTGTAATAGTAGCGCCATCGGGCGGTGAGGCTAAGTACTTGTTGAATGACCCTCGTATATCGTTCACAAAATATGGCGCGTCTTCTGCACCCGAACTTTGATGACTCGAATGCCTCTTAATATAATCGGCTACTGTTGTTCTTTCGTCGGGCCCTTCACCGTATCCGATCCTTTCGACACCATAGCGATCGTTTAGTTTAACAATTGTGACCCGATATGGGCCTAGGAACTTTTTGTGCACCTTCAAGCCTCCGCCAAATTGCATCCCTCAGATAGCAACGATATCTCTAATGTCGTAAGCGCTCGCTGGCTTGCGTTTCCGATTAAACGCCTTACGATTCTCGTTCTGGATCAGCCGGACGTGTTTCGTTGCTACGTCTCGCAGGCTAGATGGTTCCTCGAAAAAAAGGCTTACGGACTCTTCCCCGATGATATCCCGCAAAGGCAATTCATCCGTCAACCGCATCTTCGTTCCCATCAAAAGTTCAAACGGTGTGGTACCCATGCTGCGACTATACGAGTTAACGTATTGCTGCAGCCTCTCGACACGGTTTAACCGCCAAGATTGTCAATAAAAAGTTTTGTTAATACAAGAACAATGATTCCATTCATTCGCTCGATTTGTCCGTTACCCCGCGGAACTTCAGCCGTGTTTGATACCTTCCTTCTCACATTAATCGCTGAAGACGTTTGAGGTAAACGCCGAACCTCGGTCTGAAATGATCCGTCGGGGGTTTCCAAAAACTGTCGCCAGGTTTTTAAGTCTAGTGACCTCTTTAGATGCTGTTGACTTTGTAGGATAGACCCATAGGAACTTCGTGAAGCCGTCGGTAACTGTAAAAATATGTTTATAATTTTTCCTTGTTGAAGGCATCGGTCCGAAATGATCGATGTTGTACATGCCCAGCGGACGATCATCATTGTCAATAGGATCGAGCCACCCCTCTCCTTTCTCCTTTCTGCCAGGATACACATCACGTAATTTTCGATGAACTTCTTGATACGTGCTTGCATGTGCGGGAACCAGAAATCAGATTTCAACAGGTGCTCAACTTTTTTCAGCCCGAAGTGTCCGCGTTCGTGGGCTCGTCTGATCACGTCGTATTGCATTGCCTTGGGAACAACTGATCGCAAGGCTCTGCCGTCTTTTTGGGAACGATACCATGCTGCATTAGGAAATTGTCGTCGGTATCTCGTCCTACGAGAATTTTCTTCAACTCTGGATCGTCTTTCTGTGCGCGTTGAACACGCTCAGTTAAAGCGCATTGGTCCCATCTTGTACTGACAGTATCTTCAGTTTGTAACTCGTATACTTTTGTTCTTCTGGCGTCGTTTTCCAACTGGCGTAATATATCGGATGCAAGTTTCCATACTCGTGATCGCGTAGCAGAAGAATGGCTCCTCGTCCGTAAATGGAAGCGTCAGTGTGAAGTTCTGTCTCAGTTCCAACACGAAAGAGTTTAAGAACTGGGGCCTTGGTCAAAGTGGCTTTTAACTCGTTAAAGGCGCGTAATTGGGTAGTTCCAAATTTGCTTCGATCCTTTTAACGTTGTCCAGCATTAAGAATGCGATTCGAAACTTACGAAGAGCTTAGCGAAGCCACGAAGCAGCTTTTACGCGTAAACAACTTTTTGGAAACTATTCCAACGGCAAAAATCGGTGGCCTCCTTAAATGACATGAGACAGATTTGTCAATTTTACGTTTTCTCTTCAAACTTCTTAAAATTTACAGTTATGTAGATTACTATAAGATCTTCATGCTTGTAAAATTTAAGAGAAATCAGATCATAATTAAGAGAGTTAGAGCCATTTCAACTATACGTAATTACAAAAACAATAACCCATGTTGATGGTTGATACATATTTCAAATCAACCTAGGCACTCTTATTTTCTCGGCAGCACGTGTAAAGGTCAATGATGGTGAGGGAGTTCTTGTAGCCCTCACACTGAGTGAGCTTAACCAGGTCAACGTAGATGTAGACGAAACGCTCGTCAGGCAGTTTGAAACTAGCAAGCTCGGCGAAAGTTTGGCGACAGACCTTTAGACAGCTGGCATGATACACACCCGCTTGGCCCAACGAAACACATCCTTCTGCAAACTCGACCAGAAGGATTTCAGCTCTACATACTTTGCGGTGGCACGCCCGCTGCGGTGCAAGAGCTGGTGAACAGTAACGAAAGCTTATGGTTATGGCTTGAGGGCATCGTTAATTCGACGTAGTGCGTTGAGTAACCGACCAACCCCAACTGATGCATCTTGAGGCGGGGGCTCACCAGGAGGTGCAGCAATTGGTCGTCCCTGGTAGCCCGAGCAGTGAGTAAGGCAGGTACCCCAACCGTCTCTACTCATAAAAGCGCATCGGCGACGATATTTTCTTCGCCTGGTGCGTACTCCTACCACGTGGTAAATTGGCCGATGAAGTCCAAATGTTGGTTTTAGTGGAACGAGGCTTTGTCCAAGCGTTGCGTCAGAAAAAAGGTGAGTAGCCAATCATAGATGTAGACGACGAAGTGTCTCCCCTCCAGAATGCGATAAAAAAACTTGATGGCGATGAAGATCACCAGAAACTCGAGGTCATAGGTGGCAGCGCTGCTCGGTCTCCAATAGCTTCCTAGAGACGAACCCTAGGGGTGCCCAAATACCTTCATTCCGCTACGGCTCAAGGCCGCGCCAATCGCAACAGGTGCAAAGGCGAAAGAAAGGCTGAAAATCTCAGTTGCGAGGAGTCGGCCGGTTTGGGAAAATCTTCGATGGCTTGCGTCTTGGAAGCTGGTGGTCGAAATCTTGCCTCGCAAACGAGGTACACGGCAAAAATGACCTCGGGAAGGTCGATTTAGAATCATCCCAGTTGGCCTGGAGCTTCGCAGCTTGCAGCAATGAGAAGAGCTGCTCAAGGCTGGCCGAGAAAATCAAGATATCGTCCAGGTAGCCGCGGACGAAATCGAATTTTCTCAGCAGATGGTTGAGTGTCTGTTGCATCGTTTGTACCGCGTTGCGTAAATTCAAAGAGCCCGAAGCGAGAGGTATTTGATGAAAGGCACGCTGGAGGTCGGGTCGATGACTGATAATGCTGAACCGCTGGCCTCCTGGATCAAATCCTCGATTATGGGCAATGGATAGCGGTCCGGGCGGATGTTGACAGTAATCCCCAGTAGTTCACCAACGGCCGCCGTTCTTGGGCACCATATGCAAGTGACTAATCCACTGGCTTGACGAAGTTGAAGCGTTCTTTCACGAAGCGACTAGGTATTGTGAAGACAGGTGGACCGTACGTGACTAACTGGTAGCGGATGGGTAGATCGGCGATCGAAGCCAACTGACTGGGTCTTTGCGTACTCGACGATCATCTGCTAGTACAGCTTTCCGCCAGTGTCCTCCAAGTTCAATGGCTTGGCCACTGTGCTAATGCTAGGTACTGATGGAGCCAGGCCGAGGACACAGGTCGCAGATAGGCTGATGCAGTCGTCCAAGGAGCATCAGTTACGTCGGTCGATGAGCAAGCTCTGGTAATTGAGTGCGTCGACTCCCAGGGTTGCCGTCTGGGAATATGACAAACGGGCAGTGTAACCCGAAGTCCAAGATGGAATGCTTACTGCAAAGGTGAGGATTGGAGTGTCATTGGCTGCCTGCAGCACAATACTCTGCTTCCGAAGAAGCCTGGCGATGAGATGACCTGAAACTATGAAGAAAGCGGAGCTGAAGTCCTGAAGAACCGAATGTTATAACTAAGCAATATTGACATGTTTCGATTTCAAAAGGTTATGGGCCTAGTTAATGCGAATTGAAGAAATTGATTATCACGTCGTTTCGTTGAATTCTTGTTTGGTTGTTTGTCTCGTTTCCGAAGCATTTTGTTGTTTTTGTCCCGAAATTCGAGCTAGCGAAGCACACCAAGTGAAGCGTATGGGCCAATTTAGAGGAGAAAACTGAAGGATTTGTTGGACCACCACGAGCCACTGGGATCTAGCGCTACGGAGGCTCAAATGAAGGAGCATAAAAACCCAAGTGATTTATTAGTTAGTTTAACAGTTACGCCAAGTCAACGATTTTGAGCTCAGTGACCGATGCCGTTTATAAAAGAATCATGGACAAAGGAACAGTGCGAGAAGGGTGGGAAGCTTTGAAACTGAATTTTGAGGCATCGTCCAAGGATCGGCTGTTCAAAATATGCATCAAATTTTTGCTTTCAACTAGATCAGGGGAGATGATGTTTCCACTCACGTCGCTAAATTGAGTAATTCTTGGTTTGAGCTGACTAACGATTTGAAGGCTCGAGATGACAATGAGTTGCCGGATTTGCTTCTTGTTTGCAAAGTTTCGCAGATTTTGCCAGGTGACTTCGAAAATGTTCAATCAAGTTGGATGTTATTGTCAAAAGATGAAGAAAAAACCTTTGTGGAATTGACGACTCAATTGAGCATGTCTGAAAGAAATTTCAGAAAAGGCCGAGAAGCATTAATTGAGAAAAATTCGAAATCAACGTGGGCTCGTCGAGGGAAAATGACATTTGCAAAAAAAATAAGGGCATTGCATATCTACGTGCCACAGGTGGATTGCTGATGGGTGACGACCGAAAAGCGCCCCTAAGAGCAACGGCCTGGGTACCAATATAGTTTTGTGTTTCATCAGTTAATGGATTATAATTTTGGTGGTATTTGATTGCGAACTACTCGTTAAATGCAATTTGTAAGGGAAAATACTGTACTGTATCCTGCAGTATCTCAGAAACACCTGTAAATTCAAGCCGGATAGATTAAAAATACAATCCATAAAAGCTATTAAGACTTATGTCACAGAATACCACCCAACCGACACCTTCGTACATATAACTCGAGGCTTTTGCACTATTTTATTAGATGAACCACTAAATCGTTAGTGAACAGCTTACTAGTCATAAACTTGGTCTCGCAACAAACAAACGTAGAAAAGAGCCAATTTCACTTGTGTTCATCCTAAATAAGTTAATGACATCCAATTTGTAGTCCAATTAGTCGTTCCTCCGTTGCATGTTTTTTTCTCATGATTTCGTTTAGTCCTTTCGTTAAACATCGCCAGTTGGAATTCATGGATTCATTCCAACAGCCAATTGCCATGTTGCTCTAAAAGTCTCCTAAACGTTATCTTTTCATCACACTTTTACTCAGTGCCACGTCGAAAGAGTCCTTAGGAATTCATCTCTCCTTATCCACTAGTCAGTCTAGCATACGTGAACACAATGCAAAAGCTTTCCATCCAAACAACTTCCTCATTTTATTCTCCCCGGCCGAATGTTGCTGTAATTTGGGCCATCTTGAGCCAAATGAGTATTCCTCGACGAAGAGCAGAGGAATCTTCAGGACTTTAGTGCTTGGACACTTCCAATCTTCTGCACTCACTGAGCTCCGCGCAAAGTCCTAGAATTTCAGCCAGGCATGGACTCATCTTTTCCACAAAAGCGTGTGGAACGAATGAGCTCGTACACGAATCCCGGACATAGACACGGACACGAGCAGAGCTTTATTTACTTGAGCGAAATAATTTTGTCGGAAATAAAACAGGATACAACTCGTAAAGTGGATTTTAACGCCTTGACTTCCATATTATTGTATACCCTCGTTTTGCCTTGCTCCTTTTAATGTCGCTATTTTGCTCGCTCCCGACCTCGCTTTTGAGGCTCTCGGTGTACTGTGTTGTCTGTGCTTTAGTCACAGTTCATAGCCGTAAGGCGCATAAATTAATTATACTGAGAGCATGACAGCTAAATTATTCACTACCTCGATACACGAAAGTGTTCCTTTGGCAATCCTGCCACAATACTGGAGGTTTTTCGGTATGTGTTTTGCCTTATCATGACTACTGCTAAGCTCCGCTCGGAGGAATCAGGAGAAAGGGGAAGGGGTGGAGACGTAGCAACAAGGTTCGGTGGAATGTTAGTGAAGCAAAATATTCCAGGCGAGATATCTACCTTGCGGTGAAGTATACATTTGATGAAGGATAACAGTTGGATGTGCGTAAATGTTAAGAAAGTAATCAAGGAAAAGTAAATGGGGTAAGTAGGGAAATAAGTGGTTAGTTTTTCACCGTTGCTTCGTGCAGTGTAAGAGGGAAATTACATGTTAGTCTAATTGGTTTGACGGCATTAAAGTTGGTCGATAATATTTCTGGAAAGGACGAACGATGTCTGGTAAGGATAACCGGGGAATAATATTGATTTAAAGTCTGGAGCAAAATAATTCTCTCTGCATGCGATTGTAGTTAAATGATTTTTAATATCATGAGCCATTTGAGTGATTCTGTTAAAGAGTATCAAGGATATTCCATTAAGCAGAGGGCACAGCAAAAATCATTGATCCGAGAACTGAACGCACACAAGTCATTATTCACGTAATTACTTTCATGTCCACTGCCCATCGCGCCCCAACGAGCCAGATGCGTCCAACGTCCATAGCACTGTGGCTATTGAGTATCTCCAATGGAGAATAGGATTCCTCTATAACTGCCTACGTGGTATATCATTGGTAGCAGGACTTAGCGTTTGAGAAGCACAACCACGAGCGAAATTGGACCCAAACCTTGACAAGGCAGATTTAATCGTGATATCCTACGTGGCTGACTAGTTCCCTGGCATTTAGTTTCCACTCGTATCTGCGTTTATTGCATTGCTCGCTCTTTGCCGTTTGCCTCTTTCGTATTTATGTGTGGGTATGTGCTTATATGTGTGTGTGTATATATTAATTAATAGTCAGATAATGAAATTGATAACCGAATCGATAATCGAATAATTGTCGATACGTGAAGACCGTGTTTGACTCTAGAGCCGCCTGTTAGTTGCATTTGCTACCAATTTCTCTTACTGATCCTTTGCTTTCGGGTGTTGTGTTTATATCATTGGAATGTTCTCATAACATAGTTTGGATGCATATGGATGAGGAAAAATTAATGGAATCATCGATCCAGTATGAATCCCAATCATGCATAGCCTTTTTGCTGGATTAGTTTGGTGATCTACTGTTTGGGAGTTATTCTGTTGAAAATTATGTAATGGAAAATGATATGAACCTTTGAGCGACACACAACGCTCCTTTGGATGTTTCGGTAGAAAGGCTTTATTCGGGATAATAAAACACAATTGAACGAATACATAAAGAGAAGGAAAATGTTGATAAGCTTAATGATAATGTTGTGATGATTGACGGTGATTCATTGGAAAAGCTTTGTGGGTGATATTAATTTGCCAACTCTAAGGTGTATTCAAGGATTTGTTTTATTGTGAATAAACGTAATCCTCGTGATTAAATTAGTCAATTACGTTCTGAGGCTGTTTGTTTTTATTTTTCGAAATATTGGAATTAATCTTAATTCAAGCTACTCTGAATGCATATGCATCGATAAGCTTAATTGTCACAATAGTTATGACTGCCAGAACGTTTCGTGTTCTCTCTATCTGAAGTGCTAATATACGCCCAACATTAACCACGTATTATCCTCATGCTCTACATTACAGGGAATATACCTAGAGGAAATTAATAAAGAGGAGTTATGAGAAAGAGCGAGTTTAATAATTACACACTCAACAGCACGAGCAAATTTGACGTCAGCGCAAAGTAAGCTATTAAGGGTTTTGCAGACTGCAACCAAAACTCCCCCAGCATCAGATTCATTAGTTACGTTACTACCACGGTCGCATTGGTAGACGTAGTAATCTGGTAAAATTTTCGCACTTGAAATATTTTCGTTCAACCACGTTTCAGTTAAACAGATAACAACTCTAGTTTAAATAGTAATACAAATAGCTGTAACAACGATAATAATAATAGTAATACCAATGCTATGCGAATGAGCCGAAGGAGTCCTAACATATCAATGGCAACCCAATCAACAGTTACTGCTGCGGCGACAAAGCCAGCAAGCATGATAACAGCAAGAAATAACTCGTCTTGTACAAATTTTCCAATTGCACTTGCACGAAATCCCGTTCCGGCGCGAGAATGGGAGAGCAAAAGTTTTTGATTTTATCGATGTAAAACGTTGATATTTTGAATTCAAAATTATGTCCCTCTAACCTAATGCTACAACTGTCATTTGCCACTCTGTTCACTTCGGTCAATCCGTCTGTCAATAAACATTGTGTTGAAACGTTGGCTAAGTAAAATCATATTATTGTCTATAAAACAATAACATGGTAGCAGGGCGTAGTTCGATTTGAGTGGACCAACGTTTTTTTCAAGAAGGTTGAGCAAAATAAATAGTTTTTTTCGAAGAGATTTTCTCGAAACTTGAAGGTGATAGTTGCTGGAATTTTGGTGACTGACAATCATGGAATTTCAAGGTATTGAGAAGTTAAAAGGTTCGGAAAACTGGAATATTTGGAAGTTCATGGTGCGCAATTTATTGCGAGCAACTGAAGGAGCATACGAAGTGAGTAATGGAGAGTTGGTTCAACCGGTGCTGGCGGCTAATGCTAATGCGGCTGCGATTGATGCTCACAATGCGGCAATGAAAATTTGGGATAAGGCTGATCGCGCCGCTTGTCAAATCATCATCAAGACTTTGATTGTTGCATGCGAGCCTGCTCATCAGATGTTGAACAAATTGCATTGTATTTATGAACAACAAACAAGGCAAGCCGTTCATTCAGTTCAGACTGAGTTTTTCAGTTTTGACATGAATTTAGCGGATGATATGATAAGTCATATTGCTAAATTTGAAGGTTTGATTCTACGCATGCAGCAGTTGAAAGTTAAGCCCGACGAGTCAGCTTTGATGATCAAGTTGCTGGAAACGTTGCCTGACAGCTTGGTGGGCCAGGTCGGATGATCAGCAGCCCCTTGATAACCTGATCAACGTGTTGACACCTGATGAGCACAGGCGGAAACTTCGACAAGAAAAGAAGAACAATGTGACGGCACTGATCGCAACCAAGTTGAAAATCCAGTCCAAAGGTGCAAGTGGAAGTCAACAAGGTGCAGCTGGTAAGTAGGCCAAAGAGGATATCCAGTCCAACCAGAAGGGGAAGAAGTCGGTTTTCAAGTGCTACGGTTATCCCGGAACTGGTCACTTTAAAAGAGATTGTTCAAACAGGAAGAAGAAGAGTGATGGGAAGTCTGAAAGTAAGGGTTCTTTAGCAAAGTATTCAGTGCGGAAGGCAAGAACAAAGCTTGGATCATCGATTCTGGTGCGACAAACCACATGACCTTCAAGAAAGAGTGGTATTCATTCTTTGAGGCTTTCTCTATTCCAGCAGAGATTCTTATCGGAAACAATTTTTTGAGGAGTGCTTTTAGAAGAGGAAATATTAACTTTGAGGCGCTTGTGAATGGCCGTTGGACTTCTTGTCACATGGAAAACGTGCTGTATGTTCCGGAGCAAGGAGCAATTTATTCTCGGTTACGCGTGCACTGGAAAAAGGTATGACTTTCAGCTCATCCAAGGATAGCTGTGAATTCCTGCTTGATGGTGTTGTCAAGGCTCAACGTGTGCGATCTGATCAGCCGTTCAAGATTATGCTCAAGGCCAAGGAACCGGACATATGCTATGTGAGTCAGGCTAATCTGGCGGTCAAGGACTCTCTTCAAGTCTGGCATGAGCGTTTAGGTCATCAGAATAAAAGACATGTTGTGAAGATACTCAAGAATCACGGAATTGAAGTACAACAGGACGACGAATTCTGTGGATCTTGTGTAGAAGGTAAACAACATAGAGAACTGTTCAAGTCATGTCAACAGCGTTCATCTGCACCAGGAGAAGTGATCCATGCTGATGTCGGTGTTTCACTTGGACAGGAGTCTATTACTGGTGCCAGGTTTTTTGTCTGCTTCACGTGTGACTATTCAAGATTTCGTATGGTTTACTTCTTGAAGGAAAAATCTGAGGTGTTTGACTAGACCAAAGAAATGTTGCAGCTGGTGGACTCAACGAGGTCGACCGGTAAAGGTGTTCCAGTGCGACGGAGGAAAGGAATTTGACAACAAGAAGATGCGAGAACTCATGGATTCCGAAGGTACGAAGATGGTGATTACGAGTCCTTATCGCCTCAGCAGAACGGTTGTGCTAAGCGATCAAACCGGACAATTGATGAGCTAGCACAAACCATGCTTGTTAGCAAAGATCTGCCGAAGTTTCTGTGGGCTGAAGCTGTCAACGCTGCGGTTTACATTCTCAACCGAACTGGTCCAAGCTCTGTAGAGGACAAAACTCCGTACGAGTTGTTCGTTGATAAGAGTGTTCATTTGAACAGGTTTCATATTTTTGGAACCACATGCTGGGTGATGGTGCCTAAAGAACGTCGGAAGAAGTGCGATGCTAAAGGCGTCGAACCAGTTTTTGTTGGGTAATCTGAAGACATCGATGGTTTTCGTGTGTGGAAGAAGGATTCAAAGCAGGTGATCCAAATTCGTGAGGTAGTTTTTGGTCCAGAGCATTCCTCTAAAGTTCTAGCTTTGTTTCCTGTTGAAGAAATTGAAGATCACGTCGAGCCCCGCGATTTTCCCAGAGTCCTGAACTCACCTGAAGCTCCGCACGTGCTTCTGGTCCCGGATCCTGTGTTGCCAGTCGTTCCTGCTGAACCGC
This sequence comes from Odontomyia ornata, assembly GCA_963969285.1. Classification (NCBI taxonomy): domain Eukaryota; kingdom Metazoa; phylum Arthropoda; class Insecta; order Diptera; family Stratiomyidae; genus Odontomyia; species Odontomyia ornata. The sequence continues at coordinate 363,197,781 of OZ017739.1, read as the reverse complement.
AAATTGAAGAAACTCCTAAGACTGCAAAAGATACCACTCAATGATGTCTTCGAGATACAAGTAAGCTTCAGAAACCTGTAAAATTGAGTGAAATGTTTCTTGCAGAGTTAGAAGAACCTTGAGACTACAAAGAAGCCATGAAGTCGGGTAATCGTGAACACTGGAAGGCAGTGATGAAAGAAGAAATGTCTTCACTGAAGGAAAATTCAACCTGGGTTTTAACGGTGTTACCTCCAGGAAGGAAGACAATTGCTAATCGCTGGGTCTATCGTATCAAACGAGATGCAGAAGGGAAGGCTTGTCGCTACAAAGCTAGACTTGTTGCGAAGAGTTAAAGCAAAGACATATAAATAAATGGACGAGCAGCGAGAATCTGGGTATTCGTCCATGTGAGAAGTAAATTTGCTACATAAATAAGTTATAAATAACTTATGCTCTCGAAATTATATGATTCCCTCTGCTTCTCCTTCCCCTTTGTTTCCAGTCAGGTTTTACTTTCCTCTCTTCAGAAGAATCACTTCCCCCACTGACACCCGCGCACACCAACGAAATTTCATTTGACGTGCACACGATCGCGCCTTCGTTATCATTCAGTAAACAGTTTGAGTACAATACAACAAACGACTCTCACGGAAAACTCGAATGTCAAAGCAAAAGAAAATCGAAAAGGGCGCGAAAACGGCGAGAAAACTCATGTGTCAACGCGTATGGAAATTTCGTAAATTTTTAATAAAAACAGTGAACTAAAGTGCCGATTTCGTACGCGTGATCTTCAAAATTAAAAACATTTTAAATGTGAACGTGTTTCGGAGTGATTAAAGTGGTAAAACAAAAGCATATCACTTGAAGCCTCAACTTCACAAAACTTTAGCGAAGGTTGCTAATTGCTTCGGCTCTCACGACCGGTTGCGGATCCAGTACTCTTTATATATATGGGTTAAAGTCAACAAGAAGGTATTGATTATCATGAAACTTTCAGTCCCGTAGCTCGATTTGATACTATCAGGGCGATTCTAAGTGTTGCTGCCAAGGAAAGTCTGGAGTTGGCCCAATTTGATGTGAAGACGGCATTTCTAAACGGTGTTTTGAATGAAGAAATATATATGGATCGACCTGAAGGTTTTGAAGATGGTTCTGGTCGTGTGCAGGCTAATAAGAAATCTCTACGGACTGAAGCAATCTCCGAGGTGCTGGAACAACCGGTTCAAGGAGATTTGGTCTCGTCTAGAGTGAAGCTGATCTATGTCTTTCCTTTTGTATGTCTGATGAAGATAAACTGATCATTGTCCTTTATGTTGATGATAGCCTCGTTGCTGCAACACAGAAGAGTGTGATTCAAGAGTTCCTGAGGAAGCTGGAGATGGGAGTTCAAGATCACACGTGAACCGCTTGGCTGTTTCCTGAATATGCTCCTTGAACGTGAAGAAGATGGTTCAATCCGTTTGGGTCAGAAGGTGTACGCGGAAAATCTTCTTCAGAAGTTCAACATGGCAGAAGCCAATGCTGTTTCAACGCCTATTGACAAGTACGTGCAGTTTGAAGAAAAAACTAGCTTGAGAACATCTGCTCCTTACCGTGAAGTTGTAGGATGTTCGATGTACTTAGCTGTTGCTACTCGTCCTGACATTGCGTTTGCAGCCAATTATGCGTCGCAGTTTTTGGAAGATCCGGAAGATGTCCACTGGTTGCTGGTAAAGAAAATCCTGAGATACGCAAAAGGGTCTACGTCAGTTGGCATCAGATACGAGGCTGGTTCCAAAGGAAGTGTCTTGAAGGCCTTCAGAGATGCAGACTATGCTGGTCAAGCGGATACTCGTCGGTCTGTTAGTGGAATCGTTTTCATGCACAGTGGAGGACCGGTATCCAGGGTTAGCAGACGTCAAGAGCGTGTGTCTCCATCCACAACTGAGGCTGAGTATGTCGTTGCTAGTGAAGCTGCAAGGGGATCTGTGTGGTTGTCTCGACTGTTCGCAGAACTCTCTCCCTTAGACAACATTCCAATTCTTTTTGTGGACAATCAAAGCTCAATCAAGTTAGCGAAGAAACACGAGTTCCACAAGAGGACCAAACACATTGAAGTGAGGTACCATCTCATTCGAAAGGAATTGCAGGATGGAAGGTTGAATATTCAACATGTTTCAAGTGATCCGAAACTCGCTGATATCCTGATGAAGCCGCTGCCACGACTGAGATTTGCTGATCTACGTTCTGCCCTTGGAATGATCTGATCTGATTTTGAATTTAGTTTGTTATTGAAAAATTGAAACATCTTGTTTTAGAGGAAGTATTGATGTAAAACGTTGATATTTTGAATTCAAAATTATGTTCCTTTAACCTAATGCTACAACTGTCATTTGTCACTTCTGTCAATCTGTTTGTCAATAAACATTGTCTTGAAACGTTGGCTTATTAAAATCATATTATTGTCTATAAAACAAAAACAGATTTCGTCGACGATGAGTAGCGGATCGCTTGGCGACAACGGGGAATCCACGAATTAGAACTTAAATGGTGAGAAAAAAAGACCCCGTGCGCCACACATAAAGGAATTTCGATTTGAAATCGGTTTTCGTCTCGAAGCTGAGTGTAATTTTGATTCCACTTCCCCCCATGCACAAGAAAAGTTCTACGGGCTGCGGAAAGTTCGCTCTCTTAAAAGTGGTGAAGCAGTGAAAAGCGCGCAAAAGACATTTTGTAGCAAAAAATATTCCGCGTATTGCGTGTAAGCAACCATTTGAATGTGTCTGATACCGTTGTGTGGATAAGTGGATGAGCTCTTCCTGTCTGTAAGGACTCAGAAGTGAAGGGAGTGTTCATTAAAGGGATTTAAACAGTTTGTTAAGTTTCGGTGCGGCGTTCGATTGTATACTCTTCTAACGACGTTTTTCCTTGTGCGATTTTCGCTTTGTTTGGTATGGGAAAAAGATAGTGATGCAATGTTGAGGATCTTTAAGGTCTCATCATATGGATTATAAGCTAAATCATATTTAAAAAAAAGATAACGTATGAATTTATGCTGTAGAGACTCTACACCATCCGATAAATTGATATAGTGAAAAGACCATACTTGGCAAGCATATTCTAGAACTGAACAGGCTAAGAGGACAATGGATAGAGATTGGTCAGCATGTTGAAGGACTTAGAAGAGGAACATAAAATAAAACTAGTGACAAGTGAAGCTATAGGGGTTATATTCGAAATGTGGATGACAAATTTCAACTCCGGGCCAAAAATTAGTTGTTAAATTAAATTTTCAAATTTGTCTATACTCGTATGTGCGAGTCATGATCCACCAATCTGGTATTCATATATTACTGGATAAAATTTTTTTGTGAACTTCATGTGGCAACATGAAAAAATTTTTCATGGAAGCAGCGCCAAATTAACGTTCCGATTTGAACATAATGTTGCTATTCAACAAAAAGATATCTAGGAAGAATGAAATGGGGAAAAACTGTTTCGACATCACATCTATGAAGTTTTTTCTTCGTTTCTAAAGGCGTTTTTGATTCAGTTATCTCTTTTTTTAAAGTATTTTTACTTAGTTTGTTGTGGTGGATCACAACCAGAAGGAAAGGATTGCTTACTGAATAACTTTCGCATCAGCTTAATCAAAATGGGATGCTGTAAAAATTATTTAGAATAATCTAAAAATAATCAAATTTTAAAATTTAAAATATAAAAAATATACTTACATGAGATGTATGATTAATCAAATTATTCTGTGCATGATTACTATTATTATTACTATTAACATTACTATTATTAATATTATTACTAGCACTATTATTATTGTTACTATTACTATTAATATTATTATTTTGATTATTATTTTTGTTGCTATTATTATTATTAACTAAGCTCAATTTTGTTTGATGATGGAAATTTGTCCATTCACGTTCACGATCACGATTATCTTGATCGATACGCTGATTTGTAGTATCGATAATTTTTGGTGGTTTATTATCAATAATTAATGTTGTCAATTCTTCTAGCGCTGATAAACGTTTCTCCTTGCGTTTTTGGCCATATTTAATAGCGTACTGAAATGAGATAAAAAAAGAAGAAAGAAAAATTAGGATTCGTTTGCGATTGCTTGATTTTTTTATAAATATTTAATTTGTAAAGGAAGAAGTACCAAATTAAATCACAGTAACAATGAGTACTACTCGTATGTAAAAAAAGCATTTAAAGCCAGGAAGGTTTTGGTAGGGATAGTGACTATAAAAGAGGCGACCCGAGGATATACTCGTATGTTATTATGAATTTTTTTTGAATGATGGATTATTTATTAAATTGAGTTGTGTTTTTGCGAACAGAAACTATTCAATGGAAAAGTAAATTCAGTTAGATGAATATGATTTTATATTTTTGCAGGAAATAAACTTTTTAATTCGAAAATTGACAAAATGAAAATTTTGTATCATGGCCGCAACAATCGAGTGGACAAACCGGATCCAGGAGCCATCGTCAGGCGAACAAAATATGACACATCTAACTTAAGAACATATAATTACTATAACGTCTCTCTTCACTTTTTTATCGAGCTTTAAAAGCCAGAAGTTAGTAAAATCCTTCTCCACAAGTATCCAAAGCTTTGCGCAAGTATTCAGCAAGGCCGAAATAGCTTTTAACAGTAATATGGGCATCTTTTGAGTAAAAAAGAATCCAGGAATATTAAATCGACGGGACCGAAATAGAGACTCAAGCAGCTGGAAGAGAAGACAGGAGAAACGGCCTGATGTTGCAGGGATGCGAAAAATTACTCTATAGATAAATACAACAATTATATAGCTTTTCAAGAAAAAGGAGAATTGGCCTGTGGATATCAAATAAACCAATAAAAGTTTTCATATAAGATGATACAAAGTTGTTATGTCCTTAATGGAAAACTCTATAGTATTCCAGTATTTTGATGTCAGACAGAAAGGAAGACTGAGTTTGGCAGAAACACTCTTCGAGATAACTACAAGACCCTTTTCTTAAGAAACTTTGTTCAAGATCAGGCTCCTAGCGGTGAAATAAAAAGAAAAGGAATATTTTTGAGGGATAAAAAATATTTCGAGATATTTACGGGGAGAAAGCTTGACTAGCACTAGGTTTTTAGGGAATTCCGATTATTCTGGAGCATGCTATAATTTTCAGCTGAATAAATTATTCAAGATTTTGAGATAGTCGTCACAGGGAAGAAGGCATTCCTGGGTTTGCAAAGATCTAAGGGAAATTGGTTAAAAATTCATTTGTACATTTAGTTTATGCTAAACATTCCAATAAATTACTCAAATTTATGTCCAATCGCTTATTTCAACAACAGCAACCGTAAATACTTAAGGTTTTTGTTTTTAAAATGAGCGATTGGACATTAATTTGGGTGATTACAAATTTGTACCGCCAAATTTTATACTAAATCTCGCTCTGTCGCTATACACGTTCATTGTGAAACTAGAGCTTCACATTCAAATTGAAACTAGACATTCAATATTTTATTTATTTGAATTCTTCATTCAATATTTTATTTATTTGAATTCTTAATATCTCCAAAGGTTGGCTGGAATCGAACTCGCATTTCGATGACGTGTGAAGTGCAGATCGCACGAGTGTTGTGCGATGATGAAAGAGTGATGGAGAGAGTGGTAGGGAATGGAGGTATTAAAAAATATTATCCAAGGTCAGAAGGGAGAAGCGCTGCCATTGTACCATGGGACACCTTACGTTCCCTAAGCTAAACTACACGCAAAAGGCAAACTTGGATCTTCAATTATCATGGCGGTTGCTATGCATAAAGTTAATTTAAATCTAGCTTATTTTAATTTACACAATTTTCTTGTTACATTTAGCGTAGTGATTTTATGCAACTTGGTTGGTCTGATTTTGTTTAAGATTTTTAAAGGTATTATTAGTTCTAACGAAAAAAATTGAATTGGCTTGCATTGGCAAAATAAGAATAAATAATAGGATAGAATAAGTGCAATAATTCCGTTGGTCCAGCGGATAATTCAAGTAACGTACCACGAATATTTCATTAAAGTAGTTTTCATATCCCTTTCAGTGGACATAGCGGAGAATATCTGGCGCTGAATTTAGTGACTTATAAAGGTCTAAAACAGTTTCAAGTTATTGGAATGCAAAGGCACAGTTATAGCGAAACAGGCTTTGTCGCAGAAAGAATTTTAAAGTCGATAATTTCGTATGTGTAATATTGGAAGTCGAATTCTCTCTTTTTTTTAAAAGACGTCGGGCCTTACGTTTTCATCTTCAGTGTCTGAAGATGACTCAAAGGAGTCGAAACGCGTTTGCTCACTCAAACAGTAAAAGTAGCAGAAGACTGCTCCTGCCAGAAGGGTATTGTGAAATTACATTTTTGTAGCAAGGAAGAAAGATTAGGATAATTCCGGAAGACAGTATGGTTAGAGAGAAGTACGTCCCTTCAACAATGTCGTTAAGCCAGATCTTTGCTCATCGTTATGAAGTAAAGAATATATTTTGATTTTTACTTTTTGGTTTCTTACCCTTACATGGGGATTATAGATGTTAAATGTGTTAAATCATAGTCGATGGAAATTTTTCCTTGTCATGTAAACGTGTGATTAGAACTACAGAACCACAGTTCTCCGATTGTAAGGACTAAAAGAAAGTAGATTGAAATTTTGACTTCAGAGGCATTTGGTGCTTTTGTGCTCATAAATATCCTCTTTCATGATTTTGTTTTCCGATTTTGCGTCCCAAATGCGTCTGATAGCGAGAGCGAAATTTTACCGCATATATAGCCCTCCCTTGAACAACGCCGTGGCCGAAACAGTAACTCTGAAACATTCAGATTCACCAAGCCTTTTTTATGCAAACAAAAGGTAATAGGCTTGTGAGCAAAAGCCGCAGTAGGATCACGAATCCTACCAGAACGTTACTTCGAATATCCTATGCAGATTCAAAGCATCTCTAGCTAGCGTACTTCTAGAAGGTAGATATCATGAGATGTTTAGTAAACAAACCTTGAAGAAGCGAAAACACTTTGATTTTATGGCATCGATACTGCCCAAACGAACCAACCTTATTTTAAAGAGGTACATCGAAATAGATAGTTCGATTTGGTGAATATTCAGATGAAAACTTTAGAGGTAATTAGAAAAATCAGTAACAACCAGAAGCCTTGATTTTTGGCATGAGCTCTAAGCTTGGAAACCTATCAAAGACTAGAGTACGGATCACGCAAACGCAGGAAGTCATATGTTGAGATTTACTTTTCTGTTTAATCTCAGAGTTAAATCCTTGTAGATACATTTTCCAATTTTTCGAGACCCGAACAGGAAGGTTATAGCTTACCTCGTTAGGCTTATATTTTGCTTATAAGAGCAAGTTTTCCAAAGCAATTAAATCTCTAGATAGCTTTCTGTCCTGTAGCTATTTTTTTTTTTTTTTTCATATAAAGGGTTTTCCAATAAGAGGTGTTATTTTGAATAGCCCACTATTTCGGTAGATGTCACTTTTGAAGCTGTCATTTTTTGACATTTGATAAGTAGAAACTACGCCATTAATAAAAATGACACGATACACGCTTCAACAACGCATTGAAATTGTTAAAATTCACTATAAAAATGGTGAAAATTTGGCAGAGACGGTTCGTAAAACTCGAACATTTTTGGGTCGTCGTGAAGCACCTTGTCAGACCGCAATACAGAAAATTGGGGAAAAATTCGAGCTGTTGGGACAACTTAGTGATGTGAAGAATAAAACTCGTGCACGTCACTCAAGAACAGCCGAGAATATTGGTGCTGTAGCCGAAAGTGTTGAAGAAAACCCAGGTTTGTCCATTCCTCGTCGTTCTTTGGAATAAGGCATTCCACAAACGTCATTACATCGTATTTTGCATAAAGACTTGGGTCTTAAGGCTTATAAAGTTCAGTTAACACAAGAACTCGAGCCGGTCGATCATCAACAACGTCGTGTCTCCGCTGATTGGGTCCTTGAAATGGATGAAAATGATAAGGGATTCCACCGAAAAATCATCTTGAGTGATGAGGCCCGTTTCCACCTTCGTCAACAAGCAAAATTGTCGCATCTGGGGCTCGGAAAACCCAAGAGTTGTTGTTGAAAAGCCGCTCTATCCTCAACGTGTGACTGTTTGGTGCGGTTTATGGTCCGGCGGAGTCACTGGACCTTACTTTTTCGTAAATGAGGCTGGAGCAACAGTTACTGTGAATGGATTGCGCTATCGAGAGATGATTAATGATTTTTTATGGCCGGAATGGGATGGTATTGATCTGGACAACGTTTACTTTCAACAAAACGGTGCTACTTGCCACACAAGCAACGAAACCATTGATCTTTTACGGGAAAAGTTTCCGGGCCGTGCTATCTCTCGAAGAGGTGATCACAATTGGCCACCGAGATCTTGTGATTTAACACTTTGCAACTTCTTCCTTTGGAGCCACGTGGAAGAGAAGGTCTACGCCAACAGCCCAGCGTCGATTCAAGACCTCAAAGATGGAATGCGTGGGCTATCGGGGACATAGAGCAGCCACTTTGCGATTTGGTTATGGAAAATTTCCTGAAAAGAATATGGTCCTGTAAGCGTGGTCGTGGTGGTCATTGGCCGGATGTTATTTTCCGCTATTAACGGCATACCTTCCTCTTTATAATGAAATAAACATCCGATCATTCATATTAAAAAATGGCATTTTCCATTTAATATCAAAATAACACCTCTAATTGGAAAGCCCTGTATTTCATCAATGTTCCCAGTAGAAAAGAGTTTCCATTGAACCCTGAGCAAGCTTCATAGAATTAAAAGGTAATGAAAATTCAAATAATTTTACGCTCTAGGATACAATGCTATGAGCGTCATGAAAGCTTCGGAGATTTGGCGAGGAAGCATCAGATTCCTTCCTCGTCATTGATACGGAATTGTATTGAAGAAATTTCCAGAGTAGCACGAAGCTTCGGGAAAGAATTAACAAAAGATTAGTTGTTTTTTTTTTTAAATAAACAAGGTCATAAACTACTCGTAGACTGCGAACAAAGTCTTTCTGCAATCAGAACTGTACAGGGATGAAACTATGCTACACTAAATAAGTTAGTATTTGAGAGTTGCGTTATTCCATTTAGGCATACCAAAATACAAATTAACGTCGAATGACGAGACAGTTAGGGGTACCTAAATTAGACATTCCTGTTCACCGCCTGGTTATACTTTGACTGCCGAGGTGAGCCCTTGGCCTTCATCAGGTAGTTTTAAGTCCTCGTTGGACAGTTAAAAGCTCCACCCAGGAAAGTGCTATTGGTTCCTACCGAGTTGTTCGATCGTTTCCTCGTTTTCTTGAGTTGAAGTAACCCTTGCGCTCTATCCTGCTCTAGGGCACTTCTCACTTTTTATCGGAACGTCCGTATAGAGAACCCATTAATGCGACTGTAGCTGCTACAAGGGGCGCATTAAAGAATAACGGGTTAATAAAAATGTGTTCATTGGCCAAAACTTTGGTTGGATTCTATCGACGTATACACTTTGTCTTGCTGGGGCTACAAATGAGTGAACCGAGACAACAGTAGTTGCTAGAAACCAATGTCTAAATAGGCCTGTAGTGCTACAATAATGGTGAGGATTACAAAATAACACATTAATAAATCAATAAAATAATTACCTCAATCAGCTAGTCGCTCGAAAATATTAATGATGAATGAACAATTATGATCACCACTACCTATTGTGATCACTTTTGACTGGGTAGTACAGAAGTATTGTACTGTGCACTGCTGTCATACCACAAGGTTCCAAACAACAACAGTACGCGGACAAAAAACTTTTGTAGACACAAAAAGGGGCTGCAGTGCTAAGAAGAAGAAGACACAAATAATTGTGTATATGCCATCAAAGTTTTTAAACTTTCGGGACTGCTAAAATCTAGGGCAATTTGCCCAAAAATTCAATTTATTATTCAGGCATTACTACTACTATTTTAACTTGCAGCACTCGAACTCGCATCTCACGATCACAAGTCGGAAGCTCTCGCATTGAGCCATGGGACATGTCATCATACCCTGAACTAAATTATCTACATATGGCACTCGCATTCGGGGTCGTTATTATGCGTAATACTGATTGCCCTCCTAAGATCGATTAATTTGCCTAAGCTTCAAATGCAATTTGCCTAGTGTAGTCAACTGTAATTTGTCTAAGATCTTGTGAGACTTTCACTTTGATTTTCACAGTTTATAAAAAAATATATACTAGTATATTTAGGTGGTTTTGCCTATATTTTTTATCTCAGGTACCAAAAGTGTGTTGAACAAAACCAGTAACTTTCCAAAATGATCAGGTTTCCCTATTTTTAGAAATCGTTTTGTTGTGATAAATGCAAAGGTGATTAGAAAGAATCTACATTTCTGACGAATAGGTTAGGGACTAAAAGCGAAACTACTACGGCTAAGAAGTTTAGTATGAATAAATATACTTGTAGTACTTTCAATGTGTTTGATAAGAGGTTTACAATTTCCTAACTAGTCTATCTAGCTAGGCAAAGGTTTCTTTCCAACCACGCAAGCATCATACTACAAGAACTGTAAGACAAAGTATTTGTTCACCCTGAAGACAGGTTTGTTAGGAGCACGATACTTAAAGAGGTGTGCTAAATTTAGGCTTATCACATCATCTTTGCCAAAATGTGTGAATTCATTCAGATGATAATGGCGAATGATGATGATTTTCGTACTGATTGAAACCCACCTCAAGCACAGTTCTCTGTCTTCTTTAAATCTGTCAGCTACAGTCAGTGCTGTATTTACTGAGGAAAAGCTGTTCCCAGTATTCACCCGGATGTCGGGAAATCATGATTTTCAAAGGTAACTAAATTTATTGCATTTGAAAATACGCGATCTATATAATGGAGTAGTACTATGGAAGAATGTCCAAGATGAAGAGTCGCAGTGGATAGTTATGGTAGAATGTGAGAGGAGATACAGAGCATAAGCACTAGCTTGATTTGGAGATACTGACATTGTGAGATATATTTGGATTTTAAGCATAAATCTTAGTATGCTTTGTGGTATACCCACTAAACTATTTTGAAAGTAGGGTTGCTTTTTGATGAAGCTTTCAACTCACCTGGATGAATCAAGCGTTAAAGTACTTTGGATATGATCCAGTATTTCAAAAAACCAAGTTTCTTGAATTTTCTAAGGCATCTGCTGGTAATTTGAGCTTTGCCATTTGGCCAAGTTTTCTCGTTTAGAAAATCGATAAAACAGACCTAGATGCCACTTTCCTATAGTTCTTAGGCAAGAGTGGACCAAAATTTCTTTCAACTATTTCGAAGAACAACTCTGTATTTGATCCATTTATCCTTCGAAATGTTACATGAGGATCGTGAAGCACTCTCAAGAGTTACTAGATATGCCAAATCGCTTGTGGCCACTTGTTCTCTGATTGCAAGTGGAGCAATGGGACTCATGAACGAAATCAAATTTGACTGATCGACACGCCGCGATGTCTTGCTTGAGGAGCGAGTAGACTATTTCTTATGTCAAATGTCTTGCAAAACATAAACAGATTGATGATTTGACCCCAAAGTCAGCTTTTTGTGAGATACCTCATGAGCACTTAAAGCAGCATATTCTGTAACCGGACAAATTATGGTCCGTGCACTTTGTCAATGAAAATTTTGGCACAAAATACAGAATATATTTACGCGCTGGTTTTCGATACTCTCCGAGCCACATGATGAACTCCCTTAAGTAGACCGGCAGACATTTACATCATTTAATTTGAAGCTCATCAAGTAGAACTTCAATCATGAAGTCACTAATATGATGTTGAGGGACGTCAATCCAACGTTTGTTAGTGGAATTCGTAGACCTTATCTCTCTTACTTTTGTCAGCGAAGATTGATATACTAAATTTACCATACGACGGCTATCGTTTTTAAGCTTTTTGAACCTTCATTATCATCATCCCCACACAGCCCCAGGCCGGGCCTTCAGGACGAATCTCCTCCAGTTATCACGGTTCTGCGATCTCGTTCGCCAGATTTGAACGTTAACTACCAGTTATTCTAAATTGATTGATGCTTTTTTATTTCCAGTATTGTTTTACACCATATCATCAACTACGAATTAAGACATGAGGAGTCCTATTAAAACCAATAAAGTAATGGATTTCAGTGATTGCAACAATTTCAATAGCGATACACTTGATTACACGATGTGATTTCTACCTTACTTTGTAATGTTCGGTATCTGGTGTACTCAGTTTGCCTGCTAAGGCACTTTACTACGACTTTTTAGATGTTTAAAAATCCTGAGGTAATATTGAATTGTTAAGTTGATATTTGGACGTAGATTTGACAATTTTTTTAAGAGATAAACATAGATCGGGAAATTAATAAAGGCGAGGCATTCTGCGCTTTCTTAAGCTTTATAATCTGTTTAATGAAATTTCCTGGCCCGTGTCGGCCCCATGAATATCGCGAATCACGTTTTGATACAATCACATAGCATAACGACTAGACATTTAGATTATTGAAAATCATGGGGTCGAGAATGGTATGTCGAAGAAAGCCATAAGAAGAGATGAGAAGATGAAATAAAAACAACCCTATTAAAAGACCTTTGATTGACGCGATTATAGAGGCAAAAACTAAACCGAGGTGGAAAGTGGATACGTTTACAAGAACCCTTAGTTGGCATTGGAAAAAGACTTTTGATACAAGTTTCTAACTTGAAATCTGAAAGGGCAATTACAAATTATAAACTCTATCTCGACACAGTGTTATAGCTTTGCAATTGATTGACTGTTCAAATGGACTTTAAATAAAACCATGTTCTATTTAAAAACAAGAACAGATGTGCTCCAGAAACAAATTTGGTAATTAATTCTCTCGAACTACTTTGATCAATAAAGGACATTTCAAACTGTTTAAGGAAACTTGGAACATCCATTCTCTTCCCAAAAGAAAGCAAGGGATCTATTGCTCGTGCTCAAAAGAATCGATAGAGAAACAATTCCTGCTGAGAGAAACTTAATGAGGTTTTTAGGAAGCACAACAATACCAAGGCTGAAATACAACTAAGAGAGTCAACTGAAATTGAAAACGACAAAATTGGCTCCAAACATGCTGAAGGTTTCAGAGTTAGACGAAATAAGTACTGAAGAGATTAAAAAATATCATGTAAGATAAAACGAAGCTACTGATTGGGTTGAGTTCGGTTATAATATTTGTACGGGTGGGCTTTTCACGAAGATTTGGGCTGAAATGTCAAAAACGTCCCAATTTGGGTTCTTTTTCAACAACATATGAATATTATTAATGCGCTTATCAGATACACGACCTACTTTCCGAAAGCAACACCTGTTTTTATTGAAATAAAATTTTTCATTTATGAAAATTTTGTTCTTTGATGACTCATTGCGCTGAAAATAATTTTTTACTAACACTTCTTTATTCTTTATTAAATCGGTATTATTTAAATTTACGTTAACATCTTATTGAACTAAGTGTGAATTTTTCTACACGTAATTTACCTGCTTATAAATCTAATAATTTAGCTCGAATTGACAACCCCCAAACTGGTAATATTTCGATCGGAGAACTCATCAGTGTTTGTCGTTGTTGAAATTTGTTGATGATGATATTATAACTATTTAGGTTTTTTGATTAGTCTACCAGGCTCGAGACGTTTCGTAATGGTTGTTGATGATGCTGTACATAATTATTGCTTTGGATGACGAGATTATTTTCAATTGTCTGGTATTTTTGGTTAGTGATTTGGATGATGCTTTTTTTTATTTATTCTAAGGTGTTTGTTGTCGTTGGGGAAAATCCCAAAACTAGTGGCAATTTTGAAGAAGAAAGTGTGATTGCGCAATTGATTTTACTCTCTAGCCTCGTCCAAAATAGTGTCACGTGCAAGCACTGTGAAGGTGAAGATTGCGTCAAAGTCTTCGAACATCGCAGTTCAAGAAAAGGTTTAGCTAGTAAGTTAGTGATAAAACGTGAAAAATGTGGTGTAGAACACAGTGCAATGATGTCCGATACGAACTCCCATAGAACTTTCTATGTGAACACCCGTTTTGTATACGGTTTGGGTAGCACAGGGAAGGGCGCTAAAGCTGGTAAAATCTTCTGCGGGGTTATGGATCTCCCTCCCCCCTCCTGAGCGTTTTGAAGTGCACAATAAAATTTTGCTGGAAGCACTAGAAAAAGTTGCTGATGACTCAATTACTAAGGCTGCAAGTAAAGCTAAAGAAATAAATGAAACATCAGATATAGCAGCATCCTTTGATGGAAGTTGGACCAGTGCTATTAGCTATCAAGAGTGTGTACAGGGACTTGACCAGAGATAATCTCTTCAAAAAGTGCTTGCATGGTGGTACCCAAAACCCAAATGAAGGTTTTATCAACATAGTGTGGGAAAAAATTCCCAAGTCAGTGTATGTTGGGCTACAAACACTTCAAATTGGAGTTTTGGATGCAGTGATTTGTTTCAATGGTGGTTGCTGGGGGAGGAAACTAGTGTTAGCCAAATTGGGGATCAAAGTTGGTGAAAATAGTAGAAAAGCCATTCATGCCATTGGCATTCAGCGGCTTTTGGAAGCTGATAGAGTAGCTTTGCAAGCCACAAAAGAAGCAAGAACAGCTGCTAGAAACAAGAAAAGACACAAGGATGAAAAAGATGCTGAAAATAACCTGGATTATGGCCCTGGAGAATTTTGAACCCATCAGACACCTACTCCCATCTTTGAGCTTCTTTTCCCGCAACCTCAATTTTTCCACATTCAGGTATCTCTAAAATCCAAACCGTCCAAGTTATCTCAACTAAACCTTACATGACTCAGGTTTTATTACCCTAACCTTAAAAACACTTCTGTAATAGCACTTTTAATATTACAAAAATACCATTTTTTGGTTGTTTTTTTTTCAAAAGAAAAATTTTTATTTTTTAAAAATATTTTTTTAGAGTTTTTAGAATGCTATATATGTTTCAGGTTCGAAATACAAATTTGAGGCATTAGCTGCAATAGTTCCCGTGTAGTTGGTACCGAAAATCCGCATTTAAACCATTTAATTTAATATTTTGTTAGTTTTTGGAAAATAAAAAAGAAATATAAAAATCCACTTAAGTTAAAACAAAAGCTCTGTATGTTATCCTTGATTCTTCCTTCAACCGTATGCTTAGTTTTAAAATACAATTGCAGCTAGATGCTGAGATATAACTGGTAGAAATAAAGTTTTATTTTGGGCAATTTCACGTACAAGTCCCCTTAAGTGATTTTGGACGAGCGACGGATATTTTCGTTAGATTGAAGTCGCTCAGTTCGATACAGAAAATATCGAAAGTTTTCCACCTAGTTTGCTTACAAAGAAAAGATTGATATTGACCGTCCTTGGAAAACGCGGAGAAATTATCCTAAACTGCCACGAGCGTTAGCGTTTCTTCAATACAATTTTCATTTTTATGGTCATGGAATCAATACTCTTGAGCGCGCTTTTTAACCTAGATTATACATGGTTATTTTAGGCAGAGACACAACAGACAACATTCATACGAGCCGAATGTTTCGCCAACATTAAGCCATGCATTTAGAACACCATTCCAAAGATTTTCTTGATTGGTCTTTAGCATTGACTACAACCATTACCACAAATAAAAGGATGCGTTTGGCATTAAACCCTACATAGTAAACAATTATGGCGATTTAATTTGAGACTTAATGCTTTACTGCTTACCTTACCTTTTAATGATCGATTGCGATTCTATCCAGCATGGCTACAAAATCGCCCTATTTGAGAGCATCCGTGAATGAAATTATGCAATAACAGTCGTGTATGAATTGCTCAAAACAATTAAGATTACATTGGCTAAAGGAAATAGAATTAAAGGTGCGTTCAATCACCAGCCAGACCAGAGGTTTTTATTGGATCATTTTTTAGATACGGTTGGTCGTACACATTTCTCATTCCCATTTGATTTTCTATAACCCCAGTAAATCGTTAAGCTGACTAAGGTTTATCACTCCGAAGGCATGTAAGGCAGCTTGTGACATTTATTCTGATCATTTTTGGGGTCCGGGTCGGCCCCACGCTTTTCCAAAACATGTTGTGAAATAATGTGTTTTTTTAAATACTAAATCAGTGCTAGACCAACCGTTTTTTCGCATTTGCGATTTGAAACTGATTTAGATGGCACAGTTGCGTCTACTCTGGATATTGGCACGTCACCTGACTGCACAACAAGAAGAATCGACAAGAAGGTGTTCGAAAAGCATTAAAACACTGCAAAGCAACAAAATCAAACCAAACTTAAAACTAACTCTCCACATTCAAACACCAGTTCGTATACTTATCAGTATATTATCTAAACTATTAGCAAAGGTAAGCAATAAAATGAATTTAGCACACATCAAAGCAAACACAAATACATAAAGCCAAGAAATCCATCCATTTAGTTGGAAAGCTTCTTCGTCAACATCTAGTTCAGTATGAAATCTCCAAGAGAACAAAGAGCAAGTTATCCTTGGACTATTAAGTATAATCATCCTAGTTGCTATCAAATGAGTGTTGTGTAGGCATCATTGCTCTGTACGATGAGCTCCTTTCATTCTGATCCCTTATCATCATCGTCGTCATCATCATCATTTCATAGAGAAGGAGGCGCACGAAGTTTTAGTCCTCTTGAATTCCTTCGTACTCGGAAGTGGTTGTTTTCAGAGATTAAAGGTACATACCCATCAGATTTACAAGTAGATGATGTGGGAAAGTCAATGGGAATGTATATCCTTGGAGTGGTTTTAGGGTTGATTTGAGAATATTGAACAGTTTTGATTGGTTTACATGCTCTTGATTCCTAAACTCTAAACAATAGTCCTGATATGATTGAGGAAAAATTCGATAGAAAACTTCAAAAATTAATTTCGCATTTTTTCTCAAATTTCTATTACTCATTCTTCAATAATTTCTCGTACTTCCTCACTCCTCTTAACTCAAAGGACGGCAATTTTCCTTGAATTCAAAGTAGATTAACTTCCATTAATCTGATTTTGATAAACATTGACGAATCTAATATCCTCTACCCAACAATCAAACCGCTTTTCGCAGAAAGTATCCTTGTAAAGTATTTCAAGAAACTGTAAATGAAAAACTTTTTAAAGAATTCCTGGAAGATCTAATTGAAGCTCCCTAATGTAAATTCATCAAATAAACTTCCGACAAACTCTAAGTACTTTGACAAGATTGTTTATTTAATGCTGACGAAGCCTAGTCCTTCACAGCCTTCATCAGATCTCCATTTTGTAGCGTTGTACTTGTATACCCACAGGAATGTTAAACTAGGTAAAAACTTTCATAAACTGCGGCCACTACTGGCTCTGATGTCGGAAGGATCTGCCGTGAGACGATTTAATTAAAAAAAGCCTTAAATGCGTATATAAAGTGAAAATTGAAAACATTTTCACTCAACATAATTTCCAACAGAGAGCAGAATAAAAAGTCAGGAAAGACCTTTTCGTCTAGTAAAAGCGACAAGGATGTGCGCGAAGGTTGGGGAGTATAATCACCCAGTCGAGAAATGCCACAGGCATGTAGATGAAATGAAAAAAAAAATTTGTGCTACGAGGAAAGAGCTTGAATTGCCAACAGTGTTTCACTTGAAAAATAGGCAACAGATACACATTGAACAGTCAGTCGTCCTGTCGGTTGTAAGGACAACTACACTACACGTCGCTTTAACGATTTTTCTTCTATGGAGAGAAAAACACAAGAAACTCGGGTAGAATTTCCTAGTGGAAAAGTTTTTCGTTTTGCTGCTCCTTTGTCAAGATATGGGAGAAATGGAGTCGAATGAGACTCTTCGTAGAGAACAATAACAACAACAAAAGCATCCCAAACAAAAGTCTAAACAAAAACATAAAAGCATATAAACGAGAAATATAAATCCCTTTTGGGGGTCTTTCTTTATTTTGATCAAGATTGTATTTAAGAAACGCAGAGGGAAACCGAAAAACGGTCTTCCACAACGACGGTTCACTCTCGAGGAAAATTCTTTTTTTTGTTCGCATTCCAGCTATGATTTTCAGCCGTCCTTGCTTCAGTCTGTCTCTCTTTCTCGCATTCTATCGTTCTCTATTATACTCCAGGACGTTTCCCAGTGGGTGTGCTAAAGCTTCCATTTTGAGTCCTTGTATGGCTTTTTCTATGGTTAATTGGACACAGATGAAAGGATTAATGGCTTTACTTTGGATGATGGTATTTGAGTATAATTTTCAGGCTATAAATTGAAATTGGAGGAATTTGTGGTTAACGTTGCTGTAATGTCTGAAATGAGGATAAAAAGGAGTTAATGATGGGATACCACTGTGAATTGATTGTATGTCTGTTATTCGGGTAAATAGTGTTTTGGATGGCAAATGGACTCAATTGATTTAATAAAGTTAATTATCAAGTTAGAATTATTCGGATTAAGTGTTGAATTAAAGAAGGATCATAAATTTTTTTAAGGGAGGAGATATTCTGGGGAAAATATAATTTTCTTCGATTCCATGAAAATATTTCATGGAAGCATATTTTTATCTTTGAGAACAATGAGTTTGGAAACATGTTTGGTTCTTCAATGGAAATTTTGGAATGAAAAAATGTAAGAAACTGATTTTTCATTGAATTCCAATGACTACTTTTTTCCTGTAATTAATTCTAAAGACTTATTCAATGAAAACTACTTTGTATTGAAACGAAACCCCTTCAGTTAATTTTAATTTTATTTTAGTTTTAAGCCATTCAACCTTTGACTTAGATTAAACACGCTCAAAAGCCACTTCTCTTTTTCAACGACTAATTGCTCGTTTTGAGCATACAAATACCTGACTGGGCATGGTATGTAAGCTTTTTAAGGTTTCATACCGTTCCGTTTGCGTGTCATACGAAATGCGTTGGTAATCGATTACAGTTCACACTAGGACATGTTAAATGGCTTCTTATTAATACGTACTCGGAATGTAAATGCATTTGAATACCATCTTGTCCACTCAGTCAGAAAAACCACTTTCAATTAGTGTCTTTACTGTTTGGACTTTACCATTTCACTACTTGGTTTGAAATTCACATTGAATCTATGTCTACTGCAGGCATATTCGTAAGTACCTTATTATGAAATCAGTTCAAGCATAATCTGAGTATTATGAGTTATTTTCGTTATTGGCACTTGCTAAGTATCAGACTTGTAATGAGGAAGTGTGATTGCATGTAGTTTTTGAGGCTTCCGCAGGAGAATAAGGTCAAGCTGAATTGATTTTACTGTGGGGTTCAGTGATGAGATTTTGAAATTTTCACTTCAGTTTTTACTTTATATGGGCTCAATCCTTCACGAATTGATACATTTTTTTCTGATTATTTATGAGGAAGCTGATGAAATGATTTTTCAGCAAAATTGAGAAGACTAATAATAGATTTAGAAAAACCGTCAATCTCTATGAAATAATTGGCAAATCGAAAGTAAAATGATTGCGGAATAAGGAGCTATTGCTTTCACTGGGAAGGACCTTATCGCAATGTACTATTAACAATTATCCTAAGAATATTTCTAGTAATAGCGCATCTAAGATGCTTTTTTTGCTTTTGTACTACAGTCCCTTTCAGAGATAGTTAGTAGAGTATTTCATTATCTCGATCGTATGTATTGGCACTCGGGAAGGTGATATGGTTAGTACTACGTGTAGTAATCGAGCAGCTACCTATGCGAACTGCTCGAAAGACCTCTGCGAAGAAAATACAATTTTCATGAATATGACAACGCAACATGTGCAGAACAATTTGATACGCAACTTTTTAATATTGTTATTTTCTAGCCCACACTAAACCTCGCCACTACCAACGCTACCATTATTAGGGAAAAACTATTAGCGAAGCAATTGAAATTTCGACGAGAAAACCCTCCGTTACCGCTATGAAGAGGCTTGTCAAAATAAGCGGAAATATTGCTACGAAGTGGCACCTGCATTGGAAACGTCGAGCGGGAGGGGATTTGTTAGCGGTTGACCAACGCGATCATATGTGTGCCATTGCGAAGGTGTGCAGTGGACTTTGGAAAATTTGGAATTCGTTTTTGTTTTGTCGACGTGTCTCGCACAATTTTTCTTATTTCGTTTTGGAATTGGTTTTTTCACTAGCAAATTTGCTCTGTGTGTTTTCGCTTCGAATCGGTCTTGTTATCGTTAAACGTTCGCAACTCAACAGTGGAGCTGGGGAAAATTCGTAGATTAGATTGAAAATCTTTATTTTGGTTTTCCTGTCGGTCTTTTGGCTGTAGCGGATTGACTCAGGCGTTACTGAACTTCAGATTCAAGTGAGATATCTCGTGACGGGAGGAGTTTTCGACTTTCGAAAATTGTGTAATCACGACGAGTTCAGATTCGCCGACGACGTTGAACGACGGATGCCAGTGCGAGTCAAAGTGCCGTTGTTATTCAGCGGATTGACGTTTCGTGTGCGGTTGACAATAAATCTCGGCGACCTTATTGACCATTTTGTATTTACGTCTTGGTTGGGAAAATAGGGAAAAATTTTTTGTTTTTGACTCGCATTTCGAGAAAAGGTTCGGCAAGTGTAAAAGCGCAGACCAGTTGGAATGAAGTAGTGAATTCATTCAGTCGAGGTTTGGTAATTGATTGCAGTGAAGTGATTTTGAACAAGGGGCGGCCTGAAAATATAAGTGCTTAGAAAGGATATTCATAAAAGTTGAAATTTGAAACTCTTCAGCAGGACTTAGTTAAAAGCACATGTTTTGTCCACTAAACAATAATTTCATATAAAATATTTTTTCAGGTGTCGCAAACGTTTAAAGTGAGATTATGCACTATTTCAGGATATTTATTAATTCGATCATTTCTAATTCGCGCAATTTTGATAATTTTCAAAAGGCGCAATTTCGCGACATATTGTGATAAATCGAAATATTCAAACCTTAAAGAAATTAATAAAAGATCTCTCTCTATTTAACGCGTAATGAAAAACAATATAGAAATTACACACACGTATGGTTTTATTCCGAATTAAACGGCGCAATAGAAGCATCAAACTATTACAACGCGAACGGAATTACTCGGTTGAAGTTTACAGAGAAAGCCAATATAAATTCAATTAGAAATTGAAAGCGGAAGTAGGCTCTTCACACACAACCAGTTATAAATCATCCAAAAGCTACTGAACGTAAATCATAATCTTAGATTAAATAGTTAATTTAATTGCAAGCATCAAGGCATCATTATCAGTAATTTTTTTCATTAAAAATCATTTAAATTCAATAATCAAAGTAGAATAAGTACATTTGTTTCTTACAAATAAAAAAATAAAATAAAAATATTTTGTAACGGAATAATAGTAGTGCAGAACAAAATTCGAACACGAATATGTGTACCTCCAGTAAGAGTTAGTGCCAAAATAATGACAAGTGTATATTTTAGTGTAGTCGTATAATGTCACTCTTATTTGGGGGCCGTTAGTATAAATGGTAAAGACGAGATCCTCTCGTGTCTCGCACGCGTTTGCCAGGCCCAGTCTATCGTTTCGCTTTGGTAATCGGTCCCTTCAGTAGGTTACCTCGGCCTCGACACTGTCGAACCGAATCCTCCGATCAGTTAATTCGTGAATACGAAATTTTTTTTTTTTAGTGGGCGCTTGTGCTGGGGAAAAGAACCCGACCCACAACACCACAATGCTACCCTGCCAGTGCATTCACGCCTCCTCAGACAAGGCCGATTCCGGCGAGCACAAACGTCTTCGCTCGCCGAGACAGCAGACCATCGCTGCAGTCCTTTATGGACATTTAAATTTCTTCAATTCACTACAACATGGCGCCCAACGTGGGGCCCGAAAAGCCCGGCTGTATCAATAGTCGTGAGTTTGAGACAGACCATTTTTGGCGGGTAGGTAACTACTGAAGGACTGAACGTGCCCCAGCATCCTCAACAACTTCCAGACTTTGTGTTGTCCTCGGACATCAATATCGTTTGGACTTGCTTTTAATTCATACAATACATTGGTGGTACAACCTGTGTATTAATCGAGTAGCTCGCCCCGCCAACTACTTGATAAATCAGCCATTGAGCCCACTTACTTCATCCGCAACGCGTATGCTGTTTTGGTGGCAATATTATGCAACAAACATGTTGCATAACACGCGTAGCGATACCCAGCAGATGTCGGTCATCCCTACACCATTTCACATATCTGCTACTACTCACCACCTGATGTCGTCAGTGTGCGAAGATAAGCCCTGCCACTGAACGAGCACTTGACGTCGGTAGAGTGGTGTTGCATTTGGGGAACTTCGTCAGACGCCACCTTCAGCCTGCCAAGTTTTTCCTCCAGTATTTTCAAGTTTTGTGTTCGATGGCGTGCATTGTAGTGCAAATTTGAATTTCATCAGTTGGATTTCAGTGGTGGAAAAGTTTCAGCAAATTTGTGCCGAGGAATTCGTAAATTCCGAGGTGAGTTTCGATTCGTGCGTGAAAACATGCTAACACGTTGTCGCCTTCCTAGCCCCGTCCTCGTTGTCTTTGTCATTTTGGTCGTGGTCGTCGCAGGCGAAGCTGTTGCCAATCACTTTTTTCGCAATGGACACTGGACCCGTAGTTCTGCTGTTATACGGTGGAGTGCTTCGGTAATTATTGGCTGTAATTGGCGTTGGGTTCGAAGTTCACCGGTCCCAGAGATAAGGTGTGAAAACAATTTGCTTGATTGCCTTACGGTGTCGTTGCTTAGAGTAGCAGTCAGTAGTGGTCCAGGTCAAACCTCGCCCCCCGATCGCAGCGCAAGTCGCAATTGCCCCGTGAAATTCGAATGTGAATCACTCGGACAAAAATGAAAATACGAAATAAAACAACAAGGACCGACTAACATAGCGACCAGCTAGCCGTCTGGTGAAATTTCACTTTTTGTGTTTCTTGGTCCAGACCTAAACCTACCTCTGCCAAATACATGAAATTCCCTACCACATCAGTTTTTTGTGAGCGTATTCCGGAAGATGAACTGCTCCAGCAATAACATCATAGCGAGCAGCAGTTGTTGACGAATGCAAGATTGCTTTGGAGGCGGACTGCAGGTATCCGATGAGGCTGCAGACAATACAGGGCCACAGTGGCCACACTCTTCTGACGCATGTTGGTTTGGATCGTCTTGGTGCAGCAAAGAGGGAGCATCAAACTCTGCTCGTATGGCATCAACCGGACCCAGTTTCTAGCCAAACACACAATTCGAAACGGTGCTAGAAGAGCGGGTGGATTTGGCGCCCATTCCAAGTGGCCGGTCGTAAAAAGACATCAAAAGTAGCTGAACATATGAATGAGTCACTAAGCGCAAGGAACTGTTTCGGTTTTATTGCCTCGTCAAGTCTAGTGTAAAGATCGCTGGAAGATTGAGATCGCAGCGAACGTTCATAAGAAAATAATTTCAGAGCACTTTCCGCGAGCCCTTGTTAAATACTCAAGCACTTGCCGCGCAGGGATATTTCGTTTTATTTGAAATTCAGCTCGAGTATAAGCAATAAAATCCATCTTATTTCTTAAACTGAGGTCAGAGCACCATTACAAGATCTACAAACTGTACAAGAAATAGTAAACAAACAGGAAAAAGTCGCTGAGGGCTAAATCTGGACAATACGTTGGGTGGGTAAGCAGTTCGAAGCCCAATACATTCAATTTTGCTATCGTTTTCATCGATTTGTGACACGGTGCATTGTCTTGGTGAAACAACACTTTTTTCTTTCGCATATGCGGCTGTTTCTTGGCGATTTCAGCCTTCAACCGATCCAAAAGTGCACAGTAATAGCCGCTGTTGATAGTGGTTCCTTTTTGGAGATAGTCGATGAATATTATTCCGTTCGCATCCCAAAATACAGGGGCCATCACCTCAATGGCCGACTGTTGCGTCTTTGCTCGCTTTTGATTCAGTTCGTCGGCTGCTGTCCACTCATCTGACTGTCTTTTGAAGATTCGATACAGAGTGATCAGATAATTAGCCTTTCTACTCCAACCATACCAAGGTCTTTGTTATCCATCCAATTAACAACTACAACATCTTTGGTGTTGTTGGTAAGCTGATCTGAATATCCCGTGAACTTTTTTGCTCCATTTTTATCCGCTATGAGCGGCGGCCTTCCAAAGCGCTCCAGTAATTGTCCCTGCAGCATATATTCCACTCTCTCTAAGATCTTCAAGCTAAATGTAGTTGGAAAAGTAATTATCATAGAAAAGGTTATGCCCAGGTCCATTGATTCTTTTTGAAAGTAGGTTAACATATGAAGCTGATGCTCCATATCGCAAAGCATCTTCTTTATCTAAATTTGTTCTGGCACCTTGATATACGACGGTGGGTCAAAAAATTCGCGGGAAGGGGAAATGATGGGGGGAAGAGTCGATTATTTTACCTGCACTAATCGCCACGTACAAATACGAGGTTCTATACAAATCGAGTCATTATTCACTGAGATACAGTTCAAGAAACAAGTCAATCCGAAAGAAAATTTGAAACATGGAGAAAGTTGAGTTTCGCGCACTCATCAAGTTTCTTACCAGACAAGGAAAACCTCCTCAGACTAATTTCGAAGTGATATTTTCTGTTTATGGGGACTCTTGTACTGATAAAACCTTACTTGACAAGTGGCACAACCTTTTCAAACAAGGCAGGGATCCGATTGAAAATTATCCAGGGCCAGGGCGGGGCTGTCGAGGCGACCATGCCAGAAAATGTCGAAAGACGAAGATGCCCGTTTAAAGAACAAACAGCTTGTAGAAATGATCGCAGTATCAGCTATAAACTTGAACATCTTACACGAAATATCGAATGATATTTTTTTGAAAATGCCTCCGCGAAAAGAATTGAGTACGGAAACGCGTGTGCGTAACATAAAAGTGGCATAAGTAATCGAGAAATGGCCAAAAATGAAAATACCCCACGCTACGGTCGATTATCGGGAAAGTGGCAGTTATCTTAACAAAAGATGGAGTGAGAGACCGAAAGCAACAACATCCGCAGATGATCGCAGAATAGTGGTTACCAGCAAATTAAATATGCGTAAAACAGCCCCAGAACTCACCGCAGAATTAAATGTTGGTCGCCCAAAGCCAGTCAGTGTTTCGATAGTAAAACGTCGTTTACAGAAAACCGGGCTCCACGGCCGCATTGCGATGAAAAAGCCATTACTTCGAAAACAAAATAAGCGAAAGCGACTTAAATGGGCTCGTGAACACCAACATTGGACCATAGAAGAGTGGGACACCGTATTATCGACAGATGAGTCCAAATTTGAACTTTTCGGAACCCGAAGACGAATATTCGTGAGGAGGTCTGTGGGTGAACGTGTCAGATAAGCGTGTTTTGCTGCTACCAAGAAGCATTGAGCGATTCAGTGATGGTGTGGGGGACATTGTGAAAATTGACGGTGTATTAACAGAAGAAGGCTACCGTCAAATTTTGGAGAACAACGCAATCCCGTCCGGAATTCATGTTTTGGGTCCAAATTTTATCTTCCAGCAAGACAATGACCCAAAACATTCCTCCAAATAATGCAAAAGCTATTTACGCTATATGGAAGAGGAAGGAACTCTCAAAATTATAGAATGAACTCCCCAGAGCCCCGACTTGAATCCGATAGAGTTACTGTGGGAATAAATGGATCGGGAAGTACGGAAATCGACTCCAACATCATTTACTGACGCTTTCATACATTTTCGCAGCTAAACAGAGTGCCTAAGCCCTCGTTTTCTTTCACGTACTAAGTCTGAATTCATCTCCACTTCATCATTTGCTGACATACTAAATCTACAATATCACAGTTTGAATTTATGACGCTACTCTGGTATCGTCTCCATCAAAAATGACTCATCAGTGTTAAGATGACTTCATAATGCTTGTTGTTAGTTGTTATTGATTATGATGACGTGATGATTGTTGAGATTGCTTTGATCATTCTACCTGGCTCGAGACGTTTCACAATGATTGCTGATCATGATGATTCATAATAATTGATTAGGATCATGTAATAGTATTTCATTTGTTGCAAGGTGTAAGTACTTATTGTACGTGAATGTGGGCAATGGCGACAGTATAGTGACTCGCAAATTATTTGGACATGTAACGATATTCTAACAGGTAATTCGCTGGTTCAACGGAGTGATACTGCGCCGCAGAGCTTCAAACTTATCTCACTCTATAACAGGTTCAATTAACCGTTTGAAGAGCAATCCTAGAACATTTTTATTATAAACTTGTTCTATAATTGCTGATAAACTTCTTCCTGCTTATGTCAATTTTCTGTCGTAGTCAAATTGTGGCCAAAAGCGACCATGCACTTTCAATTTTCTATTCTTTGCAATACCAGGCGAAAACTCTTTCTTCGAAGAATTGTGATTGAACTCAAACGCTCTTCTTTGCCACTTGTATCTCCTCCACTCTCTCCAAAATAATACAAAGGTTATGTAGTCTTCGCTACTTCTCTAGAGATTTGACTGGATACAATGTTCGTTTCTCGAAGTCAATGAAGTTGCAACTGCGCTCAGCTTTATCCATAAAATGTTCCTATCCTCTCTGTCTTTTCTTTTCGAATAGAGTGAAAACTCACACATGAAAATTAATAGCAACTCTGTTAAATTTGCTGCTGCAGTTGCTTGTTTTCGTTTTGCGGAAACCAAGACCAATTTCGGATGTTGTTTTGAAATTTCTGTAAACGAAGAAACACCTTACCTTGTACTAGGATCTTACAGTTTTTTTCTCGAATGCAAAGTTACTCGATGAATTTTCCTTTGGGCAGTCATTGGTACTCAACAGTGAAGAGCAGTATCTTTATGTGGTAATGCACCAAAAATGACTATTTTCTTCTTTATAACACTGCAGTGCCTCCGTGGTACTCCAATTCCGAAATCCAAGCAGCAATGAACAGTCTGCGTTGACAGGGTTAGACCAACGTTTCCTTGGTTTTCTTAGTGGAACCCGATTCTTAGTTTTTCGAAAATACGCCTTTTTTAAGTAACTATTTTTTAGTAGAATGTAACGAATTTACAAATAACCACCAAAATATAGAGTTTCATTTAATTTGCCGGTAAGCCTTCGACTTAAAATAAAACAATTTAAAATACACAGCCTATACTATTATTGATAAAGTTGCTTGAATTTCAAAGGTATTCGTTACCGTAAAACACATAAAGATCTAGTTTTAAGAATTTATTAAGATTTTTTGGTTCAAAAGTGTTCCATCGCCAGAGAGACGGACATCAGTCTTTTCAAATCATTCTCTTCTCCTACATATTTCGCTATCGCCACTAAAGTTTGAAGACTTGGTCTTGAAAGAGTTCACCAAAACTTTCCATTTGATACCCTACTGGACCATCTTGGGTTAAAGTATTTTTTTCAGTTCATATCCTTCTATGTGAGACCATTTTAAGGTTTTGAATTCCTGAAATCCCGAAAAGAAGGGTCTAAATTTAATGTTCCTCTTTTGTTTTGTTACCTAAACGATCATGTTCTCCCCATGCAAATTCTAAATATTTGAGTGAAGTGGTAATTTTAAACTTCACAGCAGTAGTCGAGATATTATAAGACTAGATCTTGTCAAAAGTTAACTTTTTGAGCTTTTGATTACCATAGTAAACGAAAGGAAATATACTCCGATTGCGTGGCACCATTTAATCCTAAAGTATCCGGTCGAATTTTGAAACAAACCGCGAAAACAGTTATTAAAAACTTTTGATTGCCGCTGCTGGGGTTCGAACTCAAGTCTTTTGGAAATTTGAATTTGGAGAATATTTCAATAGTGTTAAGGAAAATGAAACTTGGTTTACTGCTAGAGGATCTTTTTCTTATGAAAAAGCTTGATGTAGTGAGTATGCATTTGGATGACGAGTTGATATACTCATTCCAATTGAGGCTTGAAAAGATTAAACTACTATGTTTACCCAAAATTAAGGCTGAGAGTGTCGTTACAAGTACTCTATCAGATATTTTATATCATCTAAAACAAATTGAAAAGGGCTCAAAGATAGAAATCAAAAAGGAGTCACGACTTTGGCCGGGGTTAAAATTTGGACAGCTCTAATAATTTTCACCGTCGTTCGAACTTGATGATTTTCTATGTGAATTTAATGGATACTTAATTTTAGAACTAAGACGTTTGGAGCGCAGATGCCCCAAATTTAAAATCGAAATCATTTGCACAAACGATTTTTCACATAACTGAAATTTCCCCATTTTGTTCTTCAAAAAATTTCTACTCAATTAATCCTTTGATATCGCGTCCTTAAACTTCAAAACAATGCAAATCCTACCAAACGCAATAGTGAATGCAATTGAGTATATTCAAAAACTGATTTGATTTTTTGGAGGATATTCAACCCCCCCGAGCTTTATAAAATTTACTATCCCATACGCGTAATGTAACTTCAACATCCTAATACATCGTGCCCTCGTCACAACTTTTTATCCTGTTTTCATTTTGTTGTTGTGTCACTCCATGTCGAAATACACTCGTCAGGCAAGCAGCCTCTGTAATCGGCACCATACCGATACGTGCTCGACAAAATCGTTGGATATAATCCTGCAAGGTAAATACATCTGAAGGCCACACTGGTGGAAAACGGAATAAGCGCATTCGCTTAGTCGCCGTTGGAGGTCCTTTGCATGAAAAGGAATTAAGGGAACGTGTACAATAGAATGGATGATGAGGTTTATACTGAGGAAATATTTTTTAAACGATCCTACTGTTGCCTGCAGAGGAACTAATACCATGTTTTGTTTGCACTATGTTCAGGACGAGACATGGATAAAAAGGAAATTTCATTTTGCTTGAAAGGATATTTGGGTTTATAGAATGCATGTATGTATTTTGGTATTCCAAATACTCTACACAACTTTGATGAGTGTATTTGGACTTGCGCAAATCCTATCCATTCTACTTTTGCACAAGCTGTGAAAGGATATATCTCTGTGTTTTGGTCGAAAGGATAGTGCCTTCTTGAAATTTCATGGGATTTTTATTCTACAAGGTTGGTAGAACTAGTCCTCGTGGCTGATGTAGTCTTCCTCTGGGGAATCGACAACGTGGCTGTGTCGGTGAATGTTTTTAAAGGCTAAGGATATGTGTAGAAGTCGATGAAAATTGTGTTGAACAGAGTTGATAGTAAGAAGGTGAAGCAGAAAAAATTAAGGGTGGTAAGGACGAATCGGGGAAGCGGAGAGCAGCATACATGAAATGCTTGTTATGAATACGAGAGAAAAATGGAGATTAAAATCGTTATGAAAATTCAATGAATTTTATTATTCATTTGAATTATATTTTGTTATCCTTTCCGGTTAGTTTGGTCCTTTTTCGGTTGCATGGGTGGTTTAAGTTGGCCAATTTGAATTGATATTTTTCGATTAGTTATTTGAATTTCGATGATGTGTTTTCCTATGAATAAATCAAGCATATTTTTTTACCTTTCAATATTTCAATGAAAATGATTTATTGTTGATTAACAATGGGAATTTGAGGAGAAAAATCAAAATTATCGATATGAAAGCTATGTTTCTAAATCATAATATATTGTCTTATTAATTGGAAACAATTATTTGATAAGATTGTTGTCAAGTCGATATCAATGAAAAACCATCCATTTATTGTTGATTGAATGTTAAAAAAATTGGTGATAGGTTATCAGTTAATACTTGAAATTGATTACCCGTCTGAGCGTGACTACCAATGAGAATTTGTAGACAGTTATGCAACTATGAAGGGGATAGCATGTAAATTATAGATTAATTATGCTAATGGAGCGTTGGGGCAATAATATAACAAATACGATAATCATCGCGCAGCAGTCGAAACCTAGGCTTAACGGAAAAGTTTTATAGACATCCTAATTTCATGGCCTAATAGCATATGGACAGTACTACGCTTGAATGTATGATTATTGCTGGGGTTTGAATTAGAACTAATCACAGCTGGTGCGACAGAAGAATTACTAAAATATTTGCCACCATCGAGATTTGAACCAGAAAGCTCCTACGCAAGAGGTGAATACTCTAACCACAACACCACGTGGACTTACACTAATTACAACAGTAATTACATGCCCCTTTACTTAATCCAAGTTAAATTTGGTCGCGAACGTATACATTTCCCGCATCAATATCAAAGCTCGATTTATTCTGTGTATATTACAATCTTCGACGGCTTAACTAAGTAAGCTTCATTTTTCTACACAGGGCACAGTGCTGTCATTTTAATAGATGATTTTGAGTCAGTTTTTCACAGCATCAAGGTTCACAAGCCAATGATATTTGTGATGAAGGATTCAATGATATATCTCTAATATACAACAACAACTATATTTTATATTGGCAGATTCATTAAAACCATTTGATTTGAACATGGACATCCGCTGAATGTTTGCAGCAATATTAGATAGTATGAACTTGCTGCATCTAATTTAATAGAGTTTTAGTTCAAATGTACGTCGCTGATATAGGTATCATTTAGACGGCTGTATATGTTGCACTGGTAGTTTTATGCCGGTTGGGAATACATGAAGACTAGGGGGATACGAGTTATAATCCAGTAGATAGTGATTCTTGGTCAATTTTTGGCCTTTTATTGTAACAGAAGGAGTCAAATGGGGAGGGAAAACATTGCTTCATTTTACTGTTGAATAATCAATGGAAAAACGCTGAGCAGTTTACTTTGCACACTTTAGGAACAAGTGAACAGATTGAAAAAGTTGTCGCATTTGCTGAAGTTTGAATAATGCGAAAGAGCCCGGTATTCTTTGGCAATGATTGATCTAAAATCAGTAAAATATTATTGAATCTAAAGAATTTGTTTGAATTTTTTAAAGATAGTTATAATCGGTGCTCATCCGCCAGCCTCTCTGTGATACCTTAAGAACCTTCAAGCGCTCGCGAAATCTGTTTTTATGTCAGTTTGATTATTTTTTTAGGGTTTTGTACTTCTTCCAAAACCCTATTCAAATCGGTTTAGTCTATCCGTCCTTGTGTCGCAGCAGTTTTTTTTCCGAAATTAAAGCAGCTAGAGACACAAAACTAGGTAAGTAAATAAGCAGTGATAATCTCTTGAAAGTTTGTCATAAAATTTTTGTCCAAAGGTTTTTAAGGGGCGGTCTACCCCATATCAGAAGAAGACCCTTAAAATTCGTTTACTGAAGAAAGTCGTGTGGAGTGTCAAATGACCGGTCTTAAAGATAACTTTCTAACAAAGGTTGTCACGGGACACTTTCACACACGATCGTACAAGCAAGACCTCAGCGAGCTAAAGGTAATATTTATCACACCAGCAAGACTGAAGAAGAATTGGTAATGTAATTTTTTAGAATTATATATTTTCAATTGTAATTTTCTTAGCACATGTAATGACTAGACTAAGTAGATTCTAAGCGGAATGTCCAGACTACGACCTCACAAAGAAATATCAATAGCGGCGATCCAGGAGAGACAATGCCGATACCAAATTAGCATAAGCAGCCAAATCATAGTGCCTCTATACAACGGTGCGTACAAAAGCTTCGAATACTAATGGAGGGGTCCGATTTGAATTTGAAATATTTGGGACTGAGGAAACTGAAGAAATATTGAGAAAATATTTGGAGGAAGCTGATTCGGAGATGAAACCAATTCCAGAGTTTAAAGAAGATCTCGACTGGATGAATGTAACTGAGCCGTTAGCATTTACGGAATCGCTTAAAGGCAAAGTAAAGGGTTTTCCAATAAGAGGTGCTATTTTGAATAGCCCGCTATTTCGGTAGATGTCACTTTTGAAGCTGTCATTTTTTGACATTTGACAAGTAGAAACTACGCCATTAATAAAAATGGAACGATACACGCTGCAACAACGCATTGAAATTATTAAAATTCACTATAAAAATGGTAATAATTTGGCAGAGACGGTTCGTAAAACTCGAACATTTTTAGGTCGTCGTGAAGCACCTTGTCGGACCGCAATACAGAAATTGGTGGAAAAATTCGAGCTGTTGGGACAACTTAGTGATTTGAAGTATAAAACCCGTGCACGTCACTCAAGAACAGCCGAGAATATTGCTGCTGTAGCCGAAAGTGTTGAAGAAAACCCAGGTTTGTCCATTGCTCGTCGTTCTTTAGAATTAAGCATTCCACAAACGTCATTACACCGTATGTTGCATAAAAATTTGGGCCGTAAGGCTTATAAAGTTCAGTTAACACAAGAACTCAAGCCTTACGATCATCAACAACGTCGTGTCTTTGCTGATTGGATCCTTGAAATGCATGAAAATGATCCGGAATTCCATCGAAAAATCATCTTGAGTGATGAGGCCCATTTCCACCTCGGTGGCTTCGTCAACAAGCAAAATTGTCGCATCTGGGGCTCGGAAAACCCAAGAGTTGTTGTTGAAAAGCCTCTCTATCCTCAACGTGTGACTATATGGTGCGGTTTATGGTCCGGCGAAGTCATTGGACCTTACTTTTTCGAAAATGAGGCTTGAGCAACAGTTACGGTGGTTAGATTGCGCTAACGAGAGATGATTAATGATTTTTTATGGCCGGAATTGGATGGTATTGATCTGGACAACGTTTACTTTCAATAAGACGGCGCTACATGCCACACAAGCAACGAAACCATTGATCTTTTACGGGAAAAGTTTCCGGACCGTGCTATCTCTCGAAGAGGTGATCACAATTGGCCACCGAGATCTTGTGATTTAACGCCTTGCGACTTTTTCCTTTGGGGCCAGATGAAAGAGAAGGTCTACGCCAACAGCCCAGCGTCGCTTCAAGACCTCAAAGATGGAATTCGCGGACTGCGTGACTCATCCCAGATGTGAGATCGTGGCTAGATCGAAGGCATGGTGAGACTGACTTCTATCTGACCCAGCTTTTAAACGGGCATGGGTGTTTTCAATCTTACCTGCGAAAGATTGCTAAGTCAGGGTCCCCCGATTGTCAGTTTTACCCAGGAGAGGAAGACAATGGCTGCCTAACATTTTTTGCGTGCACAAAATGGGGAGGCTACAAAGTGAACTCTACAGTGAGACGGAAGAGCTCACCTCGGATAATATAGTTGCGGTGATTCACGGATCGATTCACAAATGGAACCAGGTGGCACATTATCCGCGGGAAGTCCTCAAAGATAAAAAGAACGCACAGCAACTAGAAGAGGGATCCCCCAGCTTTAAGGCGCCTCACGGCGTAGCAAAACGATACCTGGCCCGAAGCAATGTGTCAAACGGTTCCAGGGTTGGTTTTCCGGTTGACAGGGCAGGGGTGGGTAGTCCAGTCGCCTTCTTGCGAGCATGGGAGTCACAATTTGTGCTTAAATGACATTCACCGCCCAACCACAAAAAAAATCATAGGCTGAATAAAAGCCCTTCTGAAAGGAGTTTACTTCTGTCCACATAACTTGTTCCAGCTTAAATCCACAAATAAATTTCGTCAGTGTTTACAAGTATATGATATAATACTACCCAAAACCGAGGTTCAAAACAAAGTTGTGCAGATAGCCATGTATTCTTTAAATGAATAATAAGCACCGAAAATTAGAGAATAATAATAACAAGCAAAATACATAAGATAAGATCAGGCTAATTTTAGAAGAAAATTGTGCAAATTATGCTAAAGAATTAAGACAGCCAATTTCCAATGTGCCTAATCTACATTTGCTATTTAAAATACAGAAAGAGAGCTCAAGGCTCAATGGTAGTGCATCTGCCTTATTTGCCGTAAAATGCAGGTTTAATTCCAGCCAAGCTAAGGGGATATTTCGAATGCCAAACTCAAACTACACAAACCTTTGCTTTCAATCAAAAAGATCGTATTTCATTGTGCCTCGATAATGTATTTAATTTGTCTTTTAGGTGATTTGCCTAATGTTTTAGTAGATAATTAAGTTTTTGCTAAAAATTTTAACAAAAAAAAAATATTGCAATTGATACTACTTTCCGTCGCTGAGATTGTGCGGGACCGATACTGGATGTGAAATTCGCTTCGTAGGAGTAGTCCCTGGTACCAAGTACAGAACTGGCGAGTACTAGAAGACTACTCAGCCAGCGAACACCAGTGTATAGTGGTTGAGGTTTGCGGCGGTGCTCCTTGGCGTACATATACCCAGACTCCAGCTTTGGGATGGAAAACTGGGAAAATGGAGGTTAGGAGGTTCGCTGACGTGCTCACGGCGCACACACCTTGGCTCAACCGGGGATCGACTGCTGAGGACGTGGCAACCTCAACTATGAAAACCATCATATCTACTTGCCAGTCTTCCATGCCCCGTCGGAGACCCGTGACGATAAGTCTCTAGAATACTGCTGGTCAACGAAAGTCACTGAACAGTGAGGCGAGGGACACATGCTCCGAGGAGAAGCCCAGCTGGCGCGGGCGCGGGATGCAAACAGCAGGCTAGCAGCCAACAGATCGGTCATGAAATGTATTCGCAAGATGATTGACAAAAGTGAGGCTTGATGCTAGCAAGACCACGTGGACGATGTGCATAGAGATCCTTGGGGTCTGGTGGTGTGCAAGCTGTTCATGCGGAGGCTCGGCGCACTACGAAACCCCAGCTTACACGAAGAAAGGATGAATGAGCTTGTGCGGGCTCCGTTCTCTACACATTCTATGCGTGTCGATGCAGAAAACCAGTGGGATGCCCACCTTTCACAACGATGGAACTGGAAGAGCCAGTTCCATTCACGAAAGCAAGGAATGCAACCGGACCAGATAGCGGTTCTGCGGAAGTATTGCAGCTTGTCAACAACTTTTGTCCAGGCTTGCTGCTCAATATGTGATAAGAGTTTTTCCGGGACGACGGAAAGTAGCGAGGCTCGTACCGACCAACAAGGGGAAGGCAAGATCCCGATTTGTCGTCTGCATACTGCCCGTTATGTATGCTAGACACGGGCGGGAAAGCGAGAAACTCACAAGAGAATTCACTTACGAGATCCATTCTTTTGGGTATCTATCTTCACGGCAGTATGGCTTTAGAGGAGGTCGCTCCACTATTAACGCGATTACAGAAGTAGTGAGCATGGTCCAAAGAGCGGAGCCTCACAGCCGGCATAACAAACGGGTTGTACTACGCTTGATGTTGGAAACGCTTTCAATTCCGCTAGATGGGCGAATATTCTGGAAGCACTGGAAACCCCTGACGGATCGGAGACTTATCTATGACCTTAAGGAGGGTCGGCGAAGGATGAAGTTTACATCGGCTGTTGTTCAAGGCTCCATCTTAGGCTTCGACCTGTGGAACGTCACGTATGAGGAGAGAGAGAGAATTGAGGTACCGAATGAGTCGCGCTTGATCGGCTATGCGAATGTTACAGCGCTAATCGCGGAACGTATAGTTGAACAAGCGCAACTTAGACTTAGTCTGCTCATGCGTCGCGTAAACGGCTAGAGGACTGGTCCCGGATTAAGCTAGCGCTGGAGAAAACCGAAGTGATCATCCTGACAAAGGAACAAATCCCAAGAATAATGACGATCAGTTTTCGGGAAGTACCATTCGAATCGAAACCAGCAGTAAAGTATCTGAGATCGCTGATCGACTAGAAGATAAGTTTTTCAGCCCAAATCAGGGTAACAACTTATAAGACTGCTTCAGGCGTATCAGTTCTGAGTAAACTTATGGCACAGTTACAGTGATGAAGAGCGGTGCGAATTGCATCTGTATATCGAACACTCTCAGAGTCGGCGGTGTTGGTTATCGTGAGAGTGATATCCATCGCCCTGCTTGCTAGAGAGCGCCATAAAATCTATCTATGGAAAAACGAAGGCGAAAGAGAGGCAGTGGCCAGGACTCTACCTTTAACTGATTGGCAACTGGCGCGGGCAATCAAAACGAAAAGAAAATGGGCTGCGCGCTTTATTGGCGACCTTAGGCCGTAGCTCAATCGAAGGCACGGTGAGATAATTTCTATTTGACCCAGCTCTGTGGTTGGTTTGGATATTTTCAGTCTTACCTGTACTGTAAGAATGGTAAGGTACGGTTTCGTGATTGCATATTTTGCGCAGGAGAGGTAGATGGAAGAGGTGAAGAGATGCGTGGATCGGTTGATAAATGGAATGGTTTGGTGCATTACGCCTGGGTAGTCCCAAAGAAAAGTATATTTGAGCGCCTGGAAGTCTCGAGGATGAAAGAATTTCTTTTCCAGAAATCCCTCTCGCTTTTACTCCTTCCGCTGGAATAAGGATCTCTCCAATCCGGTGGCGCCTAGGCGCGTAGATAGAAGCAATATGTCAATCGGTTCCAGACTAGATTCTCAGATTGGCAGAGAGGTGTGTGGTAAAGTTTAAAGGAATATCGCTGGCGGAAGCCCCACATTGCGGGCGTAAATGCTTTCATCTTCTTACAAGGGTAAAAAGAAAAATGCTTTTGAAGTAAATACGCCAGTAAATGGCAGTCCTCGCATGCTTTGGGTAGCCGTTTTAGATGGCTTCTAGACAAGCCATTGTGCAGTTTAGGGTATCTGTCATCTGCCGGATGGAACGATTCCCCCAGGCCCTGAACATTTCGAATAGCAAAACGAATAAGCAGCCTATCGTATTAGCTTGCAATGACTGGAGCACTTACTGCATTTACTTGCGACTTCTGCGCTAGGGTTACAGACGTTTCCTGGCTACCAGGGAAGTAGTATGGCCGTCAAAACTCTGAGCGTTGCATCATTGTTTTGAGGCCAGTTTAGAATGACTGGTTTTCAACTCTGAATTTTTAAAACTTCAGTTTGTTTAACCTATTTAGACTGCAGAAGCTCGAGGTGGCTGGTCTGAACGGATATATGAGTGAGTTAACTGTCCGTTTAGACTTTCATGACTGCTGCCTGCCGTAGGCTTATTCATTTCTGAATAGAAAGTCAAACGAAATTTTTGCCAGCTGGTTCTTTTCCTCGAGATGAAAATATGATCGAAATTTTCGGAATCCAATTTTGAATGTAAGATACATAGTCGGAACGCTCTAAGTATCCTCTAATTTGCGTCCACTGAAAGAATGGTTCATTATTATAATTGCAATAGGCAGGTTATTAGGCAAGATGAACACATACAGAAGTTTAGTAGGTGTCGGGCCTGTCTCTGGTATCATAATGAACGTTCACATCAGCATCTCGTTATCAACGGAATACGTAGTGCATTGGCGATTCCCTTAAAGAGTTTATGGACACAACAAGGCTTCATAATATTCTACTTGTATGTAGCAAGAGGTAACCCAAAGCAGCTGCGGTTGAACATCTGCCACAATAGTAAGATTTTCGTTACTGTCGTAGTTTGATAAGACAAATGTTACGAGTGTGTGCCTTTCTAACTGCAGTCCACAAGTCTGGCTTTCGACGACCTAGGCTTCAAAATGAGCACTTTCGCATTTATACTTAATGAAGAGGAGCGAAACTGGGGCTGTCTTTGAGAGGCTAAGGCTAATTTAGAGCAACTAATTACTGACGACATATTGAGGTCATCAGACGCAATCTTTTTTTCGTTGCTTCCAACTGAGATCTAGGAGTTTAGAGCAATCATTCACATACTGTGGTTGATGACACTTCCTAACCTTATTATGGGGATATCGAAGTTCCTGATAAGAAAATTTAAAGTTGCCCCGATAAACGTTTAGTTAGACTGGGCAGAATCTAAAGAAAACTTAAAGTCTCGTGTCAACGACTGGAAAATTGAGTTTGCAACTCCGTATTACTTTCAGGATTAGTAGCGATCAACAATAGATTCTCGCCTTCGGTCGGCTAGGAACTACGCGATTTAGGCCATACCATCGCAGCTTACACACGCTAGCTTGTAGAGATTTGCCGAGGGTCACCCTAACAAGTTATTAGCTTTACTCAGCCTTAGTGCAATTGGCATCAACCATCCTAGGAGCTGTTCCCAGGTTTGTTCGAAACAAGTGTATGAAGTCGGCCATTAACTCGAGTGGATCCACCTTCCAGTTTTTCGGTGAGATTTCCGAGTTACTCCTACTTCTATCTATAG
Source organism: Odontomyia ornata (assembly GCA_963969285.1). Lineage (NCBI taxonomy): Eukaryota > Metazoa > Arthropoda > Insecta > Diptera > Stratiomyidae > Odontomyia > Odontomyia ornata. The sequence goes on along the minus strand of OZ017739.1, from coordinate 363,159,829 downwards.
CTGTTGACTGATCATACAATTTTCGAGCACTTCATTGAACGGTCGATTTAAGGTCTTCAGATTGACACTAAATTTAGAATAATTTATGCTTCCATTGCTTTGGAGTGTGTCATATATTCAACCGTTTTTTGCGTGGGAATAGTAAGTATATTATGGTTTCAACGATCAAATTTTTGAGAATTCTGGCCATCTTATCAGATTGAACACAGTTTCAATATAGTCTAATCACTATCATGTTCTTGAAATTTAGTATTACATTCTATGCAAAATTTATGGAATTTCATCGAATAGAAAACAAGTTACTCAATCATCGCATTGAAGAGAAAAATGAGGAAAATTGTCCTACACTGGGTGTTGTAACCAGATTTAGTTTGGTAAGTTCTCAGCAATGAAAAGAGACATTACTTCATAAATCCAATTCATATTTCTTATTTGATTTACTGTGGAGAGCAACATGTTTCCTTCCAATTGTTTGCAAATCATTCCTTGCTCCACACTTGCTTGCTCAATCATTTATCGTATTTTATCGTGTGTTGTTATGTTTACGTAAAACCATTTCACTATTATGCCCTAATAAAAATGATTTAGACCAACAGTTTTCTGCCACAACGTTTAGTTACCTGCTTATTATCATAATTACCATACATATTAGCAGCAATGCTAGAAATATTGCCAGAACGTTGTTTTCGTTTGATTCTAGGTGAATATGGTGCAAGCTGGACATAAGACTTCATTTGGTAAAGCAGTTATTAGAACAAGAAGTCCTGAAACATGAAATATTGAAAAGTTTTGAAATTAAATTACTTTAAATTAATTCCAACCCAGAGACACGAAGACTCAACTACAGTTTTCAAACAATTATTCCTGTTGCAGTAAACTTTGAACAATTTCTCGAGAAACTTTTTCAATGCAACTACCACGACCAACAAACAAATAAACACTATAATAACCAAAACTTTCAACAAACTTTTGCAACTAACTGCATTTGTTGGAGGGAAAACTTCTTCTCTAAACACCCACTCTGTTTTGAATCAAATTACTTCATTTGAATCGCGTTTCCTTGGCAAGGAGAAGTTTTTCTATAAGAACTTAATCGACTATTCCACGTGTCCCTCAACATGATAAACAGAAGCGTACCACCACCTTCTTTATTTTCTAGTTCTCGTTCGCATTTTACAATTATAATTATTCCTACGACATGTCCTTCATAGTGGAAGCTATTCGCCGTGTATGATCATTAGGATACTTTCCCTTAACATGTGCATTACAACGAGGGAACATATGCAAACAACTAACTACGATATGGGAACCTACAGATTGCTCTCCTATTCCTTGTTCTTCTCTCTGAACAATCGCCCCGTCATCCAATCTATTTATTCTTCGGCAACCATGTTACCTTTACCTGTGAGTGTTATTAGTTTACTCCATATATGATGTAGGTAAACTAACCAACTAGTCAAGTGTTCTTGCTTTTCGCGCGTCCTAGAGTCTCTGCAGGTATGCAATGTAGGACACAACAGTCGAGTTAGCAAGAGACGTTGGAGTCAGTGGAGTATGAGTGCGGTTAGTTAGTTGCTTGCTCACATGTGATCCCAATGTGCTATTATACGAGTATGTACCACCCTTCCCCCATTTACAGTGAAGGCAGCGAAGCTGTTCTTGCTTACGAAACGGTGCGCTAGTGTATAGCACACTTGAGTAAATTACAGGTGTGAAAATTGCTCGTTTCTATTCTGCCCATTGTTTGGTTAAAGGTGTTAAGTAGAGTCGAAGAGATGAGTAGTGAAGCGGTTAGGGAGGAATGGTAACAAGGTGCGACGTGAAGATATAATTTGCTGCTATTCTTTTCTTAATAGCGGAAATAATGAGAATGATAAGTGCATGTAATTGAAACGAGCAATTTTATACAGAAGATGATAAAAAACATGGAAGGAAACTTGGAAGGCGTTTATGAAAAATTGTTGGATTGTAATCAACAGGAGTGTCCATTAGTAGTCGGAAATGAGTATGAATGGTTTTTGAGTCAACTTCCAAAAGAGAGAACGTTCATTCGTATATAGTTTATTTTTGCTTCATAGGGTTTCGTGAATAAAATTTACGAGACTCTTCTGAAATTTATTCTTGCGTCACAGTAAATCTTTTCGAAAACGGCATAAACTACAATGAGGTAGATATAAATATGTCAAAAGTTACAACCTCTCCAAGGTTTCGGCATGAAAAAAATTTGTCAGAATTTTGAAGGTACCCTTCCATATAAAATTGTCACACAGGCCCAAAAGCGGATGTATGACGTCGCAGTAGCCACCAGGCTTTTAGACCTATTGGCCGATTGTTTTAGACCACTTGAACAGCTGTTGACAGTTCCTACGGTGACGCCATATAGGGCTTGAGCAAGCAGACTTTAATGTAGTCCGAACATTTCAAAAGAACCGAGCACACAGTGTAAGAAACCAGAACAAAAATAGTATCATAACAAACATTGGTTCTAAAATAAATTTGTTTGAATCGTTTAGAATCACGTAATAAATCGGAACTACAGATATTTCCGCAAATTTTTAGGGTTTCATACTTTTATATTCTGAGAGATCGCACAAAATCAAATGAAACTGCAACAAAACATTTTAACCACGCTATAACGGTAATACGTTATAGCGGTCTTTTTCTGACACAAGTATGTCAAGCTTTTTGCCAAAGTTATAAAGGGTGGTCCAACCAAAACGCACGATGTTAATTGTAAATAAAACAAAAAGTTTTCAAAGAATAATGTTAATCCCTTACTGCATTGCGGTCCATATTTGAACCAATCAATAGTTTTGCTTATAATTTACAATCCAATAATTTTTTTCTCGTTTTCTGCATGCTGTGCCATTTTTGGGCCACAGATGTTCATACAAAATCATTTCAATGTCATCTATAAGCTGCTAGTCGAACTACGCCTTAGTTCAAAGTTTGCAAATCAAGTTCTGACAGTTACAGTGAGTGCGCTCATATTCAAAATTCAAAAACAAAAAAAAATACTTAACGTCAAGGAATCGTTTGGGGAAAAACTCATTGTAAAATAAACCTTTATTTACGTAAAACAAGTAAAATTTCATTGTTCATGTAAATGATACAAAAGTCGTATTTTTTCCTTGGATGTTATTTTTACCAACATGCAAAAATATTCAAAGTTCCTTTGGAACATATTTGGCACATCATGCATAATACTGATGAAATGAAAAATTCCGTTGTATCTTATTTCTTAAATACTTTTGTATTTTGTAAGTTTATGCTAATACCGTACTGTTCAGGGCTATTGGATCCTGGCAGATTTTACGGTGGTGTACTCGTACATACCATTATTCAAAGTATACCTGAGGGCAGGACAGATGAACTGTCTGAAGATGAGGATCTCGTGTGACGGCCTGTTAGAAGACTTCCATCGATAACTGTGCCCGAGACTGAAGATGATCCAAGGGACTTAATTCCTTTGTCTGAACCTGCTGGAGAACGATCAAGAGCTACCAGAACTGATACACCAAGATGGAGGGATGGCTTTATCGAAAGAATGGACTCCGTCTTAGAATTAACTGATAATTAAAGTTTGCCTTCAATGATAATGGAGTTGGAAATATCTGTACAATTTTTTTAATACCTTTTTTATTGACGAAATGTTTTAATTTATATCCGAACAAACCATGTTATATGCAACGGAAAAGCGTCCTGAAAATAATATAACTGTTACACCACAAGAAATTGAACAATTTGTGGGTATATGTCTTACGATGTATATTATTCAACTGTCATCTACTAGAGATTACTGGAGTGAAACCTTAGGACATCCCAAAGTCATGTAAACGTTTTGAAGAGATTAAGCGTTATATTCACTTCAATAAAAAGTCAACCCACGTGCCGAAGGGGCAACCAGGCTATGATTCGTTACACAAACTTCGTCCATTCCTGAACCAACTTAGAGAGCGTTTATTAACAGTCCCTAAAGAGAAGTATATGGCTGTGGACAAGCAGATAATATTGACTGAAAGTCGCTGAACTATGAGACAATATAATCCCAAAAACCCTATAAATGGGGCTTCAAATATTTGGTTCTGGGCGGTTTCTCTCGTTTTAGCTATTACTTCGAACTATATACAGGGGCTCGTAAACCAGACGAAGTATTTGAAGGTTTACCAAACATAAGCGCTTATACTAATGAGGTCATTCGTCTTGTAAGAAATATTCCAGAAAAACAAAATTACAGGCTTTTTTTCGATGACTGGTACACATCATTGCCGCTATTAGTTTATTTGGCAAAGAAAGGGATATAGCCATTAGGTACAATAAAATCAAACCGTATCCCTGGGTATAAAGTTCCCTTGGAAAAGGACCTAAGAAAAAAAGGAAGGGGTACTGTGGTTGAGGAGCTAACAAAGTTGGATAATGTTGACATCTCTGTAACGACATGATTTGACAACAGGATTGTTAACTTGGCCAAAACTTACGTAGGGAGCAAACCACTTGCGGATGTTCGACGCTATAACAAAAAGGAGAAAACGTATACTGGAATTCCATGTCCAAAAGCTGTGATAACATATAATCAACATATGGGTGGCGTTGATCTTTTAAATGCACTCCTGGGCTATAACAGAGTCCAAATATGGTCAAAAAAATTTAACCATCGAATATTTTTTCACATGATGGACATGGTCATCGTCAACGCCTGGCTATTATAAAGGCGTAGATTTGAGGACCAAGAATTGCTTGCACTAGCTGACTTCGAAGTAACTGTAGCAGAAGCCTTCCAATAAACTTAATAGCAGTACAAAACGAGGACGACCCTCAAATGCATTTGAGAACATGATTGAAGAAAAGAAGATAAGAGGACCAGTAGCCATCATGCCATCTCAGGGTGTGCGTCTAGATCAGGTAGAGCACCTCCCTATTTGGACAACCAGACAGCGCTGTAAGCTACCGGAATGCAATGGAAGATCACATATTCAATTTCGCAAGTGTAAATTAAACTTATGTCTTAATGATAAGAGAAACTGCTTCCTTGTGTTCCATACTTTACAATTCTTTATAAGTAAAATTGTAAGGAATGAATAACTTATTATTCAGCCATTTATGTATGTTGTGCCATATACGTGTCTTTTAATTTTTGATTTTACATTACATATATTTTTTGTCGCAAGATAAAAAATCATGTAGTAAGGGGTCAAGGTTTTTTATTATAATTGAAGGATCTATGACAATTATTTGTGAAACAAAATATCGCCCAAATGCTCGCCACGGCTACGGTGGCATACTTCTATTCGATGGTCCATATTTTCAATTACTCTGAGAGATAATTGAGGCTCAATATCGTTAATGTGCTGAATTATCTCATCCTTTAGCTCGAATTGTTCTTGGCTTATTGACATACACTTTTTCTTTTAAATATCTCCAGAGAAAGAAGTCAAATCACATGATCGTGGCGGTCAATTAACATCGCCACAACGTGAGATAACATGGCCGATGAATTTCTCGCGCAAAAGAGCCATTGTTTCGTTGGCTGTGGAACCACATATCGTCCAGGCCCATAACCTCAATTTCTGGCCATAAGAAGTCCATTATCTCGCAGTAGCGAACACCATTCACGGTAACTGCTTGGTCGTCCTCATTTTCGAAGAATTATGGCCCGATGACGCCGCCAGCTCATAAACCGCACCAAACAGTCACTCTTTGTGGATGCATCGGCTTTTCAACAATGACTCGTGGATTCTCATTTGCACAAATGCGACAATTCTGCTTCTTAACGAATCAACTGAGGTGAGGTGCCTCGTCGCTGAAGATGATTTTCTTTGTAAAGTCAACATTCCCTTCTGTCTGTTCAACCAACCATTCGGCGCATTGCCGACGCTTGAAATGGTCAGTAGGCTTCAGCTCTTGAGTCAATTGAACATTGTAAGCGTGTGAATTCAAATCTTTATTCAATATTCGCATCAGTGATGTTCGTGAGATGTTCAACTGTTGGGCACGACGACGAGTCGAGGTTGGCGGCTCTTCTGCCACACTATCGCGAACAACAACAGTTTTCCGCAGAACAAACTGGGCGAGCATGCACAGGTGATTCCACATTTCCTATAAACTCGGATTGCTGAAATTTGCGCACAACTCTCCCGATTGTGGACACATTTGGTCGACTATGCTGACCAAAAAATCACGAAGTGCACGAAATGCATTTTGATTTGAACGCGCATTTTCGTAAAAGGCTTCAACAACCTTAACGCGCAGCTTAATTGTGTACCTCTCCATGGTTGAATTTGTCAAACACTGAAACAAAAAAATGTCAAATTAAGTGGGGCGGAAAATTTGATGTTAAGGTGTGACTCACAATTAACATCGTGCATTATGGTTAGACCCCCCTTTATTTATCCTTTTGTTCTTTTGACGGCTCTTTCTACGCGTTCAAACATATACTTTCTCAAACCAGGAAGAGGTAAAATTTTTCAACAAATATATGCTACTAAAAGTATCATAGACAAAATAGCCGCCGATATTTTATTCTTGCATGCCTTCAGTGGTTGCGATACAACATCTGCATTATTTCATCAAGGAACAATTTTATTAAGGTGCTCCGAAAAAATTCCAGATTTAAACGAGATTATTCAGGTATTTGAATATCCATGTGCAGATCCAGAGATCGTTGCTAAAGCTGGAGAACGCTTTCTTCTTGAATTATACAGCTACAGTAATCCGAAAAGTAAAAAGAAAGTATCTTTAACCAACTATAGATATGCGTGCTTCACAACATCAGCATGTAAAAGTAAATTTAATATAGCGTCGCTATCACCAAACAGAAGCACAGCAGCACGACAACATTCGTTCCGAACATACCATCAGGTTCAGGAGTTGTATGGGACTGTACAAAATGCATAGCAATGGGTTTGGAAAAAACAAGAATGGGCTAATTCCTGTCACCAAACTCGAGCCCTCAGCTCCTAAAAGCTTGTTAAAACTGATTTCTTGCAAATATAAAAAGGATGTCAGAGAGGTTGTGGATGCAAAAAGGCTGGGTTAAAGTGCTCTGTTATACACTTGCCAGAAAAAGTATCCGTACAACATCAAAAGAAAACAACGTATTAGGAAATTCATGCTAAAGAAACCTGCTACATACAAATTTTTCAGCATTTTCTATAAATTGTTCCTGTGGTATCCCTTTAAAAACTAGATTTTGCAAAATAAAAAAAAGCCTCAATTAACAAACCAGAAAAGGTATCCGTACATGTCAATCTTAATATGAAATGTTCAAATATTTTATTGCATATCAGGGCTTAATAACTTGTCTGATAACCTGTTCTCTTACGGAGTCAATTTGGCATGGAGCGAACCAATTTGGCTATGTCCTGCCTGGTAATTTTGCCCCATTCATCGACGATGACGTTTTTCAGCATATCCTTCGAGGTTATGCTGTGCTAACGGACCCTGCGCTCCAACAAGTCCCACAAATGCTCAATAGAATTAAGGTCTGGGGATTGGGGTGGCGTACACAGTTGATGTTTTGTGTTGTAGAGCTACCAAAACTTCACGTTGTGTCCTGTGTTCTTGGGATCATTCTCTTGCTGGAACCAGAAATCTGTAGTAATCGAGCAGTCGCCTAAGCAAATCGCTCGAAAACCAACATAATACTGATCCAAATTTCAATTGTAAATAATATTCATCACTTAAATTTGCAATTGAAATCTGGACACGGCAACCTCCTTAACAACGGTGCTTATCCACGATTGCTCTTTCGCAAGGCAATGGGAAGTGGTTGGAAGGCTTACCGACTGGTTGTGAGCAGTCCCGCAAGGCGAGGACCAGCAACAACGGGGGAGTCCGAATCGAACAACTGAGCGGGGCAATTGTGCGTGACGCTTGTTTGAGTTCCTTGTACGTGTGTTTTAGCGCTAATTGAAAATATTACTGCGCACAACGTGGACTAAGTGTTCGCCGTGTGAATTACACGCGCTCCCAAGCTTTGTCAGCCTTGCTGCATCGAACCGTTCACCAAAAACCGCCAAATCGACCGCGTTCGTGGGCGCCGTTCCGGTTTCGAGTAGCAAAGCAGCGAGACAACGAATTTCACGAGAAACATACACAAAAATCAGCTGTCGACTTCGCGGGCATCGTTTGGTTGCCGTGGAGGATTCAATTAGTGAAGAAGGCTCAAGTGGCTGCTCACGAGTGTTGCTCGCGATTTGTGAGGTGTGTCCGTTCGACTTGTATTCAACTTGTTTGTGGGCTGCGCGCAATCGTTGCATGGTGAAGATTTGCAACTTCTCCAATGAGAATAATTCAATTGCTCGTTGCTGGTGTGTTTCGCAGTGTAGAGATTAGTGTGCAATTCAGTGATGCGCAGTTTTTGCGTCTATGTCTGATGACGGACGACGTTTGTGCACTCGAGCATTTGGTGGCCCCACGCCGAGCCACAGGCAGTTTCAAGGTGGCATGAAAACAGTGAATTGTCGGAAATTTAAATTTGCCAAAAAACAAATACAATTTACGCTGCCATGATTCATCCGAGTAACGAGACATCAGAAATTATATAGTATACAGATTAACATTCGCCGAATGCTTGCACCATCAAACTTCTTTTATGCAAGCAACTCTTTTGATACGATTTTTGAGCTGAAAGAGTTCTCTCAAAGAAAAATAAACAAATAATCGCAGACTGTTCGGATAAGTCACAATAGCAAGCCACTTTACAGCTGAATTAATGATTTTTATAATTTAACTGCGAGAATCTTCTGGTATAAGTAAGAAATTTTTGTGGACAAAAGATCGTTTGCGGGTTACTATCGGAATTTAATTTTTGTAAATCGAGGCGGCAAATAAATTCTGCACAAGTGCTTAACATCCAAAAGTGATTCTTTCGTATTATTCGATAAGATTTGCGAAAACGTCTTCCGATCCGAAAAGTATATCGTCGGGTGCCGGCCTGCCTCAATGGATGCGATCGAGAATAGAGAAAAAATATGCTAAGAATTCCCGATATGGTGATTTGCATCAAAAACCGTGCAAATCGGAGATTGCGATGCATTGCCAAGTCAAACTAATCCGGATCGTAGCGATAGTAGAGGAACGTAACCAATTGTATTAGAAATGAGGTGTCATAAGGCGAAAGTGGAATATCTTTTAAAAGAAAGTTTCATTGTTATAAAGCAGTTTCACCAAATAACAAATTCATATTTACTAGCAACACTACATCACCAACGGGCGCCCGGAGAGAATGTTGGTGTCGCTTGTTTTCTTTTTGTGTATTTTGTAAATATTTTATGTGTTGTAACTATTTATATAAATATTCGTCTATGGTTAAAGAAATATTAGATTGAGAGATTGAATGATAAGAAAGAAATATTAAATTCAGAGATTGAATGAAAAGAAAGAAATGCATTCATAAATTGAATAAGAATATAGAAATAATAGATGTAGAGGTTTACATGATAATTAATTATTAGGCATACAGGGAGTTGATTCATTCACGATTAATTTGCGTTCGTGAATTATTTTAGAAATACTTTATAAAGAAAGAACTCAAAAAACAACGTTTAGATCAAGAGAAAGCTAAACTCGATTTTTCCTTTCTCATAACCTGACCGGGTATAGGACCCGCATCGAACAGGCTCCTCCACTGAAATGAGCTAGTCATCGGGCGCGCTCTTCCCTTCTTTTGTTTTATAGGGGCTCTTGCCGGGTAGAGTGCCCTTCCGCTCACGGGTCCTTTTATGGTGAGTTATGTGATTCCATCACATGATTCTATAACATAAATTGGCCACGGTTATGTTTCTCATTTGATGGAAAAATTCATGCAATTTATGCTTCCATGAGTTTTTCACTCAAATGGGAAATATATGGCTACGTCTACGTTTGGATCTTGATTCGGTTAGGAGGGTGCGAGGGGGCACGCTTCCACCTGGATAGCCCACTCTTATTTGTGGGCTATAAGTATCGTTGGTAACGACGAAGTCTCTGTGAGTCCGTCCGTTTTTGCCCGGCCCAATTTGTTCTTTGAACAAGCAATTTCAACCCTTAGTAGATTACCTCGGTCTCGACAACAGTCGATCGGCATTTGACATTTTTTAATTCGTGAATGCGAAATTTTTTTGTAGTAGGTCCTTGTGCTGGGGGAAAGAACCCGCCTTACGACACCGACACCGCAACGCTAGCTGGCCATCGCATTTACGCGTCCCAGACAAGGCCAATCTCGACGCATCTCACCATCCTCCTCCGCTGAGGCAGCAGACTATCCAATTTCATTTCACCAAGCCTGCTTCAAATTCGTCTTAAAAATATTAAGATAACCGTATTGATCCAACGTTGATTCTATAAACACAAGTTGGACAACTCCTCCTGCCGCCATACACCTTCAGACCATCACATCATCTCCACCATGTTTCACAGCTGGTACGAGGGCAGTACCGCTCTTCTGCTACACTAACTTTCTTCCTTTCATGCCAAATATGCAAAATTTGCTTTCATCACAAAAACGACCTGTTCCCAAAACTCTGGTGGCTTATATATTTTTTTGCGAAATCCACACGCTTTTTCCTGTTCACTTCCGAAATGTATGGCTCCTTACGTGCTATGCTTGACGGAAATCCATCTCTCGTTAGTATTTTTCGTATGGTATCTTCGTGGAGAGCCTTGCCAAAAGTCTTTTATATTTGTGAGAATTTGGGAAGCAGTTACTCAGGAATTCTTTTTAATTGCCTGCAAAACGTTTCTTTTTTCGCTTTCTGTCAGTATGGAGGGTCGACCACAAGGAGGCTTTGACATAATCGAACCGCTTGTATTGAATGTTTTCACCATATACTGGACAGAGGAGTGAGTTCTGCCTACTATTTGACCAATTTCGTGGTAAGTTTTTCCTCACTTTTAGGATTCAGCATAATTTTCCGTTCCTCAGCACTAATTTCGCTAATTTTGAGCGTCATCATGAATTCTAGTGCACAAAAATTGAAAAAAAAACGCACTCACTTTTAAACCTATCACAACTTAAAGTAGAACTATTATCGGACCTAAAAACATTAATATGCATCTGCATATGTCATTGCGTAACGCGGGCAATCTCCCAGTTTGTACTGTACGGATGCTTTTTCTGGTCTATTGTGCTGCCATTAAATTGATCTTTTAGGCGCCATTTTTCCAATATGGCGGTGCAAGCGGCAAAATCGAAATTCAGAAAGCGCACATCAAATATATAAAATTAACGATTTTCAAAACTCCTGGAAAACTTTCCAGGCAAAACTACCAAATGACTGTAATATTATTTAACTCCAGTTAAATACATATAATGTAAGAAAATAAATTGAAAAAATATGTCACTATAAAAAAATACAAGACTGTAAATGGCAGTAGTTTTAATTTTAAGAAAATATATTCATGCAATATAGTTTATTTCAATAATTTCAATAAATTACACAAATTTTGTCATACAAAGTAATTTTACTCACTAAAGAAATTAAAATATTCCATTCCGCAACATTTTTAATCATCAGTAAAGGGGCAGATTAATTTCCGTCAAGTTTTGGGGTATTTGGCCCCACTGTGCGTCGTATACGACCTATCTTGTAAATATCACTTACTAAAATGTAAATTTAAAATGTGTTCATATTTTTTCCCTTAATTTGATTCTTAATAAAGAGAACAATAAGATGAAAATAAAATTTATGCATCGGCACTTGAGAAGGTGATATGGTCAGTACTACGCTTTGGCCGTATATCCGTCCATCCAGTTACGACACGTTCTGATTTTGAGCCAGTACATATGTATCATAACTGAGCGGGCTTATAGTCTGTCCGAAGAATAACTCAACCAAATCTCGTCACCAACGGGATTTGAACCAGGGACCTTTCGCTTACGCAGCGAGTACTCTAAGCACTACACTATGCGGACTACGCATAGATTCAACTATAAGATTGAATCATTTTCAGAAAAAAAGAGTTTCGTCCAAAACGTTTTGCCTTCCGTATATTCCACGCTTGTATATAGGCCTACTGACCAGCTCTGTGCCAGAATGTAGAGGGCAGCACACGGCCGCATATTAGATATGGTATCAACTCATCATGTTTCTAAAAATTATTTGGAAATGAGTCACCTTATGTACCAAGGAAAATTTAACTGAAAATACTATTACATGAGAGGAGGGAAGTGGAAAAATCTTGGCATTAAAGCAAATTTCGGGGGCTGAATTTTTGTCCATTGTTAAATTGCAGAAAAACTAATCAAGTTAAGGTTACAAAAAGATTGGACCACCTACAGAAACAAGAAACCTCAGTGAACATTTTTTAGCGCATCACATACATTTCATGCATGTTTACAGGCCTGCTGGTCGATCCTGTCTCAGGATACAAAGGCAACCGCGGGTGGATATTCGCTATAATGACAGCTTGCCATATTTCAAGAAAAAAAAGTTGTGCGGAAATGAACCAACACAGAGATACGTTTTTGCCACTTTAACTGTTAACTGCTTCACCCTGTCCCAGGGATACTGATTCAAGCTAGAGGGGTAACAATATTTAGGCTAGGTCTTTCGAAAGTTTAAAAAAATCGTGTTGCATCACAGGGGTAATGTGCATATCAAATTTTGCTTTGAGTTTGTCAAAGTAGTAAAAAGGAACATGGTACATTTGCACTGAAAGAAAAGTACAATATAATAGTATAAAGGTATCGCCGAAATTGATACGATAAATTTTGACGGCAATAACGTCTTTAAAAAAAAAATGCGTTTGATAACTACATAGTAGGAATTTTCAGGATTCTAGTTTCACGTAAAAATTTTTCTAACCTCTGAACATAAAATATTTTTACATGTGGCCTACTGTGTAATCCAGCACATTCCATGAAAAATGACTAATTACGAGCTAATTACGCTACAACGTGTTCACAACACTAAAATATCCCACCTCGCTTGCCACTAAGCTCATAGTACAACATACAGTCAACCATGCAACCGTAATACCCACCTAACAATGTTTCTTTTCCGCCGAAAACAAATGCACAGCAACGTCGCCATTACTGATGGCAAGTTTGTTGCAACTACCTCCCTCTCGTTTAGCTGCTAGAATTCCATGCAAATTTTTCGCGTTCATACAAAAAACAAATTCATTTTTAAACGGCTTAACAACACAAGACCCGCAAATTGGGGTCAAAAAGTTTCTCACTTTGTCAAACATAACTCCCACCGTTCGGGGGGTCAGTCGGCCAATAAATATATCTGCCCATATGTGAATATGTGATGCAGAAGGAAGTGAGAGTGTTGCACTAGAAGCACAGCAGCAGCATTAACAGCATTTGCAAGGCATGTTTTGAAAGTGGTCACCATCGAGTCAAGCAAGCAAATGAATGTGTGGCGTCTATATGATAAATAGCATGTAAACATGAAATTTTTAATGGTGGCTTGTTTGGCTTTTGGTACTTAAATATCTTGGGATTGTCGCGTGATGAGATATGTGTAGCATTTGAACTGTGATTTAGTATGTTCGCAAGTTAAGTAGCAGAGAAAGAAGGAACTTTGAGAAAGTCGCGATTAAATAACGGTCGGATTTTAACATAAAATGAAAGCTAATAACTAAGGGAAGACAACCCTTATGAGCTGCCAATTCACTTCGCAATAGCGTGAAAAACAATTAAAGGTTTCACTCCACAAATGCCAAGGGCGCGTTTGAATTACTTCCATTTACTACCCACCAACATTGACTTGCTGTAACCATGAATTTTGTCCAACCCCCATCATTCACACCTTCATGGCAATCCCTCGCAATTCCAGCAACCCCAATCAAACACGATTCGTAAGCCACAAAACATGTTAATGCGTATCCTGTGACAAAGTAGGGTTGGACGTGTACCATACCCGGACTGGTCAAATTGTATATTTGCCAATAAATTGTCCCCTGTTCATTTCATCCAGGATATGATGACACAATGCAATGGACAGACAACCGGCATAAAACTTCCATTAATTGACTAACAATTTTATCAATTAAAAGGTGCAGACTTTTGATAAGTATCATTGCCCTTCGGTGTTCATGAGGTGAAGATATGTGAATTAGATGTATGTAATTCGTATCCATTGGAAACGTTAAAAATTAAGTTGATTGTTTCATAGCAAGTGGTAAAAATAATTGAATTCACTTACATGTAAGATAAAAGAAATTGCTTTTAACATTCGATGGTAAGGGATAATAACATTGAATGGGAAATATTCATTCACAGAGAATGAGAAAAAAATGTGGAAGTCTTTAGAGATGGAAGGCTTAAACTCCTCTATACAATTTTTACTTTTATCTCGCTAAGGTTTGAGTTTCGTAATTAAATATTCTATTGAAACTATCGTAGACCGACTTAAAATCGGTGCATTCAAATATGTAATCATATGTAAGAAAAATATGACAAGGGAAGCAGCTTTCATAATGGGATGAACGCTAGTGAAAAAAAACTAAACATATTCCAGCCTGCAGCTAGCATTATACATACATATGTGAACGAGAGCGAAAGTATGGAGTCATGGAATGTATGCATGTGCGTTACATATATACATATATCTATTCTTGCTACTTAGCCTTCTCTTTATTGTCGTCTCTGTTTTTCGTGTATCTTTTTTGCGTCATTTTATGTGTCATTTTTTCGTGTCACTTTTTCGTGTCACTTTTTCGTGTCATTTTTCTTATCACTTTTCCATGTATCATTTTTCGTGTTACTTTGTCGTGACACTTTTTCATATTAAATGTTCCTGTCATTTTTTCGAACCACCTTTTCTGCGGTCATTCCTATTCATCACTTGTTCGTATCATTTTTCTTGTCACTTTTTTCAATTCACTCTTCTACGTCACGAAATTAGAGCCCCGACATATGAAGCTATGCTTCCAAACATTTTAAACGTTAAATTGATTTTCTTTTTCAAAAAATTTTATTGAATTAAATTACCTGATTCCTTACTCAAAATCTAAGTATGTTATTTGTAAACCCTGAAGTGTTTCACATTTCAGGGTTTACAATTTAAGTTTCATTTTCAAAGAAGTTCAAATGCTTTATTTTTTTTAATACTAGAAGATCGAGCCAACTGACAAGTGGCTTCGTCACTCATTGTTCGCCTTTATCTGGCAATGTCCTTCCTCTTCAAAATCCACTGGCTCATGGATTTCAACTGGGGCCAGTTGTTCGTCGCATCTGGGAGTTCCGGGACCAGGGATGTTGACCAGATCACCAAGGTTATGGCATTCAATCGGTTCCTGAGTTTCGTGTGATTCGGATTCTGTGTTGTCAATAATTTCGAGGATTTTTTCTAGGTTACCTGGAGGTGCATCGTTGGTCCATGGGTCGTTTTAGCGTACTATATATCCGTCATTGAATCTGTACCTGGTAGTGTAATAGATCGAATTTGGCGATAGCGGTTCCTGGTTTCCACAGATTTTTGTTGTTGCTGTAGTACCGTGTCTGGACTCGTCCACCCAAGTGTGAACGATGTATTTCCTGGAGTAAAGCTGACTGCAGAGATGTTGGAACAACGACGCGCTGCCCTCTAAAGATGCTGCCGTCGTCGACGCTGAATTTCAGGTCCGGGTCATCTCCATTGTCCATCTTCTTCAGGAGTTGTGCAGATGGTGGTCCTTGGATGTTTCCTCGCGAATCGATTTGGATGTCAATGTCAGGGTTGAAACAATTTGTACCGTGAGGCGTTGATAAAGCTTCCGTTACGATCTCGTGCTTGGATTGGAGCCCTGGATAAGCATTCGGCGCTGCCGTTGTCGATGCCGTTTTTGCATTAAATCTAGTAATTGAAACCAGAAAGAAATGCTGCGTACCATTGCAGTCTAGCGGTCGTCATGGGTGGCAATTTCGCATGTTAATGGCATATCTGGGCCAACGGTTGATTATCTGTCACCAATTTGAATTTGTGGCCAAACAAGTACTGAGAAAAATGATCGACAGAGAAAACTATGGCCAGAGCCTTACGATCGAGTCCATCGCAACACAAAGCTACTTGTGCTATTTGGATTTCTTAGTGCTGCAGCAGCTTTTGGGAGAATGATACGTCTGTGTACTCTTAGGAGTAACTCGGAACAGCTAACTCGTTTGTTTAAATAGCATCGTCATTTTGAAAACCTATAACACTTTGGACTTGGACTCTTCTGGAAATTTATAATCGTCAAAAATTGTTGAAATCCAGCAACCAATTCAACTTTCATTATAGACAATATATCTAGAATTTCACGGATATACCTGAACCTTCTCACTGGCGTGGCGAAGAAAAGCATTATTGGCATAAGAATTAAAGCTTAAAAATTCTGTTTCACTTAAACAAGATGCTAAGAATTCGTCAGTGAACCGATCGTGAAGGGTTTATTGTTATTCAGCAAAAACAGAGTCTAAATTGTAAGCTAGATTCAACTGTTGCGAGAATTTTATTTTGTGACGGAACCTCGCGTTGGAACCACGGTAATGCAGACGATCTTTAGAGATTGCCCTACTCTAAAAGCTCTTAGTACAGGAACGCATGGAAACGGATGCAGAGAACGAAGTCAAGCAACGAATGGTAGGATAGACTACTGCAAAAGGCTTCATTTCGATGGAAGTAAAGGCTTCAAATCGATGGAGGTAAACTAGATGTTTCACCCATGAGGTCATTCACGATAATACAGCGTTAGACCTACAGGGGACGTCACTGAAACTAGGAACAGGTACTTTTGGAACGCAATGGATGAAATTATATTAAGTGGCGAAAAGATTAGGTTATTCCGAATGAGGATGGTATGACTGCCACCGATTTCGAGCGGTCTGGAAAGATATAGCGCCCAAGGACAGAATCTTAAGTACGTTGTATAGCCTAATTAAAATGAGAGCAACCTAATAAAGGGCAGGTCGGCTTAAATATACTAGGGTGTTCACTTCGGACTTGTTATTGTTATACGTACCACTGGGTCAGGGACGATTTCCATGAAATTTTTCGGTCACACAAATTTTTCGTATATTTCCTTTTGCTGTGCGCCCCTGAAGCAAAAAATACCAGTTTAAGCCCCGTTTTGAAAATTTCTCATTGAGACCTTTCATTTGATGCCCATATTTGCTACCTTTGATAAACTTTTTTTTCAGGGGCTACCTTTGATTAACTTTTTTTTAAGGGGGGTCTCCCCTATGGGGAGACCCCCCTTAAGCACCATGTAAAATTTTTTTGTAATTAATCTTTGAAGAGAGCATCACTTTACACCTACATACAAAATTTTATGTTTGTAGCTTATAAGGTTTGCGAGAAAAAGTTCTGTGACACACGGACGGACAGACAGGCACGATTTTAGTAGGGGTTTGTAGAATTATTTTGCAAAACCCTAAAAAGGAAGCTTCAATGTTCGGGCAACAAACTGGCGTTGCAAACGAGGCTGGAGGAAGCACTCCAGACGGATGTCATCCACATCGAAAACGACAGACCACCGGAGATGCCGAGACTAACCAAGGGGCGACGGAGCTGGGCGACTTGCAGCAAATGGTTAAAACGCTCGCAGCAGTAGTTGCTGAACTGACGTCACGTAGGAACAGCGAGAAGGAACCATCGAGAGAGAGAGAGAGAGAGACAACGGCTGGGTATTGCGAGCACACGAATAGTAGTGGTAGTGACCCAACAAGGCAACTCACTCGCATCCTACAACGCCTCGACATTACGAGCACACGCATGGTAGTTACGGTGAGGCACACACGGCCAACGGTTTGCAGCCGACAATGGCGCGGTATTGCGAGCAGACAGGCACGACAACGACGGGAGGTGGCGAACTGGATACGGCGATGTGCTCCCATGCAACAACGGCTCGACATTGCGAGCACACGACAAGGCCCCAACGAAACAAGTGCAGGACGACGACGAATTTCATGCAGATCCACGACATCATCGCTATATTACCAGCCTTCGATCCTTCTTCGCAATGCAGCCTAACGGCTCTGGGAGACATATTCTTGGAGCGAGTAAGTATTGATGTATTCCATCGGGGCGAACATGAAAGGAAACGCAGAAGTCTGGACCGACGGCATCGATGTGATGCACACACGTTTCACAGATTTTGCGAAACAACTTATCCAGCAGCAGTGCATCTGTATACCTGCTGATGAGTAAATCTATCCGACGAAACGGTGAGTCTGTGGAAGACTACTTTCACAGAATAAATGCAACGGTACGACGCGGTAATATGTCAGACACACTTCAGGAACGGCCTAAGGCATCCAGCCCTGCAGAACGGAATCGCAGGCATGCCGATCACAATAACGACGAATCTACTATTCCCGGTACGACAATTTCTCAGCTACTTTTGGCCAATGCAAGGGACCATCGCAACTAGTGGTAGCAGCACGAGACTTATGACGGCAATAAATGATGATGAACGAGAAGATAGCGTATCAATACCTTCAAGACGACGACGGGACTCAATCACATGTTACAATTGCTCTAGAACGGGGCACGTATCGCTCAACTGCTCAAAGCCAGCGAGGAGACCTCGGTGCCAAAAGTGCCTCAAGACCAATCATCGGACGGAAGAGTGGTATTCGAATCGAGTCCAGCAATTAAAAGACAGTGGTGTAAATGTGGTGACGTGTCCTGTTGTAGTGCGCGACTTCGAATACGATGCGATAATAGACTTTGCTAGTGAAAAGTCTCTGATTCGGAAATCAGTGGCGAGTAGACTAAACGTAGACATTGTGCCAGTGACGAAAATGTTCAACGGATTCGCAGGCGGTGTTGTCCAGTACGAATTTAAAGCAACCCTTGACATAACCGTGTGTGATGTACAGATACCGTGCGAAGTATACATAATCAGTGATCACGAACTCGATACGTCTATATTATGTCCTCGGTAGAAGGAACTTAAAAATTGTTATTGAAAACGGTACGTGCGAAATCAAGAAGAATGATATAAATTTCAACTGCGGAAATCTGAACGAAGCCGATGTAAATAAAGTTCGCACAGTAATATAACGATATGAACCACGATTTGGCGTCGATCTCTCTCAACTTGACATGTGTGTAACATCCGAAATGAACATTAAAGATAAAAGTGACGAGCCGGTGACATTACAACCACTTCGAATTCCTTTCGCCAAACGAGCAATGATTGACGCGAAAATTGAATAACTTCTCAGCCACAACATCATTCGAGAAAGTGAATCGGAATACGCGCTCCCATAGTGATGGTGAAGAAAGCAGATGGCAGCGATCGATTGTGCGTTGCCTATCGTACTTTAAACGCAGTCACCGTGAAACAACGATATCCGATGCCGACCATGGAAGAGCAGCTATCGCGGTTGTCCGGACGAAAGACCTTTACAACGCTAGATTTAACGGCGGGGTATTGTCAGATCCCATTAACGAGAGCTCCAGAAAAACACCGCATTTGTGTCGAACAATAAGCACTACGTATTTGCCATCATGCCCTTTAGACTAGTCAATGCGCCTGCCGTATTCCAGAGAGTCATCACGTCCATATTAAAGCGAATGAAGAACAGCATCAGCGCATATGTAGACGGAATCATCATTGCAAGCAACACGGTCAAGGAATCAATAACGACGCTAACCGAATTTGTGAACCTGCTGGAGGAAGCCGGGATGACACTCCGGCTAGACAAGTTCACGTTTTTCGCATCGCAACTAACGTTCGTGGGACACACAGTCTCGGAAGCATCAAAATGGATGCGAAACGCAACTTTCCAGTGCCAACGAACGCACCAGATTGTTCGACGTTTCCTGGGATTGGCAAGGAAAACGCTAAGTTCGAATAGACCAACGCACAGGACGACGCCTTCAACGAACTAAAGGAGGCCTTAACGAGCCAACCAGTCCTCGAAATATACGATCCAGATGCAGCGCACGAAGTCCATACCGATGCCAGCAGCGTGGGCATAGGTGG
This sequence comes from Odontomyia ornata, assembly GCA_963969285.1. Lineage (NCBI taxonomy): Eukaryota > Metazoa > Arthropoda > Insecta > Diptera > Stratiomyidae > Odontomyia > Odontomyia ornata. Next base: position 363,139,945 of record OZ017739.1, on the reverse strand, counting down.
GACGCTGATGCAGCAATCAAATGATAGCTGGAATCCGGTAGCGCATTATAACCGGCAATGCAACACGTTGGAGCAGAATTATATGAGCCATGAGCTGGAGAAAGGTTCAAGCTGTATCTCCTGAAGAAGCCGTTTCACATCATAACCGACTGCGTACCCGCTGCTGTCACGAAGATCCGAAAGCCACTCATTCCCCGAAACGCTAGATGGTTCCTGCGACTACAAGAGTACGAGTACACCATAACACATCGATTCAGCGACAAAATGCAATACGTAGATGCTCTCAGCCGAGCATCAGCTAACGTGAGCGACGGCAATCCGACTGTTGCCGAAAACGTTTTCCGAATCCAAATCGATCATGACGATTGGCTAATCGCAGTGCAGCGACTGGATCCATCTCTGCAGGATATTGTGGAGATAATGCAGGGAGAGTGAAAGTCCGATCAAATAACGCAGCTTAAGACGGATTACTCGCTAAAAGGAGATCGACTTTATCGACGCGTAGGCGACAACTTGAGATTCGTTGTTGTGCAATATGATGTCGAGTAATATGAACGCATCATGACGAAATGGCACATTTCGGCAAAGTGAAGACGCTGGAGAAGCTCGGGGAACTATTTTGGTTCCCTAAACAACGTAAGCTGGTCAAGCAGTACATTAAGGCATGTGGAAAGCCAGAGGGAGAACTCCATTTAACGGACCTTAACCCGATACCCTTTCGTGTATTGCACATAGATCACCTAGGACCATTTTCACGCAGTCGAAACGCAAATACGAGGGTCATTCAACGAGTACTTAGCCTCACCGCCCAATGGCGCTGCTATTACAAAAGAGGTTTACCATCGTGTATTACGTGAATCTGAAAAATGGACGAACGTTTCGAAGAAGCTACGAGACAAAAACATAAAATTTGTTTCGGCAAAACGTGTATACCTTGGTATACAGATAATACCACAGACTACAAGTGACCATCGACAAATTACGAAACTATTGACCGAACAAAAACTTCAAAATCATACGTTCTATCTGCCGGAAGACAAAAAATTAAACGTGGCCCTTCGTGGACTACATGGCCTCACCTGCGAAGAAATTAAGGAAGACCTCGAACTACAAGGCTTTCACCCATTTGAAGTTTTCTTCATAAAACTACAAAATGGTCCATCAAGACTTGTCAAAGTCCTCCTCCCAAAGGAGGAAACTTCTATTTTTAATATAACCGCGGTTTGCCATCTGATCTGCGAGGTGGAAGCTTTGAAGCCTAGAAATGGTCTAGCGATGTGTCACAACTGCCAACAATTTGGTCATGTCTCGGGCAATTGGGATGCACAGGCCTGGTGCGTTAAATGTGATGGCATGCATCACCACAAAGATTGTGTCAAGGCGAAAGATGAAACACCGAAATGTGTCAATTGTAAAGGAGAGCATCCGGCCAACTATGGGGCTTGTTCAAAACATCCCAATAATATTAGGAAGACGTTTGCATAAATGGCTGCATAGAAAAACCCCAACACATGCTTTCCCACAACCACAAAAACAAACAACATCTCAACACCAACAGACAAAACACGATTCACCAAAAAACAACCACAAACAACACACAGCACTTTCACTTCACCAGACATGGGACAATTCTTCGCCTCAATGCAATCTCAGTTTCAGCTGATGATGCAAGATATGATGGCGAAGATGTTGCAGGGAATGTTCTCTGCCCAAAACGTGACACCAAACACAAATAAACAATAATGGATCCAGTGAATCACATTTCCATACTCACGTGGAATGCAAATTTCTTGCTTCCATTGGTGGGAGAGTTTAAACAATTTATACTAGATTATAAATTTGATATTATACTCCTCCAAGAAACCTTTCTGAAGCCCGGGATTCGTCTCCACACCCCTAACTACATGCTGTACAGAAACGACAGAATGACTGGTAGGGGAGGTGGAACATCCATTGTCGTGAGAGGAAATGCGAATCACCACATAATCACAACACCACAATTGAAACGAGCAGAAGCCACCGCCATTAAAGTGCAAACGCCCGTCCTCGAATTTATCGTGATTTCTTTGTACAGCCCCCCCCAAAAAAAAAACACCTAGCTCAAGACCTTGCTTCTCTCTTCAGCCTCGAAGGCCCAGTCCTGGTTATAGGAGACTTCAATGCATGGCATCAACAATCGGAAGCTGTGAGAAGAAATCAAGCTGGGACAGTGCTAAGTAGATTTATCACAAGCATTGAAGGTAGCCTGCATATCCCCGAAGAACCAACCTACTTTGGCCGAACATCTAGCAGCATTCTGGATATTGGAGTCTCTCGAGAATTCCATCAAAATATAAGAATCAGAGTCCTCAATGAGCTCTCCTCAGACCACCAACCGGTTCACTTCTTAATAGAGGACGATTTTATAGACGAGCCTCGAAAAGTTAAGAAGCTCATAAATTGTAAGGCTTTCCAAGATTCGCTGGTAAACGAAAGTTTCACCCAAGAATTAAACACAACTAGCGACGTATTCAAGAAATAACAGAGAAGATTAAACAGGCAAAAGAGGACCACACAGTAACAACTTCGGCAAGGGAACACAACTCCTATGAACTCCCTCAAGATATAAAAAACTTGATAAGAAGGAAGAACCAAGCCCGGAGAAAAGCTGGGAGCACGGGTGATCCTAGACTTAGAACGAAAGCCAACCAGTTAACAAACAAGATCCGAAATAAAAATTCATGAGTTTCGTAACGAGCAATGGCAGAGCTTCTAACAGAGCCTGGAGCCTGGCGAGAATACCTTTTGGAGGACTACTAAATATGTTCGAACGAAAAACAAGGTAGTTGTGCCACCAATCCATGGACCAAATGGTCTCAAATTCGACAACGCAGGAAAAGCGGAAGCCTTTGCAGACACACTAGAACTTCAGTTCCGCGAAAACATCTTCCAAGAGGAGGACATTGACGAAGAAGACCAAATTTTAAATAAAGTTCACGAGATAACACACATTCGAATTCAAGCAGATAGTACACTAGAACTAATCTACTTAGAAGAGACAGAAGACCTTATACTAAGACTCAACAAACGCAAAGCACCTGGTTTTGATAGACTGACAAACACGACGCTTAAATGGCTACCTGACAACCTGCTACTGACAATTACCGACGTCATTAACGCAATCTTCCGTTTGCGGAGATACCCCAAAATATGGAAGTCGGCAGTAGAAACAGTTATCCCCAAACCAGGGAAGGATCTTACTTTTCCACAGAATTGGAGGCCAATCAGTCTCTTCTCATCTCTATCCAAAATAGCTGAAAGAGCTATTCTTAAAAACCTTCAAAATAATATTAACACAAATCAAACTCTTCTTGACGAACAATTCGGATTCAGAACAGTTTATTCCACAGCGCTTCAGCTAACAAGAGTGGTCCAACATATAAGAAACGGGATGAACCGCAGGAAGTCAACGGGCTTAGTTATGTTTGACATAGCGAAAGCCTTTGACAAAGTCTGGCATGCAGGACTTATCTTCAAAATGCATGCACTCAAAATACAAATAATTCATTCATTCCTACAAGGCAGATCTTTCCGTGTCGAAATTGACAACTTCTTCCCAAACCTGCGAGTTCCCCAAGGATCACCTATTTCACCAATCCTTTACAGCCTATACACTGCTGACTTACCTAGCCTTCCCAACAATGTTCAAGTTTCCCTATATGCTGATGATACATGTATATATTATTCAGCTTGACAAGCAGAAGTGATCACCTTAAAACTGCAACAATCCATCAATACTTTCCTGGAATACTTCCGCAAATGGAAGATCAAACTAAATAACGACAAGACGCAGGCAATCTTTATCTCAAGACGTAGACATCAACAACCACCAACTTTACAAATAAATTCAGACATTATACCTTGGAACAGAGCCGCAAAATACCTAGGACTAACCCTGGACCATAAACTGACATGGAATGACCACATACGAATAAAACGACAGTACTGCATTGGTATCCTATCCTCATTAAAACCCATCCTAAAACGACAGTACTGCATTGGTATCCTACCCTCATTAAAACCCATCAACCGGCTCAACATTAAAAATAAGTTGCTCATATATAAGCAAATAATACGCCCAACATTACTCTATGGATATATTGCATTTTGCCAGACATCAAAAACAAACAAGAAAATCCTCCAGTCACTGCAAAACAGGGCCATAAGATGGATCTTCCAAATTCTATTGACAAATATATACGCGACCGTGCTTTAAAATTTTTTGACAAAACAGACGAACACTCTAATAAAACCTTGGGATTCCTAAAGATCTCTGAAAGGGCACGAGTGACTTACCCGAGCCTCTGGTCTATATTAGACAATACAGAAACTAACTCTTAATCATAGGTAGTACTGGGTGGATAAGCATTCACAGACAAGAATGGAGTAAAAGTGCTCAATCGCACTAGCTCCAAGCCCCCCCGTACTCCAAGGCACTTGGGGGAGTCTTGTTTTGCGATCAATTTAATAAAGTCCTTATACTAGTACAAAGTATTCCTGTTTTAATCTGACACTAGGTTCATTCAGATTCAGAGAATAAAGCCTTCAGCAAAAGAAGATAAACATAATGGAATAGGACTACACCTAAGGGTAGCGTCAACGGTAGATTCGAAAAGAATTGTCTAGCATTCGCGCCACTTTACGAACAATATGCTTCCGTCAATTGCGTTAGAACTAAGTAAAAACGCTGGAGAAAAATATATAGGCAATATTCTACTTCGGCGTTTAGATTTTTTTTAATACAATTGCTGAAGGAAATTGTTCGTAATGTGGCAGGGAATCCGAAAAACTTCATTTTCAAAACCTGTCGCTTTATAAATTTCACAACCCGAATAAACATGCAATACCGAAAAATGATAATAGTAGCTCAGGTACAAATTCAGACTGTTATCCTTACATTCATTTAATCCGCTTGTATATCTGAATAATATCATCAAGATTATATTCAATTCAGTTGTATATTAAAAAGCAGGAAAAAACCCCAAATAATTGTTAGCCATTTTTTTCTATCCCTACCCTTATGAATTCTCAACAGCAAGGAAGCACCAAATGAGTCAATGCTGAAAGTTTAATCCAATCGACTTCACATTTCCTTTTTTCTACCCCGTTAGCCTTCAATTTTCTTCTCCACTGATTTCTACATCTGATCCTGCTGTACTCGTATCTGCTGGCAATGCCTCTTTCTACTTACTACAGAGGCGCCTGAAGACACCGCCAATGACTATCGAACGGTCTTAATGCTTGCTCTGGCTGAATAACTGAATAAAACTTCAATAAAAAAAGGAATCGAGCCATTTTCGAACTTATTTCCATACTCCTTTATTTTCTTCGCATTGGATTTTTCAGTTTGATCCAGCTGAGCCGTTGAATTTTTTGTACGAGTACTTAGCATCCTTTTTACATTTCACGTTGACTAGCGTCTCTCCAGCTGCTACCCTTTCCTTTACAGCTCGAACATATCGGATCATACCCCGCTGTCGTCAACATCGTCGTCGTCGTGGGTGTCCTTTTGAATAATTAAATTGTCAGTAACACAAAAAGTAAATTCGCAATATACTTGCAAGCAGCGATATACAGACAGCAAGTTAAGAAAGAAGTAACAAGATACCACCACTACAGCTGAGATGGATAGGAAAGGATTGCTCGAAAAGAAATCTTAAAGATTGAAAACTTGACGCTTCTTCCATTTCGAAAAAAAAATTTGATTCACGCTACACATCTTGTTATCTGCTGTCGATACTCCTCCACCAGTCCTTCCTTCATGTCTACTGAATGGAAAGTGGCGAAAAGTTTCGCATTCAATTTTCTCATTGAATAAAGGACACGGGCATTTTTTCACCTTATCGGAGTGATGAATCTGTCGAAGTGGAAAGCAAACGGCGAAAAGGATATAATTCCGGATCTCTTTGCAAATTGCAATCATTTCTCGTCAAGTGAAACTCATCCATCTGTGCAATGCAGATTTTACAGTGATTTAAATCGAATTCCATGCCCATTTTTAGGATTTTATTGGATGAAGGATTATGAAAGAGACGTCGGATTCGAATGTCTGCCTGTCGTTCGGATTCGCTGACGCTGGCACAGCCTGGTTTAGTCAAGATAAAATAATCCTTTGTTGAAGTAAGAATGCGTGGGTGTCGCATATGAATGGTATTGTTTTGGAAGAGTAAGGACAAATAAGGAATGAAGACCAAATAGGGATCGCACTATTTACATAAATCACTAGAAATCGAATCGAAACTTTCCTATTCGATTGCAATGAAATAACTAACTATTTACTTTTTCTCTTTATACTTCTTCTTAGTGTAGTAAACTCAGATAACCCCTAATCCTACAGATAACAAGTACATTGTTGATGCTGATGCGAACATTGATAAGCGCAGCAGGAAGAAAGCCAACAGCCATCGATAATCTCGAAGCGATTCCACGAGCAAGACAAGTGTACCGCGAACAACTGTAAGATGACGGTGGCGTTAGTGTCACGAACGGCTGACGTCCTGCGATTGCATCAAAGTCACGTTCCTGTTTCGGTTTTTTTGCCATCTTGCTTCCATCGTTGAAATTTTATCATTTCATTGATAGTGTCTTAAGCAGTTCAGGCTCTCTCCTTTTATAGACTCCATGATTAAAGACGACCGATGACGGCTGCCAGGAAGGAAAGAATGTTACAACATGGTGACCTCTCCTCACAGTTCGGATCGATTTCTTATCGCGATAATTTGTCTCCAGTTTGTCGATGTGAGTTCAAAGGAAGCGCTGTGCATACTTTTTGCAGTACGTTGGGAAATAGAGAGCGGAAGTCGATTTGTAAGATGAAGGCGAATGGAAAATATAGTTGGATTGATTTTAATGAACATGTTGATTAAGGGCCCAATCCGTTTTAATCTACACACTTATTTAATTTAATGTTTTCATTAGCTATCAGCCCATAAATCTTCCCTCTGTCGAAACCTAAAGGCTAAGATCATCTGATTGAATTGGCAGTCGCGATAAGCACTCTCTATCAGCTTTTTGTATCTGCGCCTCGCAGCTTCAGGTGTAAAAAGACCATCACCGTAGCACTTCGACAGCAGACCATTCAACCTACGGCCAAACCTCATCCAAAAGGTAATTTGTCTTTGATTAGTTCCCACTTGATAAATTGTCGCGCGCTTGTTGCAATGCCCGTCGGTGAAGTGATGGTTCTGGTGACAGTGGGATCCACTCTTCTGCTCCACCTCAATGATAGCAGCAGCAGCTCTGGAGCACCTCAAGATGTCGATTTATCACCGTTCGTATTTTTCTCTTGCGTGGTGGCGTTTTTACTCCGCGGCCTCCACATATATGCGCGGCACGGGTGGATACCGACAGAACGCGGCCAGAAGAAAAACTACCCAAAGAAACGAACTAAACGCTATTGACATCATTTCGATGTGCGATCCAAACGACACGACACAATGGAAGCAGCTATGGATGGATAATAAGATTTTATGGGTTTTATGGCCATGTCGTTTGTTGTGCTGTTTGAAAGCAATTACATTTACAACTGGTCGTAAACTGACGAGACTTTACAATGGCAAACATGCAAATTGACTTTGAATGGAGAACAAAATGAGTGGATTTGAGGCGATAATGTATTGATGTTCAGTGTGCAGGGGAGACCAGGGGTAAAATGAATATATGGCATACGATAGAAATTAAGAATATATAATTTATTAGGTCAATTTTGAATTTAATGGCTTTAACTGACTTAAAACATGAATTAAAGCGACTGGCCTGTACTTAAAACTATGAAGCTGTTCAGTTCAAAAATACTGCACTTGGATTGCATTTAATCATTTTATCATACTACATGGGCTGGTAAGTCCCGGGATTTTTCAAGAGATGGGGACATTGGAAAGTGGGCATGGCTCATTTCGAGGGGCTCATTTGTCGCTAGTTTGTGTCTGAAGTTTCATGACATTTCGTGCATGTATTTATAAGCAACAGTCGTTAAAGTGACGTTACTTTCGCCTTCGTAAAAATATGGAAAACCAGCAATACTGCATCTTGATCAAACATTGTTTTTTGATGGGGAAAACTTCTGAATAATCATTGCAATGGTTGCAGAAATGTTGTCCCACATCTCTTCACACCTCACTCTGGAAGGCCAAAAGAGGCTACGATTGTGGAAATCGTAAAGGAAGACTCGCTTCATGCCACAAAAAGCTTTTGCTTATCTTGCATTACAGGGGCCACATCGATAGAACCAACAGTGGATTGCCTTGGCGGTATTCGATGAATATGTTTCATAAGCAAGGAAGGCTCCGGCAGTGCACGTAGCTTGAGACGAATGTTGAGGGCAGTCGAGTGTGTGAATACGTTTGGGGTATTTGGTCCATACACTATGGTCAGATACATGATTATATTTTAGTATTTTTAAGACAGAAAAAGTTCCGCCAATCAACGTGTTCGGACAAACCGGGAAAGATATGGTTCGGCTATTGGCAGCCGAAAATAAACTGGCCAATTTCGAAATAAAAAGAGTTAATGCCGAAAAATTAACTATAAGGACGAAATCACTGGTTGATTTCAAGTCAGCAAAAGATGCGCTGATTTCTAGGGAGGTTCCACACTTCACCTATACCCCAAAAAGTGAAAAAAATCAGACCTTCTTGTTGAAGGGTTTGGACAGCGGAGAGGATACGGTCGATCTTCTTCAGGTGCTTAAGGACGCTGCACCAGATATTGACTTTGTTTCAGTCAAAGCCTTTGCGACAAGAAGGTCGACCGTAGAAAGGAAGAATTTACCACTTTACCTGGTACAAATTGCAAATAAGAGCAGTCCAAGTGCCCTTCAACAAATAAGGTACTTGAATTTCAGAGTGGTGAGGTGGGAACGCCTCCAGAAAAGAGAAGTCAACCAGTGTTACCGGTGTCAAAGATTTGGACATTCGGCTGCCAATTGTGCCATGCACTATCGTTGCGTTAAATGCAAAGACGACCATGCTCCCGGTGAGTGCAAATTGGCTCAGACGGAGCCTAAAGAAAAATTATACTGCGTTAACTGCGGTGTTTTTGGTCACCCAGCATCATATCGAGGATGCTCCCGATATCAAGATGCAAAAGTTAAATTTGCTCCAAAGCAAACACAAGTACACCGTAATATCATACCTTCCAACTTCGTCAAGCCCGGAGTATCATTTGCACTCGCCGCTAGAGGACCAGCAGAAAATGCTGGAAATAATGTAAATAATGTAAGTGGCAATAATGAGCTGCTTCTCAAAATTTACCAGCAATTTAATTCTTTATCGGAGAGAATCGACAAACAAGATTCAAAAATTAACTTTGCTTTTCAGCGTTTAGGTCTTTCAAATGCCTAATAATAACTTGTCATTCAGTCATATTCCCATGGATAGGCTTCGCCTCATATCGATCAATGTCAACTCTATCGTTGCTATACATCGACGTGATTATCTCCTTGAATTTGTTGTTAAGCAAAAGCCTGACATCATACTTCTCACTGAAACCCACCTCAATTCATGGCATTCCATGGAATTCAAAGATTTTGCATTCGTAAGAAACGATAGGATAATAGGTGATGGGGGAGGTGGCACCGGGATATTGGTTAGAAGACCCTATTGTTTCCAAAATATTGAAAAAGTCGAATTCAAAAACTTTGAATTTCTTGAAGTGTCCGTCATCAAAATTTCACTGCCAGGTGGGGATAACCTCTTCGTTATCTCTGCCTATGCAACTGGTCAAAATGTTCTCAAGTTCAAAGAGGAACTCAATTCCTTGTTTGAAATACTCGAACTGAACAGGCTGCATAACTATTATATTTTTGCCGGTGACCTGAATGCCAAGCATACATCATGGCTGAACGCCACCAATAATCCAAGAGGTGTATTCCTGAAGTCATGGATAACAGAGAACCAAATTGAATACAGGTGCAACCTATATGGGTCGGAGTTCCCAACATACCCTAGGACAAATTCATATTTGGACCTCTGCATTGCTGACGAAAGACTTGAATTCAGCTTTAATAGTCCTCAACGGAAACTGCAGGTGCTTCCTTACGATAGCGACCATAACGCAATCGTAATGGAAATCAATCATCAAAGGGATGATTTCTTCCTCATTCCAGTTCAACATGAAAACCATCGGTTGAATTTCAAAAAAACAGACTGGGGAAAGTTTCAAAAGAAGTTTAATCGGGAGTACCAGAAGCAATGTCCCTCTTCTGATGATGGCAACGCTTGCTCAATGGTTCCTAATAACAGAAATCTAACTGACGATGAAATAGATGTCTATTTGTCGAAGTTAGAGAAGCTGACGTTGGAAACGATTGAGAAAGTAGTTCCCAATAATAAACATCGAAACAATATGGAAGGATATGAAACACCAACCATCGCAAGGTTGAAAAGATTGAAAAGCCTTCTTCTCACCCGCGTCAACAATATTTATCGACGATTTTTGGACTACAACCATCCCTCGTTGGCTTTGTTGAAATTACACCTGAAGAATGTCCGGAACTTAATCCGTTCATACTTCAGGAGTGAGGTCAGCAATCAATGGGCGGAAAAACTGAGGGGTATTAGCCCACAGGACCCAGATGGGGTTTTCGCGAAAGTGAATAGCTTATTCCGCAGGAAGTCTCGAGTGAAGGTATCGAATCTTGAAGTCGCTAGTGATGAGATAAATCTTCTCGATAGAGCTGGTATCGAAATTGATAGTACGACTCCGGATAGAAATGGAAACAGGATTATATGTGATGGATTGCAGAAACTTGCCCTGATTGGAACACATTTTGAATTGGTCCATCTGCCAAACCCAGAGAGAAGGGATGAAATATTTTCGGAGGCCGTTGAAGCAAAAGTTTCAGACTTCAAATCAAGCCTGAACGGCCAATCAATTCTTCATTTCGATGAAACATTAACATCTGACCTCATACCGAGCTTGAATCTTATTGATTATTTTGTCAGCTATGAAGACTTGTGCTTCATATTTGGGAGAATAAACAACAAAAAATCATGTGGTACTGACGGTATTCCAAATATAGTTCTCCGACATTTGCCTGAGGTTGCTATTAGGAATTATTGCATATTGTTCAACAACATGTTGAACAATTCATATTTCCCAAATGAGTGGAAAAAGGCTAAGGTATTTCCGATCTTGAAGAAAGGAAAAGAATCTTCATGCCCCAAAAGCTATCGCCCAATCAGCTTGCTGCCTAACATCAGCAAGGTGTTTGAAGTGATACTCAACAGAGCATTAAACGCCCACATTGAGAAATATGAGTTGATGCCGAATTGCCAATTTGGTTTTCGTGCCAGGCATTCGACCATACATGCAATAACGAAAGTAACCTCAGACATCTGTTGGAAACTAAACAACAAAGAATGTGTTGGAGCATGTCTCATTGATATGGAGAAAGCCTTCGATGCGGGATGGTTAGATGGACTAATTTTTAAACTCCTTCAGGACAGGTTCCCCAGACACCTTGTCGCCATGATGTGTAATATGTTATACGGGAAATCATTTGTTGTAACTGATGGAAATCTGACAACAATGCGCGAATTCAAGGTCTTGAATGGTCTACAGCAGGGAACAGTTACTGCGCCCCTGCTTTTCTCAATATTCATTCGCAAGCTATTGAACAGCTTTGATTTTAATGTCTCGCCAACGCGATCATTGGTAGCGTTTGCTGATGATCTGATCATCTTTACGGCAGACCGAAAAGCTACAATAGTTCAGAGCAATCTTCAAAAAATGTTTAATGATGTGCAGCTTTACATCGACAATTGGCGAATGAAAATCAATGCGCAGAAGTGCGAAACAATTTTGTTTCGGACAACGCTGCAGGGGGCCAGTCAAGACCTGAAACGTAATTGGAAGGATTTCCACATTATGGCTGGTGAGGGTAGTTCAGAACGGGTTCCACATAAATTCTGTGTTCGATACCTCGGTGTTCATCTCGATCAGTATCTGTACTATACTGAACATGTCAAAATCATGCTCAGTAAAGCACTAAAAGTAGTCATGGCTCTTTGGCGACTCTTTCATTCCAGATACATTGATCGAAAAGTCAAAGTTATTTGTTACAAGACCCTGGTTAGGCCAGTTTTGACATACGGATGCCAGATCTGGTACAACCAGAGTGCTAGTACAATGGAAAGATCAAGAGTTTTCGAAAGTTAATGTCTTCGTGCATGTACTGGTTTGTACAGAAAGCCTGAGACGGATTGGAAGCACTATATATCGAATAGAAAAATTTATCAAGCCGCTCAAGTGACAAGAGTCGATATCTTCATATTGAAACTTCTTCGGAATCATATCGCAAGATCTGTAACTGTGAGTGAAAACCCTTGGATTTCACAGCCGTTCCACCCTACAGACGGGTATATTGTGACTTGCCTCACTACTGGCTTCGTTCCTCCAGAAGCATTCGTTTATTTGGACATGAATCGATATGTTTTTGATTCTGACGGCGTCCCAATCATATATCACATATACCGACGGGCCACCGATAAGAAGATAAAATATCCTCCGAATCTGAGTTCACGAGACCAACAATTCCAATGGAGATACTCATTTGCTAGATTCGTTGAGGCTGGTCGAGCTGAGATGGAGTAATCTAGGTATTGGTGGCTGAATGACAATGTCTAAATTATTCGTGTTTATTTTCTGTTTTTGTGCTTTTTCTCGTTACTTAGTTTTTCAGATTCATCTCATTATTGCTACATCTAGTATTGTTGTTTATTTGTATTATAAATTAGGTATAGGTTTCAATATAAGGTAATTTTTTTTTTTTTTGATTGAACTTATTTAGAATTAGGGTGTAACATATTAGGTATAGGATATAAGTTCATTGTTGTGTTAGTAGTATAAGTAATTTTTGAATAATGCTGAGTAGTTTTTTTTTTTCCAATTGAATCAAAAAATATCTAATAATATTAATTAATTTAAATTTGCAAGTGTATTTTTTTCATTAAATGTGTTTAACTGTTAACGTATAAATTTAGAGAGCCATTCGGGCCATTAAGTTTTTTTATAGTTTTATTGTTTGGAATTTGCTTTATGTTCTTTTAAAAATTTATAACGATTGGTATTAAATAAAGCGCTTTTGACTTTGACTTTGATAAGATGAAGCGGGGAGAGAAGTTCCTAGTAAATGAGAACTCACGTTTTCATTGTCTCAGCGATTTTAGCGGCAAACTAGATCAAAATTTCGTACTGGATTAATATTTATAGTCGTGGAGTCTTATACCAGTCAGTCGGTATTCAAGTCCAAAAGGGAGCGTGCTGCTACCCAGTAGTTTAACCGTACGTGCAGTAACGCGATTCAAATTCGAGTTCGAAGTGCTGTCCAGCATTCGACAAAATGGTGAAGGGTGAGGCCTTGGCTTGTGCCGCCGTCCTCAATCGGCCTTTTGGCGTTTCACGCCGTATGGCCACCTTGATCCATTAGCTCGTCCGGATGTTACCCTCTTCAGGATGGCTGATAGTAGATAAATCCAGTTGTAAACTGAATTAAAATAAATTCAGTTGTGATGTAAATGTTTCAAAAAGATGAACAAAATAAAAGCAATTCTTTGAAATTAACATCCGTCTTTGTTGATTTGGGTTAAATGGACAGAGTAGAAGGTAAGTGGTGGTACATCGAGTTCTCTCTCGGGAGCCTTAATGTTGTATATAGGATACGCATCAAATTGAGCTCCCAGTTCATACTAGTATACATAGGGTAGACTGGTTATGCAACAGCTATATTAATAATATGAATTGCAATTAGATACTTTTTTTCTTATCAAGTTTTTATACTTTTCCTTGATTTGTAATGATTGTGAAGAAACAAAGAAGTGTAGTTCCACATGGAAATGTTTGCGGACACAGTACGATGTTTTACTTTTCTACCCTTACATATTGGTATTCATTCAAAAATTTCGAACGTCACTGACGGTGACGCGTCATACAATCAGTATTATTAGACGAGTTAAGAGACAACAAGATTTTTAAGGGGAGGAGTTTGGATGAAACAATTAAAATGGACACTAAACGTCATTACTATAAGTAAATCTGTGTAATTTGTTTGTAACCCCTATCCTATACTATCATAAAAAAATTATTTATTCCACTCCTTATTGATTTTGCATATGTTTGTGAATTCCAAACTGTTTGTCTCGTTCTCGGCTTACCTTATGAATATGATTATCGCGCCAGCTTTGGTGCCAAGGCTATCGCCTAGTCATGGCTTACCAAATTTGAGTCCTAATAGAGTGTTCTGTCGTTACTTTCAGTATTTTATTGAGTGAATATCTTTAGCAAAGGTATCAATTCAAGTCACTACTTCTCTCAGCGGCGATGAAATCTAGTTTATATGTAAATATCATGGGTTCGGTAAAACATACTGCATTTTGTTTTTATAATTTTTTTCGACAATACAACTGGTTTAGTCTTCAGTCAAAATTTTTATCTGGGAGACCTTATAAACAAATTAAATCTTTTTAAATATGTTGCCATTAGATGATAGAGTGATGAGCTATGCTGTGCGTCTCAAAACAACATTTTTCAGGAAGTATCCGAATATCTGCTGTCATTGCCTTATTTTACAATGTGTTTTTACAAAATTTATTCCAGAACATCTTTTAAATTTTGACTATCATGCAATCTATTCATAAATAAATTTGCATTTAACATATGTTTAAATAAAATTCTTAAAAATATGCTTGAGATATGACGAATTAAGTTGATAAAGACAGGTCGAAAAATTTGGTAGGGGATGATTGAATTTTTGGCGGTCTTACAGTAAAGGGAAAATAAAGAGCTCTTGAATACATATGGGATTGCCGTTAGTTAATCTAGTGGTTAACCTTCTCTAGGTAAACCTTGGAAGTTACCGCAATTGCAGACATTAATATTTGGCAGAGGATTCTTTAACCCGGGGTGGCATTCTGATACCGGCTAGCGTTCAGTCGTGTTGTTGGACTTTTCGGGAAATCCTCTCGTCGTGCTAGGCTACCTCACATTGAAAACCTACCACAAAGAGAAAAAAGGCAAAAAAACTCGAGATAGCGAGAAAGGAGTTCGAGTAAATGGTAAAACTGGGACCGCCAAACAGCCAACGTTCCAGCCCATTAAATATGGTTAAGAAGAGGGATGGAACCTACCTGCCATATGGAGACTACAGGCAATTAAATGCCAAAACAATTCCTGATCGCTATCCTATCAAATATATCCAGGAATTCACGCAGTGTGTCTGTATGGAAAGTCAATTTTTTCTGTCCTCGATTTGGAAAAGGCCTACCTTTAGATTCCTATAGCCGAAGAGGACCGGGAGAAGTCTGCAATTAGAACTCTATATATACTCTAATACAAGATCATGAGCTTCGGACTCTGCAACGCTGCCCAAATCTTCCAGAGGCTTATAGAATCAAGTGCTTTTTAGATAGGAATTAGTCATAGTTACATAGACGACATTTGCGTTGCGTCACAGGGCAAAGAAGCACACCTTTGTCATGTACGAACAGTTATGAATCAGCTTGACAAGTTCGGGCTGAAGATCAACGTCTTGCACAGAAAGAAGTTACATTCCCTGGAGACCATATAAGCCAGGCTAGAATCCGACCAGCCCCGGACCAAATCGACGCATAAGCAAGGTTTCTGATACCGAGTGCGGCGAAAGAGCTCCACCAATTCATCTGCATGTTGAACTTGTATCAACTAATTTTACCGAACGCCGCACAAATTCAGGACCGTCTGCGAGTCCTTATCAAAGGAAGACGCCAGAAAAACATGCGAAGAGTGCAAACAACGATTTGTCGACGTGATTACCTTGGCACACATCCGGTATCAGACGCAAAATTAGTACTACACCTGGACACATGCAACTTGGCCTCCCTAAACGCTCCCACCGGACCATGAAGTCAGCAATAAAATGTCAGGAAAACGAACATTGGACAGAAGTACTTCTTCTTCTTCTTAGCACTACAGCTCCTCTCGGGCCTTAGCTTCCTACAAATAGCGCCTCCAACTGTCTCGGTTCATTGACCGCGTCCTCCAATTTCGAAATCTGAGCTGCGATGAACTGTCTTCGTCGACCGAGTCAGACCAGCGTTTCCTCGGTTTACCCACTGCTCTCCAGCCTTCAGTTCTCCCAATGAATACCTTTTTGGGTATCCGTTGTTCGTCCATATGATTCATGTGTCCAGCCCATTGCAGCTTCCGCAGTCTTACAATCGTTGAGACCTCCAGTTCACCAAAAATTTCATACAGATCATGGTTGTATCGAATTCGCCATTGGTCCCCGTCCAGCTTCGCTCCGATTATTCGAAGCTAGACGGGGACCAACGGCGAATTCGATGCAAACATGAGCTGTATAAAATTTTTGACTAGAAGTACTGCCACTTATTATGCTCGGTCTTCAAAACTTTCATTAGGGGGATATCAAGGCAACACCAGCGGAAACGGTGGACGGCACCACCTAAAGATGTCATACGATTTTTTCGAGCCAATAAAATATAACGGAGCGGATACGGACTTCATCCAAAATTTTTGAGAATTAATGTAACAAATACACCCAGTTCCTACATAAAACCACTTGAACAATTAAATTTCCGCGCAAGAAGACTTAAAAGCCAGCACACATGTCCTTTTTTACGCAATGAATCAGTCCACGGACCACTTAAAACATCGTACGATTGATCATATCGAGTAGTCATCAAAAACGACAAGATGTTTGATGTTGGAGTCAATAACTGCTCAGTACGAAGAGAAAAGAGGTGAAGATACCAATATATATGAGGTGGAGCATACCGTCCGGTCATTTCGCGAATAAAGGGCCAATAATCCCCATACGTTAGCTTGACCATGGTCCTATTCCCTACATCGGGAAAATATCCAAGGGATAGTCCCACACCGTACGCAAAGTGATGTAATACCAGTTACTGAAATTGAACTACTAGAAGATGCTACCCACTCAGGGAAATAACGTGTTCGAGATGGACCAAGCCACTAGAAAATTGTTATATTTCCACCAAATGGAAGCAAACCGTTATCACAAATACGAGGGGTTTTCAAATATAAACGAGCTTTTTGCAAAAAAAGGAATTTATTTTACAGCTGTGGAGAAGACACACTATATAGTTATTTTTCTATATTACATAGTTACCCTTCCACTTCCACTACCACTTAACAGGTAGTTGGATCATGCCGTTTTCGAAGAACGACTTCAGGCGGATAACCAATCAATTGCGCACAAACTTTTGAATCTCTCGATCGTTCGCAAAACGGTTACCTCCAAGTGCTTCCTCGAGAGGCCTAAAAATATGGAAATTGCAAGGTGAAAGGTCAGGGCTGTAGGGAGGCTGATCAAGTGTAGCCCGATGCATATTATCCTGCAGTGCGGGGTCCAGCATTGTCGTGCAAGAGCAGGATGTTCCGGACGGGTTAATGGCGCCTTTTTGACAATATGCAGTTCGCATGTTGTCAAGAAGCTCACACTCTAGTAAGCAGCGTAACTGTGTTACAATGATGAAGGATTTCAACGAGATAGAACTCCTTGAGAGTCCCAAAAAACCGTTGACATCACCTTACCGGCTCACGAGCAAGTTTTGACTTTTGATGGTCCTGTCTTCCTCTTTTACTCCACTTGACTCGGGAGTGTCGTGCTTTCAATCATGACCATGAAAGTAATCTTCCCAAACTGAACAAGCACTCGGTCTCGAATTTTAGCTGGTCTGCCGCCTTCCTTTATTATGATACGCTGCGCAAACGAAGGATGAACTCTCTTTCGCTAATTGTAAGAACAACTAAACAAACCGGAAGGATGGTCGGTCAGCTTAGCTTTGAGTCATCTAGACTAGTTCCCCCTGACTTTCTCGACGCTCCACCTGCCTTCGACACGTTTTCTAAGCCCGCATAAGTAAAAGGCTCGTTTATATTTATGTATGTTCAATGCCCACCTGCTGGCATACCCGAACGATGGTAAAACTCTTCTGTAATAGCAGCGCCATCGGGCGGTGAGGTTAACTACTTGTTGAATGACCCTCGTAAATTTTACAACATGAGGGAGCGCAAACCTTTCTTAACTCCAGAGCTTATAAATTCAAGACGCAACTTTTTACTGTAAAGATGTTTGTAGCTGTATTTCCTAGGAAACTAAGGCCCTTTTACTAAAATTGAGACCTGTCAGTCTGTCCGTCTATCCATCCATTCGTGTGTCAGAGCAAGGGATGATCTTTTTCAAAGTTTCGATACAAAAAATATTGGATAGTCTAAAACGTATTGAGCCTTTGTTGTCACTAGATGATGTTCGTTGTCATATATGGGGCAATACTAATCAGATTGAGCCAAACTGACATGCTGACATTCCAGTCTACAATTTTCATATGGACAGTTTTGTATTTCGTCATTCGTGTCAAAAGTAGTATCCATTTAAAAATGAGTGAAATTTCTGCAAAAATTCGTTATATTTTACAATTCCACTACGATCAAGGTGAGAATGCACCGCAGGCTCGAGAAAAAATTTGAGGTGTCTACGTTCAAGATACTTTATCAAAAGCCGCAGCCAAAAGATGGTCCGCTCGCTTTCGTTCTGAAAATTTTAATGTCATAGATGCACCGCGCTCAGGTCGACCAATCACTGGAAAAGTCGATGAAATCTTACAAAAATTAAAGAAGACCGACACATAAGCAGCCATGACATTGCTAAGGAACTGAATATCCATCACCAAACAGTTTTGAACCATTTGCGTAAGGCTGGATACACAAAGAAGCTTAACGTTTGGGTGCCGCATGAATTAACACAAAAAAATTTGATCGACCGAATTTCCATTTGCGAAATGCTAATAAAACGCAACGAAATCGAGCCATTTTAGTAGCAAATCATTACGGGCGATGAAAAATGGGTAAAATACGAGAATGTCGTTCGAAACAGATCATGGTCAAAAAAGGTGACATCACAAACGACTTCCAAAGCCAGGATTGACACAAAATAAGGTTATGCTGTGTGTATGGTGGGATTGGAAGGCAATTGTTTATCATGAGGTACTAGAACCTGGCCAAACACTCAATTCGAATCTGTACTGTCAGCAATTAACCAGATTGCAACAAGCAATTCAAAAAAATCGGCCAGAATTGATCAATAGAAAGGGTGCTGTCTTCCATCATGACAAGGCCAGACCACACACATCTTTGATGACCCGGCAAAAATTAAAGAGCTTGGCTGATGCATCCACCGTATAGTCCAGACCTTGCACCATCAGACTACCATTTGTTTAGGTCTCTGCAAAACTTCCTTAATAAAAAAAATTCACTTCAAAAGGGGACTGTGAAAATCACTTGGTCAAATTTTTCACCGATAAACCACAGAAGTTCTACACAGATGGAATAATGGCTCTACCAAAAAAATGGGAAAGGGTCATAGATAATAATGGACAATATGTACTTAAATAAAATCCATTTCAAATAAAAGAAATATTCAATCGAAAAATGACAAAAAATACTTTTTAGACCAACATTTATAAGGCTTAGAAGGTGATCCCCGCCATAGGTGATAGTGACTCTAAAATCTTTTTTTTTGAAGATGTTCGTTATGGGTATGAAATGAACAGACTTATTAGAATTTTCAAAATCAAGTGCCATAAATGTGGTAGCAGAGGTGAAACGCGCAAGGGAAGGCAAATATGTGAAAAATTTGTATCCCTTGTCTCCTCGCGGTCGGACGCCTTTGCGGACATGAAAATAGATCTTTATGAGTACAAGGCCAGCAAATATGTATGTCGGAAGCCAGAATTCGATAAACTTTAGTACGATTTATTAATTTTACAATTTTTCGTACAAAATAAAAAGGGGATCTTTAAACTAGTCAAAAGCTCATATTTAAGTGCCTAATTGGCAGGTGCATGCACTCGGAAAGTATCGTAAAAATCGAGCATCAAACAACAAAGTTACGGTCGATTGAATATTCTACAATTACAACAACTAAACCACGCGTTACTGGTGAATTCACATTTTCAGACGATATAGACACTACAGATATGTTTGGATTTTGAATGAATTTTCAGAAATGTTGTGCAATACTCCTGTGTTATCACAACTATTCAGACAATGAAGTCAACATAATTTACACAAAATGGCGGCAAATTTAATCAAGTTGGGTAAACAGACCTACGCTCATGTCAGAAGGGTTTTGTATCCAACTTCTCAGAAATGCAGTCACCAGCAATGAATAACGTCAAGAAATATGTCAAAGAGATGTGCCCGTTCAAAGGAAAATCCATTGCATTTCTACTTTCAACGGTCGCCATTTTGTTGATTTCTCAAAAATATTTCTTAAGGCTCATATTGGAAAATTTCAAGAGGATAAAGTCAAAACTGCAGTGACTGATTCGATGGAAAGTCCATAAAATACCAAAATCATGTGTTATTGTTGTTGTAATTGGAGAAATTTCAAACGGCTATAACTTCCGTGTATATCATTCGCTTTTCAGCAAACTTACAAAGTTTAAGAAGTCATAGTAGGACTACGTAAATATCGAATATCGTTCAGTTTAAGGATACCAATGCGATTTTATTGGGGAAATTGTGAAACTCAAATATCATACTATTATTAACAAAGTTGAGCGAATTTCGACTTCTAAGGTATTTTTTGTTGTTGTACTCATAAACACCTACCATCATAATTTTTTTCAGATTTTTCGGATCACAGGTGTCCAATCGCGAGGGGGGGGGACCAATTTTTCATGTATTTCCCCTCCCTATGCGCCCCTCGAAACAAAAAGTGTCAAATCAAGACCTGTTTTGAAAAGTTCTCATCAAGACCTTTCATTTGATACCTATATCGGCGACCTTTGATGAATTTTTTTTTTTCGGAGGCCACTCCCCTATACGGGGAGACCCCCCTTAAATACATTATAAAATTTTTTTGTAGGTGAACTTTGAAGAGAGCACCACTTTACACCTGCATACAAAATTTGATGTTTCTAGCTTAAGTAGTTTGCGAGAAAAAGTGCTGTGACACACGGACAGACAGGTCGCGAAACTAGTAGGGTTTTAAAATTATTTTACAAAACCCTAAAAAGGGGAGGCCGTGTTTTATTTTTACAAGCTCGAATCAAGGAATCTACGTAGGAGCCTAGTTGTGAATAACAACAAATCATGACACTGTTTGATTTACTGATTCGTTTGCAAAACCCTTCTAAAAGTCCTACTACCTTGACTTGTTAGTCTAAATAATTGTAGTCATTTATGTTAGTTTAAAATTAGTATCATCATTTTCATTGATTGTTTATTATCTATAATGCACTCTCTACACTTATAAATATTAAATTTCAGAATTTCCAATATTGCTAGCATGACTGAGTGAAAGAAATAAAAAAAAGATACGTTTTTCCTTGATTTCGATAGTCTCAACGCAGATACAGTCTTCATAACTAACAATCAAGTCGAGATCAAGGACCTTTTTTGTTGTATTTGAGAGCGTGTCACCAACGAATTCAAACAATCCACGTGTCTATCACCCGCACAAGGTACACAGTGCACATACCGTTGGTCTTGGATTAAAGGTGCCAACAAGAAAGTAAATAAGTGGTAAACATTGAAAACAGTAACAGGTTCGAGAGTTTCCCTCGTTCATCAAACAATTTATGAAGTCGCGACAAGTTGTGGGTATAACATGGCTGTCGTGCTTTCAGCTATTTCCTATTCGAGTTCATAAACTCATTCGATATTAACAAGCGTGTGAGATGCGTGTGCTAAGGAATGAATATAACTGAGGGCTATAAATTAAATTGAATAGCTGCCTGGAATATAGTTATGGGGAAATTGCGAGACATAATGATAGTAGATTGAAGTCTCCGTTCCCATTAAGTCGATAAAATAAAACATTTTGCAAATTAAAATGTTTGCTTCGGGTAGCCTTTACCATTAAATCTCGGTGAAATTTCCTGCACTTTTTTAGTACCTCCCGGGCTTTACTGTCAAGACTTACCAGTTTTTTGTTAGCCCAATGATTATAAATAAGATGTACGTACCTGAAATGGTAAAGAAAATTTATAAGTCAAACAGAGAAAACATAAAATAATTTTATTACAATCATCTTAATTTCAATTCGCAATCACTCTATATCACTAAACAATATCAACTTCGTACCCTTAAATCATTGATTCAACAAACATTCCAATTTTCATTCATTCAATTACTCTTATATTTACAAATTATCCGGAAAAATTCAACACAGATTTTCAAAACCATCAAATCGCTATCCAATAACATATAAAACATTATTATCATCCTTCTCCACACAAACAAAAACATTAAAGCAATAACAAATCGATCACGGGGGGATGAAGATGCGGAGGAACATTTATAGTACGACAATTTAATCCATTTGAAAAAACACAAAACTACACATATAATAATTGTACAAGGAAATTCCAATGGTTGTATAGTGCGATATGGGGTAGGTGGGTGGATGGCAGTGATGACTCCCAAAAAATGGTTGGGAGGGAACTGGGACTAGTTAGCTGAAAAACAGATACACTATAAACACAGGATGGACGATGCGATTTGATCAAAGTATGTGTATAAATTCCAGATGATATTTTTATAAAAGGAAATAAACATTCTATCGTCATCAAATAGAAAGCAAACATACATTTTGATATGAGGAAACGGATGGAGAAGCCGCTCCGGTGTTTTGTCCTTGTCGACAAACTCGTCAGACTAGAGAAGGGGCGATTCAGCAGAAGTAGCAACCAAAATTCTAGGGAGACTCGTTAAAGTCCAGAAGGACTCCATTTGAAGCTCCGATCAATTTTTCATATTTTTTCTGGCAACTTTAATGTGTCCTTGCTTTGTCCGACACAGTCTGTGTGATTCGTTTTTTTTTTGTTTCTCCGGAGTCCGTATCTGAACTTTATCTGGGATTTTATTGTTTATTCTTCAGCGAAGCGACAGTTTTTCTTTCTGCAGGACATTTCCCCGGAAAATCAAATGGAAATGTGTTGTTTGGTACGCAGGTTTGTCGATTGGTATCTATTTGGTTTGTATGAATCGTTTATTCGCTCCTCGAATCGAATGATGCGAAGGATATTGTGTTTCCTTAGGGAATTTCAGTGAGCTTTAAGTATTAGATGTTGTTATTACTCTTTTTCTGGTTGATGGAGGATATAAAATGGTATGCGAGGTTTAGTGAATTGAACTGATGGATATTGGGTGATTTTGATGAAATTTAATGCAATCAATTGTTTAATCTGAAAGCATGCATGATTTTTCGATTTTTATCTTTTGATCAATATGAAGGCAAAACTAATCTCACGATGAAAAACTTCTTGGGAATATAACGATGCAGCGAGCGAGTAACAAAGAAATCATTTTACTGGAGCCTGCCTTATAAACACCTAAAATCGAAAGGAACGATTAGATCATGGTTTAGGTTTTCTATTCAATTCTGTGTAAGAGTGTGCATTTTCACGATTTGGTGTTATAAAACTAAAGTCAAGTTAAAGTTATTACCACTTATTAATTTCTTGGATAAATGGCTACAAAACAAAACTATTAACAAGTTGGGCAAACAGACGTACGCTCATGTCAGAAGGGTTTTGTATTCAATTTTCAAAATGCAGTCACCAGATTGAATAAAGTCAAGAAGCATGTCAATGACGATTTTATTGGAGAAACTATGAAATTCGAAGATCATACTATTATTAACAAAGTTGAAAGAATTTAGGCTTCTGAGGTTTTTGTTATTGTTATACCCATAAATATCTCCCATGATAATTATTTCAGATGTCCATTCGCGAGGGAGGAAACACATTTTCATGTATTTTCCCCCTGTGCGCCCACTGAAGCAAAAACTGACAGTTTAAGAACTGTTTTGAAAAGCTCCCATGAAAACTTTCATTTCATACTCATATCGGCTACGTTTGATGAATTTTTTTTTGTCAGGGGCCACTCTCCTGTACTGTTATCATCGATTAATAGCCAATTTTTTCGAATCCTAGAGTTGTTACAAAGCCCTTTTGTTAGAAGCTCCCTCCCGCCTCCTTGACTTGTTTCACTTATGAGTATTAATTGTAGGTACTCAGCTTCAGTCATTCATTAAATTGAATCAAGTGTTCAAAGCGTGCACCTTAAACGTTGAAGTTGTGAAAAAATAACTCAAAATTATTCAATCTTCGCATTTAAAACAGCCACTATTTTGTTTTACGATTACTGATACCACTAGCTGAACTGATTCTCAAAGTTATTCATGGCAAATATCATTCCTGAAATTTTCATGCAAATCCTAACAAAACTGTAGTGTCTGAGTCGGTAAAAAGCGCATGTTGTTCCATAGCCATATGCCATAGTAATACATGCAGCGCATATTGTTCCATAGTAATACAGGAAAATTCAAACCGCTATAACTTCGCTAAATATGATGCAATCTTCATGAAACTTGCAGGATTAATCAATCTTATAAATAGACATCTGTGTACTGAAATTAATTGAATTTAAGGGTACCGTTAAGATTTTATTCATGAAAACATAAAATCGATAAATCATACTATTACTAACAAAGTTGAGTGAATTGCGACTTCTCACGTATTTGTTGTTGTTGTACTCATCAAGGCCTAAATTCTTGATTTTTTTCAGATTTTTCGGATGGAAGGTGTCCAATCGCGAGGGGGGGGGACACAAATTTTTCGTGTATTTCCCCTCCCTGTGCGCCCCTCGAAGCAAACTTTGCCAAACTAAGACCTGTTTTGAAAAGTTCTCATCAAGACCTTTCATTTGATACCCATATCGGCTACCTTCAATGAAATTTTTTTTTTTGGGGGTCACTCCCCTACATGGGGAGACCCCCCTTAAATACCTTATAAAATTTTTTAGTAGTTGAACTTTGAAGAGATCACCACTTTACACCTACATACAAAATTTGATGCTTCTAGCTTAAGTAGTTTCCGAAAAAAACTGCTGTGACACACGGACGGACGGACGGACAGACAGACAGACGGACAAACAGGACGCGATTTTAGAAGGGTTTTGTAAAATTATTAACGAAACATAGGCTGCAGATAAATAAACGAAGATAATTATGAGGCATTAGTTTGCGTACTTTTCTACTATGTAGTGGACAAGAATGCTGAGTACAGCACAATACAAAGACCACAATTGAAGAGTCCAAGGCCTAAATAACATGTACAATTTTCATGTCGCAAATTTTTACATAAAAATCACACTGGACCCAGCATTCTACGTAATGCTCTATGTACTCTTCAGAGTAGCTAGGATACACAAGCTTTTTGGTTTTCCGGCAGTCAACTTTCTTTGCTTTCTTTGATGCAGGTCCTATTTTTTTTGGAGCAGTTTCGTCAAGTTGGCTTCTAAGTGGAAACTGCTTAATATATCAGATCTTTTCCCCTTTTACTGTATGGATGTTGCACAGAGGATAAGGGTATGGACAATTGTGAAACTTGGACAAAAGTAGAGCTTGACGGAGTAGTTTTCGGAATTCGATGATAAGTTGTGTGATTGTTCAGATATGATGTCAGCAGTTTCTAAAATATTCTCTCCAATCGGAAAGAATTTCCTTACATCCAGGCGTTGGGACCCTCTGGGATCGTTGGCATGACAACGTCTAGTGTTTGTAGAGCTATATGAATAGGTGCAGCTTCTTGTGGTATTTTGGTAACACTTTGGGCTATAAATCAACATCGATGAAAATTTCGTCAGTTGTAGTGAATTGGGTTTATATAAAAGTCCGGGAAGGACTGTAGCGATGGTCTGTTGCCTCGGCGAGAGAGTATGGTGGCTTTCGCCGAGATTGGCCTTGTCTGAGGACGCGTGAATGCGCTGGCAGGCTAGCATTGCGGTGTAGGGGGGCAGGTTCTTTTCCCCAGCACAAGGACCCACTGCAAAAGAAAGTTCACATCCACGAATTTCGAGGTTCAAACGAATATCGACCGAAGTCAGGAATGAGGTAACGTACTAAGGGTCAAAAATTGTTGACTCAGAGGGCAAACCGGGCCTGAAGAAAATAGACGAACTTAAGAGGACTTCGTCGTTACCGACGATACTTATGGCCCCCAAATAAGAGTGCGACATCCAGGTGGAAGCGGTGCCGCCTCGCACTCCCCAAGCGGATTAAGATTCAAATGCAAGCGTGGCCATATATTTCCCATTTACGTGGAAAACTCTTACAAACATAATTTTCATGAATTTTTCCTTTAAATGAAAAATATAAACCTGACAAATTTATGTCATAGTATCACGTGAGGGAATCACATAACCCTATGCCATAAATAGGCACTTGAGCGGAAGGCCACCCTACCCTGCAAGAGCACCTGTGGACACGTGAAAAGGGGTGAGCTCACCCGATGGCTAGCTCACTATAGTGGAGGGGCCAGCCAACGTGGCGGGTCCCACACCCGGTCACGTTTGTCGAAAGAAAAGACCGAGTTTGGATTTTGACTTACCTTTCCATTTTTATTTCATTGCGATAAGTGAAGAATTATATGCAAAGGCTAAATGCGTTTAACAGTAATGCCAAAAATGAGTTACAAGTACGGGTCGTACATTTATATGTATGATTTGTATTTTTAACTGGTATTTATATAACAAAAATGTAAATTTAATCAAAAAAACTAGAATTTAATCAAAAAAATAGAATTTATAAAAAATGATGCAAATTAAATAAGCTTGAAAGGATGTAGAATGAGTATAAGGATGAGATGATCTTAATGTTGAATTGTGTATGTCATTTCTTCTTTTGTTTTGCTGATTTGAAAACTTGATATTAATGCGTACGAAACAACCGCTTCCCCAAGACTTCAAGATTTTAGTTTATATAATATACAAAAAAAAATTTAAATGTAAAACGTTAGACTTCTATTCTTTATAGTCATGTCTGGAGGGATTTTCGTACGTTTTTTTAAATATTTTTTATGTATAACCATGTATATAAGTAAATATAAATATATATGAATATAGAAACAACAAACGGGTACTCAGCGACATCCTCGACGAGCGCCCGCTGGTGATTCCTGAAAGCTTAAATTCCGTTACGAGTGCTTGCACAAAATTATCGCTATTTAGAATTAATAAAAAGGGTGAGAAAAATTCCACATCACACGTTTGCACTGTATATAAATTAACTTCTTTAATCATGTATGATGTCGAGATAAGCTGCTTTTGGTCAATTACATCAACACGTGGTTCAGTTATAGCTACTTTTCGAATAAAACTCATATCAGCTCCATAAACCTCATTGCATTTCCTTTTTGCCACGTATCTCTTGCGAGCAACACCGTATTCATCATTGATTCGAAAAATAAACAGTATCCAATCTATTCAGATAGTATATCAACTTTCTCAATCCCATCTGGCATTTCCACGTCCTCGACTTTTCCTACTTAAAGTAACGTACACAAAAGATTGCGGCGTTGGCAACTTCTAATGGAATTGAGCCCACCAGATAACCAAGAAGCTTTAACATTGGAATGTCGTTGCTGCTGTTTCCGGATTTCTCGTTCTTCTTCGGGGACCTGATTATTTCTGGGGGACGGCTCGAAGTGCTCACAATTTGCACAATAACTTTATCTGATAATTAATACATTACAGCATTAGTTCAAATTTTCCCTCTTCGATATTTATCATTTATGAAATGCTTTGCTTGAATAAACGTCAGGGATAAATTCTTTCATCAGCACTGTCGCATGTCACCATTCGGTCCATTTCCGCAATTTTCATTTATATTTATTACAGTTATCGCGAGTGTTCAATACTCTTTTCGTTTACAACGATGGGCCGTGCATGATGATCGGTATAAATGTTTCGTTCTCAATGGAAAAATAAATTCCTGTTTTTTCTAATTAATTTTCCTGCTTACGAAAGGGCCCACAGAGGAAAGGCTAAATTTCGCATCACACATATTTGTTCCATTCATGGCAGTATCTCTTCTTATAGGAACTTTGGTGATTATTCCGTTATCGCTAACGACTCGTGCCGGCTGACTACCGGGCACAATTGGCGTCAACGAATGCGAACCACACATAGGAATGAACAATGGATTCTCGTAAAGTAATTTATAAGTGCAGTGTGATTTTACCACCAACGATTTAGCACGAAACGATTTTTTGAAACCCTCTTAATCCGCACAAATTGAATCATATCGTATTCGGAATGATTTTTCCCGCCATGCGTTGTCTTTGGAAATCACGGTATTATCTTCCCCGACGTGATCGCTGTAGCGATTCAGAGCAGACTCCTCGCTCCGTTCAAATTCCAGCGTAACACTCATGCCGCTCTCGTTTCTTGTGCCCAAGCAGATTTGCCTCCTTGGTTGCCCGCCGTCCACCGTATCGTCACGCGCAACGGTGGATTGAGACGAGCATCTAGTTCAGCCACTGTAGAGTGCATTCGGAAATGCAAGCCGTGGATGGACTGTATAATATCAGTGCTTTTATGTCCGAAATTTTAATTGCACGTTTGAATTATTTAATTAATAGAACAAAATAATGTAGAAAAATTTAAATAATAATAAATAGATAAATATCATAAAGAATATAAACATAAAGAAAAATTTAAATTTAATGTAGAAAAAAAAGATAATACGAAATTTATATTTATAATTAAAAAAAATAATTTATAAAACTATAAATTGGAATAATTAAATTTTTCAACTCTGCAATTAAAATTCGGGTCAGTGTTATACCGGTTTTTGAGTAGTTTGCTTAGGTGACTGCTCGATTACTACACAGTAAATGGTTATATTCCAGCTACTCTGAATCCTTCAATAGCATTAGCAACCGTTGCCATTTTCGCATATGCAGGTGTGAATGTTCTTGCTATCTGGAATGTGGCTATATTTTGGCCCGGAATGATTGCGCTACCAATTTTTAAATTCAGCTCAATAATACTTTTCAAGGAGCTGAAAAACATCTGCAAAGCGGCTGGCTTCTATGGCTGCTAGATCTATATGATTTTTGCGACAAAAGTCAACAGCAGCGAGCGTACAATGAGACGAATGATTGTCAAGGATCATGTTGTCGTCGAAATCTACCCGTGTTTACACCTCCACTCATTTATACCTCTCACCGACCTCGGACTCCAGTAAAAGACGTTATATCAAGGGTTAACATTTAAATATTTTATTTGTTCTGATAGTTTAGCAAAAATCAGTTTCAGGAAACTGGTGAGAACTGCTAACCTCATTTGCTTTGTTGTTGGCGGGTTGGGTCTTCTCCCATTGCTTCGGGCGTGGTGTGGATTGCGGAGAGGCCTAGAGGGATGCCTTTGTAAATGACATGCGCGGCTGATGGGCAGTCTTAGAACCCACAAGGCTAATCCTTTTCCCAAGTTGTGACTAGCTAGCTGGGATTCCGTTTAAAGTTTGATGTGTCGGACGGAGAGGAAGTTCAATACGCAATAGAAGAAGCCACAGGGCTATTATTAGACCCAACGTATAGTTAGCTATACCGGGTTGCGTTGAAACTTGTGCTGCGTATCACGCGGAGTGTCCAATATTCAATTAGAGCTACAAGGTTATTCGTAATCCCAAGCTACAGTTAGCTAAACTGGGTTGTGTTGTGGGTAGTGAAGAAATAACTGCACGCCTTCCTCTTAACCTATGCTGCTTGAATACTATTTATTTGCTACACTAGTAATTAATTATTGAATACTTTATAAAAATAAAAAACCAATATTGGTAGTTCTGAATGACTGATTTGTTAATTTACGATTGCAAATAGAATAATTATAATTCTCGGGATGCATAGCCCATCAGTCAATGCGCGGATTCAGGAAACGCTTAGATAGTGTCAAAGTTAGTGCATTACAATCGGTGATGATTTTGAATTGGATACCTTCGAGATATGTACGGACACGACTTACAGCATAAACGACAGCTAGCGCCTCAAGTTCAAAACGTTGGTAGCGCGATTTTGCGTGTGGCACAGCGGGAAAAATAAAAAACAGATTGAAATGTGCCATCCGGCTGCTTCTGGATAAGACCGGTCCCGAAACTTTGCGAACTTGCATTAGTATGCGATTCGACCTCACGTTAAGGATTGTAGATGACAAACACGGGGGCGGACACAAGACAATCTCGCAGTTTATGAAATGCCTCAACGCACTTCTAGTTAAATAAAAATTTTTTATCTTTCTTTACTTGGTTCAATACAGGGAAAAATTGGGAACAAATATGTGGAAATGCGAAAGTAACCCAAGGCAGGATTGTGTTTTTCGGAGAGAAGTAGACTTCCGTATAGCTTCGATATGAGTATCATTTGGACGGATTCCTTAAGAAGCGGCGGTATAGCCTACAAAATCTATGTTCAACTGAGGGAGGTTGCATTTGGCTTGATTAAGCTCCAACCCATACGCAATCAAGAAGTCAAACACCCGGGATACTATTTTAACCTGTTTTTCTGGTGTGACAGTTGCCGTCAGAATATCATCCATGTAAATAATTAACTGTCCAGCGAAGATCATATCTGGTAAAATCAGGGAAATAAATCTCTGGAACACGACTGGACCATTTTTGAGTCCAAATAGCATACGGGTGGATTCGAATCGCCCAGAGGTACACAACGAATTCCTCATCCATTTCCACTTGGCGAACCCAGTTTTTCAAATCAAGGAGGGAGAAACATTTTTTCCCATCAAGATATTCAAAGCAATCTGCTGTTGGGCGTAAAGGTTAGTTATCACGAACGGTTGATTTGTTAGTCCCGCGATAATCGACACATTCGTTCCATGCCGAATTTCTTAAGTAACATTGCTAGAAGGGATGCGTAGGTGGAGTTACCAGGCTGGACTAATTTTTCATCAAGAATCCTTCAATCCTTTTTGAAACTTCCTCACGTTTTGCATAGAATAATCGATGGGGAGGGCAGGAATATGGTATATCGGACGTGTTTAAGTTTCAAGGGGAGTTTTGGTAATTCATGATTCGGACGCAATATATCTTGATATATCTTGCTTTAATAAATACACGGCAACGGTCTGCCCATTCTAAACCAAAACGAAGATCGATTTCCACTTCTTCAATATCATCGGGTTCATCAGTATTTTGATCGCTTCTTTAATATGCGAACAAACTTCATTCTTTATCGATGGTAATTGTTCAACACAGCGTTTAAGCGGGCATTCGTTATGCAAGTGTCCCATTGATAATAATCAGACGCTAGTCCAATTTGAACTTTGGCGTTGAGATTTGATAGGGAATCTTATTTCTTGACCGGAACGGTATTCGAAAAGATGATATGGTAAGTACCGCGCTTAACCATGTGAATATTATCTGATTTGTCAATCAGTATTCATCACAGCTGGGTAGGCTGATAGTCTGACAGAAATACCGCAGGCACAACCTCGTTGCCTTCAACGAGCTTTGAACGTGGGCGCTGCTGCGCAAGTGATGAGCACTCTAACCACTACACCATGCGAACTACAAGTGTCCCAGTTAGTAGCAGGTAAAACAGGAACCTTCGAATCTCTTAGACATGTTGCATTGTGTGGAAAAGTGTCCCTAGGCACGGCAAATTTTAGCATCTGGACAACTGGTTTCCTACGGCTGCGGAAGATGATAAGCCTGGTGATATCCGCACCTAGTTTGTTTGTTCACGAATTAGTTGCTGTGTCATGGGGCGTGAGATAAAAGTTGTGGCAGTTTGTGAGCACGGAGTCACTCGTAAATATGCGAAAGGTTCTTCAATTGTTGGGTCCCCTGCGACATTCCTTAAACGCTTTTAAAAGCATATTGCCTAATAATCTCCTTAGCTTCCAAAAGTTTATTAGTATTTTATATTCTTGTTTTTTTTTTATTTCTTATTTCAAATTGTTCACTTTGTTTTTGTCGCATGCATTATATTATATTTCATTACCTATTTTGTAATTGGATTCATGGATCTATAAAATAGTGTAAATAAATTGTTCCAATGACTGGGCGCCATACAAGATCTGCACATTGCTTGATTACTCATCGAGTCCATTTATGGCAGATTGGACAATGTCGCGCTAGTCTACCACAGTTTTTCGGGCTATCTCCCGCATACAGAGTACGTATCGAAAAATAGTTTTATCACAACGTAGGCGTCGATGACTCAACTGTTCATATACTTCTCTACAGAAAACTTCGTGTCAATCTCACGCGCAAAGTTGATCGCACGGCAACACTCCTCAAAAATATCTTGGCAGATCCCTTCAATAACCGCCGAGTGCAAGACTGTATGCATGTATCATCCAACCCTATTAAATTTGTGGCATCTGCGAAAGCGCTAATACAATTTCTCACTCCATAGGCATTGAGCGGGAAAAATGCGGCACAGTAATACCCCGAACTTAAGCGATAGATGGGACCGAGCGCGATTCGTGTAAGTCGGATTCGCATAAGTCGGGGTACAATTATCTAAGGATGTTTAGTTGGGACGGAGACTAAATAAAACAATAATTTATGAAATAAATGTGTAACTAATTGTAAATAATATGACAAATTATATTATTACAAACTGTATAAACACAATCCGAAGTTATTTTGATGTAGAAGGTTTCATAAAATCTAACAAAGTCAGCTGACGAATCAATAATTTTTTCTTCTACCGTAATATCTCCTCCTAGCATGTTAGTAATTTTTTTATTCCTTGTTTTGTAACAGAAATGCATTTTTCGTTGGAGTCTATGTGTTCTAAAATTGTTAACCCCTTTTCAATTGAACTGAGGGCCTCTGTCAAGTTTCGAACTGTCATTTGATCTTCTAATTGAACTGGGTCCAAAGAATCAAGATTCTCAATGTCTTCCTCTTTTTCACGCATTTTTATGAGCTAATCAATTGTATGCTCCTGATTGTGTAAATCCAGAAATTCTTGAACGTCATCATTATCCCTTTCTAAATTTATTTGTCTACCAAGTTCGACAACGTCTTTGATCACATTACCAATTGAGTCTCAGTGGAGAAAAAAAAAAAATGGACAGAGTTTTTTCCAGACGCCATTTAAAGTTTTTTATGAAATTTCATCCCAAGATTCTCCAATGATTCTCAAGTCTTTAACAGAGAGCTCGTTGTTTTGTCTCAAAGCTTTATGCAGATGTGCAAACGATAGTCTCGTGTTATAAGCTTTGAATGTTTTGATAACTCCCTGGTCCATCGGTTGAAGCAAGCTGGTTGTATTTGGTGGCAAAAGTTCAACTTTTACACGTGGGTCGAAACTAGTTAAAGTAGCAGGAGGATGACCTGGTGCGTTGTCGATTAATAGCATCACTTTAAACGGGATTTGTTGAGACTGGCAATAACGTTCGACTTCAGGTATGAAGAGATGACCAAACCAGTCCCCAAAAAGGGAGGCCGTCACCCAAGCTTTACGATTCGACTTCCAAATCACGGGCAAAACAGCTTTAGATTTGTTTTTCAATGCTTTTGGAGTTTCTAAGCGATCAACTAAAAGAGATTTTAACTTAAAATCATCAGCTGCATTCGCGCCAAGCATCATTGTCAATCGATTTTTGGCAGCCTTAAAACCGGAAAAGGCCTTCTCTTCACGTGCGATTTAGGCATCTTCTTCCAAAATAGGCCAGTCTCATCCACGTTGAATATGGTTTGACTGGTAAAGTCACCTTCATCAATCATAGCTTTGAGTTTCTCTGGATAGAGAGATGTAGCCTGCTATGCCAATTGAAGTGACTTTTGAACCGGATGAATCAACCGTTACTAGCTTTGAACGTTTCATCTTTAGCCATCACCCCAGCTTCTTCTTTTAATTTCTCAAAAATTAGTTAAGCTTGAAAGCACAGCGTATTCTGACCAACAGGACAATTTTTCATACTTACTTGATTATCACACCATAATTTTTACCATGTTTCCACCTCAGCGATAATACCATGCCGTTTACGAATGATGCTTGAATTCAAGGCTGAGCGTTTTTCACAGCTTCGAGAATTTTTTCTTTACTTTTTGTAATTGTTCTGACAGTGGATCTGGTAGATCAAATTTCTTTGCGAATTTATAAATTTTTATTTTGCATCGTAGTCTTTAATAATGTTAAGTTTACACTCCAATGATAATGTTTTTCTTTTCTTGTTTGAAGCAAAAGAGCCGGTTCTACTTCGTTCAGATGCCAAAATACTTAGTACATATCTCAGGTCATCGCACAACTCACAGAATAAACATAAAATCGTAACTTTCTTGTACCTACGCGTCGATTCCGCGCTACACGTCTGAGCCTGTCGTAAACGCAACGAACACTAGTTCGAGCGGGAGGAGTCTAAAACAAATCCCGCTGGACCTTGACTGCGCAGCGTTCAAACAAAAGACGAATAGCCGAGAAAATTAAAAAATTGTGTAACTCCGAATTCGCGTATGTCGAGGTAGCGTAAGTGGGGGTATTGCGGTATTCCATCCAGTTCAAACATGTCCGCACGGCGGGCCTGCGTAACGGTTGTTTAGATTCAGACGATATTTTACCGCTTGTACTCCAGCGAGCAAAGCTGGCAATTTTCGGCGTTTCTTAAGAATTTCAATCTCTCATTCAATCTCTGCTTCCTTTCTGTTGACACACACGGTTTAGCCCTCGGCACTTAGTCCATCCTCACGGATTTCACGATTCTTTTCTTCTCGTTGCTCATCGTTTTCGTCCATGCTACGGTGCTCATCACCCTAGTCGGTCTCACTGTGTTCATTATTACGGTCCACATCAGACTACCCGTTTTCGATGTCTCCAGCACACGCTACGTTATCTGGAACGGCTTTGTCAGGCCGTTGCTCGGCTACTTCCCTCTGGTATAACGCTTGGTGATTCGCAACAGTCGCTTTTTGCGGGAATAAAATACCCGCTTCCTCCAACGTCGCAACCCACTCGGAACGGGTTCATACGATACATCGCTTTGTTTGATAGCACCAAGACAGACACTCGATTCAATTCCGTTTTTTTTCAGAGCATCATAGCTGTCGGATTTTTTGAAGAAATAAATTCAACCTGTGTATGTATTCACAGTGAACTGTGGATGTTATAATGCTATGATTATTGGTCAAAGTCAAAGTCAAAAGCGCTTTATTTAATACTAATTGTTATTGGTTATTCATACCTGAAATTAGTAAATTAATTGCTACAAGTGATGGCGTTGGTGTAATTCGGTGGAATTGAGCTTTTTTGAAATAATTAAAACCCAAAATTTAGGCCAAACGATCAGCAACAATTTATATTTTGAGAAAATTGAAATTAGTGATCATTTGAAGTGATATAAAAACATCGTCATATGACACTACACCCACAGCCAAAGAATTGTACGCACTTGAGGTACTTTACGTTTGTTTGTTTTGAACGAATGGGACACTAGCGATCACCGAAAATTTTTGGGTGGAAGTGTAGAGTTCGACTGTTTTTCTTCATTAAATTATACCAAACCCCTGTTATTTGCCTTCAGGTTGGATATAGTAGCGTACCAAATGAGTTTGCCAGAAATAATGCGGTCGATAATATTAGTTTTGGTTATGAAGTAACAATATTTATTTTTTATCTATTGATTATTATAGTACATAAACTTATGTATAAAAAAAACACTCTATTAATTTGTTTAAATGCGATTTTCACAGATTTTACAGGACAAAATGACTTAATTCTTTAATTAATACATCTTTGATTACACTTTTTATTCGTTTGGACATAGATTTATAAAGTTATTGCACATAATCTAAAGTTATGTAATTAAACCAAACTTTTTTTATCAAGTTATTTAGTGTTAGATTCTTGTATTTTCGCAGTGTCACTGAAAATGACTCAAGGGGGTCGAAACGCGTCTGCTTACACGGCAACGCAAGGCCGGACAGCTTGTGAAGGGAAAATCCTTATTTCCAGTTGCTTTTCGTAATCTTTTATCTAAAATAAAGAAATCAAACCATGACATACAGAGAATGCTTCACAGTTTTGGCGGTGCATTAATCGTAAAATCTTTCTCCTTTTCGTCGGCAAACTTACCTTTCCCATCAGGGTCATAGATTTTTTTTTTGTGGTAGGGAGATGAATGTCCATTTACGCACAGAGTGTGGGACTCTCATGCTCGCAAGAAGGCAACTGGACTACCCACTAAACACCTCCCCTGTCAACATGAGGACCCAGCCTGGAACCGTTTGACAGATGACTTCGGAGCAGGTCTCGTTTTGTTACGCCGTGAGGCACTTTGATACTGGGCGATCCCTCTTCTAGCGGGAGGCGAGAGGGGAAGAGGAAATGCCAGACAAGCGATCCCCCAACACCCCCGGCTGCTGTGAGTCCCTTTTATCTTTTAGGACTGCCCAAACATAGTGTGCTACCTGGTTCCATTTGTCAACCGATTCGAGCATCACCTCGACTGTATTATCCGAGGTGAGCCCTTCGAAGCCTGTCCCATTTTATGTACGTAAAAATTGTCTGGCAGATATTGTCTTCCTCTCCTGGGCAATACCGACAAGCGGGGGACAAGCGGGGGACCAATCTTGTGCAGGTAAGACTAAAAACACCCATGCCCGCTCTAAAGCTAAAGAGATTGAACTTGGAACTCATCAGGAAAGACCATCACTTTCCTAGCGTTCATAATCAATTAGTCCTTTTCTTGTACTCATCTGAACCTTTTTCCTTCATCGGTGCTGTTAAAAGTTGCTTTTCAGCAGGTCTACGCGCTCGAAGATTAAGCTGGTGTAGCCTCCATTCCACCGCGCGGGCGCTTATCGCCCTTGAAACGAATTCCTCGAACTCCTTTTTGATAGCACGTGCAATTTTAAAACGATCCCTCCTCAAGCTAATGCACTAGAGTTCACGTTCAGCTCGCTCCGATGTTAATTTAGACCTACCACTTTCTTTTTTCCGTGTAAGTGGAGTCGTCTCGCAATGCGTTTTGAAAAAACTGCTAATAGTCGACTCACTTCGCAAGTTTCTGCACCCAAAAACACTATTTTTGCCTTTTCTACCGCAGTAAGCTCCATTGTAGAAAAACTCTCCTAATTCACATAAATTCAAAACCTGACTGTGCTGATCATGTTAGATGGCACTTTCTGTGTTAATTTTATTGCTTATAAACAGAGTTGCCATAAGTGCACTTTCTGAAACAAAAAAGTCTATTTCTTGAAGTTATGAGGTAAAATATTAAAAAATAAACTGGGTGCACGAAATTTTTTCGTGAGGGAGTATAATTTTCAAGTATAAAATCTGATGATTCAATAAAACCCAAAAAACATTGGCTTATATAAAAACGTGATCTTTAGTCAATTTGTTGTTTAGCATAGTGATACATAAGCGCAGAATAAATCGACATAAAAAGCTGGATCATCCCGATTGTAGAGTTCCTTCGAACATGAAGGCGAAATTACTATTTTCTATCCTTTTCCAGCTATTGAACTTCTGTAAATCAATCTCTCCTCGATTGAGTCGCCATAAATTTCTGATTAACTTCATCGCCCATTTGTCTGTCATTTGTCCGTCGATACTTGGGACTATTGGCAGCAATAAAAATCAATTTCATCTAGAAATACCCTCAAATCACACTTCAACGATTTGAACAAAATAATACACGGAAATCGATAGTTCAACTCGCTACTCAGTCAGTCCTCCGAAAATCCTATCACCAACGAAATTTAATTAACTATCAACTATTTACCGAGAATTGAATCAATTCCGTTATCATTTGACGGTTTCACTATATCAATGCTCGGCACGGCGACAGTTGTTCACGCTCATGTGCTGGAATAAGCGTTTTTTTGGTGTTCCTATTAGTGTCGGCTCGCAGCAAAGCAACCCCACAATTCGTCGACATAAGCTCTGCTGAATTAGTCGCGTACTAAATAGAGGTTGGGAAAGCTCGAAAATAGACGCGAGAGAGACTCGGAAATATTTATGAGGCTTTAGTGTTCAGGCAAACCACATACTAGTGACTGACAATCATGAAATAGATAAGCAAATCTGCCGCTCGGCAAGGACTGCTCAGTGTACCAAACAAACCAACAAATAGACAATCTAATAGACAGTCGCATACTCCACTGATTCCGAACTGGGGCTAAATCTTTGCCAGACAGTCAGATTGATACTTTTGCTACCACTACCACATGTTCTCTCCCCTTCCGATCCTCCTCTGCAGGTTGTTGTTGCGAATCCCGACTTGTATGAATTGGAATCCTTTTTTGCCTCTCGTTTCTGTCTATCTCTGACATTCACAGTCTCCATTTCCTATCTATACCAATTTATTCCAAGTGTTTGGTTTTGTGAGCCACTTAAAATGACTCTATACAAAAGTGTTGGAGGAGTTGAGTGAACGAATCCATTGATTGCCTCACACCCCATTCAACTTCGGGCACCCTCCACTCTACTCCGCACTGTTGACTCTATATTTGCCTGCTTTTGCTTCTATGCTCGCATATTGCTGCCACTTTCTGCTCGATGTCACACAATTGAATAGCAATTCTCGCTTTTCGCATCGGAAGAGAGACAACGATGATTGACTCGAGTGTGGAAAATGCTTGTGTGGCAGGAAGAAAGTTGGGTCCTGTCTAGTAGCGACAATGATTCTATTATTACTATTATTATTATCGTTATTTAACATGTTGAGTTGGGTCTAAGAAGTTGCCGGGGCCACTCAGTAATCATCATCGTGCCTACGAGTGCTCCAACATCGAGTCGAGAATATTTACAGGATATTAAATGAGTTATGTATGTTAAGTGAAAGTATCTTTAGTTGTTCAAAGGGATGTAGGACATGGAACGAATGTCGTACGGAAAGCGAAGAGGGCGTGATGGGAAATATGGGTCCATAGCACGATTTCCGGTCGTAAGAAGTGAAGAAAAACGTTTGAATAGGATAGGAAGGACAATCAAGATGTCGGGAGGTCTTTTCATTTTCTCTAACGATTTCAAGTGTTTCCGTTATGTGTCAGGAGACATTTTCGAAAAGGAGTGGCATTTTGTTAGAAAATCTTAATTCAGTGGATGTGTGGCTACACTAGGTGGCCTTAATTTTTTGAGAGAGTAAGAGAGAAAAGGATAATGTTTATAGGGACGAAGACGGTTGAACAGGTTATATATCGATTTTTGCATGGAGTAGAAAATATTTAGGAAGCATGCCTAATTTTAAGGTCTACTATTTTGTTTTGAGGAATTATACCTTATCAAAACTTGAATGATGTGGTTTGGAGAGCTCAATTTAAGTTTTGTCAAAATTACTCTATCACCCACCTCAACATTTTAATCATGAAGGCGTCGACTTTTAGATTCAAAACAGCTAATAGTTTTACTTTTAAACACCAGTGATTTATTTCAAAGCATGAAAGTACTTCCTATTCAATCATACGGTTTTTTTGAATAACGAAACAAGTTACAAAAATTGTTGTGAATCTATGATAGAAGCATCGAAGTGGAATTTTAATTCTTTTAAGGTATTATAAAGAAGGAATCGCCGGGACTGAATAGTGACCGTTTCTACTTTTGGTATGCATACTATATTTTTACTTTCGTTACTATTTAAAAAGGCTGAATCAATTAAACTTTTAAGTTGACAACCGTTTGATTTGTTTAAAGAAGGACAAGCTTTTTGTAAAATTCAGTTACGCTATAAAGTCAGGTTAATCAATGCATCTAAGCATTATATTGGAAGTTTATCTTGTCGGTATCTGGCTCAAAGGTAAGATAATCTGCCTTGGGTTCGGCAAGGTGCAGGTTTGATTCCAGTCAAGCAAAAAGATTCCTTTTCCCATATAAAAAAATTCTAAATTGTGGTTTCGTAGTGTGTGCTTGTGGGTTACTTCAGTGCGATTGATCACCTTAGTCAGAGCGCTAAAGAGCAGCGTAATTGGTCTTGCTGAAGAGCGTACTGACATATGTATATCTTGTCAAAAAGTGGCCTTAACAACTATTTTGCCTGAAGAATAGCCTATTCACGGTCTTGTTCAAAAGCGATCTGATGGAAATCTTTTTGAAGAGCAGCCTGAATACCGTCTGTGTTGCATTTTAAGCGATTTTGAAAGTTCACTACACGTTTAGTTTTTCTAACAGCTTTACTCGATTCTCCATAATTTTCATCAAATCGCTGAAGTAAAAAATCAATTTAAACCCGAATTGACTTGTACTAAAATACTTTAAGCGTTGAGTTTTCATAAGGGCTTAGCCCGATACAAATTTTCTGTTTCTGAGTGCTTTTTCGTCTGTGCCGTATATATCAAAATTAAATGTATAATTCACATGAAGTTTCGCAGATCAGAAGTGTAACATTTTCATCTGTAATCTAGGAGCCCAGGTGTGAAAGCTAATCAGGGGTGAAACATGTATTTGAATGATGGTATGAAAAGTCAAACAGAATATTAAGTGCCTTGAATGTATGGAATCTCGTAGTCAAGCATTGAAGGTGCATTTCAAATCGAAGCATTTAACTCTACATCAACCTTTTAAACTTTTTAAGACTCTCTTGAAGCCATACAATTTCAAAAATTAACAGAAACCGTTAACTAAATATAAACTTGAGGTGAATGGTCAGCTAGTACTTTAAGGGCGAGCTCCTGAAGTAGGTCGTATTTTAAAAAACCATCGAGACAATTTTACGGCATAAGGAATAAGAAGTTCAAATGAGTGGCAGATGCTTTAACGTTGGAACTGTGAGGCAAAATGGGTATAATTTTATCAAAGGTAAGTGCTTGAGAGAGGTTTTGGCACTGAAGTCAAGCCAGAGGACCGAGTCTACTATCGAAAAACTTATCGAGATCCGTTCAGGATAAGGAAAAATGATAGGGGTACTACTGGAGAATTAATTACAGCGATTATTTGCATGCGTTGTTATGACTCGTCCTAGTTCTCTACGTTGAAACACTTATTGAGTCGTACTTTCCAACGGCGGAAAAAAGGGCATTTGAGGTCCAATTAAATGAAATATTAAGGAACAAAATACAAATAAGCGTATCATATCCTGCTTCCCCATTTCAAAGTCATCAACAAAAGGTTAGGTACTATCCGAATTAAAATAACGTTCTTCAATACACGTTTTATTAACTGACACGCTCCAACTAGAGAAAAAGATTATGTCGTAAAGGATGAATTATACTCTCCCTAGAAAAGTGATTTTGACAAACAGGCCTCCGGCGACCCAAAAATACCAACTATAAACTTCAATGCTAAAGTTGAAAAAAAAAATGATTCAAAAAGAACGACGGGAGAGCACAGCCAGCATGACAACTCTAACGGAAATTGGCAGCGGCTCATCAACTTCGCTACCAACAAAACTTCAATTTTAAGCACAACCTACTTTTCACATTTTTTTGCTCATAAAATAACATAGGCATCACCTCACAGAAGGACCTTAAACCAAATAGATCACATCTTCAGTGACAAAAGGGCTGTTTCAAACAGAATGCATGTTCGGATATTTCGGGGCGCGAGTTGCGGTCGCGATCATCTTCTTGTAAGAGCAAAATAAAGACGTTGGATCATTAAAATAATTCACTCGAACAGGACTCTTGAATTCGCCTTTAGAGAAACTGAAGGGTAACTCTATAGAAGTCCAAATTGCTTTTAGTACATTGAAAATACTTCGGATCATATTCATCGGACTTACAAGAGCTGACTATTGAAAAAATATGATAGGGTAAAAGCTTCATTCAGCTCAAGCTTTAGGACATCTGGAGCCCAGAGTAAGAAATGACTGGTGCGGTTATGAATGTAAAAAGGCAATACCACGAAAAAATGAAACTTGCAAGCTTTCAACGCAAAGAAAAACCGGAGCGAAAAAGGGTACATACCATAAACGTAGGTGAAGTGCCAACAAGATATGCGGACAAAAACTTCGGAAATTAAATAACGAAAAAATATTCAAACTTGAAGATGATATGCAAAATAGCCGCGTGCCGCATTCAGTTCTGTGCAACAATAGTACAAGTGTCAAACAACCTTGTGTAAAGGCAACACAGGTTAGATCAAGAAACCTTAGGTGCAATATTTTGAACATCTTTTGAATCATTTGGATCATACGGTATATATATCCCGTTTGATCCAAATGAAGAAACAAATGCTCTGACACGTTTATTTAGTATCGAAAAATTTACAGTTTTTTTAGGCAACTCCCCATTACAAGTTACGCATTTTGTCAACCTTTCCGGAAGCTTTTTTAAGCCGGTATCGAAGAATTCCTTAGGCAACTCGGACAGCTATGTGCGCACGAACTCCTCTACCTCGTCATCGGTGTTGAATCTTTGACCTCCGAAGGCTTCTTTCAGTGGTCCAAACATGTGGTAGTCGCAGGTTGATAAATCCGGACTATAGGGGGGTGTTCCAGTACCTCCCACCCCAATTCCGATATTGTATCGTGCGTGAGACTCACGGTATTTGGGCTCGTGTTATCCTGGAGAAGTTCAACAGTTTAGGAGCCCATCGCGCCGTTATTTTGCGATATTGAAGGTGGTAGTGGATGATAGAGTCTACACAACCAATACTGATGCCGAATGTCTCGAACATTCATCCTACGGTCCTCCGAAATGAGTTGTTCTACGCGGCAAATGTTGTCTGGTGTGATGCTGGTTCGCGTTCGACAATCATGCGGCTCATTCTCGACGGTTTCGCGACCATCCTTGAATACTTTGGCCCATTTAAACACAGCAGCCTTACTCAGACACTCACTACTGAACTGATTTCGCAAACGCAGAAACATTTTCGTGATTTTAACGCATTCCCTCATTAAAAAACAAATGACAATACATTGAGCAACGGCGGTCGGCACTTGACGTTCACTCACGGTCGTAACACGCTCATGAAACATGCACCCCCGACAAAAACTATGCCGCACTGTTTGTAAGGGGTCTAGCTATCACATACTCAAGCCACGACCTTCAAAACATACAAGCGCGCCATCTACAATATTTGTGTAGATCATATTTGAACCAACCTTGTAGTTCATATATAAGGTTGTCCCATAGGTTTCTTTCGCCGAAGCACACAAAGATGTTTGGATCCATCATAGCCATGGTGGAAGAAATTCCGGGATATACTGTTCGCGAAGTAGCTAATAGATTAAGAATCTCACTAGCTAATGGATTAAGAATCGCACATCTGACAAAATTCGGTTCCATCAACCGTTCAGATGTGTGGGTTCCTGATGAACTTACTGATCGCAATAAATTTGAACGTGTTTCAACATGTGGTCTTCTTCTCCAGTGACACCATACGCATTCTTTTTAAAAAGACTTGTCACTGAAGATGAAAGCTGGGTACTGTATGAGAATATTGTACAGAAACACTCTTGAACTAAGAACCACTAAAACTGGCCTCCACCCAAAAAAGTTTTGCTATGCATATGGTAGGATTGGAAGTGAGTAGTTTATTATGAGCTACTTGGCAAGGTGAAATGATCAATTCGACAAAAAACGGCAGCCGACTTGATAATCTAAAGGATGCAATTGCCAGAAATCAACCGGAATTAGCGAACAGACGAGGTGGTATTTATTATCACGATAACGCCAGGTCCCATGTGACTTTACTCGTCAGACATAAATTATTATCAGTTGACTGGGATGTTTTAACCTCATCCTCCATACGCTCCTGACATTGCCCCTTCTGATCATTTATTTCTTTCATTGAAAAATTCTCCTCGTGGTAAAAAGTTTAATTAAAAAAAATGAAATAAAAATGTACCTTGATCAATATTCTACCGAAAAATGTCAACAGTTTTGGGAAGAAGGCATTATGAGGCTTCCGGAGACATAGAGAAAGGTTATAGCTCTGAATGGATCATATATAATCTAATAAAATTTTGTGTAACACATATTATCGTTTGGATTTCCTTATTACTAAAACTAAAGAAACTTATGGGAGAACCTAATAAATAAACTGGTTAAAAAAATGTGTATAGAAGAACAGTTCCTATAAGACTGCCAGAAAAGCGTAAGCTGCCCAATGCTTAAACAAGGCGATCGACTTTATTCATCATTCTCACTTAAATCATAGAACGTCGACTTACACAAAACCTACGCTGACAACATTGTGGGAGATACTTTAAAGCCAAGCGATCAACGGTTGATCGATTCTTCATATTTAAACTACTTTTAGAGAAATACTGGGAACGGGACACCGATGTATACTGTTTGTAGATTTCCTACCAATGACAGCATCGATCCAAACGCACTTTACAATCCCAGAACAAGGAGTACCGCCTAAATTCGCCTGGTAAGAACTGTAATGAAAAAAAACCTAGCGCCAAGTTGAAATGCGAAACAATGTTGCTGAAATTTACCCCACAGAGAAAGGGTTACAAAAAAAAAAAAAAAGAAATGGTCTAGCGCTAACTTTCTTGAAACTGACACATGAGTAAGTGGTGAGGAAAATCTCTTCCATCGAAGATTAGGAAACTGGTGCAGTCGCTGGCGTATGCCGATGGTGACCAGATCCATTCGAAGCTTACATCATGTGTTTTGATAGTAAATTCAATAAGCGAAACAGGCTGAATTATGGGTCAAGAAGATGAAACTAATCTTAGGATCTTCATAAGAAGCTCCTGATTAACAAAACATAACATAAGTTCAAAACAGGTAGATCATTTTTTTATTTAGGGTCGCAGCGCTCAAAAAATGAAAGCGGCGCATATCTATAGCGAATAAACTTATTTTACAGTCCACTTTTTGATGCGGTTCAGGAAATTGCATCCAAAAGTAAAATCA
Source organism: Odontomyia ornata (assembly GCA_963969285.1). Lineage (NCBI taxonomy): Eukaryota > Metazoa > Arthropoda > Insecta > Diptera > Stratiomyidae > Odontomyia > Odontomyia ornata. Next base: position 363,095,322 of record OZ017739.1, on the reverse strand, counting down.
ACAATGATGAAGACCCGAAGACCCATATTCTCTATGGATGCGGTACGTTGACGCAGAAGAAGAGATCGGAAAAGTGGATTGTTGATTTGGACAATTTTTACTAGGCTTGCGTTTGAATATTTGGCCTCATCAAGCAAATAGAATTTTGGCGGGTTAAACAGGATCTTTAACGAAACACAACCATTTATTAATACGGGCATGAAAAAAAAAACAATTGGCTGCTAGCGTATACAGGAAACTCGAGCGTATACAGGAAACTCGAATGCTTAGATAGTTAAACAAAAGCTTAAATTATGAGCAACTGACCACGAGGAAACGCTGAGAGGACTTAAATGACATACATAGACTCGGAATTTTGAGCTGTAGGAGTCGAGTTCCGATTTGAACTAAAGCGCCATCGAAGAACAAGAAATACAATGGAAAATTTGGTAGCACATTTATTGTCTAAAGCTGGTTCAAGCACGAAACTCCCCCGAGTCGCAGATCAAACCTGATATCACATTTACTTATGGCAAATCAGGTCAAACTTAATATTGTGCCAAAGTTTATGCTCTTGAATCAATAGAAACCAATTAGCTTTACATCCAGCGTATCAAAAACCTTACACAAAATGGGAGACAGGCTTATTAGAAGTACCAGCAAGCATTCCAAATACAATAGTTACCCACAAAGAGGGAGAAAGTTGAGCGTTTGCGCTGACAAATGTGGATGGGAGACACCGCCCACAAGGCACTAAAGCATACTTCATCTATGAGTCTAGTCGTGGTAGCTTCACCGGAAGATGTGCGCGGGTATGTGTCATGTATCTTATGGAAATTGATAGTTGGTAGCTTTTTAACTGACATCAACATCTTGATATTGGGTTAATGCTTAGGTATGCTCTCTGATCTCATGCAGCAAATTCGACCAATGGCGAATTCGATACAACCATGAGCTGTATGCAATTTTTGACGAGACGGTGGTCTCAACGATTGTAAGACTACGGAGGCTGCAATGGGCTGGCCACGTGAATCGTCGGGGCGAACAACGAATACGTAAAAAGGTATTAATTGGGAGAACTGGAGTGGAAATCAGTCGGGAAACCGAGGAAACACTGGTCTGACTATGTCGACGAAGACTGTTTATTGCTGCTCGGGCTTCGAAATTGGAGCACGCAATCAAAGGACCGAGACAGTTGGAGGCGCTATTTGCACAAAACGAAGGCCCGAGAGAGGCTGCAGTGCTACGAAGAAGGAGAAGAAGAAGAAAGTTAGTGCATTTACGGTGTCCAATCAGCCAATCAACTGTCCACAGTGGAAAAACATTTATAGTTTTAAATTAGGAACTTTATGGGGTGCGCAGATGGGAGAGTTTATAAATAGCTGACCCCGTTTTATTATCAGGTAGACAAACGGAACGTCATAGGGACTCAAACCTACAAGTTTTTTCCTGGAGTTTTTACGTCGTGGGCAAATCTAGCATCACATATGCTAACTTGGTCTGGCGGAATAAGAGAGACATGGCCCCAGAATAGCCTTTGTTTCAAAATAGCCCACCTCTGCATTACAGGAGGTATGCGAAGCATATCTGGCTCAAAATTGAAGAGGCTACTGAAATTGGAACCCCGTTAATGTGATTTTATTAGATTTTTCGATAATATTTAGATGACGTGAACTGCATAAAAGATGACGTGAACTGCATTTTTTTTGTAGTAGTGATTGGATGGCTTATATTGTTATATACTATTTTAAAGATTAGACTTTAGACTATCTACGGGCAAAAACTGGGCGTCATTGGTAAACAACAATTTGGTTAAGAATAAACTTGAAAATGGACAATCAAAGAGAGCATTATTGGCATATTTTATTGTTTTACTTCCGAAATAGCAGAAATGCAGTGCACGCTCGAAAGAAATTGTGTGAAGTTTATGGTGAGGGCTGCCTCATTGAACGCTTGTGTCAGCGTTGGTTTGCTCACATTCGTTCTGAAAATTTTAATGTGCAAAATGCACCACATACTGGTCCTTCAACCAATACTGATGAAGAAAATAAAGGCAATAATCAAAATTAACCGGCGTATGACAACTCGAGAGATACCAGAGAAGCTCGACATATCAAACTCAAGTGTTTACTTGCACCTACAACAGTTTGGTTACGTAAACAAACTGGATGTTTGGGTTCCTCACGAATTAAAGGAAATCTACTTCACCAAATGCATTAACATATGCGACTCTTTGCTAAATCGTAACCAGCACGACCCATTTCTAAAAAGAATCATGACGGGTGATGAAAAATTGACTTTTTACAATAACGTAGTCTGAAAATGATCATGAACTAAGCAAGATGAGCCGCCCACAATCGACATGCAATGCCAAAAGAAGATTATGTATAGTCTACTTTGAGCTGATTCCAAGAAACCAAACTATTGATTCGATTGTCTACGGTCGTCAACTATCGAAATTGAACATAGTAATCAAAAAAAAAAAAAACGCCCTCAACTGGCCAATCGCAAAGGCGTGATGTTCCATCATGATAACGCCAGACCCCACACCTCTTTAATAACCCGTCAAAATTAATAGATCTCAATTGGGAACTGATGCCACATCCACCCTATAGCCCTGACTTAGCACCATCAGACTTTTATTTCTTTTGCTCCCTTCAAAAACATTTGAATGGTAAAACATTCAATGTTGATCAGGCTGCTAAAAATGAGTTGGATCAGTTGTTCGCTTTAAAAACCAAGGCTTCTTCGAACATGGAATTTAACTTACCAAAAGATGGCAAAAGGCCGTCCAACAAAATGGTTGATTAATTTTTGTTGGTAATATAAATAAATTTTCTTTGAAAAAGATGAAAAAAAACGACGTCAATTATCCAGGATCCCAATACGTCAAAAATTGCTTAGTACAGTTCTTTGGAATAATTCGTATGTATACGAAGTGAAAACAAAAGAGAAACATAGAAATTCATCATGAAGATGCTATTTACAAATTATTCTGCAGTTTCGTACGAGGTGACCGATATACTCCTCAGGAGCTGCCACATCAGTCACCTCGGGGCAGCTCGACTGCGGGGTTCCAGATGACCACGAACCCATATATATATATATATGTTGCAGCATGGCAGTGCTGCAAGCTCTATCGAGCAGTAATTTCCACATTTACGCAGTGGTGGCGAATTATTCTGCTTTTTTGATAAAACTCCTGGCAGTTTATGGTTGTAATTTGAACTTTGAATCATCCTTCTTTTATCCTAGCCTATAAAGATTTCCAATTCTAAAAATTACTTTTGTGAAGAATTCTTTTTTAACTAGTCTTCTTTATATTTCTTCGTGGCCCTTCAGCCCTTCTCGGGCCTTCGATTCCTGCAAATAGCGCCTCCAACAGTCTCGGTCCATTGACCACGTCCTTCAATTTCGAAATCCGAGCAGCAGTGAACTGTCTTCGTCGACCGAATCAGACCAGCGGTCGGTTTCCCCACTGATCTCCGAACTTCAGTTCTCCCAACGAATACCTTTTTGTGTGTCCGATGCTCGTCCATACGATTCATGTGTCCAGCCCATTGCAACTTCTGACAATCGTTGAGATCTCCGGCCGTCGTATTGAATTCGCCATCGGTTTTTACTAGTAACTATTAAAATAAGGGTAAGTTACATCACAAGTCGAGCCAGGTAGTGGCCTATGCGGACGACATCAACATTCTGTCACGGTCACTAACAACTGCCAAAGAACTCTTCCTGAAACTCGACAGCGATTCAAAACTAGTAGGGCTACAAATCAACGAAAATAAAATAAAACTCATGATGCAGTCGAGGAAAAATACCCCAAATACACAAAATATCACACTTGGCGAATACAGTATCGAAAATGTTAGCGAATTTGTGTATTTAGGCGCCAAAATAACAAAAACGGGCAATGAAAGAGACGAAATACGCCTACGAATACAGCTCGCAAATAAAATATTTTTTTCAGTATTGACGATCTTGAAGACCAGCTGCATACACAGGAAAACAAAGTTCCAAGTATACAAATCTGTGATAAGACCTGTGTTATGCTATGGGTGTGAAACATGGACCCTAACCCAAGCATCCGTAAATATATTGAACGCCTTTGAGCGACGGGTCCTGAGGCGAATAATCGGAGCGAAGCTAGACGGGGACCAATGGCGAATTCGATACAACTATGAGCTGTATGAAATTTTCGACGAACTGGAGGTCTCAAGGATTGTAAGACTGCGGAAGCTGCAATGGGCTGGATACATGAATCGTATGGACGAACAACGGATATCCAAGAAGGTATTCGTTGGGAGAACTGAAGGCCGGCGGCCAGTGGGGAAACCGAGGAAACGCTGATCTGACTCGGTCGACGAAGCCAGTTCATCGGTGCTCGGATTTCGAAATTGGATGACGCGGTCAACGGACCGAGACAGTTGGAGGCGCTGCTTGCAGAAAGCGAAGGCCCAAAAGGGGCTGTAGTGCTAAGAAGAAGAAATTACATCACATCTGACTCTCAAACAGCAAGTCTCTGACTTAAATTTAATTAATTTTGTTTTAGATAATTTAAAAAGGAAAGCAATACAGAATGAAAAACAAGTAAAACCTTCTTTTTCAAATCACTTGCGAGGTGAGAGTTTAGTATTCGGGAGCAACTAAAATTATTGACATGATTTACAATATAAGTATCACCTTCCTTTTAAGTGGTTTGGCGACCACGCCCGAAGGCGCCGAGAAGCATTTTTTCAATTTTAACCAGGGTTTGGTTTTTTCGAGTGCTGCCCTTAATGGTAATTAAATTTATGTTTACCCGTTCGGCTCGTATTGTGCCTTCGAATATCATTTTATTGATTCAACTTTGAACCGCCTGCCCAATGATATAAATGGATTACGTAGTAGTTAAACGGTCAATATAATGGTTCCTTATGATAACACAAAACTCATTTTACCTCTAAAGAGGTAACAAAAACCATACGCAACATCGTGTGTGGCAACTAAATTACATGTATAGGCTTGCTGGTATCATTTTTAAAAATGAGGTTTGTATGAACAAGTCATGAGCGGAATTTAGATATTGAGGATCCGGTCTAAATCAACTATATGAAACTATGCATAATACCTGCAATACTATGAGAATTTCCAACGGCTTTGATGCGTTGACGACGAAAAACGCTATAGAAGCAGGTTAGTGGAGAATTAACAAAATGAATGAAATGCGGTTGCACGTTTTACAGCTTCGTTTAGGTCGCGGGAAAAGGACTTCCTTGGCTTCCTCAGCAAATAACGATCTACAGAGCGCCATAACCAGAGAAAAAACTGGGTCGGAACTTTTGCAACTTCTTCCGCGTCTGTGTATGACTAAGAAGACATCTATTTTAAAGGTTCCTATTGATGAGTGACCCGACGATTACCTCAGCGACTAGAATAGTTTACGTTTGGTGAGTCAATTCTTGCTTTCGAAGTTGAAGCGAAAACACACACCGGTAAGAACCTGGACAACTTGTCTGGAATCTGGCGAAAGAATAGGACGAGATCAATTGTCGGCTGTAAAAACGTCAGCCCAGACAACTCGATTTCGATTTTACGCTCTCGAGATGTGAAATATTTGCTCCCTTACACAACTTAACTCCTCACCGAATGTCAACAATAAAATCCGGGATCTTATTTTCACAAATCTTCCTGAATCCTCCATTTACTTGGACACTGCCCTCTCGTCTTATGTTGATCTTGACCCCCATCACCCTCCCCTTCATCTTGTGGTATCTGTCCAGTTGGTATCCGATAGAGGGAGTCCAACTCCTATTCGATACAACTTCAACAAAGCCAACTATTTAGCTATGCATAACGAGATTTGCTCAATCAATTGGTTCTCTTTCTTGAGCAATCTGAATATTGAGCACGCCGTACTCAAATTTTATCACTTCCTTAACTCTTTAATAGCAGTTCATATTCCTACAGTCAGTCTGAAAAGAAGCAAAAATGCGCCGAGGTTCAATATGCAAGTTGCTGCAGTTTTAAAAGCCAAAGATGGGGCTCGCAAAACATTCCGTATCAGTGGGCTCAGTTCAGATTTCCAGAACTTCAGAAGTCTAAGAGCTGAAGTAAAAAGGCTTGTTACTGTAGCCCGGTTCGAATATCTTAATTATGTTGAAGGTTCAATTCATCGTAACCAGACGAAACCATTTTGGGCGTACATTAAGTCGCTAAGAAATGTCAATACTATGCCTGGCTCCATGTACCTTGATGGTATCGAAACATCAAATAATAGATTTGCGAACTGTTTGCTCAATATTTTTCTACCTTTTATGCTAAGCCGACATGTTCTTCCTATGTCGACTATGACCAACAACTTTCGCAAGCCACTTCCTTTTGTTATATAAGTCCACTGCGGGGGAGGTGCTTCTTAATCAGATAGATATAAATAACAGCAACGGTCCAGATGGTATCCCAAAAATCGTTGCTAAGGCTCTCTCTTCGTCTTTATGTGTCCCGTTATCTATTTTGTTTAACAACAGTCTAGCCACTGGTACTTTTCCTTCTCTCTGGAGAAAATCGGTTGTTTTTCCTACTCATGAGTCTGGTGATAAAGCTTCCATCTCCAACAATCGCCCAATAACCCTTCTTTCTGCTTTTAGCAAGATTCTCAAACGAATAGTTCATAACGAGTTATATTCCCTTCTACTTCCTCATCTAGCCTTTGAACAACATGGTTTTATCAAAGGTAGATCCACTCTTTCAAATCTTCTTTTCTTCTCCCCCACACTGTGTCCTTTGCTTTAGATAAAAAGTACAAAGTAGATGTCATTTATACTGACTTGTCAAAAGCTTTCGACTCAGTCCACCACGTCCTTCTTATGAAAAAGCTTAAGGCCTTAAATGTCAACTCGTCTCTTCCCCACTGGTGACTCTCCTGCCTCTGCGGTCGTGAGTGTGTGGTTACGCATAGGTTTTGCAAGTCTTCCTCATACTGTCCTTATTCCGATGTTCCCAAAGGTACAATCCTAGGTCCCTTATTATTTTTAGCGTTTATAAACGATGTTTCTTCTTTATTTAACTCTTCATCACTTGTCTATGGTGATGATTTAAAAACTTTTAAGGTTATAAAGGGTTTTCCAATAAGAGGTGTTATTTTGAATAACCCGCTATTTCCTTAGATGTCACTTTTGAAGTTGTCATTTTTGACATTTGAGTAGTAGTAGAAACTATGCTATTAATAAAAATGGAATGATACACGCTTCAACGACGCACTGAAATTATTAAAATTCACTACAAAATTGGTGAAAATTTGGCAGAGACGGTTCGTAAAACTCGAACATTTTTGACGGACCGCAATACAGAAATTTGTGGAAAAATTCGAGCTGTTGGGACAACTTAGTGATGTGAAGAATGAAACCCGTGCACGTCACTCAATAACAGCCGAGAATATTGCTGCTGTAGCCGAAAGTGTTGAAGAAAACCCAGGTTTGTCCCTTCCTCGTCGTTCTTTTGAATTAGGCATTCCACAAACGTCATTACACCCTATTTCGCATAAAGATTTGGGCCTTAGGGCTTATAAAGTTCTGTTAACACAAGAACTCAAGCCGGTTGATCATCAACAACGTCGTGTCTTTGCTGATTGGGTCCTTGAAATGCATGAAAATGATCCGGAATTCCATCGAAAAATCATCTTGAGTGATGAGGTCCGTTTCCACCTCGGTGGCTTCGTCAACAAGCAAAATTGTCGTATCTGGGGCTCGGAAAACCCAAGAGTTATTGTTGAAAAGCCTCTCTATCCTCAACGTGTGACTGTTTGGTGCGGTTTATGGTCCGGCGGAGTCACTGGACCTTACTTTTTCGAAAATGAGGCTGGAGCAACAGTTACGGTGAATGGATTGCGCTATCGAGAAATGATTAATGATTTTTTATGGCCGGAATTGGAAGGTATTGATCTGGACAACGTTTACTTTCAACAACACGGCGCTACGTGCCACACAAGCAACGAAACCATTGATCTTTTACGGGAAAAGTTTCCGGACCGTGTTATATCTCAAAGGGGTGATCACAATTGGCCACCGAGATCTTGTGATTGAACACCTTGCGACTTCTTCCTTTGGGGCCACGTGAAAGAGAAGGTCTACGCCAACAGCCCAGCGTCGATTCAAGACCTCAAAGATGGAATTCGTGAGGCTATCGAGGACATAGGGCAGCCACTTTGCGTTTTGGTTATGGAAAATTTAATGAAAAGGATATGGTCCTGTAGGCGTGGTCGTGGTGGTCATTTGCCTGATGTTATTTTCCACTATTAACGGCATACCTTCCTCTTTATAATGAAATAAACATCGGATCATTTATAGTAAAAAATGGCATTTTCTTTTAATATCAAAATAACACCTCCTGTATTATCAGCTGGATTCGTCTAACTTAATACTCAGTTCTACGTCCACAATTTGAGCAGTTTATGGGATGTGTCGAACTGAAAGTATTTCCATATTAATATGGCTAATCGTCTGCGTTTAAATAAATTCTACTTTGCCAAGAAGCGAGACCAGATTCGCTCTCCTCACTGAAATTCTATATTGCGAAACGTAATACGTAATGCATGAACGAATCATCCTCTTTGAAATTCACTGAAAATATCCTTATTAAGCAATCTAAACGAAGTTCGAAAATCATCGCCTCTTTCGAGGTATTGATAAGGACCGATGCCAATAACTTTGATGAAAAGGACTCTGCCACCTTTCATTCCGTTCCTTCACTATACAAACGAAAGTGATGCTCCAATGAGGACTTAGCTTTTTTCTCTACCCATTGAACGATGCCATTAGCTTACCTGTCCTATCTTCTATTCATCGCTAACGTGCCAGCATTTTCGCAACAAAAGGACTTCATCCCTCCCGCCTCGCATTTCATCCTGTGATTTATTGCCCTCGGGCTGATTGAACGAACGCTCGTAAATTATGGACACGATATTGGATTCTGTACCAGGAAGAAGTCTCTAACTAAAAGCGACTGAACAAGTTACCCCTGTTTGGAGAGTAGTTAGGAAAGTCATGTTTGCAGCAACGGAAGTATCTTGTGCGTTGCTGTAGAGGGCATTGGGTGTCTTGGGAGAAAGGGAGATTGACTTTTGAATAAATGGAAGAGGCTTTTAGTTTCAACACTTCCTGTTCGGAGTGTGTGTTGATTAAAGTGCTGAGTGTCTAATATTGAGACGGACGCTTTGGAACTACGCAAAGAATTTTTTCCTTAATGAGTGTTCACTAATATTTTGAGTTTCGATAATTTTCTTAGATGTGGATAATAAAAGACTGACTTTGAGTTGATTTCAGACTTCTAACCCCAAAATACTCACGGTAACCCTGACCTTTAACTTCTTTCGAACGCACTTCATCGACCATCCAATGAAACACCGATACCGAAGTTGCTGCTGATGATGATGATGGTTCAACTTTTTCGTGTCTGAATCCAATTAGAGTTTTCCTCTAGGGAGATTTGAACTTTGCGTGCTTGGTGCAAGTAACTTTATGCCGTTTCATTCTTGCAAGATCTTCAACTCTATAGTATGACTATGTGCCATTGTGTTCCGCTTCGTTCACTCGCTTGGTCGTTCATTCGAAGTGTGATTGGAAATAATCGGCAGTCCATTAGTTTTTCGATGACTGTTAAAGAAGGGTGGGTCGAAATGACCCAGCAATTGGATATAGCGCCGACATTGATTGTTTACCTTTGGATTCATACAAAACATTCCTGTGCCGATTCATATCCCAGGAATAACTTCATTGGGGGAATTAACTTTTTTTCGTAGTAGTTCTTTCTTGTTCTGTTCCACTTTTACACCCTTCATTGTCTAAATTAGTCAATTCCGGTGAATTATGTATTTCGGGTCGATATGTGAAATATTTTTGTCGAGCCGTGCCGATGGAAGAACGTATTATTTAGGCTTGAATTTTCCTGAGACTTGATGGAATTGAAGCGAATAAATCTTTGACATGAAATGTTAATGAAGTTCCATAAATCATATTTCAGTGTTAACTAATTATCTGAAATCAAAACAATTGCTTGGGTGATTTGGATTCAGACTATCGAGAACGGGAACTCATAACACTTAATTGTTGGATGTGTTGTGTAAATTCAATTGTGCAATAGTTTTTCTGCCATAGAAATTGCGAAACCGGAGTGTTGTTCACAATTACGATAAGTTGGGTAGACAGAACTACGCTCCTGTCGAAGGGGTTTTGTACTCAAGCTATAATATGCAGACAGAAATAATGAATAAATTCAAGAAACATTTTAAAGGCACGCATGCCAAAAACTTGGATTCAAGAAAAAACCATCGTTACTTCAACTTTACTGGCAGCCATTTTATTTTAATATAACTCAAATCATCGACTTAATGGGATCTTAGAAATATTCTTGCTTTTATTTTATCTGGAAATTTTGAGAAGATCCAAACAAAAACGTAGTGTATAAATCAACGCAAAGCACATATGGTAGAAAAGCCCTGTGTTCTTATTATTGTAATCGGGGAAAATTCAAACGGCTACAACCTCCGTAAATATGGCACGATTTCAACAAAACCTGCCAAATATAGGGTCTGTCACAAATAAAGTTGAATGAAAAAACAATTTATTGCAAATACAGTTACAAGTGTTTAAAATTCTTCGAAGTAGGTTCTTTCCGCGTTAGAACACCGGCGACTGAGGTCCCGAAATGATGGCCTTTGAGGTGCTTCTTGATCCTTGGGAATAAAAAGAGGTTCGGAGGGGCCACGTCCGGGCTGTAGGGCAGTGCTGCCACACCATGTTTGGCCAGGCAGTCGATAATAACCATTTTCGCGTAGATCTTGCGCATGCCCAGATCCTCGATAACAATGCGAGGCACGGTAATTTTGGGATAATCTAGTTCCTCTGCCAACATGCTAACGTTTATGCGACGATCTATTTTGAACATGTCCCTCACTTTCTTCACCTTTTCGTCGTTATCGGCAGATGGCTTGCGTCCGGGGTGGTATTTGCCTTCGGGGTCCTTTCTGCCCTCCCTGAACATTTTGTGTCAGCGATAAATCATGTTTTGAGATATCATTGCCAAAAGCTTTCCGTAGCATAAAAGAGTCACGGCCCCCATTTTATTGAGTAAAACAAAAAATGATCTAAGCAACGACATCTTCAAAATCGAATGCGTCAATTCAACAGAAGTCCAAGCAAACGGCCACGTGACCTGTACACCAGTCCGCAGGCAACTGGTGTGGGTATCATGCGCTTCGATGGACTTCCATCAACAATTCCCGCCGCTTGACGCGCTTCGGTAGCGTCTTCCCTTGGATGGGAGAGGTCATTAAACTTTATTTTTGGACCGGCCCTGTATAAGAAGCTTACATAGAACTACTTAAATAAATATAGATGATTTCATTAAAGAAAATGTGATATTTATAAACCCTACTATTATTATCAATTTTGAGTGAATTTTGACTTCTAAGGTAGTTGTCATTGTGGTACTCATATACTTACTTTTCTTCAAATTTTTCGGATGACAGGTGTCCAATCGCGAGCGTTACAAAAATTTTTCTTACATTTCCTTTCCCCCTGTTATCTTCAGTATAAATGGCGAATATTGAAGACTTGTTTTGAAAAGCTCCCGTTCAGACCTTTTGTTTGACACGCATCGTGATCACCTTTGGTAAAAATAATGTTTAAGAGTTCCCTCCCTATAAAGAGATCCTTCTTAACTCTGAAGTTCTAACTTGCTTTTTCAGACGTTGATACTATCGTCCGACTATCACGTAACTTCTTTAAAAACATTATATTTTTACAGTAAAAAAATAGTTCAGTATCAGCCTCTTTTTCATGGAGATAATTTTTTTAAATAAAAATAATAATTCATATATTCTGATTTTTATTTGACGCTATTGAAGCGATCTTTCAAATATTAAAAACAAATATCTTGATGCGCGTTCAGGTTCAAATTCCAGATTCATTTGAATTTATGGTTTTTTCAAGTCTATTTTATCGCATTCCAAACATTTGATGGGTTACAAGGGGTTTATTTTTGAATCAATCGGAAGTACAATTATTATTTTTTGGATCGGTGGTTTGCCATATATATATATATATATATATATATATATATATATATATATATATATATATATATATATATATATGTATATATATATACATATAACAGGCCAATTGAAAAGTCCCCGGTGTGATACACAGATGGCGATGCTGGTATTAAATCCAGATGATTTTTAAGTTAGCACCAGCCTTCAAACGATACGTGTCAAAATTTGACAGCAGTGCGACCATTAGTTTGTGAGATATTGCGTTGTGAGTGTAGCTACTTTTGTTCTTTGAAAAAAAGATGAAAAAAAAAGAATTTTGTTTGCTGATAAAATATTGCTTTTTGAAGGGAAAAAATACAGTTGAAGCAAAATCTCGGCTTGATTAAGAGTTTCCGGGGTCTGCACGAGGAATATCAACCATCATTGATTGGCATGCTAAGTTTCAACGTGGTGAAATTAGCACCGAAGACGGCGAACGCAGCGGCCGCCCAAAAGAGGCTGTCACCGACGAAAACATCAAAAAAGTTCACAAAATAATTTTGAATGACCGTAAAGTGAAGTTGATCGAGATAGCAGACATTGTGAAGATATCATCTGAACGTGTACATCATATCATTGACGAATATTTGTACATGAGAAAGCTGTGTGCAAAATGGGTGCCGCGCGAGCTCACAATCGATCAAAAGCAACAACGTGTTAATGATTCTGAGCAGTGTTTAAGCGCAATAAACCTGAATTTTTGCGTCGATATGTGACAATGGATGAAACATGGCTCCATCATTTCACTCCGGAGTCCAATCGACAGTCAACTGAGTGGACTGCACACGATGAACCGTGGCAAGGTTAGGCATGGCATCAGTATTCTGGGATGCGCAAGGTATAATATTGATTGATTACCTCCGAAAGGGCCAGACCATCAACAGCGATTATTATACATAGTCTAGCCATAAATATTCTTACAAGGTTTGGCAACCCTGCAGAAAGGAACTGTTATACTGCATTTCTTAAAAATTGAGCTTATCGCTATAGTACGCTTGCGCTTGATGTATTTGTCATCATTGGAGTTTAATTTTTAGTGTAGTGAACATGGATTGGGGCGCCAAAGAAAATAGAATTGCTGTGATTGCACTTCATAAAGTAGGAATGCAACCAAGTGATATTTTTAAGACTCTGCATACCCTTGGTATAAGCCGAATGTTTGTATATCGGGCTATTGAAAGATTTAATGATACGTCTGGAGTAAGTGATCGTCAAAGAAGTGGCCGTCCGCGAACAACTCGAACACCTCAAGCGGTTAAAGCCGTGCGCGAGAGAATTCGCCGTAATCCGCTCCGGAAACAAAAAATTTTATCGCGTGAGATGAAAATACCCAAAAGAACAATTTCACGTATCATCAAAAGTGACTTACGGTTGGGTGCTTATCGTAGATCTACCGGGCATTTACTAACAGATTCGTTAAAAAAAATAGAGTGGAAAAATCAAAACGATTACTTTGCCGGTATGCAAACCAAGAACCCCGTACAATTTTGTTTACGGACGAAAAAGTTTTTACTGTCGAAGAAACATTTAATAAACAAAACGATAGGGTTTATGCTCGCAGTGCCAGAGAAGTTTCTCGAGTTGCCCAAAAGGTTCAAAGAGGTCATCATCTAGCCTCAGTAATGGTTTGGTGGGGTGTTAGCTACAACGGGGTGACAAAGTTGCATTTTTGTGAGAAGGGCGTCAAAACGTCTGCCAAAGTTTATCAAGAAAGTGTCCTTGAAAGTGTAGTGAAACCTCTCAACACGTCATTATTCAAAAATCAACCTTGGAGTTTCCAGCAAGATTCTGCACCAGGTCATAAGGCGAAGTCAACCCAAAAATGGCTTGAAGAAAATGTTCCAGATTTTATTAAAGGTGAAGATTGACCTTCGTCTAGCCCAGACCTGAATCCGCTGGATTACAAATTATGGTCTGTCTTAGAGAACATGACGTGCTCTAAAAGACATTCTAATATCGAATCCTTAAAGAAGTCTCTTACACATGCAGTCGCCAACTTTCCGATTGAAGTCGTGCGTGCTTCCATAGATGAGTGGCCAGCTCGATTAAAGGCTTGTGTAAAGGCAAAAGGCAATCACTTCGAATAACTTGTTGCGATTTCCGTAGTTGACAATGCATTTGATAAATAAACAATGATTTCTTAACATATAACACCTCTTTTATTGAACAGTGCTTCAAAAAGTTTGTAGCAGTACTTATGGCTAGACTAGGTATAGCGTTATTGGATCGTTTAAAGGAAGAAAAAACGGCCCCATTTGACCGGGGACTTTTCAATTGGCCTGTTATATATAGTATATGTATATATATGTATATACATATATATTGAATTTACTCATACAAAAATACGTATCAAAATTAATCCTATGTCATATAAAACACTTGGCACAACTTTGCAAACTGTCATACAAAACACTTGGCAAAATTTTACAGCCTGTCATACAAAATGCATATCACCATTTTACAGACTGTTATACAAAACATTTTTGTTTTGATTAAAGTAGGCCACGGATGGTAGGGAGAAAATTTTTAGTTAGGAAATAAACATTTCGGAAGGGGTGTGTCCAAGCCCCATTAGTTTATGTCGTGAGTGTACATGATAGTGCGTGGAGTTCTGCAATAGTTTTAATTTATGCTGCGTCTTGGTTTCGCAAAGTATTGCCATATCATAAATTAGATTAGAGACGAACGACGTTATTTCTTGTTATTTCAATATTTGCTACTTAAAAATCTAAACTTGTTAGACCATTTCGATTTTGTCGTCACCTTGGCGCCCAACCTTTGGTGTTTCCACTAAGGGATGGATGAAAAGGATCGAGGGTTTGCGCTCCTGATTGAGCAATCAGTCTGGAAAATAGGATCCAAAAGCAATTGGAGGAAGTCCTCACTGAGTTGCGACAAACACTTCAACAGCTCAGAGGGACCCAAAATGAGTTGAAAGAGCAATGTCAGAAGAATGACGAGCTCATGACTAAGCTCTTGGTGAATAGTTTGGACTCACTAAGATCAAAATCCTCCAGAAAGAGGAAGGCCATAGGTTCACCATCCTTAGAACTGAATCGTCTTCGGAAGAAGTCACAGAGTCTGACCAGGATATGATGGACTCAAACGAAAATTCTCAAGATTTTTCGGCTGTGCCACCTCCAAAACCGACCGTTTCATTCCCAGAAATGGCAAGAAAACCCGCACAAGTTTTCCTCCCCACACCATCGACATCGGTCTCAACTCGCAAACAGACTGAACTACAAAAGCACTCGGATGTACCCGATGAGACCCGCCTTAAAACTGTTCCCATTATCCTCCGCGAACCGAAGAAATGGACAAAGCTGGCTGAACTTATGAAGCAGTTAAAAATAAAGTACAAGTCTGCCAAACGCGTATACCTGGGTATACAAATTATACCCCAATTCTCCACGGATCACAGGAAAATAACCTAGTTGTTAACTGAGCAAAAATGGCTGTATCACACATATTTCCTCCCTGGGGATAAAAAATTAAAGGCGATAATTCGCGGTCTTCATGGACTATCGGTGGAGGAAATCAAAGAAGATCTCCAGCAGCAAGGCTTCCACCCCATCGAAGTTTTCTATCTAAAACTTCAATACGGCCCCTCTAAACTGGTAAAAGCCCTTCTACCGGAAGCAGAAACTGAAATCTACAACGTTAGATCTATCTGCCATCTCATCTGCCCAATCGAGTCGATGAGTATGTGTCATAACTGCCAACAATTTGGTCACTCATCGAACAACTGCCACGCTGAAGCTCACTGTGTAAAGTGCGACGGCCTTCATCACTTTACACACTGCAAAAAGCAAATTACTTAAGAACCCAAATGCATCAATTGTGGAGGATGTCCCGATACTCCGAAAAAAGTCAGGGAAACTTTCGCGCAGATTGCTCCCCAAAATAAGCAACAACCCAGTATGAACTCTCCAAAACCAAATACCAATAGAACGCCTATAACTCCTTTCCACCCAGAAACCACATTCACTCCACCAAACATGTAGCAATTTTTCATCAAAATACAGTCACATATGCAACTGATGATACAAAAAATGATGGCCACAATGGTGCAGGGCTTCTTTGCGCCACAAAACCTAAGTAAAACACCCCAATGACTACCCCCATGAATCACATTTCCATACTCACGTGGAATGTAAACTCCTTGCAACAAAGGACTGGGAAGTTTAGGCAGTTAAGGTTGACCAGATATTTGATATTATTCTCATCCAGGAAACCTTTTTGAAGCCGGGAATCTGTCTCCACTTCCCTAACTATTTTCTATACAGAAATGATAGACGAACAGGAAGGGGAGGCGGAACGGCCATTCTTGTGAGAAGAAATATGGAATCACTACCTGACTGAAACCCCACAACTACAACGCGTAGAGGCGACAGTAATTAAAATAAAAACGAACTCGTCTGAATTTGTAGTCATATCACTGTACAACCGCCCTCGAAGTGAGACTTTCTATCAAATCTAAGCTCCCTCTTCGAGCTGGAAGGCCCACTCCTAGTGATAGGTGATTTCAACGCCTATCATAATTCCTGGGGTGCTGTCAGAAGCAATCGAGCTGGGGCTGAGCTCAATAGATTTATCACAGCCAAAGGCGTAAGACTACATATGCCAAGTGAACCAACGCACTATAGCCCAGCTTCTGGTAACATCCTAGACTTTAAAATCTCACGAGATTTTCACCATAATATCCGTACAACGGTACTCGATGATCTCTCTTCCGACTACAAACCGGTGCAGTTTTTAATAGAGGAAACCTTCATAGATGAACCTCTAAAAGTAAAGAGTAGTACAAATTGTCAAGCTTTCAGCGATACTCTGGCCTCAGAAAGCCAGACCAAACTGCTAAATTTAGCCAGTTGTCGGTGAAAGCATAGAACAACTCACCAGGAAAATCCTACTTGCCAAGGAAAATAATACAGCCCAAACTCCAGTAAGGGAACATAACCCTTATGAACTTCCTCAAGATATTAGGCTCCTGATAAGGATGAGGAATCAACTACGGTGACGAGGTAGGAACACGGATGATCCTAGGTTAAAAGCCAAAGCCAACCAGTTAACCAACAAAATACGTGATCAGATTCAGGAACTTTGAAACATCATTTGGGAAGGTATTTGCAAAGCCTTTAACCTGGTGATAATAGCCTTTGGCGCCTCTCAAAATATTTTAGGTTGAAAAACAAACTAAATATCCCCCCATTCACGGACCAAATGGCCTTAAATACGACAGCACCGGAAAAGCCGAAGCCTTTGCAGACAGTCTTGAACTGCAGTTTCATGAGAATAATTCCCCCGAGGAGAGCCCTGAATCTGAAGATGAAATTGAGTCCTCGGTGCAAAGACTGCTAGCTTCCAAGATGACAGGCACTAACGAAATTCGTCCACTAGACTTAACGGAATTAAAAGACATGATAAGCACGCTAAACAAATGGCTACCAGACAAGATCCTGCAAGGATTGACGGACATCATCAACACCATCTACGCAAATTCGCCAAGTCGTGAAAAACGGCAATTATAATGGTCATCCCGAAACCAGATAAGAATCTTACTTTCTCGCAAAACTGGCGGCCAATAAGTCTACTGTCTTCTCTTTCTAGCCACGGGAAAGGCAGTTTTACCTCCGTTGTCCGAATATATTGAGAACAATGAGATCATACCAGCTGAACAATATGGCTTTCGAGCTGGACACTACACCGAACTCCAGCTAACAAGGGTGGTCCAATATATTAGAAATGGATTAAATCGCAGAAAGTCAACAGGCCTAGTTATGTTCGACATAGCAAAAGCCTTTAACAAAGTCTGGCATGGAGGAATAATCTTTAAAATGCATGAATTTTCCATTCCACTACCTTTGATAAAAATTATCAACTTTTTCCTGCAGGGCTGATCTTTTCGCAAACTCCTCTGTTACAAACAAGTCATAAGACCCTCTCTTCTCTATGGCTGCATAGCCTTCTGTCAGGCCTCAAAGTCCAACAAAAAAATGCTTCAATCCCTGCAAAACAAGGCTTTTAGGAGAATCTTTAGAACCCCTTGATACATTAGGAACATCAACACTCATAAAGTCCTCAAACTAGACACTAATGACAAATATATACTAGACCACGCACTAAAACTGTTCGATAGGATAGATGAACACTCTAACAGTACTCTGGATCCCCTAAGACTAACCAACAAAGAGCAGAGGCTCACGTACCCTAGTCTCAGGTCAATAACATTGTGATATAGGACTGACAGTATTTAGTTGTATTGTTTGCTATGGGCCAGTTGGGTACAAAGATACCCACAGATGGAAATGGAGCAAAAATGCTAAATCGCACTAGCTCTACGAAACCCCACACCTCAACGCAAAGTATTGCGCCTCAGTCAAGTTTTGCTCGCAAATCACTTCTGATCAGTCCCATTACGACCGTCAACAAGCAATTAATTGACAACTGATGGGAAAATAAAAAAATAAATAAATTGTGGCTGTGTGAATGTGTGTATCGCGATAGGGTCTCGAAATCCTGAATAGATCTTGATCTCGTTGGCATGGGTTCGGTCATATTTCAACGCTTTTGTTCGGTGAACGGGAAGAAATGCGAAAGTGAGTGCCAAGATTGAAATCTGCTGGTCGTTGAAAAATCGTTTCTGACGTCCCGAAAGTTCTCAAAAGTCCAAAATTTTCCAAGACCTGTCATTCGTTGCTCGTTGGTGTTTGTCGTGCAGTACCTGTGTGTGGAGTGCCGGCGAATGTAGTTTTGAAAAACAACCCCAGTGAATATATCACAAGCTCCTCCAGTGAATAAATAAAAAAAAAACCCAGTGAATATATAAAAAAAAACCCTCCAGTGAATATATATAAAAAAAACCGCAGTGAATATATCCCAAACCCTCCATTGAATATATCGAAAAAACCCCCAGTAAATATATCATTATAGCAAGTACTATAGGGAACTGTTACTAATTTTTCAGAGTATCAAACATTTTTGACACAGGATTGAAGGCCGTAGTTTTTCAATCAGAGTTAGAGTACCTGGACCACAGCATCTCCAACAAGTTTGCGAAACCGTTATCGAGTCGAATTCAGGCGATCCGCAACGTGAAGCAACTTAAACAATTGTGTGAATTTCGGAAGTATTTGGGCGTTATAAACTTCTATCGGCAATTTTTGGCCCGTGCCGAAGAACACAGGCGCTATTGTCCGGTTCTATGAACTGAGGACACCACCAAAGATTTCAATGAATAGACACTCTAGCCAGGGCGACAATTCTAGTGCACCCGCACGACGGTGCTCCACTTCACTTGCCACCAACGCTTTGGGCATGTAATCGGCGGGGTTCTGGATCAACAGAGTCATGGCTTGCGACAATCATTAGGACTTTACTCTAGAAAACTGAGATGTCCTGAAACATGTTTATAGCACGGACTATAGGGAACTGTTAGCAATTTTTCAGAGTGTCAAACGTTTTCGGCATATGGTTGAAGGCTGAAATTTTCCAATCAAGATGGACCACAAGCCCTTGATATATAGTTTCAACCAGCGCTGTGACAAGGCCTCCTCAATACAAGCCTGTCAACTGGAATTCACAACTGACATCCAATACACATCAAGTGAGGACAACATCGTAGCAGATATAATTTCTCCTGGTGGTTATTGATGCACAGCAGCTGGCAGCCGCTTAGATGAGGGACACCAAATTGGAAAGCCTGGTCAAGTCGGAGACAGCGGTCGTGTTAAGGAAAGTACGTGTCGATGGTTTGGACAATGAAGTGGATTGCGATTTTTCCATGGAATTCACATAACATTCCCAGGGTTTTACGTAAAAGAATTTTTAATATAGTTCACAACGCTGCGCACCCGAGCGGACGGTTTTCAAGCGAAATACATAATTCGAAGTGAATTCGTATGGCCAAACATCCAAAAGGACGTCATGCAATGGGCAAAGACTTGCTTAGCTTGCCCAACCAGTGAAATTTCACGCCATATCAAGACAAGCTCAGCCAGTTTTGCAGTATCCTCAAAGAGATTTCAGCATGTTCACTTGGATGTAGTCGGTTTTTTCGCGATGGCCAGAAGCGGAGCCATTGATTTCACCTGATGCAGACAATGTCGCATCAACCTTCTTTCTATGCTGGGTTTGCCGTTTCGGAGCATCAGAAGATCACAACGGACCAGAGAACTCAAATTGAAGCACGGCTGTTCACAGCCCTGACTCGCCTTTTGGGATGTAATCGCACTCGGACAATGGCCTTTCATCCGCAGTCCAACGGGTTGGTGGAAAGTTGACCCAAAACACTAAAAATGGCCTTTATGTACCACAGAGACTACGGATGAACAGAAATCCTAGACAAGGTTCTGTTTGGGCTCAAGACAGCCTTTAAGGACATGGGTTGCACAGTAGCAGAACTAATTTGCGGAACCTCGATACTCCTGATTTCACTGAATTGGTCAAGATGTTCCGGTAACAAATTAGAACGCTGCAACCCACACCTACAGCAAATCATCACAGGCAGACCTCGTTTTACTTTAAGGAGCTAAGGTCTTGTTCGCATGATTTTCTTCGTACTGACGCAGTCCGAAAATATTTAGAGCCACCATATACGGAACCATTAAAGTCGTCAAAAGAATCAACGACCAAGTATTCAGTATCCGGTAATATCGTGAAGTCAATGTTTCCGTGGAACGCTTAAACCCTGCATTTTTGGTAAACTAGATAGCAACTTTTCCGGCTGCAAACTTCTATACGTACAGCAATCTAAATCAAAACGTACCTGACACAAGAATATGATGCCAGATATTTGGGAGGAAGTAATGTGGTGGTTGGTGAAATTTAGCTATTCTCCACCACGAGCAGCTCAGCCGGCACAAGGAACGAGAATTAAAAAGTCTCAACCATTTTCCGTGAAGAACCACTTCTCACGAGGCCTTGATCGAGTTTCGACGTTTGGAGAACGAATCAGCTAGACGAGCGAACTATTATCTAATTATGTAATTGTTTTGTCTGTAAATAAATTGTTGGCTTATATTCCACTGGTTTTTGTAATTTCCACAGTCATATTATGAAAATACAAAAGACTATAGTTTCATTGAATTCACTTAAATTATTTCGAAATTTGCAGGTTAGGTGAACTTCACATTGAACTACCTACGCACAAATTATTGAATTGAGGGTACTTTCCGATTTTATTGGGGAGAAATGAGAAGTTTATAAATTTTCGAAACATAAAATTGAGCGAATTTTGGCTTCTAAGGTATTTTTATTGTTACCTTCATGACTTTTTCAGATTTGTCGGAGGACAGGAGATCAAAGGCGACTAGGGGATGGTGTTCAACACAAATTGTTCATATGTTTCCCCTCGCCCTGCACCTCTTGAGGCTAGTAGCTCTGTTTTAAGACCTGTTTTCTCAATCATTCTCATTCTCTCATTAGAGACCTTTCATGAACTATCTTTGGAAAAATTTGTTTTAAGGGTCACATCTATAGTAATCGAGCAGTTCGCCTAGGCAAACTGCTCGAGGAACCTTCACGAAAAGGACAATGGGAGATAAATACTATTCGCAATCATTAAATAGTTCCCTCAACTTCATGCTACCCGCATATCTTATCCTTTTTAAATAGTTTTCACAGTTTTATATAAATGCTGAGCATATGTAGTGTAATGAATTTCGAAATGTCCGTGTAGGACACGGGTGCCGATGGTCTGGCACAAGTGTCAGCGAGCTAAAACAACACCGAGCTCAGCTAACTAGCTTCGCTTAACGACCGCGTACGCGTGCTTGACGACTAGCATTTGCGGGATCATATGAGGCGGGTTCTTGTCGAGCCACGAAGCTACACTACAAAATACTTATCACGCGTACTCTACTCTACAAGACGCACTGATTAATTTTTATTGTCTTTAGAAAAGTTCTATTAGGTATCAATTAATCTACTCTACAGAAATTCAATATTGTTTTGCCTCGTTAAAGTTAGCGGACACGGAGGCTTGAGACAAACGCAAACATTACACAAAAAGCAACCGTTACTTTCACAGAAGAAGGTCGTTGCATTACAAGGGGAATGTCAAACCTAAAGATGTTAAAGTGGCTGAAGTGAACCACTCATCTCTGCCTAAAGGATGGAAACTTGACGGATGCAGTTTACTTTACACTAGTAAAACAACAAACTAAGCAGTTTCGACGGGTTACCACCTTTTCTCTTCAGGAGCAGCCACTCCTGATCACCACGGGGCTGCTCGACTGCTTATGTTTATTACAGTAGGGATAAATACAATTATAAGAAGTATCATGCCTTAAAGTCTTTCCCTTTTCTAAGAAAAAATCTGTTTAGATTTCGCCAAACTTCTTTTTGAAATTTTCTTCGCTCTAGAATTGAATGTGCACCCTCGTTGTTAGTTGGTGGTAAATATTTTATTCAATTTTTTTTTTTTTAAACAGGGATAATAATTAACAAGGTGCATTGAATCGCAAAAAAAATACATTCCAACGTACTTTGGATTTCAACAAATTTGACTCTGGCTGCACAACGGAAGGTGAATTTAAAATTTAGAGCTCTTCTGCATTCTCATCAATCAAACTGAACACAAATCGATTGGAGGTACTCTGAAAGGCTACATCGTAGGAATTTGGGAATTAACGATCACGCAATCGATTATATACTCAAACATGCACCTTTTGTTAAACCAACCCTTGTCCGCACTGAGTTGGACGAGCTGAAAGAATTTATGTCACGTCCTAGCCTAAAATACATTTTACGATTCCA
This sequence comes from Odontomyia ornata, assembly GCA_963969285.1. Taxonomy (NCBI): domain Eukaryota; kingdom Metazoa; phylum Arthropoda; class Insecta; order Diptera; family Stratiomyidae; genus Odontomyia; species Odontomyia ornata. The sequence continues at coordinate 363,072,515 of OZ017739.1, read as the reverse complement.
CACTGGACTAGCAAACAAACATGAAGCCACTCAAGTAGCTGTCCCTAAAGACATAATACCAATAATCCATCTTAGCATTGTCCAGAGTCATCTCACACACTTTATCCTCTGACTCAGTTTCTTAGTCGTTATCAAAATGATGCGTTTAAACCCAAACCCCCCATCGCCAGTGTCATCTTCTATAACAGTCTCCTCCCCAACATATTCCATTTGTTTACATCGCCGATAGCACCTCATCTCGAGTTGCCCATTGCCACGTTGGACAGTGATGTACGAAATGATTCAGATGATTCCGTTTCGGCGCGAGAATCGGAGGGGAAAAGGTTTGATCTCGTCGACGACGAGTAGCTGTGCGCTTGGCGACAACGGGGAGTTGGAACCGAGCTGTGCGCGTGCATGCAATGTACGGATAGATACGAACGTCGATATACAGTTTTTTCCGGTACAGTTGCGGAATTTGGCCTTGTTCGCTCGAGAAACTCATACGAAAAATGTTTTCCTGCATTCTGCCAGGCGGACTCAATTATTTGTTAATGGTTAAACTTATGAAGTTCGTCAGATTTTGTTCTTTTCGGAAGGGTCTATATACCGTGCATTATACAGACTAGTCATCATTTTGGAAATAGTGGTTGTCATCGTCTCAAAATTGTGTTTTTCTTGTGAAAGAAAAAACTCTTGATTTCTGTTGTCCCCCTGCGCCGTCCAAAATACATCAACCAAAAACTAAGTTTGGCTCACCAACAAATAACCGCGGATTAAGACGAACAAAAGAAAGCTGAAGATAATGAAGATGATGGTGGTTCATTAGCGCAAAAACAAAAGATCTCATTTTGGGAAAATAATTTGGAGTAGTTGACGAAGGTGCATACGTGACTGATCCGCAAGAATTAATCGTATGAAGCAGCGGGTGCTGCATGAGAGTGTTGATCGCGCGCGCTGTAAGCCCCGCTTGGGTATCATGACGACAAGAAAGTACATTAGACAACGAAACGAAGAGCAACAAATTTTAGGTTGAGTGAATTAGAACTGTTTTTAATTTAAGTTCAGCTTGGTTTGGGAAAAAGTAACTTGAATGATACATTCAGTGGAGTGTGAGTGATGTTTAAGTGCGAAATTTTAAAGCAAACTGTAACCAATTTCAGGGACAAAAATCGAATCAACGCAACAACGAAAAAGAAAAGTGCTATGAAAGTTGAATGTTTTAATTAACAAAAAGACTCGAAAACTTGATGACATAATCGACGAAAGAATGAGGACGATGTGTTTGCGTATGTGAAAAGGAGTGACGTGGAGAAAGTGCTTGCTGACCTGAATCGAGCCCACAAGAATATAGTATTCACGATGGAGGAAGAGAAAGACGGTAATCTATCGTTCCTAGGTACAGTAGTAAGGAGGACTCAAACTAATATAACTTTCGATGTATACCGGAAAGCAACTCACATACAGAGAACGATTCCAAACACATCAAATCATTCGCAGCAAATCAAGGTTTCTCCGTACAGAGCCGTAATCCACAAGATGCTCGATTTATCGCTAAGAAAAGAAGCTAAGGAAAAGGAGATGAGATACATTATTGAGACAGCTAGACTAAACGGCTTCAAGGGTTCGACAAGTAGGAGAATGGTACAGAAGATCCAGATAACTAGACAGTGACAGGGGCGATTAACATTAAATGCGAATACCGAAAGAACGTACTGGAAGGCTTTAACTTATCATGAAGGTATCAGCAATCAATCAGCTCAATTTTGTACTGTTAATTGAATCAAGCAGCAAGAAGCAGCTCAAAAACGTTCTCGAATCAACGAAGGACAAACGCGAACCACACGAAAAATCGGGTATCTATCGCATCGAATGCCCCACTTGTGAAGAAGTGTACATAGGTCAAACGAGGAGACTCATCTGCACGCGAATCAAGGACTATCTAGGCGAAGCAGTAGCAGAAAGGAAGAAGGAAAGAACTTCAAATTTCAAGTCGGCGATAGCGGAACATAATATCACGAAGAGACACGAGATAACAATGGAGGACGCAAACGGTCATCAAGGAAGCTAGAGACATACGTCAATTGGATGTGATGGAGAGCCTGGCAATTACCCGGGAATGGAAAAAGTTGATGAATCAGGAAGACGGAGACTGCAGATCATGGCTATTCAAATTAATTACATAATATTTTTTTCTGAATTTTGTAAAAACAATATTTTTGTCACTAAACTTTTGTAAATTACCTATCCTAAAGCAAATTTCTTTAATTATATTACCTTTTAATGATCTAAAGTAAATTTCCTTAAACACATTTAGTATATAAGCAGGAATGTAAGTCCAATATATTAATAAATTAATCGCTGAAGAAGACCGAGCGATTACGATCGAAAATCGATTTCGAGAAAATAACTAAAGCACACAAAATTAAGAGGAAGTTTTTTATTTCTCCTTTCAGTTGGAGAATTTTGTGAAAATTAATTCGATTACAAATAAAAAATAAAGAAGAGTGCTACGGAAGTTGAATTATTTGATATAAAAAAGAAACGAAAGAAAAACTGTTTTTGTTGTTGATCAAACATAAGAAATATTTTGTTAAGCCTTTGAATTATGCAAAAGGTGTCTTTGAAGAAAAGAGATCCAAATACATCTGCAAATGATCCACATTTGGTCAGTTTGAGAGGTGGATCAAATAGAAAAAGAAATGCAATTGCCAAGTAGCGATTAACAGAAAAAACCAGATGTCCTTAAAAAAATTCATGGAACAACATCCTGAAATGGACATTTAGAAGCAGCCCGATCAGTGATGCCGGTCAATGGCATATGATAGTGAATTGAGTTTTAAAAAATATGGACTCATGCAAAAAGAAACGTTTTCCTGAAAGCTTTAGCTGCGAGGTAAGTCAGAAGTTAACTGTAATACTGAATAGCAAGCTCAGAGAATATACAAAATCGGTTAGTGACATGGTTTCGCCTGGGCTCACATCTGACATCATCGTAGATAAAATAAACCAACAAATGCGCCAGATATATCAAATCATTAGTATTTGCTTAGGAATTCTTAGAATTTTTGTTGCATAGGAAAAGTCTAATAAATCCAAAAATTGGGCCTATTTTGCCACTTAATTTTTTCGATAACTATGGGAAAACCCTTTTTCAATGTTAAACATAAGGTTTTTTTTGTGGTAGGGAGGTGAATGCCCATTTACCACAGAATGTGGGACTCTTATGCTCGCAAGAAGGCGACTGGACTACCCACTAAACACCTCCCCTGTCAACCTGAGAACCCAGCCTGTAACCGTTTGACACATTATTTCGGGCCAGGTCTCGTTTTGTTACTCTGTGAGGCGCCTTCAAGCTGGGGGATCCCTATTCTAGCGGGAGAGGAAGAGGAAGTGCCAGACAAGCGATCCCCCAGTCCCAACACCCCTGGCTGCTGTGAGTCCCTTTTATCTTTTAGGACTGCCCGAACATAGTGTGCCACCTGGTTCCATTTGGCAACCGATTCGAACATCACCGTGACTATATTATCCGGGGTGAGCTCTCCCGTCTCCCTTTAGAGGTCCCTTTGCAGCATGTCCATTTTGTACATGCAAAAAATGTGTGGCAGGCATTGTCTTCCTCTCCTGGGCAATACGGACAATCGGGGGACGGTGACTTACCAATCTAGTGCAGGTAAGACAGAAAACATCCATGCCCGCTCAAAAGCTGGGTTAGATAAAAGTCAGTCTCGCCATGCCTTCGATTTAGCCACGATCTCACATCCGGAATAAGGCGCGCAGTCCACCTTCCCTTCGTGCAATTTACCCAAGACTGCTGCCAATCTTTGAATGAGCGCTGTCCCTCTTCGCGGACAAGCATCACCCTCGCATCTTCATTTCGACGCAGATAAGATGTTAAATAGAGCGGCCCTCTCTAGCAAGGAGGCCGACAGGTATCATGCTTGCAATGACTTTGTTCGCTTGGTGAATGACCCTCGTCCATCTAGTCGTTACAGACAAATCTAAAGTTTTTGGACCGTGAAATGTGGTTGGGGGAAGAAATTTTGTACATAATAATCAACCTATATATGTTTTCATGAAAAAATAGTCAAAAGCTTAGAGAAAGGTGAACCTGTTTGGTTCGGATGTGAAGTGAATAAGTGGTTTCTCGGAAAACTTGGCGTTCAAGATTTGGAGATATGATTTTTTTTCAACGTTTGATGCAGACATATAAATCAATTCATTGAAGCCCTTTAAATTATTGTGATCGTTGCAAAATTTAATGAAAAGTTATAGAATGTTACGGAAGTTAATTTGGATAAAACGGCTTAAGGTTTCAGACACTCTTACTCTTGGCTTTCGATCCGGTTGAGGGGTGCGTGGGGGCACTGCCACCACCTGAATGCCCCACACTTATTTGTGGGCCATGACCTTCTTCAGCAAGGACGATATCGTGTTACGTCTCCCTTTCTGTAGGTTACTTCGGCCATTGGCACCTTTTTCACCAGCCAACTGGTTTTGGATTTTGACTCCGGTCATCTGATAATTCGTAAGTGCGAAAGTATTTTGTGCTGTGGGAAAAGAACCCGCCCACGATACCGCAAAGATAGCTTGCCAGCGCACTTACGCGTCCCCAGACAAGGCCATTTCCAGCGTAGTACTAATTCCGCTCGCTGAGGCAGCAGAACACTGCTGCAGTCCTTAACAGACAATTAACATCTCATTTTAACACAACACATCCTCTATTAAGAACCTTCGCAAATTCTTTTGATATCCAAACTTTTAAGACGAAATCAATTCCGACACACTTGCCAAATTCGGCGTTTCTAGCCACTATAGTTGCTAATGGAAACTGCTGTAACAGACGGACAATGTAGCGGACAGCATTTTTAAGGGCAGGGTTTTGGAGGTTTTTCTTCCATTTTTCCAAGAAAGCATTCTTGCATATAAATTAAAGTTACGGCTACTTTAAAGAGATGATTCATACCAACCCATCAGATTCATTGCATAGATATTCTTTCTCAACAACTGGCCAATAAGATAATCTTTCAAGCTAATAAATTTCTAAATTGCTGCCGGCGGCAGAACAATTAACATGCCACAGATTACACAATTAATTCTCAAATCACCCATTAAACTATATCTGCCACCTTTCAACAAGATCCTTATCGCCAATGCCGTCTTCTTCATGACATGCCCGTAAATCAATTATCAATCGCAACCATACAATTCACATTCATGACAAATTACCCGATTTACATGACTAACCCATCCTCCAATCACCCCCACCGTTCCTCTTCCTCCTTAAGACTATTCCATTAGCATCAAGTCCAATGCCCTCTTCAACCTTACAACAATCACGACCAAGTCTTGAGGAGTGCATGACAGAGTTCATAAATAAATTTCACCGCTCCCATGCGGCCCGAGGCGCAGCCCAAAGGCAGCGGCAGCGTGGTGGTAGCTTCTTAACAAACGGCCTAAGTAGGTGCAAGAAAGCATGTGGTGTGAACTCACCCGAAAAGCTAAGAGCATCCATCTTTTCAATATCGTTTTTATGACTGGGATGGAGATTTGAGGTAAATTTTTTCCCTCACTTGCGCGCTACTGCGTGCATGGTTGAAACGGAATCATAAATGGTTCGTTGAATGCAATGGAGAGCAAAGTTATTGGTGGAGTGCATCAAGAAGTGAAGAATAAGGTAAGACAAGAAATGCACCGAGTAATGTAAGAAGACACAAAAGTGTGGCAACGATGTCGTCATTGGGACTTAACCTACAATATATGCAGACGATTAAGGGTAGTCAGTTGTTAATAATCGTCTTGTTTTTTGCCGAGCCAGACGCCAGAATTAAGTGTGTACGACATAGTGGAGTAACTGGCTGAAACGATTTATTAATGCGAAGCGGATTTATTTGTATTTATGAGTTTTGATGCATGAACAACACAAGGGCTTCGAAGCTACAAAGTTACAATTTGAAAAAGTAGATGGAATAAATTGAGACAATTTTTCCTCTGAATTGAATTATTCAAACAATTACCAAAATCATTCACCAAGCACTCAAAAGGACTTTTTTAACAACCTACGTTTACTTGTATTGTAAACGATTCCCTTTTAGAGGCAAACCAAGTTAACCAGCTAAAATCATGTTACGTTTGCTGCCATATGTGCATGTGCTCGGAATAAATCAAATTTTTGATTCAAGATCTCATATCATGATTCTCTGTCAAGACTCTCCAGCATACGGTGAAGTTTCCGATATCAATTTATTTGTTCCTTTGGATTTTCTAAATAAAACATTTTTACATCAAAATCGATTGCATTTCATGTCAACAATTCGTCGTCAATATTGTTTCAACTCCTTTGATACATGCATCATACATCCGAGGAGAATGTTGTCTTACGTTTTTTGTCGCTCCTCAGCTCCTTGATGTCTCTCCTTCTGACTGAACAAAGTCTCTTCTTTATTCATTGCTTTCTTTTATAGCTTGAGCAACAAACGCAACTACCTTGAGGCTCTTGGTGAAGAAGTAGTAGCTAGATAGTGGATCGGGTTGTCAGTTGCTTTTTTTATTCACTCCTTGTACGTCGGTGCTTTCATAAAATCTCATTTCGTTTGACATGTGGTGTTCTTTCGCAAATATTATATGAATTGTCATCAATGTTGGTCGATATGTAACATATATTATGCCAGGAGCACTCCAATGAAAAGTGTATGGAGTATAGACTTTTTTAGTTTTAGGTTTGAAAGTTGTCGAGAAAATTTGTAAGGCTTTGGTAGGAAAACCTGAGTCGAAATAAAGTGTTCAATTTGTTATTATTTTCCAAAATTGTTATTAAATGGTAGTCCACTACGTCACAAAAAAAAACTATAGTAAAACTATTTTGATCCACTCAGGTGATTTTTTTTTGTATAAACAATCAAAACTATACATAACTTTAGGTAAGCTCATACATAATTTAAGGCACATTACGCAGAGATGGGAAAAATTACACCGGTTTAACCGAACACTGTTTTTTTTGTTCGAAAAACCGATATTTAGGAGGTTTTTTCCTCACAGTTTAAACCGGTTACAAAGGAATGGAAAAATACCAAAGATAAAAAACCGAAAAACCGTTGTTTCGTCATCCCTACCTGGGCAGTATTAATGACCACAGTCACCAGAGCAAAGTAAATTTCTATCTGAAAGTAGAAATAAAAAGCTTCCTTTTAATTTTGTATGTTTTATTTTTCTTCTCGAAATCGGTTTTCGACCGTAATCGTTAGGTCTTCTTCAGCGATTTATTTATTTTGACTTACATTCCTGCTTATATACTAACTGTAATTTACAAAAGGGTAGTTACAAAAATATTGTTTGTACGAAATTCAGAACAGATATTATTTAATTAATTCGAATAGCCATGATCTGCAGTTTCCGTCATCCTGGTTCATCAACTTTTTCCTTTCCCGGGTAATCCCAGGGTTTGCATCGTCCAATTCATGTATGTCTCTAGCTTCCTTGATGACTGTTGCGTCCTCTATTGTTATCTCGTGTCCCTGCGTGATAGTATTTTCCGCTGCCGCCGACTTGAAATTCGAAGTTCTTTCCTTCTTCTTTGCTGCTGCTTCGCCTAGATGCTCTTTGAATCGCGTGCTGATGAGTGCACTTCTTCACAAGTGGACACCAGATTTTTCGTGTGGTTCGCGTTTGTCCTTCGTTGATCCGAGAACGTTTTTGAGCTGGTTCTTGCTGCTTGATTTGATTGACCGTTCAGAATTGAGCTGATTGATTCGCCTCTTGATCCGATTGCTGATACCTTCGTGATAAGTTAAAGCCTTCCAGTACGTTCTTTCGGTATTCGCATTTGAGTATGTTGCTCGCCTTTGTCACTGTCTAGTTATCTGGATCTTCTGTGCCATTCTCCTACTTGTCGAACCCTTGAAGCCGTTTAGTCTAGCTGTCTCAACAATATACCTCATCTCCTTTTGATTAGCTTCTTTGCTTAACAGCAAATCGAGCATCCAGTGGATCATGGCTCTGTATGGAGAAACCTTGACTTGCTTCGAATGATTTGATGTGTTTGGAATCGTTCTCTGTATGGGAGTTGCTTTCCGGTATACATCGAAAGTTATATTAGGTTGAGTTCTCCTTACAACTGTATCTAGAGATAGATTACCGTCTTTCTCTTCCTCCATCGTGAATACTATATTCTTGTGGGCTTAATTCAGGTCAGCAAGCACCTTCTCCACGTCACTCCTTTTCACATACGCAAACACATCGTCCACATATCGGACCCAATCGGGAAAGGAAAAAGTTGATGAATCAGGATGACGAAAACTGCAGATCATGGCTATTCGAATCAATTAAATAATATCTTTTCTGAACTTTGTAAAAACAATATTTTTGTAACTAACCTTTTGTAAATTATCTTAAGGAAATTCCTTTAATTACCTTTTGATGATCTAAAGTAAATTTTCTTCAGCACAGTTAGTATATAAGCAGGAATGTAAGTCCTAATAAATTAATCGCTGAGGAAGACCGAACGATTACGGTCGAAAATCGATTTCGAGAAAAAAAACAGAGCTCACAAAATTAAAAGGAAGGTTTTTATTTCTACTTTCAGTTAGAGTATTTTGTGAAAATAAATTCGATTACAAATATCAAATTTCTATGTTCGATACGAGGGTAGGCCCTAAAGTATCCGACATGACTTATGAATACAGGTAGTTTTAAAAAATCAATTACTGCGATTGACAATACCACTTATCAACAACTTAATGCGAAAAATTCATAACGGTAGGTTTATTATTATTATTTTACAGACATCCGAAGTGAACGCTCTCAGTGAATTTGTAAATATGGAAAAAATCGGGTATCGTTATGGGATACAATAGTTTCATTTGAAAGGTCTAAGTCCAACCGATATCAAAGCCAAGTTGGATTACACTCTGGGGAAGTCTGCTCCTTCGTTTACAACGGTCAAATATTTGGAAGCTGAGTTTAAGCGAGGTCGTACAAGCTGCCAAGATGAACACCGCAGTGGTCGACCAAGTTAGGTCACTACGTCAGAAAATGTGAAGAAAATCCACAAAATGGTATTGGATGACCGTCGACTGAAAGTGCGCGAGATTTCAGACATGGCAGGCATTTCAAAAAGTGATGTGCATCGCATTTTGACCGAAAATTTGGACATGAGAAAGCTGTGCGCAAGATGGGTGCCGCGTATGCTCACAATGGAGCACAAACAGCAACGTGAGGATGTTTCCATCGAGTGTTTGACAATGTTTCGCAGCAATAAAGTCGAGTTTTTGCGTCGATTCAGAACCATGGACAAAATATGGGTCCATCATTTTACACCTGAGACCAAGGAGCAGTCAAAGCAGTGGACTGAAAAAGGAAAACCGCCTCTAAAGAAAGCAAAGACAGTTCAGTCTGCTGGCACGGTCATGGCATCCGTTTTCTGGAATGCACGTGGAATAATATTTATTGATTACCTCGAAAAAGGAAAAACAATCAACGGCGCATACTCGTAATGTGTAGAGTTATTGCAGCGTCTGAGTGATGAAATCAAGAAAAAACGGCCCCATCTGACGAAAAAGAAAGTGTTGTTTCCACACGTGCGTCATTGCGATGGCTAAAATCAATGAGTTGAAGTTCGAATTCACCAGATCTGGCTCTCTCGGATTATTTTCTTTTTCCGAATTTGAAAAATGGCTCGGCGGCAAAAGATTAGCCGACAATGAAGAGGTAGAGTCTGCAGTTAATAGCTTTTTTGAGGAGCTTGACGGTTCCTACTATAAAGCGGGTATCGAAGCTATTGAACATCGTTGGGAAAAGTGTATCGAGCTGAAAGCAGAATATGTTAAAAAATAAAAAACATTCTCGGAATTTTTTTACTGTTTTCTTTGTCGGGTCGGGTACTTTTGGGACCGCCCTGGTAGGTTCTTGGTATTAGTTGTTTATATTTCGTTTTAATAAAGAGGTCTCTGCGTAGGGTGTGAAGTGAAGCTGGCCCACGACACACAATAAGTTCTTGGGAACTAAACTGAAGGTCCTTTCATCTTTATACGGCAAATTAGTGATTTACAATAGCTTAACAATAAGCTATCGGCTTGGATCTCAATACTTTAGTCTATCATTTTTAACACAAAGATGAAATATCCGTCAATTTAATATGATTTGAATAACTTGTGAGTGAAAAGTCGAAAACCATTTACACCTAAAGTTAGACATAAAAATATACATTAAGTTTTGATTCGAGTTTTTTTGATTTAAAAAAATTGCCGAAAACCGGTTCTTCCAAAAATCGGTGTTTTTTTTTGCTGTAACCGCCCCGCCCCGTTAAACTAAAGATGACAGAAACCGTAAAACCTACTAACCGTTTTTTTTTACCAAACTAGGCAAATACAGACCAGGGTACCATCGCCGTCGGGTACGGGGGCGGCCTCGCCGACCTCTTGAATTTTGCTTGAATTTTACACTTTTTCCGTGCAGGCCGTAGGCAAAGCATCGAGATCCGCGTGTGTTCCCGTGTGCGTACATATTGGTCTCTGTGATTTTTCCCTTCGAGGTCTCGTGTCGTTACGCTATCTACTGATGAACGAATTTATTAAAGATAAGCCAGTAAACTTTTTTAACATTGTGCCTGTATTCAGCGCAACAAAGAAACCAAGTATTGTGTGGAAGCTTTTTGGTCCCTTACGTATAGAAGAAAATGGAACACGACGCATCGTCCTGCCGGAGAAAGTGTTTTGTTTAAGTGTTTGGAAGGAGCAAAGAGGGGAAGTGACGTGGACGCGCCGGAACAGTTTTCGGAGTAAGTACTCACCGCAGTTAAGTTTCAAATTCACAATTGGTATTTGTTAAGGAAACTTATTTTGATAGGGCGTTTCTGAACTCATGAGGTTTGGTAATCGAGATTAAATAAGATCGGGCGTTTTTGACTTTGAAAATCGTTTTCTGGATTTTAATCTTGAAGCATATCCTGCACACACAAACGAAGTGATAAGTCGTTTTTTGGACAGACTGAAATGCCTCCGAATCCGAACTCATTTAAATTAGATTTCGGAACCGAGTTTTTAGTACCTTTACTATTTTGCGTTTAGATATCGAGCCGAAGTGTAAGAATGTAATTGAAGACCGCGTAAACCTTTATTTTTAAAATTAATTGCAGTTCTGACATTCACTCTTATGCAAAGAGTGTTTCGATCACTAATTCGGCACGGCACCATGCGGATCAGCATGACGTGCACGTTCATGTGACACTGCAGCCGCAGGAAACAATAAGAAACAAATGAGCATAGGAGATATATTTAGTCCTCTATACAAAACGTAGTTTAGTCCAGTTCAAAAAACGAAGTGATACTATCTTACAAGAGATCTGGCACTGGCTACAGCGCGTGCCCTTATTCCCTTCAGATTTGGAGAAGGATTAAGAGACTATCTTAGGGTGAGTATTATTTCATGACATATTGTTCTTCTGCCCTCATCCCTGCCCTGCCTTTTATTATGCACTTTAGTTATTTGATCTCTTATTCTGGTGAGGTTTATAGTTTTATAAGAAATACAAATGAAAATGACTATCGGCGGATCCGCATCGGACTAGAATTCCCGTACAACCAACAGCGACTGAATTATATTTGCCTTTTAGAAATAAAAGATTATTCGTCCCGATGAAGAGCTGCCAAATCGTAGCACTATGGCTCGTGGAGCACTCGCTGATGTGTATCGAATTATGTTGATGCATGTGAAGGACATCGTCCAGGAGGGCCCCGCTGTGGAGCATTTAGCTTTGACATGTGGACAGACGGTTACCGCCATCGCAGGTATATAGTGTTCATATACCATCAGATTTCACATAAATGGGAGCTTCAAAATTTTCTTTCTCTCACTTCATGCCATGAAGGGCAGGTGAGAGAAACTCATGAATGCTCGGACATAAATATTTTATGATCGTATGCTTGACTTCAGGAGAGGCTATATCCGAGAAGATACATAAACTAAAAGAAAAAGTGTATCTTTTGCATAAAACTTTATTCACTTTTACCGAACGAGGCAGTAATGTCAGAAAAGCTGGACGTCTCGCAGGTCTATATAACATGAATTGCTCAAATCACGGGCTCCATAATAACTGATGGCCTGAACAATGTCTTGATCCTAAAGAACTTCTCAGAACGATACGTAAAATCATTCAGGCCTTGAGGTACAGATCTGCAGATCTAGAAGATGAACAATCTCCGAGGACTTTCACGCAATGGACGCCTTTGATGATGTGGTGGAAGATGAGGGAGGAGACTTATTCATTAGAGAACTTGACAACTCTGATACTACTACAAAGGAAGGCTCATTTGCTTCTAAATCTGGCTCAGACGATGACGACCTCCTACTCTTCAACCTCGTTCCGGATTCAGAGCCCCCAACCTCTGAACATGTATTGACCTCAACTGGAATAAATAAAAAAGGCAAGCACTGAGAACGTTTTTCAAAACGCGATGGGATGGTCTATTGAGAACAATAGCAAGTGTTTTGGATAATAAAGTACAATTTAACAGCGTTCTCCGGATATTGGGAAGGGTAGAACTAGTTCTTTCTCCATTAGAAATGTTTTTGTTTGGTAAGTTGGTTTGTCTGCTCAGAAAATTTGAGAACTGCACAAAGATATTGCAACCACTATTCAAGCAGCAACGTCATTAAGGGCAGAGATTTCTTCGGTTTTGAAAGTGAAAATCGCAGACATTATTGAAATTAAAGAGGTGAAAAGAGCTATGCAAAACAAATTTGATCATCGATTTCCAATTCATCCTACAATGATGTCTGGTGCTTTACTGGACAACAAACCGCCATAAATATCTACTTTCAGGACGTTGGGAAGTCAAAGGCATTTATTTTAGCTGAAAAGATTCTGAAAATGATTCCCACGAAAGACATAGTTTCACATACTGTTTCAGAATCTCGATCGAATGCTAAGGCTGTGCTGTTAGAGTGTAGGCGCTTCATTGCAAATAGCACACCACTGGAGGAGGAGACTTACTTGGGTTTTGGAAGAAGAGCGAACAGCAGTACCCAAACATCGCCATGTTTGCTCGAGCAGTCCTGAGTCGGGCCATATCTAGTACATCGAGCGAAAGGGCCTTTTCTGTGGCTACCAGAAAATATATTTTTGTCCATAAAAATTACCACATTTGTAAAGATTATGTCGTAGATTAGGCTGCAATTTTCACGTGTATACTATTGTACTATTGACTGTAAGATACTCATGTTTTCTACTTTCTGGTTAAGCAATAATTAAATTAATCAATAAGTTTTCATTTTGCTTTCGTGATTGTAAATACTTAAATTACTACCTTAAAATCTGTTTTGACAACTTTAAATAAGTTTTAACCGGAAATATTTAGTTAACTACAATAAAACTTCTTCTCATTAGCACTACAGCCCCTTTCGGGCCTTCACTTCCTGCAAACGGCGCCTCCAACTGTCTCGGTCAATTGACCGCGTTCTCCAATTTCGAAATCCGAGCAGCGATGAACTGTGTTCGTCGATCGAGTCAGACCAGCGTTTCCTCGGTTTCCCCACTGGCCTTCAGTTCTCTCAACGAATACCTTTTTGGGTATCCGTTGTTCGTCCATACGATTCATTTGTCCAGTCCATTGCAGCTTCCGCAGTCTTACAATCGTTGAGACCTCCACATCGTCAAAAATTTCATACAGCTCATGGTTGTATCAAATTTGCCATTGGTCCCCGTCTAGCTTCGCTCCGATTATTCGCCTCAGGACCAGTCGCTCAAAGGCGTAACTACAATGAAACTTGTCATCAGTAATTTTGTATGAGTATTTTTGCACTCATGGCAAGCATTCTGAAAATTCAGAAGAACATTCAAAAGACGGAAATACTTGCACCGACGTCGCCGACGAAACTAAATCCGTGCCCGGCCCTAGACAAATGTACCAGAAATTTGAGTAAATTAAACTAAACCAGTCAGGCAATTAGCATTTTGCGTAATAGCCGCCACGAAAATCGAAAATCAGAATATACCTTTTGTAGATGACTTATAAAATTTAAAACGTCCAATGGAAGACTCAATGCGAGCCATTCTGTGTAATATGCGGGCTCGGATCCAGCCAAAGTCTATGAGTAGGGACAAATTTAAATGAATAAACGCATAACTGAATTCGACTGATTGAATTATGAGATTGAAATTGAGGAGTGGGGAAGAGGCGAAGAGTGAAGTTAAGCAAAATGCTTTTTTAGACTTGAAAATGCCTAAGAATTTGTATGACATTAATTTTATTTTTTTTCTTGATGTATCGAGGACTTTCGGGTTGTCCAGGAGTATTCGACTAACATTCCTATACAATTTGGAAGCAAATGGCAAAACATTTGCTTTCACACTACTAATGAAGTGATCAAAAACATAACGGTGGGATCAACCATCCGAAATTGGCCGTAGCTGCTCATGTAGACAGAATTTCGAAATAATTACCCGGAATCGATAAAAGCGACGTTAACAAACAGTGTGGAACTCCAAGCACATCAGGCACTACGGACTAATCACTAATACCTAGCCTGGAACCGTTTAATACATTACTTCGAGCTAGGCCTCACTTTTCTTCGTCTAGAAGCGCCTTCGGAGTCCAGGAATCTCCGTTTGGGGCGGGAAGGAAGGAAGAGATTACTAGGAATGAGATCCCCTGCCTTCGACGCCCCCTGACGCTTAACCCATTCAGATCCACTGTCCACTGGAGTGGACACCATTTTCTTGTATTGTTTGCCGCAAGTGACGCACGAAGAAAGTTTGAGAATCAATGCACACAGTTTGAGAACATCCTTGCATTGCATTTGATAGGCGTTATTCGTAGTTTTGTCTCCAAGTGAAGTTGTTGTTTCATATCGACAAAAAAACCGATGTGATCAAAGGAGCCGATTCGTTTTATTAACGACTAAATTTAATGTACGTGATGCTTTCGGGTGAAAAACAATTTAGAGATATGCAAAAGTGATATTTTCAGTAATAAACTTTAGATAAGTACAGTGTTAAGTGAAGTTCAAAATAATGTCCCCTGAAATGGATATCAGTTATAAGTGTGTGATTTAGTACGCGATACCACTTTTCATACCATAATAATTTTTGCAGAATATGGCGAAAAAATATTTTACGCAGGAGCAGCCGATGGAATTTTTAAATAGTTCTGACTTTTCACCGATGAGGGTGAAGAAGTTATCCATGAAAGTCCTGCAGGAGAAGAAAATATGAATACATTGAGGTAACGCCATCCAAAAATCGACGTAGGTTGGAGGATTCAAGCGACGAAAGTGATGAGGAAATTTCCGCTGATGCTCGCGCTCAAATTCCTCAACCATGTAGCAATAAAACACTATTGCCTTCAACTGATCCTGAATCTTCAGTGAAATTTTAAGCTGATGAAGATTTAATTTTACAATATAAAATTACTTCAAAATCGGAGATAAAATGGCGAAAGCGTGAACAACTCGTGATTCAGGTAGAGCGATTTCAACCAGCAACACATGATGTCACCACAACGGAAGACCCAATCAAATACTTTTACAATTACATTAGACACGAAATGTTCGAAGAAATGTGCGCATACACGAACATTTATGCACTACAAAATTATTTGGCTGGGTTCAAACCGTGCAACGTGAAGGAAATGAAGACTTTGGTGGGTTTTCATGTCATGATGAAAAATATGAAATACCCCAAAACACGCATGTATTGGGATATGGACGTTGGTCTTCCTTATTTTTACAAAAATATGCCACGCGATAGATTTTTTAAACTACGGGGCGGCTGGCACCTCATGAATAACATGGAGAAACCATAACATTATAAAGATGTGCTATTCTATGTAATTATTTGTAATAGTTTTATGAATACTTTGATTGTCTATTGCATTTTTTTTTCTTATTAGGTCTTTGTAAAAAAATTTTTTACAAAGACCTACTAGTTTCGCGATCTGTCTGTTCATCTGTCCGTGCGTCACAGCTGGTTTCCTCAGAAACTAAGGAAGCTAGAATGCTCAAACTTTGTGAAAAGTTCAGAAATGATGGTCTCTCAAAAGTCAAGGTCTTACCAAAAATTAAAAAAAATTTCAAGCGGAGTCCCCACTTATAACGAATTAGCCCTTAAACATTTTTTTAAATTAAAGGTATTCGAGTGGGGTGTCAAATGAAAGGTCTTGATTAGAACTCTTAGAATCTGAAATAAAAAAATCATTTTATGAATTAAAGGGTCGAGGGGAAGGCAAAATGTACGGCGAAGATGTTTGGAAAATACAATTAAGGAGAATTTGACAATTGATGAGTAAATGATTCCTTTCAGAGGAAGTCTTACTATCAAGCAATATATCGAGGACAAAACTAGCCCCTGGGGAATTAAAGCATTTATTCTTTGTGGCAAAAGTGGTTTACAGTGCGGCTTCATAATTTACCAAAGAGGCAACACGGAGATCAACCAATCGCTTGTCAAACGCCTCGGCTATGGTGCCGCAGCGGTTCATGCATCTGTCTCGCAGGATCCCGGGTAATACAAAAGGTGTCAAATTGTACTTCGACAATTATTTTTCATCATATGGAGTCTTCGAGCTGCTGAAAAACGCAATATTTTTGCTGCTGGAACCGTCTGAGTGAACCGATTCTGTTCACCGCCATTTATGAGTGACAAGGACATGAAGAAAACTGGAAGAGGTTCTTCTGAACAGTTAACAAGTCGTGAGGGGAGTGTCATTTTAACAAAATGGTAGGACAATAAAGCCGTCACAATTGGGTCCATTTGCATAGGCATTGGAATAACAGACGGTCTTTGAAGGTGGAATAAATGTACAAAGGAATTCGATTCAGTTACGCGGCTTGAAGTTATAAAATTATACAATGAAGGCAAGGGTGGCGTTGATTTATTAGATCAACTCATATCATATTATAGGATCTATATTAGGTCAAGACAATGGACGCTTCGTGTTATCAACCATTTTATATACGTCACAGCTGCTCCAAGCTAGCTAGAATACAGGCGTGACGCAGGAGGCAACAATGTTCCCTCAAACGAAATTTTGGATTTGATGTTAAGAATGAGCATAGCTAAGGCTTTAGTGCGCGCAGAAAGCCAAGGACGACGATCAGGTCGAACATTGCAGCTCGAAGATACAGCAGAAATTCCAGCGAAGAAATTCAGAACTCAGGCCAGATCGTGATATTCGTTTCGATAAGTTTGACCACTTTGCTGTTTACGACGAAAAATTAGAAGCTAGTAGATGTAAACTTCAAGGATGCAAGTAGAGAACGCACAGGACTTGTACTAAATGTAAAGTTCATCTTTGCCTACTAAAAGATACAAACTGTTTCTTAAAGTTCTATTCTAGATAGTATTACAAAAGTTCAATAAAGTTCAAAAAATTACACGAATCTTCTTACTAATTTTGTCTGCCAAAAAGGCATAATGAACATCGTTTGAAATCTTATGTCTATTCCAGTGGACGTGCTGTAAATGTTCATCAAAACAAAAAAAAATTTTATTTGATGATAAAATTATATTCAATCATGCATTACCGATGCGTTAAATGCAAAGACGTGCATGCTCCCGGTGAGTGCAAATTGGCTCAGACGGATCCAAAAGAGAAGTTATATTGTGTGAACTGCGGTGTTTTTGGTCACCCGGCATCATATCGAGGATGCTCCCGATATCATGATGCAAGATTGAAATCTGCCCCAAAGCAAACACAAATACACCGCAGTGTCTTAGCTCCGAACTTCGTCAAGCCCGGAGTATCATTTGCACAAGCCGCTAGAGGACCAGCAGAAAATGCGGAAAATAGTGTAAATAATGTAAGTGGCAATAATGAGCTGCTTCTCAAAATTTTACAGAAATTAAATTCCTTATCAGAGCGAATCGATAAACAAGATTCGAAAATTAACATTGTTTTTCAGCGTTTAGGACTTTCAAATGCCTCAAAATAAGTTGTCATCCAGCCACATTCCCACGGATAGGATTCGTCTCATCTCGATCAACGTCAACTCCATTGTTACTATATATCGGCGTGATTATCTCCTTGAATTCATTGCCAGACAAAAGCCTGACATCCTGCTTCTAACCGAAACCCACCTCAATTCATGGCACTCCATGACATTCAAGGATTTTGAATTCGTAAGAAACGATAGGGTAATAGGTGATGGGGGAGGTGGCACCGGGATATTGGTACGAAGACCCTATCGTTTCCAAAATATTGAAAAAGTCGAATTCAAAAGCTTTGAATCTCTTGAAGTGTCCGTTATCAAAATCTCACTGCCAGGTGGGGATAACCTCATCGTTATCTCTGCCTATGCAACTGGTGGAACTGTTCTCAGGCTCAAGGAGGAACTCAATTCCTTGTTTGAAATACTCGAATTGAACAGGCAGTATAACTATTATATTCTTGCTGGTGACCTGAACGCCAAGCATACATCATGGCTGAACGCCACCAATAATCCAAGAGGTGTATTCCTGAAATCATGGATAACAGAGAACCAAATTGAATACAGGTGCAATCTATATGGGTCGGAGTTCCCAACATACCCTAGGACAAATTCATATTTGGACCTTTGCATTGCTGACGCAAGACTCGAATTCAACTTTAATAGTCCTCAACGGAAACTGCAGGTGCTTCCTTATGATAGCGACCATAACGCAATCGTAATGGAAATCAATCATCACAGGGATGATTTCTTCCTCATTCCAGTTCAACATGAAAATCATCGGTTGAATTTAAAAAAAAACAGACTGGGGAAAGTTTCAAAAGAAGTTTAATCGGGAGTACCAGAAGCAATGTCCCCCTTCTGATGGTGGCAACTCTTGCTCAATGGTTCCTAATGACAGGAATCTAACTAACGATGAAATAGATGTCTATTTGTCGAAGTTAGAGAAGCTGACGTTGGAAACGATTGAGAAAGTAGTTCCCAAGATTAAACATCGAAACAATATGGAAGGATATGAAACACCAACCATCGCAAGGTTGAAAAGATTGAAAAGCCTCCTTCTCACACGCGTCAACAATATTTATCGACGATTTTTGGACTACAACCATCCCTCGTTGTCTTTGTTGAAATTACATCTGAAGAATGTCCGGAACTTAATCCGGTCATACTTCAGGAGTGAGGTCAGCAATCAATGGGCGGAAAAATTGAGGGGTATTAGCCCACAGGACCCAGACGGCGTGTTCGCGAAAGTGAATAGCATATTCCGCAAGAAGTCTCGAGTGAAGGTATCGAATCTTGAAGTCACTAGTGATGAGATAAATCTTCTCGATAGAGCTGGTATCGAAATTGATAGTACGACTCCGGATAGAAATGGAAACAGGATTATTTGTGAAGGATTGGATAAACTTGCCCTGATTGGAACACATTTTCAATTGGTTCATCTACCAAACCCTGAGAGAGGGAACGAAATATTTTCAGAGGTCGTTGAAGCAAAAGTTTCCGACTTCAAATCAAGCCTGAACGGCCAATCAATTCTTCATTTCAATGAAACATTAACATCTGACCTCATACCGAGCTTGAATCTTATTGATTATTTTGTCAGCTATGAAGACTTGTGTTTCATATTTCGCAAGATAAACAACAAGAAATCATGTGGTACTGATGGTATTCCAAATGTAGTTCTCCGACATTTGCCTGAGGTTGCTATTAGGAACTATTGCATATTGTTCAACAACATGTTGAGCAATTCATATTTCCCAAATGAGTGGAAAAAGGCTAAGGTATTTCCGATCTTGAAGAAAGGAAAAGAATCTTCATGCCCGAAAAGCTATCGCCCAATCAGCTTGCTGCCTAACATCAGCAAGGTGTTTGAAGTGATACTCAACAGAGCATTAAACGCCCACATTGAGGAAAATGGGTTGATGCCGAATTGCCAATTTGGTTTTCGTGCCAGGCATTCGACCACACATGCAATGACGAAAGTAACCTCAGACATCTGTTGGAAACTAAATGATAAACAATGTGTTGGAGCATGTCTCATTGATATGGAGAAAGCCTTTGATACGGTATGGTTAGATGGACTAATTTTTAAACTCCTTCAGGACAAGTTCCCCAGACACCTTGTCGCCATGATGTGTAATATGTCATACGGGAAATCGTTTGTCGTAACTGATGGAAATCTGACAACAATGCGCGAGTTCAAGGTCTTGAATGGTCTACAGCAGGGAACAGTTACTGCGCCTCTGCTTTTCTCAATATTCATTCGCAAGCTATTGAACGGCTTTGATTTTAACGTCTTGCCAACGCGATCATTGGTAGCGTTTGCTGATGATCTGATCATCTATACGGCAGACCGAAAAGCTACAATAGTTCAGAGCAATCTCCAAAAAATGTTCAATGATGTACAGCTGTACACTGACAATTGGCGAATGAAAATCAATGCGCAAAAGTGTGAAACAATCTTGTTTCGGACAACGCTGCAGGGGGCCAGTCAAGACCTGAAACGTAATTGGAAAGATTTCCACATCATGGCTGGTGAGGGTAGTCTTGAACGGGTTCCACATAAATCCTGTGTTCGATACCTCGGTGTTTATCTCGATCAGTATCTGTACTATACTGAACATGTGAAAATCATGCACAGTAAGGCACTTAAAGTAGTCATGGCCCTTCGAAAGCTCTTTCATTCCAGATACATTGATCAAAAGGTCAAAATCATCTGTTACAAGACACTGGTTAGACCAGTTTTGACATATGGATGTCAGATCTGGTACAACCAGAGTGCTAGTACTATGGAAAAATTAAGAGTTTTCGAAAGGAAATGTCTTCGTGCATGTACTGGTTTGTACAGAAAGCCTGAGACGGATTGGAAACATTATATATCGAATAGAAGAATTTATCAAACTGCTGAAGTGACTAGAGTCGATATTTTCATATTGAAACTTCTTCGGAATCATATCGCAAGATCTATGACTGTGAGTGAAAACCCTTGGATTTCACAGCCGTTCCACCCTACAGACGGGTATATTGCGACTTGCCTCGCTACTGGCTTCATTCCTCCAGAAGCATTCGTGTATTTGGACATGAATCGATATGTTTTTGATTCTGACGGCGTCCCAGTCATATATCACATATATCGACGGGCCACCGATAAGAAGATAAAATATCCTCCGAACTTGAGTTCACGAGACCAACAATTCCAATGGAGATACTCATTTGCTAGATTCGTTGAGGCTGATCGAGTTGAGACGGGGCAATCTAGATATTGGTGGCTGAATGACAATGTCTAAATTATTCGTGTTTATTTTACAGTTTTGGTGTTTTTCGTTATTTAGTTTTTGAGTTTCAGCTCATTATTGCTACATTTAGTGTTATTGTTTATTTTTGTTAAAAATTAGGGATAGGTTAGGTTTATATTATGTTTATTATATTAGGTTAGAGATAAGGTAAAACGCTTAGGTTAGGAACATAGTTACAGATTTTTTTAGTCTAAGATAAAGTTTTTGATTGCATTTATTAGAATTAAGTTAAAACATATTAGGTGTAGGATCAAAGTTCACTGTAGTGTTAAGATGATAAATAATTTTAGAATAGTGTTGGTTGGTTTTTTCTCCTTTTTTCAATTGAATTTTAAAAATATGTAACAATCTTCATTGATTTGAATTTGCTAGAGCTTTTTTTTTAAATGTGTTTAATGATAACGTACAAATTTAGAGAGCCATTTGGGCCATTAAGTTTTTTTATTGTTATTGTTTGGATTTTGCTTTATATTCTTTTAAAATTTATAACGATTAGTATTAAATAAAGCGCTTTTGACTTTGACTTGACTTTGACTACAATTGGTCGATCATATGCGAGAAATTATTGAAAGGAGCTTTAATTGTTTCCCGGGTCTGAATGGGTTAAGTATGTCGTTTTTATACTCCAGAATGGCCCGTTTTTAACGTGCTACGCGGTTCCATTCGTCTACAGATGTCAACATCTTTCCGATTATGATCTCCCGGGAGAGCGCTCCAACTTTGTTGAAGTAGTCACCACGCAACCTGTCTAATCTTTCGCAGCCAACAAATGTATGACAGGCATTAACTATCTCTCATACATAAGATACGGAGTCGGGAGACCGTGACTTATCAATCTTATGCAGATAAGACCGAAAACAACCATGCCCACTCAAGAGCTGGGCCAAGTAGAAGTCAACTTCACCATGCTTTCGATCAGCCCACTGCCTTAAAACAAGAATCAGATGCGCAGTCCATCCTTCCTTTGTGTCATCCTCCCAGGATTGTTGCCAATCGCAGAGAGTGCATTATCTCTCCTTCATTGCGACAATCACCCCTGTTATCATTAATATTGCCGACCTGGAGACTGTTCGATATGCATGCGCAATTTGTAGCGCTCCTTTACAGTGCACCTGCTTCAACCGCTTTCGGTGCAGCTGCTTGCTGAGAGCGCCGCTACATATTTCCGATCCGTAGAGTAGTGCAGACTGCACAGCGCTTGTCAAGAGTCGTCTTCTTTATGAGTCGTCTTCTTTATGAGCCGTCTTCTAAATTGACAATTGAAAGTTCAAGTGCCATTACCCTCCCTGCCGCTTTATCAAGTGTTGCCCTGAGTTGTTCGGAAAAGGTCATCTTCATGTCTATCAATATGCCCAAAAATTTCACTACTGGTTTTAATTCTCCCATATTGATAGTCCTGACTCTGGAAATTCTTTTCATTGTCAGGACGACGACCACGGATCTTTCCAGTGCAAGGGTCAAGCCACAAGCAGTCATACAATCCTTAACTCGGTTTGTTACGCATGTTCGACCGTAAGTCCAACGACCAGCGCTGCAACATCAGCGTGACTCATACAGCTCCAGCGTCAGGAGCCCATCATACGAGATCTTCCCAAAGTCAGGGCCAAGGATAGACCCCTGATGTAATTTTCATCCTCCGCTTCGTGCCATAGATCAGGCTAAGATCCTCCAGATAGTCCCCAAAAATCCGCATCAGATATTTTGGTACTTGTAAACGATTTTCCAGTGCTGCAAGACCATCCGCTCGTCTAACGGTGTTGAACGCATTTCTGACGTCGAGTGACCAGCAGGACAACCCGCGGGGTGGAGCTGCTATATGCCTCTGCGCGCTGAACCGCGCTCGCCACTTCCCCGATAGCGTCGATGGTGGAGCGACCTGGTCTAAAGCCATACTGCCGTGGAGATAGGTCCCGAGCCAACAGCATAAATTGCGTTAGCGAACCTTCCTCTAATGAGTTTTTTGAGCACTTTTGCGGCCGTGTCTAGCATGCACAATGGGTGGTGTGCAGACGGTGATTTGGGATTCCCCTTCTCCGTGCTGATTACCACGAGTCTCGCTACTTTCCAGCACTCCGGGAATATTCCTTCACGCAGGTAAGCGTTGATGGTACTGAGCAGCAAATCAGGGTAACAGTAATAGATCATCTGGGATACCTCAACTGGAATCCCATCTGACCCGGGAGCCTTTTTTGCCTTCATGGGGTTAAAGAAGTTGGAGCATCAATGAGTCTAGTGTATCGACCTGAGTGGAGATTATATTGAGAAATAAATCGCCAGTGTTTCAACATTTTTGTTTTTCTTTTGTAAGCTAAACTACCCTCATTGCTTGGCCGAAATGAGTTGGCTCAGATTCGTTACAGAACTGGAAACGTATAAACTCGATGGAGTATTTAGGAAAATGGGTTTCTAGAAGATAACATGGCGTAGATATGCAAATGGTACACGCGAAAATCGTTCGATGTGCTACGAAGCTTTGCTTCTGATCCGTAAAATACTTACTGCTTAGCTACTAACAACTACTGTGCCTGGAGTTTGAAAATTTATCGTCTTTGCATACAGCTTACCTATTGAAGTAACTTTATGTACTCTAAAGAAAAAAGGAAACAATAATTTTTCGGGTTAAGTGCAGGAATTTCTACTTTGCAGTTCCTTCGATAATCGATTCTGCGAGTTTACAATCTTGGTAAAGAGAATCTTGGAAGCCTGGAACGGTCATTTATCTGCTGAGGGTCCAGGAATATGCAAAAATTGTAAGGGTGATATTTTACATTCATCGGGCGATAAGATCAAATTGGACTTCAGTGTGAAAATTAGTCATTCTATCTGTAAATCTGGAATAAGTTAACATAGATATCCTTCCTGAAAATGTAAGCTACTATATATAATTCACACAAACAATGCTCAAGACATTCTTGTATTCGTAATTCATCACACGTTCATTCAAATGTCAATGTATTATCCTATTTTTGAAGTCCTACATTTTGTGTTCACCTTATTCAGCACCTTCATCACCTTATATGTATATACTCGTATAGCTACAACAAACTTGACTCCTGTGATATTTAAAACACGCCTTAAAGCGTCAAGATACGACAATCAATTTGCATACAACTGGCGCTAAAGATTTATGCACACACGCCACTCTAAGCTGAGCCGACTCGCGAGAGAATGGCAGGAAAAAAGTGAAAAAGGAACAAGCGAACAAATAGGTAGGAAGCCTTTTGCAACGCTTTTCTTTGCATTTGAAAGCGCAAAAGTCCGCTTTTATGTTCCTTAAGCTTTCACATTCATGGCATGCAAAATGAAGAAAAATGGAGTCATACCAGCTATACACTGGAAGACGAGGACAACAACCAAGGAGAGACGACGACAATGACTTAGGAAACTTCATGAGTTGTGCACCTCACGAGGATATGAAGAATAAAACTTGTAGACTAAGTAGTCCCTGGTATCCAACATATATGCATGCTAGTCTTATGTGGAGGTGAAATTCGTATGTTCAAGTGAAATATGAAGAAAAAAACCAGAACAAGTGAAGATGGATGCAATGAGCGACGAATCTCAATGTCTATGTGTTTTGTTCTGCTCCATTCCACGACGTCCTTGCGTCAATTTTTTATTTGATTTTTTTTTCGCCGTCCTAATAATGGAGTGCTCCGAATATGTACGTTATGAGGAATGTTAGCACTGAACTATATCTGCAAGATGCGTTCCGGTTGCAAGTCAACGAACGAACGAACCAACTGGAGATATAAAGAAATTTTTTATCGTCCTCAGGATTCCTCATGTTCTATTCCGTGTTTAATGCCACCACTATCAACCTGGAAGTTTGTGCATGTTGTACTCGTATGTGCATTTACTACATTGCAGCTTCTGGCTCTTCAGGGGAGCGCAAATTCCGGTTTTTGTTCCTCTTCCGTTTGAAAGCCAACCATGGGACATGCTCATCAGTATGCATGCGAGTATAGGAGTAGGTTAAGTAAAGCACATGAACTCGCTAACTTCTCTACTTTGCTTTCAAATCGCGATCGGCACTTTTATGTATGACCTTATTGAATTTCAAAAGCTCCATCCTCTTCAATGCGAATCGCGCGATTGAATAAATCACGAGATTGAATGCGTTTAGCGATGTTAAGGCGTGGAATGTATTTTCACAGGATCTGCCAGTGTTTTTGAGGGTAAATGAACATACGAGTATGATGGAATTTTTTGAATTCTGGACGAAGTTCAATTGGGAGGTAGAGAATACCTCGAATCAATAATGTGGTTTAGTTAGATTTTGAATAGACGAAGGTTTTATCAGTTAATGAATTGTAAAAAACATCTTCAAAGATAATTTTAAGTTTATTGAAAAAATAATATTTATCGAAATTTTTCCGGAAAATACACTGATAAGGGAAAGTCACAAAGTGTGGGTCACCAATTTCAATGAACTTTGGAGAGAAGAAAGTTGGCCCTATTATGAACTTATTCTTCAAGCCGTTCGATGCACGTCAGGTATTTTACAGCATCTGTGGCTCGATGATTAACGAGTTCGCTTCTCACGAAAGAAGCCCACGGTCCCAATCGCAACAGATCCTCTATTTCTGCTTAAAATGTTCTATAATACTTTTTGACTTCTGTTAAAATAATACCACTTTCAATAGCTTAAAACAATTTCTTTATTCGTATTCGTTGAGAGAACTGAAGGGCGGAAACCAGTGGGGAAACCAAGGAAACGTTGATCCGACTCGGTCGACGAATACACTTTACCGCTGCTCGGATTTCGAAATTGGACAACGTGGTCAATGGACGGAGAGAGTTAGAGGTGCTTTTTGCAGGAAGCAAAGAGGCCCGAGAGAGGCTTCAGCGCTACGAAGAAGAATTTCTTTATCAATGTTTAAGGCATGGTAGAATTTTGATTTTAATTAGCGAGTAAGAATGCATAAAATACTTAATCTTATTTTCATTCTTCATTTTTTTTTTAGTATATTCTGGGTTGTATAAGTCATAAAAACAAGGAAAGAATAATATTTTACAATAAGAGCAGCATATAATAGCTTGAAAGAGCGTGTTAATAAATTGAACTATAAAGAATCATCGAAATGTCTTCGAAGACTAGGGTTGTCACGTCATGGTATTCACAAGTATTGGTAGAGGGTTCTTATTTCCCGGGTTAAATCCTGGGCCGCCTAGCCATAGTGTGTGTTGGTTCTTTGGACGAACACCTCTACCCTTTTTTTTCAAGGTGCTTGCCACACTTGCAGTGGCGTTCGCGTTGTTGAATTTTGTGTAGTTAAGTCTACTTCGGCTAAAACATAATAAACAACTTTTTAAAAAATTACACAAAGATCGTGTGAATGTCATACAAAATTTTAGGCATTTTCTGGTCATGAAAAATCCACGGAAGAAATTTATTTTATACTAGAGGTTTCACGTTCAAAGCTTTCGTTCCGAGAATAAGACCGGACATGTTAGCCTCAACGAGCGGTCATTCCGATTACTGAATGGGGTTTCTAGTTCGATGGCGGTTCACCAGTTTATTTCGTGCTAGCACCATGGCTAGAGACCATGGTCTCTCGGAATATAAACTGATCAAAGACTTTCATATCTTCCTAGAAGGGTCCGCTGCAAACTGGTACCGACAGATGTGTGACCAGTATGGAAATTTGAGTTGGACGCAGCTGAAAGAGGAATTCGTAGAATAATTTGGATCTTGGCTTGAGCATGCTCATCTTTCTATTTCAACCGCAAATAAAGATCTGATGAACATTTCCCTGACTTTTACGCACTTCTTGAAACTATGTGTCGTCAACTCAAGATCCCGATGAGAGACACGGATCTGAGAAAAGTAGGTTTCAAAAACATGATTTTTAGACGGCAGGAGCATCTGACCGGTCAGAAGTTCCCAACTACCCAAGAACTTGTCAGAAGGTGTCGTCGAGTTGAGACCAACGGGCAGAAATTTGTAGTTGAAAAATGTCGCCAGCCAGTTTGGGCCCCTTGTTTTCCACTCTGTGGATCTGTACGATTAGTTCGAGGCTGATTTAGAGCCGAGTTGTCAAGTGTCTGTCCATTGTAGTAGAAAGGGCCTATGATGTTACAATTAGGACTAGTCTGGCCATTGTTCACCAGCCTTGTCATTTATGCAATAGAATAGATATAGACGGAAGAAAAGCTTCGAATAAATCCGTGCAAATCGCTTGCACACCTTGATATCCGTGAAATGTTGCGAATACATATGAAAATTTGTTCTGAACAAAAACTAAACATGCAGAAGAAGTAGATTTATGAGTGCGAAGCTTACTTTCTGGTTTTTATTTAGTGATTTATGCCCCCGAATCCCAGTGGTTTCCCGGATTCGATTTATAGCTATGTAATGACGAGTAATGATCCTGTCCGGAATTGCCTCGGAGGCTTTTGGAGATGTTCTTTCCCGGGCATCTGTTAAAGCGCGCCAGCGTGGTCTAGTGTTGCAAATCTTTTTGACAATATGCCCTGCGCAATGGTTTTTATCGAGGGTCACAAATTGACGAGCTGCTCGACAGTGGAGCCAGTATGAGTATCGTTAGAGCCGGTGCATTGGATCTAGTGTCAGAGTTTGGCGTGCATATGCATTCCATGTATGCACATATCCAGACCACATCAGGACACAGGGTTCCAGTATTGAGATACAGCACTACATAGATGCAATTCCTGTCCGTCCCTTCTTTGACACACGCAGTGTATAGTGGGATTGATTTCTGGGGCTTTTTCAAAATCGCATTAATCCAGGTAAACGCTATCGAAACGGCTGCAGAGCCTCCGAGCTTTGCATTTTATTTGTTGTCCCTAGAGGACTAGGAGTGACTTAAATTAGTCAAGCAACCATTTTCTTCGCATAATGAGAAAGGCTTTGTTAGGAGCAGCCTTCCGCTCATCAAATTCGACACTGGTTCTCCTCGACTCACTATGCTGTTTCATAAGTTATACAGACACTGCTGTATGATGAACTCGAGCGTATGTTGTCTCTAAGAGTACCAGAGGAGTCAGAGTTCGAGGAGTTACAAAACTCGCCAAGGTACGTTAATGTCTCCATGTTAGACGCCTGAAGAAGGTGACCGTTTAGGGCACCTATCCGTTGCTGATCCTCAAAAGATTCTATGTTCGGTGGCTATGCACCAGGTTAATTACCAGCTTAGACCTAAATGATAATTTTTGGCGCATTCTATTGTACGATGAAAGTAAGGAAAAAATGATTTTCACTTGTTCAGGCAGACGTTTGTACCATTTCAAGTTCATGCCGCTCGGTTTTTGCAATGATCGCCAAACGATATGTCGGTTGATGCATAAGGTCATACCTGACAAGTTGCAGAACACGATGTTTGTCTATCGATACATTCTTGTTACAAGCTCGAAATTTGATAATCAGTTGAAGCTTTTAGATACTGTTCCGAAATGCTCAAGGACGCCAACTTGATTGTCAATGTTGAAAAGAGCACGTTTGCCAAAGATGAAAGTAGATTTCTTGGTTTTTTGTGAAAGATGGTACGCTGCGCATTGATCTGAAGGTTCCAGAAATTTTTTCCTATTCTGAAACTCGAACAGACAGAGACATTAGACGGCTCATGGGAATGGCAGGAGTTTAGGTATTTTTTTTTTTTTTGTAGTCGGCCACCGCCAATAACGCCTTTAATAAAGTTAAGCAATTGTTAATTTCTACTCAACTGTTGGCTAACCGCAAATACAGTGGTTATTGGAAGTATTTTATTTCAGAAAGACTATCAGGATGGAGAGCATCTTATTGCATACATGTAGATAAAAGTCAATGCTGTGCAACGCAAACATAGCATTATGGGAATCGGAGTGTTTTTTCATGACCGGGAGGTCAATTCTACTTACACCGAAAGTGTAAGACTCCCAGGCGTGCAAGGCTTCTAGATTACTTACTAAACATCTTCCCTGCCAGCTTGAGAGCCTAACCTGGAACTGTTTGACGCAATACTTCGGACTAAGCGCCATCAGGTGGTAGGAGTCCCTTTTCTAGCGAGAAGGGAGGGAGAAAGAGGGATTGTTACCAGTTTACTTTTCGGTCTAACAACATGGCTAGGGACAACCGTGTCTCAGAATATAAATTGATCAGACTTTCATGTTCTCCCAGAAGAGTCCGCTGAATACTGGTACTGACAAATTTGAGTCCGATATGGAGAGTTGTTTTGGACGCAGAATAAAAGAGGAATTTGTAGAATAATTTAGATCTTGACTTGAAGATGCTCATATTTGGAAAAATATGTTCAGCCGCAAATGAATATCTGATGAACATTTCATTGACTATGAAACTATGGGTTGTCAACTCAAGATCCCGATAAAAGACAAGCATCTGAGAGAACTAGTTTTCAAAAATGATTTTTAGACTGCAGAAGCATCTGGCCAGACGAAAATTTCCAGAGAGCTCGTTAGAAGGTCTCGCTGAGGTGAGGCAAATAGATAGGAAACGAATGCTGACATATTTCGTCAACCAATTCGGCCTTATGGTTTCCACTACCTGGTTGATTTGAGTGAAACGCATTGCTTACTTTCTGGTTGTATTTATTCAATAATTTATAATCTCGAATAACAGTGGGTTCCCGGAATTATCATATACCATATAATGATGAATAATGATCGGGAACCACTAGCCCGTTTTAGAGCACGTCCCTTCCGGAGATCCTGGAGACATTTCTTCCCCAGGCACCTCTTAAAGCGTATCTACGTGGAGTCTATTGTTGCAAATCTTTGTGATAATAGGTCTTCTGCAGGTTATCAAGGGTCGCAAATTAACGGACTTGCTAGATAGTGGGGCTAATTTGAGTATCTTGGGACTCAAGAGCCTTGCATCTACTGCCGGACTTGAGCTTTCATATTCATGTGTATATACAGACCGCATCAGAACACAAGGATTCAGTTCTGGGACACGTCGAAACAGTGCGATTCACCGACAGTACAAGACTAATGAAGTATCTGGGCGTCCCTTTCCTAGAATTATTTTCTGGGATCTTTTCAAAATCGCACCATTCCACGTCTACTGAACCGAACCGGACGCAGAACCCTCGACCCCAAGATTTCACCTTTTGTCTCCAGAGGATCAGCAGCTGTTTGATTTAGTCAAGACACTGATTCTGCGCGGCAAGTATGCTGTTTCTCCAGTTATACAGAAACTGATGTATGACAAGCACGATTCTATGCTGTCTTTGGAGGTATTAGAGGAGAGCCAGAGTACGTGAAGTTGGCCGATAGCCCTTGTTAAAAAATTCAGCAAGGTATCTAGACGCTAGACGCCTAAACGAGGTGACCGTTTTGAGCTTATCCGTTGCTGCTTTAAAGTCATACCATTTGGTCTGTGGAATGGTCCGGCGTCAAATAGTAGATCAGATACCTTGACTTTGTGGTGAGGGTAGATATTCTGTGCGGTTCCCAGCATAGTTTGCTATCCTTAATCCCGCACGGCCATAACATGAGACGGTTCATGAAAGTGGTGTGATGCTATAAACGCACAAGGTATCTAGACTACCCGCTAATTACCTCTCCTGTCAATATGAGAACCTAGTCTGGATCCGGCTGAACTAGGTCTCATTTTGCTAGCTTTGAACCGGCAAAGCCGATAGGTCTCGTTTTGCTTTGCTTTGAAGCGCTATCGAGCTACAGGAATCCCTTTTCCAACAGGAAGGCAGGAGAAGGGATTCTAGAAAAAGGATCTCTCCATCCTCGACGCCTACGGGCGCACAAGTGAACCCTTTACAACTGCCAGGATTGCCTTGGAATTGGAATGCTTGGCTGCGGTGCAAAGCGTAAAGAGATTGAGGGCATATAATGAGGGGTTACTGTTTCCTAGAGCACAAGCATATTGACGATCTAATTCCAGAGTCCACTTCGGGAGCCAGAATAAGAGCATATCAAAGAGTAAATTTCCAAGCAGATCAATTTCTGATTTATTTGCACCTTGCAGATGGCCGTATTTGCATTAGCACTAGTTCTCCTACAATGCTCACTTCAGATATTCCCCGAGCCAAATTATGGATCCCTCTCATACTAGGATCTCATTGTGATTCCTGCAAGACTACCGAGGTCTTGCACCGCTATTGCTACTAGCCTCATATGCGTCAAGATTGGATTCAGCACATACAAAATTGTTCGATATTCAAACAGGTCAAGCCTTCGAATTCCACAATGAGATCCCCTATGGGAGAATCACCAGACTCGAAAAGCATTATGCAACGCATGTATGTGGACTTCATGGATCGACACTTTCGTCTGAAGGGAGTACTAATTTGTTACACTATGTCGAGTCTGTGAACTTGTGCGTAGACTTACTCGATGCGGGAAGGTTGGATCTGTTTCGAATCAACTCCGATAGGGGACATAATGACTCAAAAGCTTTTTATATTCGATATAATACATATTGAAAAATTATAAATTTGCATTTGATATCTCACTTGTAATTTTTTTTATTTATTGGGAAAGTGATGTACCCATATTCAGGCAACATACAGAGTATTTCGATTGTATACAACAAAGCTGATTACCAAGAAACTTTTATTCATTGAGCTTGCCATGAATATAATTTGTCAATACAAAAACCATGAGTTTGCATGAAATAAAAGTTGAAAAACCATTCTCCCACCTTCCGCGGTCATATCAGTCGAAACATATCCATAAGCTGATACCTGATGAGAATATCAGTGCATCTCGAAACCATTTTTTGAATAAATAAAACCAAAAATACTTATTGAAGTGAGATTTCAAAGGCAAATATACAATTTTTCAATTTCATCTCGAATAAAAAACACAAAAAAAATTTTTCAGTTATTATACCAAGTTCGTGTGGCTCACGCTTCAGTCAGTCGTGCGTTTTTTTGAAAGCGAGATCTATCTGACCTTTGGAGTTTCAAATTACCACTTTGACAGCAGAATAAACTTTACCTCCAAGGCATTTGTCAACTACTGATCGATTATGGGGCGCAGCATAGCTTCACCGCATACCATTTATCGCAGGCGAATGCCTCGGAGAAGTCTAACTTGTCGACATTGAACGCCACCAGAGAGTCTAACAATACTAAATGGTTCGAAGATCCTCTGGAGTGACGTTTTGCTTTTCGCAAAGTAAAAGGTAAGTTCACGGGATTTTCGTCCTATTTTTTAATGTTCCAATATAACCCTATCTAGCATGGATCTGCGAATGCCCTCCTTAGAAGTTTCAAACTTTTGAGGATGAGGAAGTACAGTTTGGTTCGAGCGGTGATCGACAACGAGGTGTGAGGGACCATTTCAGAGGCAAATTACAAGGAGCGTATCAACGATAGAATAATCGGGCTCGTTCCCGTGAGCTACTCCTGAGCCTGAAAGTCTTTGTGTGCAATTTGGTTGTGAACAACGCAGCGAATGGTTTTGCTGCAAAGTTTGTCCGTTATTTACTCCTGCAATGAGTGGCTACCGTTCAGGGCAAGTCGTACGCAGGGCAAGTCGTACGCAGCTGAGCTCGATGAATGTTGGGTGTATTTTATGACAAGGGCATCCCTGAAGGTCTCTGCTTGTTCTCTTCCTTGCCCTGCTTTATAAGACATCAAGGCTGGGTCGTCCCCACGATAGTTCCAGCTATTTGTATGTACATGATTATTGAAATATGAAAATTGAAAAAAAAGAAACCTCTAAAAACATAGACATAAACTTTTCTTTTTCATCTTAATTTTTAAGTGGCTCATATGCAATTTTCTTGCGCCGAAAATTTGATCAAGTAGGAGCAAAGAAACATGAAAGTAAGACAATGAAAATTCTGAGCAATTTGATTTCAAGCTATTCTTTAGGAGTTAGTAAGATTTTTGTTTTGTTTTAGCACTAAAGCCACTTTTCGGGTCTTCGCTTAAACAAAGAGTATCTGATTATCTTGATAGTATCGGCACTCAAGGTGATATGGTCAGTACCACGTTTGGTCCGGTCGCGATACATTCTGATTTTAAACCAGTACTTATCAAAACTCAACGGGCTGACAATCCGTCCGAAGAATCACTCGAAAAAAATCTCATCAACAAACGAGATTTGAACCGGGAACCTTCCACTTACGGACACTAAACGACGCTGACTACAAAAGATATTTTATAAAGACCTATTAATTTCGTGTCATGCCTGCCTGTTCGCTTTTCCATGTATCTGTCTGCCACTGCGATTTTTCTCGGAAAATAAAGAGGCCACAATCATCAAAATCTGTGGAAAGGTCAGAAGTGGGGGGTATCCCAAAAGTTCAGTTGTTCTAAACATTTTCGAAGGGTTTTCAGGGGGTCCCCGTATACCTGTGTGACCATTAAACATTTCTTTTTACAAAAGGTGGTCGAAGGGGTGTCAAATAAGTAGTATTTGACATCGAGAAGTCTAACATGTGGTGGTAGTTGGTACACATATTTCAAATCGGCCTGGACATTACAATTTCCTTCCGATTTTTAATGAAAATTTAAAGAATTGTACTTTATTGGAATTATTTGATTGGCAGGATTTTCAATAAATTTATTTAAGATGGAACGACATGGCGGCTAATTTGTGTTTACGAATGTAACCCCCAATCTTTCGTGTATAATTGAACAGTTTCTTATATGTTCAATCGTTTCATAACTCAAGTCATCGGAAAAAATGTTTTTGACCCTCTCCTTCCCCCTCAACTTGGTTTTTTCTTTGTATTGAATAGTTTTGTGACAAGGAAGGTGATTCTCACTTGAATCAATAAAATTTGATATTTTCTAACAAATGTTTAAATCAACAAAGGATCGATGATTGCTATAATTTTGATGTGTTGACAATCAAGAGTTGTGATAAGAAATGGTGTGCCGATACATTTTCCCGGGAAACAAGTTTAAATTTATTGCAATAAGCCGGCATTTCAATTGGTCTTCAATTAGCTATAATAGAGTTTAGTCTAACGTTTCATCATATTGGAAAGGATATCTGATCAATGTATTACAATATATAAAACGCAACTATTTACACCCTCCGATGTGTTACAAATTGTTCTACTCTTGATAAATATATCCACCCACCACACTAGTCCATAACGACCACTGACTGAGCAAACTATCTAAGATGCCTCAACGTCCTGAGTCAACTTGGGGAGTCCAAAGAAGCTGCGAGACACAGAAACACAGCAATGAAACTGAAAATATAAACGCAAAACTAAGCACTTAATTATGTACTGCTGTTACATAATTGGCTAATTAGACGTAGTTGTTGCTCCCAAATGGCAACCGGCAATGACGGCGCCGACGTTTGTAATGGCCACCAGGGAGGTTCAATTCTAATATCTTTACTGTAATCTCTTTCGCTTTCGGCGTTCTGTTCAAAGGAAATTGCTATAATTAGACTTGTGAAAGCAAGAACAGCTTTAATCAAAAGATAGGAAGCAACAAATGGAACACAAACGGTGAAGTGACGCTTAATGTAATTCAGTGGTGAAGCAAGTTCAAAGGGAAGAAGGAAGTTATATCTGGAACCAGGAAAGGATTTTAAAATGTTTCAATTTAATTAATAACTGAGAGTATATTGTCCAGATTAAAGTTGTATTTTTTCGAATTCATCGGAAACCTTCTTATATGAGACTCTAAAGAACGGAAGTCTAACATAACCTTGACACACATCCTACCAATATTACTGAAAAAGAAATATACTTTGTAAGAGTTCAGGGGAATATTCCCTCAGAAAAACATTGTAGCAATTTATAACGTCGTCGTTTTCATATAACCAACTCATTTTGAACTAAAATTTAATACTAATTACTTTGGCAACGCTCCCATCTGGAGGTGGGCGGACATCATAGCAAAAGTGCTAGCATTTGAAATACTTCGTCTCCACTTAATTAGCAATTAGCCAAGTAGCCAACTTGAAGGAAATCTCTCACGTCAGAATCCTTTTACTCTTATTCTTCAATGCTTCACAGAAAACATTCTCACTTAGTCCTTCCATCCTCAATTGTGACTTTTGAGTTCGGACCGAGAGTGGTCTCTCTCTTGTCGTCAGCAGTCTACGTAGACAGCATCAAGCACTTACCTAGAAAGAGACAAGATAAATGGGGAAAATTAAAATGTATCTTTCTCTACATATAAAACAGGATAAAGCTCAAAGTGTAATGGCGTCAAGGTGTAATAGAGTAAGAACAAGTATACTTGTTTTTTTTAAATATTGTTCAGACTCTCAACGAGTCCTTTTTCAAACTCGGTCCTGTTCATGTTGTTGAAATTTCCAGTCGTAAAATGAGTGAGGTCAAGATGTAGCCATCATCTTTTAAGAATCATTAAACAAGTTCACAGGTATGTTTGGTTTTATGAACGTTAGAGTAATTAATGAGTCTTCCAACGATAGGACTGCACGATGTAAAGAGGAAAAATATGTTTTTTTTGTTTTAATATCGTTTTGTGAAACCTATTTAGGATAATTAGGAATGAAGGATTAGTATTGTTAGTTGGAATACATTTAATGTTTTTAACGAATTGTAAAGGAGCAATCTTTACAAAGAAAGAAATAAAAAATAAAAAAATTAAATAATTCAAACATTTTTTTAGAACACCCAAAAGCATATCATAAATCAAAATAATACAAACGAAACTTATCCTTACAAATCCGGTTCCTCGTGTGATGATCACAAAGAGCAAGGACATCACGAGCCTATACCATATCTTGTAAACTCATTCAGAACACATAAGATAAATCTTCTTTAGTTTGCGCGTAGTGTAACCACAGTGGCAAAAATAATATTTGATGATTACGTGCGCGTGCCGTGTACAAAAGGGACGCGTGTACAACAAGGACTTATTCAAACATGAAATCTACTTTTGCGGCCATATAAATATATATTACTGTAGTAACGAAAATGGACATCACGAACGAGTCTAGAGAGTTTTTTAAACGATCTTGATGAGAACTAGTTTAAGGAAGATACGGATGCATAGCTAATATTAAAAGGATTCATTAGACTCACTTCCATCGATTCAGTTCAGCTTTTGAGATATGCTGTGAATTTAATGATGCAGAAAATATGCGATTAGGAAGGGTGTATGGAAGGCTAAATGCTTTTTCATTATTTGGTATAACTTTCAGAAAAATGCGAATACAAATACCATGATAATCATGACATAAAGATGAAATTTTAAATACTCAGGTGCTAGGAGTTGGCTGAAATATACAGAGTCCGTCAGAAAAATCCGGAGAAACGACATTAATTTTTCGCTGCAGTGGATCACAACGACAGCAGTGGGAGGTCGTTCAGAAAAATGGCGGCCATCTTGGGTGTAAGTGAGGCTTCCATGCGTCGAATCCCCGAAGAGGATCTGAGGTACACATCCTATGTAGTACTCGTAAAGGTGAGACCAATGCTGCTCAAGGCTACTAAAACAAGCAGAATAGCCCGCTGCCACTTGCTTCTGTGTTCACTGAAGAACGAAGCTGCGAGTCGCATCCGGTTCAGGCCTTCCAACAGCCCAGATTTAAACACCCTGGACTATTACGTATGGAGCGTTATTGAGCAGGTTACTAAAAATTCCAGACATCCTAACGTGGCAGTCTGCGTGGCTTAGTGGTTAGAGCACTAAGCCCGTAAGCCGAAGGTCTCTGGTTCAAGTCTTGTTGGCGTCAACGAGATTTAGCTTGAGTGGTTCTTCGGACGGACTATAAGCCAGTTCATTTATGATACGTGCTGGTTTAAAATCAGAACGTATCGCAGCTGGGACGGACGGACACACGGCCAAAGCGTGATAATGATCATATCACCTTGTGGAGTGCCGATATATTCGATCATGACAATGAGATACTCTAACTATCTCTAAGCGAAAGCCCGAAAGAGGCTGTAGGACTACAAAGAAGAAGAACTTGGCATTTCTACAGGCAGCTGTTGAAGCAGTATTCATCAAGAATCAAAGAAGGCGCGCTCGTGATTCAGGTGGAGAATCGAAGCGGTGACTGAAGCAAGCGGGGGTTACGTTGAGTTATAAATTTAAGGTTAATTCTTAGAGTTAACGTATAACTTTGGTGGTAAATGTTAGTTTATACGTAATAAATAATTACAATTATAAACCGCGTGTTCTTTCCGGTTTTTGTTGACGCACCTTGTACATATAACACATAATCAGCAAGCAGCTACTAATGCGTCTTATGTATCACTATGCTGCAGATATAATATTAAGAAGATAAAACATTGTTTAAGGATATTTCGTTTATTGCAGAGATTATGGATGCAATTTTAATTTCATGCGAAATTACTAGGTTGTGGCGTTCGTTAAGGTCGCAATCGTCAAGCAAAATTTAACCCCACCCAAACGGTTTTGTTATCGAACGAAAGTACTTCTTGGATATCAAGTCGATCAAGCGATAAGGTATAAAATACGTTGACGCCAAATTCCGTTCAGCAGTAACGTCTAGGCTATTCTTTTATTATTGATTTTTTTTTCATATTCTCCTATTGGAGCTTAACGATGCTCAACTTCGCTTTTACTTGTTCTTCGTCCCGTTCTTCTTCAAATATCGTCGCATATTCTTGCTCGAGTATTCCTCGAATTTGTCGATCATCCCTGGATCTCATGCGCGTTCCGAAGAATAACTGAAGAGGCGTCGTGTTGATACTGTGATGAAGCGTTGTGTTTAAGTACCTCTACACAGCACCTAGATATCGTCGGACACAACGAATACAAAGATCGTACGTATAAGAATGTTCGTCGAGGGAAATACTGGTATTAAATTAACCCAGTGTCTTAATACTATCGGACCCGATACATTTTAATTTCATATCGCTATTATGCAAACGCGGGGCACTGATTTTTATGTCATATTCAGCCTTCATTAGCGTCAAATCGCTGCCCCTATCGACAAGGATCGTTATTTCGGAAACGTTCACTCTTGCCGTTTTACATGGTTTCTGTATAGATAGCTGTGCAGCTACGTTAATATTTTTCACGGTTTCTTTAATCTCTCGATTCACTTTTAATTCGATGAGTTTAATGGCGTACCTGTAAGCTGTTCAGAAAAGATCACTAGTTGATGAATCTCTTCAGAGCACTGATAATGATATAGATGTCACGACGACAGAACGACGAACAAATATTCAAATTAAGCAATATTTAAATGTAGATACATTTCATACGGGTAAGAATTGTAGTGTTTCATTTTAAAAATCTGACCCCCACAGTAGTAGAAGGTCCAGAATTTCGAGATACAAATTGATTGACTCCATTCTGTATTAGACTAGATTTCTGCACAGAACCACATTTAACGTATAGTATAAATTAACTGAGCTCACCACAAAAGAAAAAGCTATCAATATGCCCGCGAGATCAGACTTGGCACGCCAGAAAGTAAGCAGCTCCTAATCGATAATTCAATTTTGAAACTTGATATTGAGAGATCTCATCACGATCTTTCATTTGAAAAAAAAAAAAAAAACCTTTAAAGGGGTTACATCCTTACATGGGGAGACCTTGAATTCATTTCAATGCTTTTTTTGACTAGGAAAAGGTCACTAGACCGTAGTTTGGTAATTCTAGCTTCCCTTTTTATTCCTAAGAAAACATGGTCTGACAGTCGGGCAGACTGACAGATATGGACTTTAATCGCGTATTTTTAAAAACATTTGCATCTTTTTAAAAGTATCATTCATTATTAAAGCGCATATTAAATTAACAGCGTTTCCCGATGGAAACAAGGCTGAACTATAACAACTAAATTTCTAGGGTTTGAAAATGGATCGAAACTTGAAATAAGGCTAAAATTACTAGGACTGGCACTATCATCCGAACAAGGCTATACGAGGGGTGATCTAAAAGAAATGATCGGATGTTTCTAATGGATGTAAAAATTTGAAAAAAAAAAAAAAAATTTTGATAGCTGTGATTAGTTATAGGTACAAAATTCATGTGAATACTACGTTATCACTGAAAAATCCAGTCATTCCAAAGAACAGTCGAAGCATCCAAGTCGTCATCTGAGCCATTATACCATAGACATACACGCTGATTTGTTAGAAACATTCAGAGAGTCTGTTTCTCTATATTCTGCAGTTTCAGGCTGGTGCAAGGAGTTTAAGCTGAACAGAATATCCACACAAGCCAATCATCGCGAAGGACGGCCATCCACAATACGTTTCAAACCGTAGGAAATGTGAAAAAAAAAACAAAAAAAAATATTGTAAAGGCGTTTCCATTAAGGACATAACAATTTTATCTATTAATAAAACACAAAAATATTTGAGATAATAAGTTCAAATTTTTTGTGGATGTAGTGCATCATATGACCACAACGAGCCCGTTTACAGCGGTCGATTCTTTGGACCCAATTTTTTACCACTCTGGTACAAATTTCGATCAGAACGTTGGCAATTTCGCGTTGGATGTTGTCTTTGAGCTCGTCTAAAGTTGCTGGCTTGTTAGCATAGACCAGTGAAGATATAGCCCCACAAAAAGAAATCGAATGGCGTTAGATCGCATGAACAAGGCGGCTATTCTACCGGTCCATACCTCGAGATAACACGTTCACCAAATTAGCCTTTCAATAAATCAATTGTGAGGTATATTGTCTTGTTGAAACCACATATCGTTGATGTCAAGTTCATCGAATTCTGGCCGCAAATAATCTTTCAACACAACATGATAGCGCTCTCCATTGACGGTAACGTGACGGTCGTTTCCATCAACGAAAAAATACGGCCCAATCACCTCCAGCATGAAAATCGCACCAAACAGTAATTTTTTGCGGATGCTACGGTGTCTCAAAAAACTGATGTGGGTTTGTTGTTGCCCAATAATGAATATTTTGCTTATTAACAAAGCCATTGATCCAAAAATGAGCTTCATGGCTGAAGATGATTTTTTGATGAAATTCTTCATTTTCTTCAAACTTTACCAGAGCCCAATTAGAGAAGTTTCGGCGTTCCGAATGATCAAGTGGCTTTAGTTCTTGAGTCAATCCGACCTTACTGTAACGTTCAGGCGAAGATCTTTTCGCAAAATAATCCACAGTGCCGTTTGAGCGATGTCCAATTCTTGAGAACGACGTGGAATCGGCTGATTTGGCTGCGGTATGCCCTTCGTTTCGAGTGGTACGACGTCTTTTTGGCACCGGAACGTCCAACAGTGAAAATGTGGTTTCGAACTTAATGCACGCACAGCCTGTCGGGTGGGACAATTATCACGGCCGAAAATTGGAATAAGCGCTCTTAAGGTTCCGACTACTGACTCAGAATTTCGGTAGTAATTTTTTATAATTTCTAAACTTCATGAACTTTGCCATTATGAAAATGTTGACTTTAACGTTTTGACGTTTACAGTTCAAATTGCGCTGTAGGAGGTCACTTGGATGAGATGACATTGCTGTCGAGATGTGTAAAAGTATTTGATAAGACTCCATACAATGTCTTCTCTTCAAGTGCTTTGAAGAAAGGTGGTTGCCAGTTGATTTTAAGCGTGCCAGGTGGCTGTGGCGCTTAAATCATCAGATAGGGATCTAGGCTCGTAGAGGACCATTTTCGTACTTCCACACATGCGAAAGTTATGGAGAGGATTATTGCTCGGAGACTGAAGGAACTGGCATCTAAATACCGTATTCGATAAGTAGTATTGTTGCCGTAATAATATCGCCGCAATACGTGCAAGTGAGCAAAAGCACGACGATTTGGGTTCACCAACAGTCCTTGCTAAGCTAATTTCAGTTAGTTGCAGGGAATCAGAACTTTGGAGAAGCTACTTCGCGGGCGGTCAGGATAAGTTCCTTATTTGGTAAGGAACTTATCCTGACTGAAACGTGTTGGTCCATGGTTTATATTTTGTGGTTAGGACGTGGAATATCGCACAAATCAGTGTGTAGTGGGATACTAACTGGAGTACCTCAAATGCTATTTACTAGGGTAGAGACTGACGATAACAGATCGTTACTCGGGCTTCAAAAGTGATAGAAGCGGTCGATGGACCGATACAGATGGAAGTGACATCTATAGCAAGCCAGGATCTGAGATAGGCTGTAAAAGTACGATGGTAGGTAAACACAGATTGCGGTGTTTAGAAAATTTGGGGAAAGTAACGCCATCTACTTTTACATAGAAAGTAATGTATGATGATACGCTAAATGCATATAGTAGACACTAATATCAAATTATTTTCTTCGATCTATCGCATTTGATTTTTCATACGTTGATAGCAGGTGACATAGGATCAGAACTGCCTTTGTGAAAATTGGTGCGAGTTTCAGAATCTCTCCTGGCACGCAAGCAGTTCTTGAAGTGCCCAAGAATTTTAAGTTTCTACAAGTTACGTACCAGCTCAGGTGCCCAAAAAAAGAATAACTTGACTGTATAGTTAAAAACAAGAGCAAATTCTTCAAATACAAGAAATCCTCTGGCGCGGATTCAGTATCGAGGTTCTATTATGTTGTGGATTCATCATCGCT
Source organism: Odontomyia ornata (assembly GCA_963969285.1). NCBI lineage: Eukaryota > Metazoa > Arthropoda > Insecta > Diptera > Stratiomyidae > Odontomyia > Odontomyia ornata. Next base: position 363,030,924 of record OZ017739.1, on the reverse strand, counting down.
GCCCATTGCAAAACATGCCAACAGTGCGCATTTGTCATCGATCAAGGAACTTGATGGGTTTAACTTTAAAGATTGAAACGAACTGCAAAACATACGAACACTGCGCCAAACCCTAAAACTACATGATGAATTACTGATTATCACTTTCTTTGAAAATGTTGCTCATTTTATTTTAGTTTCCTCCTCGCCCAACCTCTATATCAAATCTGGTCCCCATTATCCTTCCTTTAAAATGCAGACGTCATTCCAGAAGCTATCTCAAAGAAACCACAAATCAATATCTATCGGATCATGAGACCATAGAATTCGATTGATTAGAACTGACTTTTGTAATTTAGTGAGGTAGATAACGTTATTAAGACTTTTTTCAATGGAAAAGGAGTGCTACATGATTCACTGTTGAAGTGTCAGAAACTTCAAAACTTGAGACTTGGCGTATCTTTGTATCTAAATGTATATATAACACAGAAAAAGACAAACCGGTCATCAAGCGTGTGATGTAGAGATAGTATAGCCACAGTCACACACGCAGCAGTATGTAGCATACCGCATGGTCTCCATTTAATAACTAAAAACACAAAAACTAATATAGGTGCACCAACATTAGACAAGGCTGGGGCTGATTTTTTATCGCGATAATTCGCGGCCATACTCAGCTTCATCCGTGCTGGCTGTTCTGATGAAGCATGGCAATGCTGGTAAATGCTCTCTGCAGCCCTGATCTGGCTAGAATGGACGTCTACCTATGTCCCAAATTAAAAATGATTTAGAAGGACATCGTATGGGGTCGACTAGATTATCGTCCAACAGCAGGTGACGACAATTTCGATAATCTTCACATCAGACAATTTTCAAAAGTGCTTCCAGAAATGAGAGGACAGATAGAACAAATGTGGCGGACAGATCGGCATTTGATTTTGCTAAGGCATAAATAAAGTTTTAAATGGGACACCTTGTAAATACAGACTCACTACAACCTTCAGCATGATTGCTCATAGTCTATTGAAAAAACTTGAGTTTCTTTTTTGTTGGCGCATTGTTGTTCTGTCACTATGAATTATCTATCATTTTATCCCTCCCATTCCTCATCTGGAATACATCAGCTTTAGTTTCGAAACGACATTTAATATGAAAGCGTGAGTTCATGATTGCTGCAGTTTATATTATTTTTGACATATGATCAGTATGATCTTCAATCGCTGTCAACCACTCGTAGCTTTCTTATCCTTTTTCAAAGTTGATCAGAAATCATTCACGTGATTTGCACATTCTTTTCAGATTTCTGGCCAAACATATCTGTCAGCGATCAGTTCAGAGCTTCTCTTATTCTAGGGGATAAATGCCATTAGTGCCATTAGCACCTTCTTCAACAGCTTTGAACGAATTGTTTGATTAGCAGAGCAGAAAATGGTTGGTACTAGCAAGAGGATTTTTTTCAGCACTCGTTGGAAGCGCCATTCTTTAGACTTAATAAAATGAGTTGGAGCTGATGTTATTTGGCCTTACTGAGCAATGTAACCTTTCTATTAAGCCCATTCGCCTCATTGGGTTCTTGAGGGCAGCTCGGCTGAGACAGCCAATATCATACAACAAAATTTGCGAAGTTTTAAGAATGTTCGCATTTGGTCGATAATTTGACGTTTATGGTTTTGCTCTAGGTATACATTCAGTACCACTACCGTTTTAAGTACAGATAATGCTTCCCTAAAGGTTTCGCAGATGTTCAGGTTATCTTGGTGGAAAGCATCTTATTCCTTATTCGACTTATAGGGACAGATGCCAGTACCTCATAGTGGAGGAGGTATAGACCCCAACTTCACTTGTTCGAATTTGCACCCTGAATTGCAAAGGTCTGTTGCCCTCCATATGCCAACCTTCTTTGCGGTTTACCAGCTTTGTCTATTTTTCTGGCTCTTTACAGGACTAGTTTTTCAGTTGAGGTTTAGCGAATTAGTCGTTCTGTGTTAATCCTACCCCCCGTGCATCTTCATGGGCGTTTGTGAATTCAACTATTTACCTATAGGATTTGCCACTAGATAGGGTGGCTGGTCTCTGTTTTCTTCTTTGTCTCTTTGGAGATATGACAATATTATTAACAAAGATATTTGAATATACGGATGGAGTTTCCCGAATTCGTTCAATTCAACTTAACCAGCAGTCTCCTGAGTAACACTGTTGTTAATGAGCAGCTACTAGGACGGTTATTTTAATTAATTTTACTCAGGTGATTGAGCTTTAGCTATGCAATTACTGAGAACCTTATTACTGCTGCAATTTTCTCATGAAATTCATCAGCATTTCCAACTTATCGTGCAGGATGTCTCATAGATTTGGACTGAAAATAGAGCCTGGTAGACCTGCAATTGTAGCTAATATTCAATTTGTTTTTCAGGACATTTTACCACGAATAGGAGAGTGGCTTTAGGATTGGGCATAATTACCAAGTCAAATCAGCAAAGCTGTTTCCATTGATCAGTGCTCTGTCTGATGACACGATGACACAGTTCAGCTTCGACAAAAACTTTTGTGCTCAGCTGAGCAACAAGTGGGACTGGAGCTCTGCATCCGGTGTGAACCTCCTACAGACAAGTAAATACATCTAAGATGGCTCAAGAATGAAATACCAAAACTCAATCAACTGGGTGAGAACTCTGTACTGGGCACCAAGGCACGCAGGAATGTGTTATGAGCATCCTGGGGGCGGATAAACGGACGAACAGACAGACAGATATACAAACGGAAAGGAAGACAGTGAACGGAGGTAAACTTAAAAAAGCAGTAACTATTAAGCTGCCCTGAGGTGATTGCCAGTGGCGGTTTCTGAGGGAGAAGCCGATCACCTCGTCCGAAACTGCTTGCTTTTGGGGAGAAATTGGTGTTGGAATAGAGTCAGTTATATAGCACATTTCCCCTAATTTACCTGGAGATGAGCGGTTCATTTGAACCACATACTTGGGTTTGTCACCATGTGTGCTCTCTCGTTTTCGCTTGTAATGCAAGGACGTTCTTCAGAGAAATAACGGAAGTTTATTCTTTTGGTTGATTTTTACATTCTTCTTCTGTGTCCGCTGACGTTAGTGAGATGAAAGTTTTGTATATTTAAAGAGTAGCTTGATTGACACTCAGTAATAGAAAAGTTCAAAGATTTCTAGTAATGTAGAGTACGCATAGTCAATGTTTTGTAGTGTAGCTTGTTGGCGATACAAGAACCCGCCCCATATGATCCCGCAAATAGCTAGCTGACAAGCACGCATACGCGGTCGTACAGCAAGGCTAGTCAGTTGGCTCGATCTTCGTAATAGCTCGCTGACCCTTGTGGAAGAACATCGGCACCCGTGCTCTGCACGAAATTAAATACTTTGATTCATTGCAAGTGGTGGATAAAGAACATGCACACCTGTTAGCAAGAGAAGGATCAAAGGCGGCATTGGTCGTTCCTGAACCCTTCAGTGCGGTTGAAAAGCACTTTGTTTGGAGCCGCCTGAAGAAATTGGAAGCTAGGGAACGCGATAAACTCTGCAAAGATATCCAGGGTTCAAGACATCGAAGGTGTTTCTTAAGTCCTATGATGAGAAAAGATTTAAGTCCTGCATTAAACAAGGAAAGAATCAGCTTAGGATGCTGACAGGATTTCTCACATTGTGAACTTGGAGGGAATCTGAAGAAAATGGGTCTTAAAGAGAATGCCGAGTTAAAGTTGTGTAGGTTTGCAGATGAAACACCAGAACACCTTCTAACGTACTGCGAGGCTCTGTTCTGGAGGAGAAGAGGGTCTGGGAACTTTCTGCCTAGTTGAGGAGCATCTTGCATACCTGGAGCCACCGCAGATTATACACTTTCTACGAAAGGTGATTCTGATCGAGGAGCTCTCGGTATTTTAATGAAAATAGGAAGCAAAAAGTGCAAAACACCTAATTCATACAATCTACAATCAGATCTTCAATCTACTGCATGTACTTAGCCATATTCCAGTAATCTTATGTTTTGGCTCAATTTCATTTCGGAAATCAAATTTATGCTGAGGTAGATGAGACTGGTTTAGCTACCTTACTCTCCTTTGTTTTGAGCAAAGCATACGCCAACTTTTCTTCTACAAAAATGAAGTAACTCTTTCGAGATACTTCTTCCAAGGCACGTTATGAAGAGGACAGTCATAACGTGTGTAGGACAGAGTGTATCGACACTTTTGTTGGTAAGTCCACAGGTCTGATATCGCTTATCCAAAGCACTAAACTGATGATTTGTTGTATGGCTCTGGACCATTTTACAGAGATCTCTTTCAACTTTTCGTAAAAATATATGTGGTTCCATGCTGATGAGGCCATGCACTTACTATACAGCTTATAACTTTCCGATGAATTTATTGCATATTCGAGATTAATTACACGTTGAATAATTACAAGATTCATGTCTTATATAAGCGTAAACTTTGAAAAAATGTTGCGTAAGCTCCTGAAATAACCTCCACGATAATTGGCTTTATTTCACTTCTTCAAGGAGTTGCTTACACTGAAGTTGTGTGCTTGTACTCAGGAGTTTATAGCAGCCCTGGAGTTTATTCCATTTTAGCCTTATCTGCTTCTTCTTTACTGGAGAATTTCTCGACACTTGATAGCTTGTTGATGTTTGAACAATCAAGCGACGCTTCATACAACATGTTTTCTATGGAGCTCATAATCGCCCATAAGAGCAATTCATCCGTCGATCGAACTGTACATCGATTTGTACCGTAGCTGCTCATGAAATAACTCATTTCTAAAAACCGTGTACTCGTATAGTCAAGGTAGAAAATTCGAAGTTATCATGAACTGATGATATATTTTTAAGGACTCATGATATCGCCCCTGCGTCAGAATTCACCATGGAGAGTAGTATGTCATTCGGACTATATCTTTGACACCTGTTCAAAATCGACCCAAATAACAAAAAATACTTTAAAAGACGAAGAAAACCATTTTTCAATACAACTATTTAAGGGTTATTTAAGCGCTTATATTAATAGCGAAGTTTTCTCAAAATACTCTTTATTTTTGACAATTTTCCTCATATTTTGAAAAAATTGATTGATTCCAGAGAATCATAACCTTGAAATGCAAAGTTTCAAAACTCAATACTTTTCTACCGTATTCCCACTTCAACATTTTCTCTACACAAATCGTACAACCCAAATTCATCATAAAAGCAATCTTGTCGACCTACCAACATCCCCTTCTCTTGCCTACCGTTCCCTCACTCACATTAGTCGCTCGCAAACATATTTTTCATCTCGACATCATCCATCTTCACTTTTCCACATTCTCGACAGTTTCTGATGCTATATTGTTGACAAACGGATAATTCTGTTTGCTTTCAGTGTTTTCAGGAGTTTCAGGGATGCTGTCATATATAATGTCATATTTGCTTCATGAACGTCTTTTCTGACAACGATGATACGGACAGGATGTTGAGCATTTGGGAGCGGGAAGACAAGAAGTAAGTTTGAAGTATAGATTGTAGGACAAAGAAGAAGAGGAAGGATGTGAGAGTTTAAGTCAGTCAATCAGTTTCGGTCACTGAGTGACAGAGTGAATAGAAAACATTTCGGAATAGATGAGTTATGTCTCCAGTGACATATTGCTGGCAAAATGTGTTCAATGGATGTCGCAAGGATATTGGGATATTGATTTCTCTCGAGAGAGAAAAGCCGTAGAAAAATAAGACTTTAAATAGAAGTGAAGTCAACATACTGTGAGGGAAATCTGGATTTTCACAGGTTTTGCAACAAGAAGTTGAGTTGGGTTTCAATTTATCATCCTGAGTTGCGACGTTTCAGTCTTTAAGTGAACTTCTTCAAATCATTCTTTCCCTCTTAGAATAACCAACAAAGTCCTTCGCACAAATATTTGGTATAACTCAACAAAATTAGTGCCGAGTCACCTAAACTCGCAAAACATATTTGCGCATTCAACAGTACTTGAGCACCTTACTAACAAATTACTTTAGGGTATAAAATCCCATCAACATCTTTCTCAAGAGTTTTTCAGAAAGAAGAAGTACATTTCACCTGAAAATCCTTCTTCCTTATTTAACCTTGCTCTTCCTACCATTCTTCCCTTGGTGAAATTCATATGTAACCCTTAGCGGCATAGTTAACTTTCCGAAAAAATCCCATATAAGCTCTCCATTTCCTCTTGACTCAACCTACCCTCTACTCCTGTCTTTACCCCTATACCAAATAAGAACACAAGGATGAGAATGAATAGAAAAACAGATCACACAACTACCTTGAAAAAAAAAGAATAACCTCACATAAACACCAACCGAAATACATTAAACTTTTGCCTAACTGCTCAGTTTGACATCACTCATTCCCTACCAGTTTTGAAACACAGGCGCGTTGCGGCTCCTTTACCCAAGACAAGACTGCGAGGCTCGTATTTCTATTCTATTCACAACGTACTGTTTTCGTTGGACGAAGTAGATTTTCACCGGAACGACCCTCTAATTTAATGCAAAGTGAAAGTTTTTTAACAAATTCCTGTAATAAATCTTCTCAGGCTGCTTTTGGTCCGGGATAGTGAGGTAGGGTGTCCGTTTTGTCCTTAGGGTTGAAGGTAAGAATAAAAAGACTGGGAAAAAATCTAAAGGCGCCGGAAAAGTGTTTTTCAGAAGATAGAACGTAAGATATTAGAGGGGTTTGTTGAGTTTAAGATTATTCAAAGGGAGAGATGATAAAGAAAACGATGAAGGTAAGAAAGTTTAAGGTTTGTTGGTAAAACTTCTTCATTGTATGCGAATCATTCACTCGCAGTGTTTCGATTCCGTTTTGGTTTACTGCAAGTGGAGGAGGACAATATATTTTCAAATTTATTAGACTAAAGCAAAAGGCTACTTGGAAAAGCTAATTTCGTTAGTGATGAGCATGGATTGATGTTTAAGTTGGCTTTAAAACTATTTAGACAACTTTTACATGGGATCTGCTTCGAAAACACATTTTTTGACGTGTGTGCTCAACAGAAGACAAATATAAATCAATTATTTAGTTTTAAAAGGCCAATCTACTTTCCTTTTCGGATTCCTCAATCATTTCGATAGGATTTCGGAAAATAAGAAAGACAAGGACATAGATTGCCCAGTATAATAGATTTGGCTAAAATAAGGTTTTGGATATTTGAATTTAGACAAAATCTAGTCTGTTTCTTGTCTTTTTATATATGCTTGTTGACGTTGGGTCGGTTGAACAGCAAAAATTAAAAAATTGGGGTAAGAGGCATCAATCAGTTGTCAGTTTGACGGCTGAAGTGCCTTCAATGAAATGTATCCACCGAAATTTCTTTAATTCAATTTATCTCCATCTCCTACCCATAAAACCCATAAAAAATCTTTTTCTAACCCACAAAATTCTCCTGGTTCCACCTGTTATCTTTAAATCAACAACGTCAAACTTCCGGGACTGCCAAACCATCATTGGTAAGCACAAACCCTCACGAGAGTTTATTATAAAAGTTCAAATTCTGTCGTATCAGTCTTTTTTGCCAAGTAACCACGAAATTGTTGTTTCCATATCCTGTTGTTCTGCTATTGGGGCATTTCGCATATACTCATTCACCTCATTCACTCCTGCTGCCTCTACGTTTTGGGCTTTGGTACGAGCAATGCAATTTGAACGGTAAAGTCTATTTTAAAATGTCATAAAAAAGTTTGTGACAAAGTCTCAATGTTTGTGTATTTGCTTACGATTCTATCAGCTCAGAGTTTTTTTTTCACAGAAACCCTTGTTTTTTCTTCTCTATTTGTGTCTCTATTTAGGTTTAATATTGTATGTGTTATGAGACAACTTTTCGCAGAGTGCAGTATTTTTAGCTGTGTTGAAGTCAACAGGATAATATTTATCAGGAAAAGAAATTATATATGGCAGAGTATAATTAGATGAAGTTATAAATGCGGCAGGAGTGGATACGTATTTTTCAGATGAAAAATATCGAAGTCTACTACAGTGGAAAGGCCATCAAGCCGCGAATTATTATAGGCTATTATAGGTTTCTTAAATTAGCATAATTTTTTAAGGCTACATTCAAAATTCAATTAATAACAGTAATGATCACTCGCCGTTCAGCACAAATTTAACCTTGGCGTTGAGGTATGTTAGAGCATTTGATGCTGTGACCGAACACTACTCTAGAAAATGTTTTACAGCAGCTGTCGTTGCTCCGTCTCCAAAATTACTCGAAAACATTTTACTGTTGTCAACGAGGCTCGAACCAGTGACTATCAGCTTTAGCGACTTGCGCTCTAACCAGAACACCACTACAGGCCTTTAACTTCTCGCAATTGAAGAGTTACGTTCAGCAATTTTCGAGAAAGCCTTAAATCGCCCCTACATTTCTCAATCGAATCGAGTTGTGGACTGAAGGTTCTATAACTTGATTGACCAATTTTTTCATTTTTTATTAACATATTATCGATTCTTCAGCACTTTTAACTCTCTCTAACTGCAGTCATTAGTTGCCGATTTTCCATGTCAACTTTATTCGTAGGTCAAATAAGACGTTTAAATGGAATGGTAACAAATATGAGATACTAAATATGAGATTCTAAAGATACCAATCCTTTGAAAGCTTCCACCAAAGGTAGTCGAGTATGGTATCAAATGAAAGGTTTTACTGGTTTTTTTATTTTTTAACGCAATCTGGAAATTTCATTGCCAATAAGGAGGTTAGTAGGGCAAGAGAAAGATTATATGCTTAAGAATGACAGCACTGTTTCCGGTGACAGCCGATGTCAAGATTCTTGGTTTTTCCGAGGTTGGTTCCGTTTGGCAATTCATCATGAATAGACTTCAGCCGCAGCAACGTGTACCAATTGTTCAAATTTTTTTCAAAAATTTTATCCACAACTTAATTTGAAAATTTTGTTCAGTGATGAAATACAATTTTAGTTAAATGGCTACAACAAACAGAACTGTCGCAATTTGAGCGATCCGCAAGCAGTTGTCGAAACACCATTACTTCCAGAAAAATTACCGCTTGGTCAGCTTTATGGACCGGTGGGATAATAGTTCTATATGTCTTCAAAAATAATAATGGTCACAATATTACAGTCGACTGTGAGCGGTACAGAGAGATGATGACTAGCTTTTTGGTACCTGAATTAGAAAGCATTAATGTTGCTGACATGTGAATTCAGCAGGCCGGCGGGGTGTGCGATACAATTAATTTGTTGATAGGGAAATTTGACCAACGGTTAATTTCACCAAACGGCCCTGCTTTGACACCGTTTAATTACTTTCATTGGGGATATGTAATTGAGCACTTTGGAGCCAGCGTTCGACGCGTTATTGCCAAAACACAGGCTGATGTACTGCGAAGAGTGTGTGAAAATTGGACCTACAAATTACATCACGTTAGCGCCAGGCGCGGTGACCAAATGCCCTAAAGTCATCTATAAATATTTATGACAAAAAGTTTCTTTCAAATCAAACGAATTTCATGGATATTAAAAACATTTTGCTTTGTTTTACTTCAATGTAAAGTTCTCTGTCTCTTAAAAAAACACTACTAATCAACTCCATATCAATCAACAAGGCAAGAGAAAGAACATATATTATTAGCTCAAAACCAATCACCTGGAATGTTTTGATTTGAATCATAACTTGCGTAAAGTGATCTTGATCTGGTCAAAATTTGGCCTCGCCAAATTTCCAAACGTATGTATACAGTTTACAATCGTTTTAAGCACACCAAGGCATTGGATGGTTCATTATCAGGTGCTGTCAATCTGGTTGGTATTAGATTCTAGATCGGACCAGTGCAGAAGCAAGCTGTCCCTGGGCCTGTTTCGGTTATTTTGTCCCTAAGCCCCCACTAATAACCTGTTGTAAGTATTCAAAAAATAAGGCGCCGTTAACTTTAATGGACAAAACTGATCGACTACACAATTGGTTGAATTTAGCCATGATATGTTCATTTTATAGGATTATCTGCTTAAAATACCACTGTCAACAAGTTAATAGCAACAACAAATGGTTCCTTTATGAACGCTAAAATCAAACCCTGTTCCCAGTTCTATTATGGAGTTCTCTCTGGATTAGAATTAGGATTTCAACTTAAGGCTACACGTTGATTCAACTACAGAGTTGCAAATTTGGGAACTCTAGGAATTTTTAAACCTCCGACCGTCAGTGTTGAAGATTTTAGAACTATCGAAAAATCGTTCCAGGACAAGTTTCAGATCGCGTCTTGAGTTCTTCATCGCAGACCTATCTAAAAAGTCTTTTTGGGATTTCGCACTAACTTACAAAACTCTATTGAAATAGCGACCTGTCTGCCCGTCTGTCCTCCTAGCACAGCAGTTATTCTCCGAAACTATAGTAGCCAAAATTACTAAACTTGGTTGGTAGATCATAAGAAGTGGCCTTACCAAAAGTTTTGGAGTCAAAACAAATTTTGAGGATGAGCTTCCATTACACGGAGGTAACAATTTCTTACTGAAGGCTATTATTTGGGCTATCAAACGGTTTTGATGAGATTTTTTAAAAACAAGTCTTAAAACAGGAATAATGTTGGAAAAATATGTATCCCTCCCCTTCGCGATTAGACACCTTTAACACGAAAAATTGACAAAGCATGGAAACACGAAAAATTGACAACAGCAACAAATACCTTAGAATATGAAATTCGCTCAGTTTCGCTGACAGTAGTGTATTTACATTTATTTTATATTTCCCAATAAAATCGCAAAGGTGCATTTAAACTCCATGAAATTTTTTAAATAGGTTCTTTCTGAAAAGATTGTCGTACGCTGCCAGTTTCAAAAAAATTTAATCGTATTTGATGATTTTGTGGCTGTCATTTCGGAAAGGACTAGGAAGAAGATTTTGAGCAGACACAAAATATAATGCGGATAACTGTAACGTGGGGAGAACTGGGATCTCATCTTTTATGGTGAGGAGCGCTGGTTAGAGCATTAGACTCTTGCCCTGGTGACTGTGAGGTTAGGCCTTCTTCGTTTGTTTCTCCATCAATTAATATCTAAGCTATTTGTATTTTCAAGAAAAATACCTGCAAAATTTAGCCCCTTGGCAGACTATTTAACTTCCAACGAAATGGGCCAAACACAAATACTCGGGAGTCACTTAATGAGACATTTCACTCTTTAGGTGATCGTTCGATGTACCTACCAAACATGGTATGACATCTCGGACATCAAGAGCAACGTCAGTGGTCATCATTTTCGCCAACATACCACCGCTCTAACACATGTTTATCAATTTAAGATTAATCTTATAAACCGAGTGTGGCTCGTGCTTATAATTTTTGGCGAGCGTGGCCCTATATGGAAGGCCAAGGGGTTAAGAATTCTGATATATGGCCTCAGTCTTGGTCAGGTGTTTCAGCTCTATAGCAGATGCTGACCCCAGATTAGACAAAAAACTTCAAAAGAGCTATTCCCACTAAAATTTGGAAACCTGAACTACACTTCTCAGTTTGTGAATAGAGTTTCTGATAAAGGCATTCCCTTTATTAATAGTTCAAACCAGAGGGCTAAAAAGTGGCTCTTTTTGACCATCCCGCCAGGAGGGAACGATCTACAACGCGGAAGTAGAAATTAGACACGAGACCTCCGTAACTTTGACATATCAAAATCGGCCGGGCGTAAGGTGCTAGTTGTATTCATTTGTCTATCGTTCTAGGCATCCTTTAAACCTCTTTTATTTCCGATGCGAGTCTCATCTATTGCACAAAAAGGATTTGAGTAGGCTCATCCATTTTTACTACACAAAATATGCAATCAGAACACCTTGAAATAGCAAACCTATGCTGATAAGACTGAAAGTTTCCAGATCTTTTCAAAGGTTTGCTCCGGTAGAAATCAGTATCATCATGCTTTCATTTCAGCCATAACCTCAGATCTTTGTCGCTTGTTTTAGCTGCAAAACATCTCGCTCACCTAGAATTGATGAGTGTGCGCTGTATCGCATCGTAAAGCCTGCCTATTGCTATCATGGCTACGCGAGCTAATTTTCCTGTGTTCTCTAGCCTGTGTTACGTCTGCACGTTTGCATGCCCTACAGACATCTGCGTGCCTTTTTACGGTTTGGTAAAATAATTTTGCAGAACCCTTCTAAAATCGTGACGTGTCTGTCTAGCCGTCATAGCAAGTTTCTCAGAAACTACAACAGCTACACGCACTAAATTTTGTGAACAGGACAAAAGTGATGCCCACTCCAAAGTTTAGATCTTAAAAAAATCTAGAAGGTTATGAGGAGCGAAGTGACACCTGCCAATTTTTAGTAAAAATAGCCGTAATAGATATTGATGAGAACTTCCAAGATCAGGTATTAAAACTGCGATGGCGAAGGTGAGGAGCGTGGGGAGAGTCAACACATGTGAAATATTTTCGCCTGCTACTACAACTTCTTTCCTGATATTCCAGCTAAAAGTGAAAGGTAAAGTTCTCGGGGAATGAGAAGCCTTCGCGACTATTGAATGCAAGGTACTGGAGATCACTGAATGAATAGTCGTCAAACACCGCCTAGCTTAATTCTAGGAACTCCTAAGCAAATTTCGGGTGTTAAATGGTTCCTTCACAGACCTACTTACGAAAAGTAGGCATCTTGTCAATGTTTAAGGCAACAAGTCCAGTTCTAACAGCCTTCATATCCAAAACACTTCCTGCGAAGTCAGGTTTGAGCATATCCCAACATTTAATGGTACTATAATTGAAATTCGCCTATACCGAGCCCAAACAAAACCCTCCCTTCACCCTTCATTTTGCATTCGGAGATGAGTAATGTTTGGAACCCATACGGAATCCCCAGATTGATCGGAATACCATGCTCACCAATTTATGTCTCGATAGTATGCACTGAGATGTGACAGGTTGGCTTTCACTTCACCCATGAACTGTTTAAACGGATGGTAGTTATTTATTCTGTAGTGCAGAATCACCTGCAAGGTGCGGTTTATTTCAGTATCGCCTCTAGCTGCAGGCGTTCTAGAAGACCGGGTTGCTATTGTTTTTCATGGAGAGACGCCAGAAGACATTGAGCAATCAGGCGAACTTGCGTATTGTACTCACTTGCCCCAGCCTAGTAGAAACTCTTTGTGTGTCGAAAAATCTCAAAAAGTTTAATAGGCCGCACTTTGACTTTTACCCATGAAAATATTAGACATTCACACCGTTTTCAAGGCAAGTAGAACAGGTGGCATCAGCGATGATATCTATGGTTCGAATTGGCCCTGTGAGGGCTCGCTTAGCACAATAAGACACCAATTTGTTTATGTTCCCAGAATAAGCCTTTTCATTTGTCTGCACGATAGGAGATTTTTTAACAGAAGAGCATGCTTGGATGATGATGCTGGCTTTGTCATGGCGACGGCTAATCCAGAATGCAACCTGGCCCTCAGTTAAGCTGGAGGCTGTCGTGTTCCACAATGAGGCGTAGTTTAAGCTTAAATCTAAGGATTAGGTTTGAGTTAGTGAATAAGTTGCCTAGAACCATCAGTATCGACTGACTATCGCCACAGATATTTATCCGGATGTCCCTTCACCTTCCCCAATGATTCATGCCAGTACCTAAAAAATGGTAAATAGCTCTACCTGTGAGCGGTGGCATGCTTTCCTCGAGGTATGATGTGTGCTTAAGTTGATTCCAAGAAGACTCAATCCGCTCCAGTTTCATCTTCGATCTTGGAGCCGGTTACCTTCTTGTCTCTGGGACTTACTAGACTTCTTCGAATTTTAAGAACAGTCTACTTGCAACCTAGGTACAAACTGCCTTTTTGCCATGATTCACCACACTGAAAACACAGGGAGCTGTTACTTGGGCCCTTTGTTGAAGCGGTGTAGAGGAACTTTTATCGGTCGTGTCTTACAGATCATCCAAAATTTTCTCATTGTGAAAATGTTTTTCTGTTTCTTCATCAATCAGGTCGACAACGACCATAGGTTGACCGCTGTTCTGCTCCTTTGTCAGTCTTACTTTATCTCAGCTTTAACAAGGGAACTCACGGTTCATCCTTCCTGATATGAGAGCTTCATTGGTTTCAAGCCATGGTTTGAAGGTTTCTTTGACATCAGGAAATAATTCAGCTTTTTGCGATCTCTGCTCCTTATTCCACCAGTATATCGCTAGACGGGAATGTTGAGCTACTCTGTGGTTTCCACATTTTGCGAATTGACAACTCTTTTGATTCCTCGAAACATTTTTAGACAAGGTCAAATTTCAGTTGAATTGACTAGAAGTTCGTAAGTTAGGGGACTTATTTGATTTTTCCGCTAAGAAATCTTATGATGCTTTACCTTTAGGGGAAAAAGCTTTTCGCCTCGTTTTTAACTGAATGTTTAGCGCATTTTGAGATCCTTCTTATTTTCGCTCAGCTTCCTCTGATTGGACTGCATACTAGCCTTTTAGTGGCCCTTAGTATCGGAACTTCCGCCGCTTCGCTAAGAGGCTTTGCTTCTAGTTCTTCCTCCGCCTTCAACTGACTTAGTCAAATATGTCCGATGGAATCTAAGAGCTCTTCTAACTCCAGTCCTTAACTTCATTACCCGTAATCTTTTGAAAGTCACAACTAGCTTTGAATTACTTGAGAATGGTTTACGTCTTTCGAATCAGCCGCTCTTCATAGTAAATATCGTAAGTAATTTACATATTATTGCAATTTAATTTCGTCTGACAAAGAATTCCACTTCCTCCCTGAAATTGAACTTCGAAGCAAAACAAATAGGGCAACAGATTAATGAGGCTAAGAAGCAATCGAGGAAAAATACCGCAAAAGAAAATTTCACATTTTGCAAACATAATATCGAAAATGTAAGCGCTTTCGTATCTTTAGTTGCCAAATTAACGAAACATTACAAAGAAACTGGCGAAATACGGTGAAGTGTACATTTCGCGTGGAAATATTTTACTTGGTTCTGACGATAATGAAAAAGTTCCTGGGATAGTAAATTTTTGATAAAACCTGGGCTATGCTTTGAATGCATTCTCAAAGATATTGAACGTCTTCGACAGGTGGATCCTTAGGCAAATAACATTGCTCAACAAGGTTTTTGCCATAAGGTGTCTATTTGAGAGCGGTCCGGTAAGTACTTAGCCTCACCGCTCGATGGCACCACTCTTGCAGAAGGGATTGCAGAAGGGATTCACTATCGTGTAGTTCATTCTGATAGACGGCAACTGTCAAAATTTCAGCTGAATTGGACTTGTAGTCATTTTTTGACCGCGTGTGGAAAAACCTCGTTTAGAAAAATGGAGAAAGAGCCATATCGGTCGCTGATTCGATTCATGTCTTTGGAGGGGAAATCACGCAGCGAAATCAAAGAGCGCTTGGATTCTGTGCACGGTGACTACTCCTGCAATGGCGACTGTAAAAAATTGTTTTAACGAGTTTCAACGTGGACGCATGTCGGTTTGTGATGAGCCACGCCTAGGTACCTCGAAAACGGCTCTGGAGAGGATAACGTGACAAAAATCCACGGGCTCGTATTGGCAGATCGCCGATTGAAGGTGCGCGAGATAGCTGAGAAAGTAGGTATCTCAAAAGACCGCATGGGGCATATCCTGCATGAAATTTTGGGCATGAGAAAGCTTTCGGCGCGAGGGGTATCGCGTTGACTCACTCCGGGCAACAAACGCAACCGCAACTTCAGGGCAGTGTTTGACGCTGTTTAAGCGCTATTCAAAGAGTTTCTGTATCGTTTCGTGACCGTCGACGAAACATGGTCTCACTGGTATAAACTAGAGACCACGGAGCAGTCGAAACAGTAGACTTCACCCGGCGAACGTGCTCGAAAGAAGGCGAAGACTGTCCTATTGGCCGGAAAGGTGATGATCACCGTTTTCTGGGATTCACAAGGTGTGATCTGCATCGACTGCCTGAAGAAGCGTTAAGCGGTCACAGGTCTCTACTATGCTGAATTCTTGGTTCGATTCGACGCAGAACTGCAGAAAAAAGGCCCCATATGGCGAAGAAAAAAGTGCTCTTCCACCATGACAACGCATCGACTCCCTCCGCCGTCGCCAAGGCTAAATTGGGCTACGAATTGCTACTCCACCCACCGTATTCTCCGGTTTGGCCCCGTGCGACTTCCATTGTTTTCAAACTTGAAAAAATCACTCGCCGGGCAGAAATTTGAGTCGAATGAGGAGGTCATCCCCGCAATGGAGACCTGCTTTGCAGACCTCAGGAAAACGTATTTTTCAGATGGATTAAAGGACTTGGGAGCATCGCTAGTCAAATGCATTGAGCTAAGAGGAGATTATGTTGAGAAATAAGTACTTATCGGAACACCCTCGTATGCACCAAATATTTTATTTGTATCACTCGCAGATTCGTTGTGAGAGCCACTTGTGATTTTAATGTATTTTTCTCGAATACTTCTGTACATACAAGCAATTTCAATGAAGTAGTGAAGCAGGGTTATCGATCTTACCTTGGCTTTTCGCTGGCTCATCCAGATAAGCCTTGGGCGATTCATATATGCCGTACCACATGCGTAAAAAAACGCGCAGGGTGGAAAAATGGATGCGACATATGGCTTTCGTTAAACCCATGATTTCGACAGAGGCTGAAGGCCACATATCTGATTGCTACTTTTGCCTGGGTAATATTACTGCAATAAATATGCAGTCAAAATATACTGGACAATATAATGCCAAACCAGAGAAATGACGATACACCTTCGCGTAGTGGAATTACGGATGAAATGAATACGGACGCTTAAAAGAGATCAACTTCAAGCTAAATACTTCAGAAAATCATAATCTACAATGCAAAAAAATTTGTGAAGATTAATAGTGAGGAAAGTGCCAAAAAAACCCATGGATGTCACCTAAGGGAGCCAAAACAAAGTAAAAAATGCCAAAAAAACTTCTTAGGACAAAATAAAACTTCAATTTTGTAATCGGAACGTAGCCAGAAGGGGGCTAACGTCGAGTAAGATACTACAAGCTGTATGAAATATTCAACGATCTAGAGGTCTCAACTATATTAAAACTGAGGAAGTTACAATGGGGTGGCTATGTTATTCGGCCTATAGGAAGTGATACTTAGCGAGTTTCACGAAAACTTTGATAGAGGTTTGATCTGTCCACAGGGTAGGGGTGCTCATTACAGGTTTCTTTCGATATGGTGAGGAATCTATATGGCTGTAATGATGAGGAACCTATATGGCTGTAATGATGAAGGACCTTTCTTTACTGTAACCAAAAACGAGTTCTTAAAAATGTTCATCAAAGAATAGTATCCACATTTTTAAAAAGCACAGACATCTTTACAAATTTCACATTTTGAATGAATGTACAAAAAAGACTAGTAAATACAACAAGGAGAAAATTGGTATTCTAAAAAATGAGAGTTTGAGTCCACCAATCACATACAAGCATCCCGAAAACTTCATTTCTGCTTGTAGTTCTTCCCGGCTTGCTGAGCTCAAGAAACCTATCATGATTTTTCAGCAGAGTTTTCTATCCTGCCTTAGTTACGTTGACGACATTCAAAATGGCCTCTGCAATATGTAAGTATTCTCGTATGTAGACGCATTCCATACTATCCTAAAGTCCTTCCTTCGTTGCATGCAGATATACACGTATGAAACAAGTGAACCGACGATGTTCAGCTAAGCTCACATGACGTAGTTGAACTAAAGACAATGTTGACAAGACGACAACTTTCAGCTGAAGGAATTTATAGTTCATCCACTCACTCTGACTCCACTTGCGCCTAACTCTCTTCTTCCATACTTCTTTGACGATGTCGTTCGCTTGAATAACAAAGTAGGATTTTAAGTGAATGACTTTTATCCTTGGCTCGACTGTGTTCTCTTCTTCACGGCAATGATGACATCGGGACACGTCACCGTCAAGACAGGAAATGAAACAGTGCAGAGCAAACTAGTGTTGTCGATGATATCCTTGCAACTTGTGACTTCGTCGTACTCTGTTCTATTAAGGACATTTATTTTTTCTATTCACCGTCATCGTTTATAAAACATTTCCTAATTTTCCTTGATATTTTCCTAACATGTCCGTGCTCTATATTTAGTCCTGATGTTTGTGCTCCATTTTCCTTCCCGGTTCATTGAAATGCACCTACACATCTCATTCCTGAAACAGTTCCTTCTAGAGTGGGAGCTTAAGTTTTCACGTAGATGATTTTTCTCTATTCTGCTTGGAGACTGGATTTCTTTGGATGGTAGCGGAAATGTTATCAGGAGTGAAGAAAAATTGTATGCAGCTTTCGAGAGGCATCATATCAAGCCACCGGGATCAGCTTTACATTCACCGATGTGTCGGTTGTTCGTGGCCAGTTCAGGATTACACAGAAAAATTTGTGCTTAGATATTCGGATCGGATGGACAGGGAAGGATAGAAGGGAGAAACGACCTCGCAATTTATTTTTTTCAAATACAAAAGTAAAATTGCGGAAATTGAGGAAATATCAAACTCTGAGAAATCAGGTTAGAAGGTTATTGTTAGATTGGTATTGAGGAACTTTATTATTAGAATTGGTTAGGATCGGCGGAACTTTTTGAAAAGTTTAAGGAAGTATACTAGAAAGCGATCTACAAATAATGTTTTCCAGTTACAGTTGAATTTTCATGGATAGATCATAAACTTTGCAAAAATATTGCGTTTATTATATTTCTCCGAAATTTCCGCTTCTTGATATTACGCCTCCCCAAAAGTCCATTACATTAACAACCATTCGACATGAAACCCCCTCGTACGAAGTCTGACACCCATAAACATCCTCAAGAACTAATTCAGATCCCATACACCCAGCGCCCAAGAGGAAGAAAGCACAGATATCAAAAGCCATATGGGATTTTATTTATTTTTATGGCCATAATCTTCCAAGACATTTGTTATCGTTTTTGTCGACGTCGTTGTCGAAATGATTGTCGTCATTTTCGGTTTTCCTGCTCGTCTTCATCTTAGTCGTCGACTTTTATACTTCATCTCTCCTTCATAAGATTTTAAGCCTATTCGCGTAAGATTTTAAAACCTTCAAATGTGGCGTGAAGTAATTCCATAAGAACAAAAGCAACAAATAATAAGTATCTTATTTTTTTTTCTTATATTTACGAGTATATTTATTGTATTGTGTATTACACCAGAGTATACTAAACACCAACAAAAATACAATACAACAAACAGGATCCAACAACCAACTCGATGCAATTTGTTGGGGGTTCTTGAATCGCTTTCGGTTTCTTTTTTTTTCTCGCAGTGGGTTTTCTTAACTTTCGCTTACGAGTGCAGAAGATGTCGGCAATAAACGACAAAGAAAACCAAGAGAACGACGACGAGACAATAATCAGTTTATTGTTGCGTGATATGAATAATCTCGTCTTGGGAGAATAATTATGTGGGATGCGGTTTAGATAATATGGTTTTGCGAGATTTTTTTTTACTCGTTTTGATTTTGTTCTTTCCATTATTCGGGTCGACAAGTATCACTCAAGTGTGGTTTGGTGAATTATCATCATCTCCGAAAATGATAGAGAAATAGAAGGAAATCGGTAGTGAAGACAGAGATTATTGAAATTTAAGGGAAAGGGGTTTGAATGAAAACAAAAAATAAATCTGAAGGAGAGAAGCTATAAATCTGGTGATTACA
Source organism: Odontomyia ornata (assembly GCA_963969285.1). Classification (NCBI taxonomy): domain Eukaryota; kingdom Metazoa; phylum Arthropoda; class Insecta; order Diptera; family Stratiomyidae; genus Odontomyia; species Odontomyia ornata. Next base: position 363,011,317 of record OZ017739.1, on the reverse strand, counting down.
GTAAACATAAGAATTAAGGGGTTTGTGTACTTTATCGGTAAAATTATAACTATTATTGAGAACTTTTTTTGAAAAATCGTTGATAGATACACTACCCTGCAAAAGTTTGGACTCACTAAGAAAAATCTTTTTTTCTGTATTCATAGCTTTAATTATCTTTCTCAGACCGTTTTATGCAACGTATTTGTTCAGAAAAATATTGTATTGATAACTTTTGAGCGCTTTCTTTTAATTATCATTTATTTATGTATGTTTATTTTAAAATATAGAAAAATCGACATTACTAAAATATATCATTTTTAATTACTTCAACATTTTTTTACCCCGAATCAATATTTGCTCGATGTATCTATAGTTCAAAATGCGCACCAATGACTTCGAACCCCATATGCCGTCGATTGTCTGAGCAATAACCTCAAATTTCGACACTTTGACACTTGAAAGACAGTTCCTCATTGCACAATATTGGTCCTTCAAAATTGTGTCTATAGTCTTGAAAATGGCAAGAGCAAAGCAAATACCGAAAGAAAAACGTGCCCAGATAGTAATTTTAAGTGAAAGCGGCCATTCGCAGCGAAAAATTGCACAAAAACTGGGAGTTTCACAGGAAGCAGTCCGTACAACATTGGAGAGATTCGCTGAAACCAAATCGTTTTCAGACAGGAAACGCTCGGACCGACCCAGAAAGACGACAAAAGTGATGATAAGCTTATACAAGTGTTGAGTAAGCGGTCCAGACTCCAAACAGTGCCAGATATCAGAGACGAGATCAATCAAACACTACCGAAGCCGATCTCCAATACAACGGTCACACGTCGGTTGCATGATGCCAGTTTGTATGGACGGGTCGCTGCCAAAAAAACCATTGTTGCGATCGGTAAACGTTCGTAAACGACTTAAATGGGCAAAAGAACACAAAAATTGGTCATCGAACAATGGAAACAGGTGTTATGGTCCAAATTTGAAATTTTCGGTAGCAAACGGCGAATGTAGTGCCGCAAGATCTGATGAACGGCACGCGCCTCAATGTGTAAAGCCAACAGTTAAGTTTGGCGGTGGTAGTGTGATGGTATCAGATTGTTTCTGCTATGCTGGTTTTGGCACCTTGGTAAAAATCGACGGAAAAATGAGGAAGGAATACTATCACCAGATACTTCAGCGAAGCGCTATTCCATCTGGCATCGATTTGATAGGACAGGGGTTTGTATTTCAGCAAGATAACGACCCTCAACATACTTCAAAATTTTGTACGAACTATTTAAGAGGGAAAGAACCTGCACGCACTCTTAAATTCATGGAATGGCCACCACAATCGCCGGATGCAAATCCCATCGAACTGTTGTGGGAAGAGCTGGACAGAGAAGTGCGGTAACTGCATCCAACCAGCGAATCTCACTTGTGACAATGTCTTCAGCAGGCTTGACAACGAGTGCGACCAGAAAGACGTGCGGAGAATGCCCAAAATTTTGTAGGGCAATCATCAAATCGAAAGGCCACCATATTGATAAAAAACGGTTGGATTGATTATCTCAATTTTTCCAGGAAAAAACTCAAGCATATCACAAGTAAATGTTTATTACTTATTAATAAAATGTTATTCTAAACAAATACGTTGTACAAAACTGTCTGGGAACGATAATTAAAGCGATAAATACAACAAAAAAACGATTTTTCTAAGTGAGTCCAAACTTTCGCAGGGCAGTGTATAAGTACACTTTTAAAATACATGAGAAATTTTTTTACTGACTTTAAGCAACAAATTCACACTAAAAAGCGGCATCTTCCTAGCTTTTCTAAAAAGTGCCGATGATTTTGCAGCGAAGAATTATCTAAACATGAAAAATAGTGGCTGTTTGAGCTGGAAATTCGAAAAATAAGCTTTTTTCCGGTGATTTTGAGATTCAAAAAAAAAAAACAAGTAGAGTAGACAGAACCACGCTCGTGTCAGAAGGGTTTTGTGCTTGACATACGATATGCAGACATACGAGTATAGAATGATTTAATTCAAGAAAAACTTTAATGACATGCATAGCAAATATATTTTTGCTTTAAAAGAAAAACCAGTCTTACTCCGTTTTAACTTGCCAAAATTTGTTTGCAATATTGCTTAGATCATTGACCAAGCCTAATCTTAAATTTCGTTTGTTATATTATATATTGGGAGAAAATATAACCAAAATTGTGGTGTCTGGTTTGATGGAAAATCCAAATTCAAACGGGAATAACTTCCGTACATTCTATTAAAACTCATAGAGTATAAGGACCGTTTAAAGGACACTTAAATATCTATTTGCATCCAATTTAATCATACTAATACAGTTTAACTGGAGCAAATATTTATGCAATCTTTTCATTTAGAACGGCCGCCATTTTGTTTCACGATTACCGATGTCACCTGTTGATCAAATTTTCAAAGATATTCATTATACATATGATTCCTGAAACTTTCATGCAAATCCTAGCAAACCCGTAGTATCTGAGTTGATTGGAAGTGCATATTGTTCCATAGCCATGTATAGTTGCTGTTGTACGAGTAACACACGAAAAACTAAACCCCATAACTCTGTTAAATAGAATCGATCTTTCTGAAATTTTAGTAGTGATTAAACTTGTAAATTGACATTTACATATTGAAGTTTATTGAATTTCAGAGTGCCCTAACTATTTTATTCAAGAAAATGTGAAATTGATAAATTATACTTCTACTAACAACGTTGAGTGAATTTCGACTTCTGACGTATTTGTTGTTGTAGTGCTCATAAAGGTCTACACTCATGATTTTTCTGATTTTTCGAATGAAAGATTTTCAACCGCGAGGGGGGGGTACGCCTAAATCTCCTGCCTCCCTAGATACCGACAAGTTATTTTTAGACCTGTTTTGAAAAGATCTCATTAAGACCTTCCATATGATAGATACCCCACTTGACCACCTTTGATGAAAAAAAAATTTTTTAGGGTCACTTCTCTATATCGGGGGACCCCCTTAAAAATCTATGAAGATTTTTTTTCTCGAAAACTTTCTAGAAGTCATAGCTTCCAACCTTTCTACCAATTTTCATGGCTACAACTTCTAGTTGCGCAGAAAAACTGCTGTGACATACAGACGGACGGACACAGGTACCGATTTTAATCGGGTTTTGTATTTTAGTACACACCCTTTTAAAATAAGCAGTTCGACTAAATTCTAGTTCGTTGGATACATATCTATGTGACAAACACGTAGTTCAAATTTTAGAAGGATTAGACAAGCGATTTCGAAGATATCACCGGCGCGACATGAAACTAATCGAAGTAGCAAAATACAGGGAGACACAAATCCCGCATTCTCCTCAACACCGTTACCTCTCTTTAGATAACTGATCCTGAAAGTTCTCATCAAGACTTTTCATTTGATATCCATGTCGGCTACTTTTCGTAAAATTTTTTTAAAGTACCATTTCCACCTATAGGGTAGGGGGGGGAGGGGGGACTTTAAATTCCGAAACTTGGGAGAGGTTGCCAATTTTAAGCTTCGTACAAAGCTTCATAGCTGTAGCTGCTGTAGTTTCCGAGAAAAATTGCACGGATGGGCAGATAAGTCGCGAAACTAATAGTTTTGCAAAGATATTTTACAAGGCCCTTAAAAAGTGGTTTTGAGAAAAACAAGAACACAGCAGACGTGCAGAAATGCTCGGCGAAAAACACAGTCCCTTTTTAAAGTGAATTTCTTTTCATTAAGGAAGTTTTGAAGAGGCCGAAACAAATTGTAGTCTGATGATGCAAGGTCTGGACTGTTCGGTAAATGCATCGAAACTTCCCAGCCGGGCTCTGCCAATTTTTGCCGGGTCATCAAAGATGTGCGTGGTCTGGCATTGTCATGATGGAAGACAACGCCCTACCTATTGATCAATTCTGGAAAGTTTTTTTGAGTTGCTTGTTGCAATCCCACCATACACACAGCATAACCTTATTTGGTGTCAATCCTGGCTTTGAAGTCGTTTGTGATGATTCAACCTTTTTTGACCATGATCTTTTTCGAACGAAATTCTCGTATCTTACTTATTTTTCATTGCCCGTAATGACGCTTCAAAAATGGCTCGATTTCGTGGCGTTTTATTAGCATTTCGCAAATGTAAATTCGGTCGATCAATTTTTTTTTTGTTTTCAATTTTTTGTAAGATTTCATCGACTTTTTCAGTGATTGGTCGACCTGAGCGAGGTGCATCTTTGACATCAAAATTTCCAGAACGAAAACGAGGGAGTCATCTCTTGGCTGTGGCTTTTGATAAAGTATCTTGACCGTAGACACCATAAATTTTTTCACGAGCCTGCGATGCATTTTCACCTTGATCGTAGTGATATTGTAAAATATAACGAATTTTTTCAGAAATTTCACTCATTTTTAAATGAATACAACTTTTGACACGAATGACGAAATACAAAACTGTCCATATGAAAATTGTAGACTGGATTCTCGCCTTTCCAACGCATGTCAGTTTGACTCAGTCTGATTAGTATTGCCCGAGATATGACAGAGAACACCATCTAGCGTCAAAAAAGGGTCAATACTTTTTAGAATATCCAATATTTTGATTTTGTGAATAGTAAGTGCCGCAGTTCTACGTTCAAACATTCAACGATCTTAAATCTTAAGCCCAATTTAGGTAGTTTTGTTGATTTGTTATGCTTTAAAGCTTCATCTTCAATGAAATTTTGGTTGATGACCTTAAATTCAAGGTCTACTCAAATTAGGTAACAAATCCTTCATTATATTTGCATCAAGACAAAGGATGTAGGAATGAACTTTTTGCTCATCAGCAAGAAATATGCTTTCAGCATATTATGCCTACTAATTTCTTATCCTGTCGAAGGACGAATGCATCATTTATTATGCATTAGCTCGAAATTATGAAAAGTGTGTAAACTTCATCAATTTTATTAAATATCTTACCAGTGTGTTTAGAGCAATAATGTTTCATTGGCCTTGATTACGTGATAGTATGGCTTCGAGGATATGCCTATTTTCTTCTGGTTTGGCATAAGTACATTTGCAATCTTTTAAATCTCGGCGGTTTCTATTCATTTTATGTGAGCTACTTGAGCTTTGAAAAGTAACTTTTGCTGGAGAGAATATTTGAAAACTGCACTGGGAAGCACAAGGAGCTCCAGACTTGTGACTACTTTCCAGACCTTTCATCTGATACCCATATCGGCTATCTTTGATGAAATTTTTTTCAGGGGCCACTCCCCTATATGGGGAGACCCCCTTCAATCCCTTATCAAATTTTTTTGTAGTTGAACTTTGAAGAGGGCATCACTTTACACCTACATACAAAATTTGATAGTACTAGCTTATAGCGTTAGCGAGAAAAACTGGTGTGGCACATGGACGGACGGACAGACAGGTCGCGATTTTAGTAGGGTTTTGTAAAATCATATTACAAAACCCTAAAAACCAAGCTAGTTCTAAGTATCTGTAGTTTTTTTTACACGCTCGAAGAGAATATGTGCACTTCTAACTGATGACGGTTGGATAATGAGCTGAGAAAATTTTAATGGTGCATCTATCATTTGCGGATACAGTGGCTTCTCATTTGAGTGCCCAATGTGTCAGCAAATGATGCATCGGCAGTGAAAGTATTAAATAATCGAACCACAGCTTGTAGGCCAGAATCCCAAATACACTCACTTACATGCCACCGGTATTACAGGAGCCTCACAATCAATATGGTGCATATCCATCGAATACTTACTTCCATGGTAATAGTGTGAGCATGCTGTCGATGACGAATGTCTTAGCATTACGTCAGTACAAGTGGTAAATCACAAATATTCTACGTCTAGCACTCGTTGCGTCTAGATGTGTTTTTAATCACACCTGTCATTAATTTTAAAAATTAATTAATTTTTCACAAAAGTCAGTTTTCAATTAACTTTTTATAAGTCAGTCAACAGCAAATTTTGATGGTATGGGAAAAAGCATTTGTCGTCGAAGGAATCGACCCACGGAATCATATCGAATATTATTTTACTTCCATAAATCAACAAGTGCAAATAAGCCAAAGACTAACTCGGGATTGCTGTATGGAGGAGCCTGACGGCTTCGCCTCGTTGGGGGCCCCGGGGAGAGTAGCAATACGAAATCGGCGGCAATCGTCAATAAAAGAAGACACACGAGTAACCAGGACTCCGCAGGAGGCGGGCGTAAGACTCAATTAATCGAAGACAAACAAGAAGGGTTTCCACTTCTAGGTGAAAATCAGGAATTGAGACTACGACTAAAAACCTTCGAAGATATGTACAAGGACGTGAAGAAAACTCAAGATGCAGAACTAGTAAGGCAAATAAATACGGAAACTCTGGCGAAGAAAGCTGTCAAACAAGTCATTCCAGCGGAAATACAAAGTACTGGAGATGCTAACAACAGCTAAAACTAATATGCAGGGCTGGAGAGACTCCACCAAAAAATGGACGTTGAAGAAAGTATTGAAGGTAATGTTAACCAGGATAACAATGATAATTTTATCTTTTACTTAAAAAATAAAAACCAGCTCGCAGTTCTGCTGGTCCTTCTCAAAATGTTTCCAAAAATACAGAGAAAGTTCCGCCAATTAATGTGTTCGGTCAAAGCGGAAAGGATATGGTTCGGCTATTGGCAGCCGAAAACAAATTAACCAATTTCGAGATTAAAAGAACGAAATCACTGGTGGATTTCAAATCAGCTTAAAAATGCACCACGGACGAGGGAAGTTCCACACTTCACCTATACCTCGAAAAATGAGAAGAACCAGACCTTTTTGTTGAAGGTTTTGGACTCCGCAGAAGATATCTTCGATCACCTGAAATTGAATTTATTTCCGTTAAAACATTCGTGACAAGAAGATCGAAGGTAGAAAAAAAAAATTTACCACTTTATTTGGTGCAAATTTAAATAAGAGGAGTCCAAGTGCGCTTCAACAAATAAGATACTTGAACTTCCGAGTGGTGAGGTGAGAACGCCTACAGAAAAGAGAAGTGCATCAGTGTTATCGGTGTCGAAGATTCTGACGTTCGGCTGCCAACTGCGCCATGCATTATCGATCCGTCAAACGCAAGGACGTTCCTGCTCTCGGTGAGTGGAAATTGGCTCAGACGGAGCCAAAAGGGAAATTATACTGTGTTAACTGCGGTGTTATCGAGGATGCTCCCGATATCAAGATGCGAGAGTAAAATTTGTTTCAAAACAAACACAACTACACCGCAGTGCCTTAGCTCCGAACTTCGTCAAGCCCGGAGTATCATTTGTACAAGCCGTTAGAGGACCAGCAGAAAATGCGGTAAATAATGTGAATAATGTAAGCGGCAAAAATTTACCAGCAACTAAATTCTTTATCGGAGAGAATCGATAAACAAGATTCTAAAATTAATCTTGTTTTTCATCGTTTAGGGGTTTCAAATGCCTCAAAATAATTTGTCATCCAGTCACATCTCCATGGATAGGATTCATCTTATCTCGATCAATGTCAACTCCATTGTTACTATACATCGACGTGATTATCTCCTTGAACTCATTGTTAAGCAAAAGCCTGACATCATGCTTTTCACTGAAACCCACCTCAATTCATGGCACTCCATGACATTCAAGGATTTTGAATTCGTAAGAAACGATAAGGTAATAGTTGATGGGCCAGGTGGCACCAGGATATCGGTTCAAAGACCCTATTGTTTCTAAAATATTGAAAAAGTCGAATACAAAAGCTTTGAATCTCCGTTATCAAAACCTCACTGCCAGTTGGGGATAACCTCTTCGTTATCTCTGCCTATGGAACTAGCGGAACTGTTCTCAAGCTGAATTCCTTGTTTGAAATACTCGAACTGAACAGGCTGCATAATTATTATATTCTTGCTGTTGACCTGAAGGCCAAGCATACATCATGGCTGAACGCCACCAATAATCCAAGAGGTGTATTCTTGAATTCGTGGATAACAGAGAACCAAATTGAATACAGGTGCAATCTATATGGGTCGGAGTTCCCAACATATCCTAGGACAAATTCATATTTGGACCTCTGCATTGCTGACGCAAGATTTGAATTTAACTTTAATAGTCCTCAACGGAAACTGCAGGTGCTTCCTTATGATAGCGACCATAACGCAATCGTAATGGAAATCAATCATCAAAGGGATGATTTCTTCCTCATTCCAGTTCAACATGAAAATCATCGGTTGAATTTAAAAAAAAACAGACTGGGGAAAGCTTCAAAAGAAGTTTAATCGAGTGTACCAGAAGCAATGTCTTCCTTCTAATGATGGCAACTCTTGCTCAATGGTTCCTAACGAACGATGAAATAGATCTCTATTTGTCGAAGTTAGAGAAGCTGACGTTGGAAACGATTGAGAAGGTAGTTCCCAAGATTAAACATTGAAACAAAATGGAAGGATATGAAACACCAACCATTGTAAGGTTGAAAAGATTGAAAAGTCTTCTCACACGTGTCAACAATATTTATTGGCGATTTTAGGACTACAACCATCCCTTGTTGGCTTTGTTGAAATTACACCTGAGGAATGTCCAGAACTTAATCCATTCATACTTCAGGAGTGAAGGCAGCAACCAATGGGCGGAAAAATTGAGGGGTACTAGCCCATAGGACCCAGATGGCATTTTCGCGAAAGTGAATAGTATATTTCGTAAGAAGTCTCGAGTGAAGGTATCGAATTTTGAAGTCACTAGTGATGAGATAAACCTTCTCGATAGGGCTGGTATCGAAATTGATAGTATGACTCCGGATAGAAAGGAAACAGGATTTTTGTGAGGGATTGCAGAAACTTGCCCTGATTGGAGCACATTTTGAATTGCTTCATCTACCAAACCCTGAGAGAGGGAATTAAATATATATTGAATCAATTCTTCGTCTCATACCCAGCTTGAATCTTATTGATTATTTTGTCAGCTATGAAGACTTGTGTTTCATATTTCGCAGAATAAACAACAAGATATCATGTGCTACTGATGATATTCCAAATGTAGTTCTCCGACATTTGCCTGAGGTTGCTATTAGGAATTATTGCATATTGTTCAACAATATGTTGAGCAATTCATATTTCCCAAATGAGTGGAAAAAGGCTATAGTATTTCCGATCTTGAAAAAAGGAAAAGAATCTTCATGCCCTAAAAACTTTCGCCCAATCCGCTTGCAAAGCATTAAACGCCCACATTGAGAAATATGAGTTGATGCCGAATTACCAATTTGGTTTTCATGCCAGGCATTCGACCATACATGCAATAACGAAAGTAACCTCAGACATCTGTTGGAAACAAAACAACAGAGAAGTGTTGGGGCGTGCCTCATTGACATGGAGGAAGCCTTCGATACGGTTTGGTTAAATGGACTAGTTTTTAAACTCCTTCAGGACAGGTACCCCAGACAGCTTGTCGCCATGATGTGCAATATGTTATACGGGAAATCGTTTGTTGTAACTGATGGGAATCCGACAAAAATGCATGAATTCAAGGTCTTGAATGGTCTACAGCAGGGAACAGTTACTGCGCCTCTCCTCTTCTCAATCATTGGCAGACCGAAAAGCTACAATAGTTCAGAGCAATCTCCAAAAAATGTTCAATGATGTGCAGCTGTACACTGACACTTGGCGAATGAAAATCAATGCGCAGAAGTGCGAAGCAACGCTGCAGGGGGCCAGTCAAGACCTGAAACGTAATTGGAAGGATTTCCATATCATGGCTGGTGAGGGTAGTTCAGAACGGGTTCCACATGAATCCTGTGTTCGATATCTCGGTGTTCATTTCGATCAGTATCTGTACTGTACTGAACATTTCAAAATCATGCTCAGTAATGCACAAAAGTAGTCGTGGCCCTACGAAGACTCTTTCATTCCAGAAACATTGATCAAAAGGTCAAAATTATCTGTTACAAGACCCTGGTTAGACCAGTTTTGGCATATGGATGGCAGATCTGGTACCACTAGAGTGCTAATTTTATGGAAAAATTATGAGTTTTTGACAGGAAATGTCTTCGTGCATGTAGAAGAATTTATCAAGCATAGAAGAATTTATCAACCTGCTAAAGTGACGAGAGTCGATATCTTCACATTGAAACTTCTACGGAATCATATCGCAAGATCTGTAACTGCGAGTGAAAACCCTTGTATTTTACAGCCGTTCCACCCTACAGACGTATATATTACGACTTGCCTCGCTACTGCATTTGTGTATTTGGACATGAATCGATATGTCTTTGATTCTGACGATGTCTCAGTCATATATCACATATATAGACGGGCCACCGATACGAAGATAAAATATCCTCCGAATTTAAGTTCACGGGACTAACATTTCCAATGTAGATACTCATTTGCCAGATTCGTTGAAATGAGACGGAGCAATCTAGGTATTGGTGGCTGAATGACAATGTCTAAATTATTCGTGTTCATCTTCAGTTTTTGTGTTTTTCGTTACTTAGTTTTTATGTTTCAGCTCATTATTGCTACATTGAGTGTTGTTGTTTACTTGTGTTAAAAATTAGGGATAGGCTAGGTATATGTTATGTTTATTGTATTAGGTTTAGAGATAAGGTTAAACGCGTAGGTTAGGAATATTGTGATGGAATTTTTTAGTATAAGATAAAGATTTTGATTGAATTTTATGAGAATTAGGTTATAAAATATTAGGTGTAGGATCAAAGTTCACTGTTGTGTTAAAATTAAAAATAATTTTGGAATAGTTTCGGATGGTTTTTTCTCCTTTTTCCAATCAAATCATAAAATATGTAATAATCGTAATCAATTTGAATTTGCTATAGTTTTTTTGATAAAATGTGTTCAACTGATAACGTTTAAATTTAGAGAGCCATTTGGGCCATTAAGTTTTTGTATTGGTATTGTTTGGAATATTCTTTTAAAATTTATAACGATTAGTATTGAATAAAGCGCTTTTTGACGTTGAGTGGTATATCACAGAAAACCCATGTCATTCAACGATGAACCTTACAAGGTGTTTTCCTAAATAAACAAGACTGAGCTAAAATAGAAAAGACAGAAGCTTTGTTCTGATAAATTCGAGTCTGTTTATTCAAAATAGTCTCCTCCGGCTTCGATACACTGTTTTGCGCGATCCAAAAGCTTTTCGAAAGAGTGTTTCAGGTCATTGAACGGAATGTCCTTCAGGATGTCGGTACAAGCCTTTTGGATGCCCTCTACGGATACAAAGCGTTTTACTTTCATGGCCAAACGAAATTTCCCGAATAGGTAGAAGTCATAGGGAGCCATATCAGGCCAATACGGTGAGTGGTTGAGGGTTAAAATGCGATTTATAGTCAAAAAATCAGTCACAAGAGTGGATCGATGAGATGGTGCATTATCATGCAATAAACGCCAACTTCCTCCTTCGCGGTATTCAGGCCGAATTCGACGAATGCGATGCAACAAACGCTTCAAAACGCCAAGATAGAAAATTGCATTGACGGGTTGGCCCGTAGGCACGAACTCCTCCCTTCCAATCGTAAAAACAAATGAGCATCGACTTGATTTTTGACGTCTCCAAACGCGATTTTTTGGCTGGTGACTCGTCTGGGGGTTCCATTCGGCACTTTGACGCTTGGTTTCGGGTTCATATTGGAAACACCACGTTTCATCATCAGTTACAATGTTGTGTAGAACGTTCTCGTCTTTTCTCGCCTCTTTAATGATGTCTTTCGAATGTTGAATTCTGAGCAATTTTAGGTCATCAGTTAACTTGTGCGGAACAACTCGTGCACAGACCATTTGTATGCCCAAATGATCGGTTAAAATGCGATAAGCCGATGTTTTGAAGATATTCAACTCCGATTCCATGAATTTTAACGATGATTTCGGTTCATTTTTATGAATTCACGCACAATTTCGATGGAGTTTTCGGTGATCACTGATTTTGGACAGTCCGTATGTTCATCGCCATCTCTGAAACGTGTAAACCACTCATGCACTCTGGCACGAGATAGACAATCTTCGCCATAAACTTTTTTCATCAATTCAAATGTTTCGGTAAACATTTTACCGATTTTAAAACAAAATTTGATATTAGCTCTTTGTTTGAAACTCATTTTTGTACCGATGAAAAACGTACTGTCACTTTAGATGCAATAACTTCGCTTCCACCGAATGTCACTAAACTTTCACCGGAAGTCAGGGAGGGATGTAACTTTCCAACGCACTATCTCATACACAGATAGCGCTACCAAAAAATTTATGACAAAAGTTTCGTTCGTTTTGGAACCCACCTTGTATACAAAGGGACTTCGCTAAGCATTAAGACAATTCATTTAGTATTTGCAAACTAGTTGATATTTTTCAATAGAAAAGAAAAACTCGTAGTTGCCCCGGTTTATTGTGTTTTGTGTCAACACTTTTCGTCTATTCTCTGAAAAAGTCTATCCACCATTCGATTGCCAAGAAATCAATTAACAACTACTTGAACGATTCTCAAGAGGTCTGGCATGAATTTGTTGGCCATTTTCTATTCGTTCCAACCCAGCGATCGCTCAAAGTTGGCTTATCGTTATTGACCAAAGCTCAGCATCATAAATTTCACCTAAAAGTGTGGACTCTGTTCACATTCCTATGCGACTTTTAGAATTCCATCTATCTTCACATTACACCCTCACCATCTTCTCTAACCCATTCCTCCTTATCGTTCATTCCGACAATCGGTCGTAATTCAAGTTCAGCCGCGCTTAATCGAATCCCACACACATGCTGTCCGCGTTTATGCGCTAAATATATTCAATGTGCAATATCTTCTATTTTAGCCATTCTTCTGTCCAGATTTTTTTATTGCCGCCATTGCCACTATCATTCGTTTCTATTTTTTCCTATTCTTTGCACTATTACTTTTATCTATGATCGTTTTGAAGAAAAATGAGTTTCAATGTTGCACTGAATTCCACATATGTACTTTTTTTCTTGTTTCGGCAACAATACCAGCAACAACAAAACAATGATATGTTACATATGAACATACACGTTGGTTGACGATAAAGTTCACACCGTCGGTTGTCGTTGCTGTTACCATCCTCCGCCTCCTGAATGTCGTTGACGGCATAGTCATAATCGTCAGAACGAGGTGTGGCAAGGCAAAATGTGATAATGTGTCACATGAAAACATTGTTTGTATAATTATTGTTGCCATTGTTACTATTGTTGTTAAATTTTGTTGCCTTTATTGCTGCTGTTATTACGGTTGCTAGTGAAGCGCTCGGATGTGTTCTTCGAGAGGTTAAAATAAACGCATAAATAAATACGCACATTCGAGTACAAACACTCGAGAAAAGTTGAAATGGAACATTAAGTGCTTGCCTCTTAAGATATTTTTCTTTTTCTTTCTTTCCGCGACGTTTTTTTCTTGTCTCTTATTCCTATTCCTCTATTTTTCTTGTGCGCTTCCCGTATAAGTTTCTTCCTCTCGATCTATTTTATGATGTCTTTTTATTTTCTTGAATGTTATTTTTTCCCTTTTTTTGCTATTCTATTCACTACGGTTGTGTGTTGTCTTCTTTCGCGCGATAACAATAAAAGATAAAAGCCGACATAAAATATGAGATGTCGTGTAGTGATTTAAATTGTCACACACGAAGTGTGTTGTATTTGGACGGCAAAGAGTTTCAGATTGGAGTTGATTTTTTTGTTGATTATCGAAAGGCGGTGTGGGAGGGGGGGAGTGATTTTGGAAGAGATGGCGGGCTGGTGGGGAAAGTTGAAGATAGACTAGAAGTGATGATTTAAAGAATTTGTTTGAACAAATTGTTATCAATTTGCTTTTAACACCATTTATTCATGGTCGACAGGGAGATATAATTAATGGGTGATTTCGGGGGTTAATTAGATGTGGTAATGAGTTGATAGTGATTTTTTGTAGTGTTTGGCTGCGATTCAATATTGGAATTGAAAGAGATAAGAGATGGGAATACACGCAGAGGTCAAAGTGAAGGCTGGTGGGAATTTTTGATAGAAGTCGACATATAGTTGAACCTTTTAAACGATGAAAAGTAAGTTATACTATTATTTGAATCAGAAAGCTTTAATCTACCCAAAATTATATACACTGTTTAATCTGGCAACGCTATAAATCTATTTCATCTTGTCAGAAAATATCTTTAATTAAGAGAAACGTGGCCGTAAATTATCATTTACAATAATTTCAAACGCGAATCTTACCTGCAAGAATCTCTTATTTCAGATAAAATTGTCAAAAAATTTGATAAAATGCTTCAAATATTTCATTACACTCACTTTCAATGGCATAATCAGAGGAACGTTTTATTTCAATTTACGTGTAGTAGCAATGCATTGCAGATAAAATTTTCAGACCTACCAATCAGGGAGCAGTGGAATGAGTTGCACCATTTACCTCCTCCTTATCAGCTTCTAATACACAACGTTTAGTTATCGACATTACACCATATCAAGTTGATATTTACCGTAGGTCAGATAATTTTTTTTTATTTGGAGACACATGCCACATGAGCATATGGGCAAAGGCAAATCATGTGTGACACTGATATGAATGGCATGTACGAGGGATTTTCGTGTACATATGCTACAGCAAGTAACCTAAATTGTGGTAGCATGCTGTGTACTTCAATCAATATTTATTTTAGTTTTGTCTGTTTTTGGTTAGCGTGAGGTAATAGGATTGTTATTTGGAAATTCTGTTTTACAGGTGAATCAATTTATGAAGTGATCTAATTTAGTCGAAATAAAATTAGGGTTTACGCAATAGCTTTCGATGTTTTAAAATTATCACGGATAAACTGAAATTGTTTGATTTGTTTTTTAAATAAATTTAACTTTTAAGATTGAAGTGCTTTTTAAGCATATTCAAAATTAGGGTATTTTTTAAAAAATAGCAGCGGAACTTGTATAAAATTTATGCGTAAAAATACTCAAATCATGTTTATTTCCTTATTTAGCTATTATTCTCAATATATTGCTTTGAGTATTTCAAGTTAAAAAATAGCTCCAAATTAACTGAACAGTTTTCAACTATTTTAAATTAAAGAATAGAGAGTAACAATACTTGCTGTGCAAAAAATAGCGATCTTAAATAAATTTTCAAAAAATGTTTAAATAAACACCGTTAATGGTGGGATTTACGTAAACTATTATTCATTGTATGAAGAGTCAATGGCGTGGCGTTTATTTGCTAAAACAGCGGCGCAGCGTCGGGACATTGAATCCACCAAGCGTTGACAGCGTGAAACTGGTTAATCTTTCCAGGCTCTTTGTACTACGCTCCATAATTCTGCTATGCTGCTGGGCTTTTGTAAAGATTTTGATAAATTGAAATGTCCGTGAAGGACTGCAGCGATGGTCTGCCGCCTCAGCGGAAGAGAATGTTGAGATCAGCTGAGATTGGCCTTGTCTGGGGACGCGTGAATGCGCTGGCATGCTAGCGTTGCGGTGTCGTGGGGCGGGTTCTTTTCCCCAGCACAAGGACCCACCCCAAAAAAATTTCGCATTCACGAATTTCGGCGTCAAAGAAATATCGGCCGAAGTCGAGAAGGAGGTAATCTACTAAGGGTCAAAGAATATGGCTGACTCAGAAGGCAAACTGGGCCTGGGGAGAACAGACGGACTTAAGATGACTTCGTCGTTACCGATGAGACTCATGGTCCACAAATAAGAGTGGGGCATCCAGATGGAGGTGGTGCCCCCTCCCACCCTCCCAACCGGATCAAGATCTAAACGTAGACGTGGCCATGTATTTCCTATTTGAGTGAAAAACTCATACAAAAGTACTTTGTAAGAAATACAAGCGTAACCGATTTATGCTATAGCGTTATGCAATGAAATCACATAACCCTATATCATAAAAGGGCACGCGAGCGGAAGGCCACTCTACCCCGGAAGAGCCCCTGTTAACAAAAGAAAAGGAAGAGCGCGCCCGATGGCTAGCCCATACTAGTGAAGGAGTCTGCCATCGTTGCGGGTTCTATACCCGGTCAGGTCAAACGAAATGGAAAGACCGAGTTTTAAGCTTTAACAATCCATTTATTCAAATTTTTCAACACATTTTATAATCACAACAAAAATAAGAGAAAAACAAGAGAGTAGATTAGCCGGTAATAGTAGTGAGAATCAAAAAGTGTTTATATCAGGTAAATGTTTTGTTTTGTTTTTTGTTTATTTTCTATATCGCATGTATCTATTTGGCGATAATTTGCATTATTTTACTTGTTGTGCCTCTCCTGATTTATTTCATAACAAAAAAAATAATGATTCTAATTTGTTTTCATTTTTCATATGTAATTTTGGGCAACTTAACATGAGTGTAACATCATGTTACCCTGATTTAATTGTTTCTTCCTCGTCTATTACTTCTCCGTTGAATCATCAATAACTTTCAAATTAGATTTAATAATAATTATTATAAAATAGCTGAGTGTGCAAATATAATTTCCTTTTTTCGTACGCATATTTTTTCACTTCTTTTTTTCTTTTTTCCTTCGTTACATTAATATTTATGCAATATAATAATAATTATAGTAATTGTTTAAAAATAAGTATCGCTAAGCTATTATGAACAAATTGTCGTACAATTTCTCGTCTGTTGTTGCTTCTCAGTTTTTTTTATGTTCATATAGTTGCGGTTGATTTCAAGTTCACTCGTTTTTACAATAAAAAATAGGAAAAATTAAAAGAATTATAACAGCATTAGGAAATGATTTCATTTTGCTATCCGATTTTTAAGAAGTTTAACTTCTTTGTTTGCAATTATCGATCGTGTGTTCTGTTGTAGGTTTTGTAATAAAATCGAAGTCTAGTTATAGTTACGAACTCCAGCAAATGCTTCGCTCTTATACATGTACTTGGTAAGGTTATACAAGTATGATTGACTACTTCCTTCTCACTAATTGCGTTGCTGTGGCATGCTTGATTTTGAGAAGAGGCAAGACCACAATACGAACCATTCATCGCAATGCAAGAACCTGAAGAGAGTTGAGGACGTGAGAAATTCACGAGACGTTGATATTGATTTATTTCCTAAGCCAAGCGTGCCAATCCCATCACGTGGATATCAAAAAACACATTTTGGCTTCCGAATGGACGATTTCGGATATTAATGTTTTCGCTAAGGACGTCTCCCAATGATATCCTACAGCAAAATCGAATTAAAAGCAATCACTCATCATTCTCATTGAAAGCGCGACTGTAACTGAGATGCATTCCATCGTGTCTCCATTTACGTCAAGACTCACCGAATTTGAAGAGACTCGTGTAGAAGGTGGTCAAGAAACGTTGGTCGTTGGTTGTGTCGTGAAAGCATACGATTCACTCCACTCAATTTCGCTCGACTATGTTTTGCGTGGAGAATTATACCCGTGCGTCGTCGTCAAAGATTTCTTTCTTTTATCCCGGGAAATCGATCATATCGCGATAATTCCGAAGATTTATGCTAAATCTTTAGTTGAAGCGGGAATGATTGGGGTTCCCGCGAGTTTTACTGCGACCGCCAGGGACTTTGCGAGTAGGATGGAACTTTCAAATTGCGAAAACCACGGAGCTTGTCATGACCACGGTCAACCTTTACACACACTTGTATGGAAAGCACTCGGGAAACATTTGTAGTTTCCGTGTTTTGAAACCGTACGATTCACTGCACCGCAGTTGCCTTTATGGAACTTCAACTTTTAATTCGTTCGTAAGAACTTCCCAACAAATATTCACTAAGATGTGATGTTAATCCACTTCACACGGCACCGAATCAAATGGCCATAAAACTTATCGAATTACACAAGCGTCACATCGAACAAAATATTGCCAATTCATCCATGGTTCTTCACGATCTTCCGTCCTAAGCAAATGTAATTTTCCTTGGAAGCATTATTCCGCAGGAGGATGGTAATGTATTGGAGTTAAAAGGGTGAATGGTTGGAAATTGTTGTAATTTAAGCTTTTGAATTTATACCCGATTTTAAATGATTTTGACGGCACTTTTACTAATACTTTTCATGCCGAACGTATTTTGCACCGCGGCCGTGCAAAATACGTTCGGCATGAAACGGCTGTAATTCGGTTCCCTGATCCGTCCAAAAATCTCTTTCTTTCTCCCTTTCCGTCTCGCACCTGTGAATCGAATCAGCTGAGTTCGATTGCATTCGGTAAAGTAATACACCGTTGGGATGCACTAAATCAGTGCTCCCATGTCCGAAATTTTAATTTACAGAAAATTAACTGAAGTAAAGAAAAATGAAAAAGATTTTAAGTAGTGACAAAAGTTAAATCTCATGAAGAATATAATTAAATGGAAACGTTTAAATTTAATATAAACGAAAATTGATATAAAATTACATTTGATAATAAAAATAATAAAAGAAACTATTTAATAAATTACAATTATGAATGGAAGTAATGAAATGTTTCTGCAATTAAAATTTCGGATAAGGGTTAGGAAGGTTTTCGAGCATTTTGCTTATGTGACTGCTCGTTTACTACATTTTCCCTTAAAACTGCTTCTTTGACATCAATCCTAAGGTTTTCAATGGGATTCAAGTCAAAGGATTGGGCTGGCCAACCCATAACTTGAACCCCATTTGACGCAAATCAAGCTTTAGCTAAATTGCTGGTATGTTTTGGATCGTTGTTCTGTTGTAAGATCCACCTCAAAGGCATATTCCATTCAGCGTAAGTTAGCATGATGTTTTCCATAATTTACGTATAAATTTTAGCAGTCATTGTCTCTTTTATTCAAAATATCGGACCAGTTACTTAATAGGAAAAATATCCCCACACATTAATCTTTGCGCCACCATACTTTAGTCTTTATTGTGTAATTAGGATTATAAGAAGCATTTGATGGTCTTCTAATTATAGTCTGCCGACAGGAGTACCAAATAAAACTACTTTGGACTCATCAGTCCACAGAACAGTACGCCATTTAAGTAGAGGCCACTTTTCTCGCAAATTTCAAACGATTTTGACGGTGTCGCGCTTGTAATAAAGGAACTTTTTTGGACATCTACCAAACAAAGATTCTTCACGAAGTCTTCTTCTAATCATAGAAGTGTTTACTTCTAAATTACAATTATTTTCACTTTAGCCGATGCAAAAAAAGGGTTTTTTTTTGACAGCCCTCACTATGCCTTTAACCTCATCCGAAGATAACTTTCTTTTCCGGCCCCTTGTTTCCGGTTTTTCTTCCCATTTTTTTAGTGTTGACCATCATTTTGCTGGAGCATCCAAATGTCCGTTCTTTACATTTGTAGGTTTTCCCTCTAATATAATTGCCAATTACCGCTTTTCGCAGAACTATATTTGCCTCGACTCATTTTCTAAATCCAAAATATGTAATTAATTTATAAAAGAAATGAAGAAACATTACATTTATGTAATGTGTCTTATATACAATATTTTAAAGTTTAGAGTAAAATTAAATCTCACTGCTATTATTTTGCACACAGAAAAAACCATCATTTAACACTCAATTGTCTAAGCTATCGGAAGACAAACTGATAATAATAAATTGACAATGTTCGCACATAAATTCCATAATGAGAAATATTCCCATGAATCTAATTAACTAACACATATTCCCATAGTTAACATTCCCAACATCATCAGATTCATCTACAAATTCCGAATACCAGACAGTAAAAAGATATGTCCAGTGTTAATTATCACCTGGAAAAATTTGTCTCACGGATCATTATGATACGTCAGCACAACGATTTTTCTCACAGAACTTTTTCCTACATCAGAATGTATAAAAACAAAGCAATTAGGAAAATAAAGTCAGTCATTTCAATTAACTTAAGAGAATTTTTTTATTTAATCGAGGAGGCATCAGAACATTGGTCCGTCGAGCCGGATATCAGAAGCTGATATTAGAAGCAGATACCATAAGCAGGTCAAGAAGCAGATTAAGAAGACAGAGGTTCAACATTAGCCAAGGATGTCGGAAAAATCAACCCAGGATCTCAACATTAGAGCAATCCGGAGGCTCATCGAGAAAGGATAGCACGAGGCGTTACAGTCTTGCTTATTTCAACGCAAGGCTTCAAAAGATGCAGGGACTTTGGAGCAAGTGCGAAGCTAGTCATCCGCTGGTATGCCAGGAGATGAAAAGTGACAAGGAACGCACGCGGTATATTGAGGAGTTTGAGGCGCTGGAAAACATAACTCTGGACTATGAGACGCTTTTCTTAGGGAAGATGAAAGATTACGAGGGATGTTCTTCCACTGCCACAGCTTCAGGGAATGAGTTGAAGGCCATCAAACTGGAAAGAATCAAGATTCCAGCTTTTGATGGCCGATATTCGCCGTGGTGCTCATTTCGGGATCTGTGCAAATGTATGGTTCATGAGAACGAGAAACTTAATGCGGTGCAGAAACTACAATATCTTCGAAACCAGCGGGGAATTATTATAGGAGTGCTATGACAACGACAGAGCTATCTGAAACGAGATGGTGCAAAGGTTTTGGGACTTACCACGATGCAACAAGGACGACGTAAAACAGCTCAAACGCATGGTCGATATAACTAATCAGTTGGTGACCACTCTTTCAACCCCCAGTGTCAACGCGTTCGACTTGGTTACTGCATTCGTTCTCAATCAAAAACTGATGATGGAACCAGGAAAGAATGGCAGAAGGAAATCGGGCAGTCAAAGAACGTTCCAGCCCTTCAAGAACTTTTGACTTTTCTGAAGAACCGATTCGTCATGCTGGAAGCCCTATCAACTTCTCGTACGAAACCACCCGTTAAACGGCCTGCGGTCGCCGTCTATTCAGCCAGTACCAGTGCACAATGTCCAATGAAGATCACCGGCTATTCAACTGCACAAAATTTAGTCTACAAAAAAAGACGAGAACTGGTCAATTCGAAGCGATTATATTTCAGCTGTCTCAGCGATCAGCATGTAGCAAAACAGTGCTCATCAAAACGTGGGTGCAAGGTGTGCGGGAAAAAACAAACACAACATTGCATGTGTTTGCCGCACAGTCAGTAAGCCCGGAAGGAATCAAAAATAGCAGCACATGTATGTGCACAGCTGACAACAGAAGCCAAGTTCTGTTAACAACAGCGTTGGTTCGTGTGAGCGCACATTTCAACACTGGACAACAGACAGCGGAAATTATCACACTGAGGGCGTTATTGGATAATATAGCACAAAGATCACTCATTAGTGAAGCGGCTATGAGAGTATAAATGCCAAGAGGAGAAAGGCTCATTTATCTATTGGAAGTGTTGGTGGAGGTCATGAAGTTACTACACGTGGACAGACGTCAATTGTAGCGCATGTGAAAGGAGAAAATGGAAAAGAAGAAAGATTGATTTTCCACCCACTCATCTTGCAACTCCCTTACCTTCTGTACAAACAGCCGGACATCTTCCGGAAGGGCTGAGGTATCATAAGCCTTCGAAAATCAATCTACTGATTGGATATGCTTAGCGAAATCTTACTACCTGGATTAAAAACAGGAAATCCATCGGCAAAGCAGACAAAGCTCGGATTGGTATATTTGGTCCAGTGGCACAATCAACAGACAGACAAAGGGATCAAGTTATGGTATCATACCATGAACTGGATAAGTCATTGCGTCGTTTTTGGGAACTTGAAGAAATTCCATCAACCATGCCATTGACAGCAGAGGAAAGGGAAGCAGAAGAGCACTACCGCAAGTTCACACGACGTCTTTCGAATGGGTCCTATTCAGTGCGATTACCATTCAAATCAAATACAACCCTGGAAAGTGATATAACGACACACAGAAGGCAGCATTTGTTCGATTTCGTCAATTAGAGCAGCGTTTTTAAAGAGATCCGGAAGAAGCGAACCTAACGTTTTTGAAAAGATGCGGTGAAGCATTCGTTTTGGTTTAGATGGTCAAGAGAGTACCTTCAAAGACTTCAACAAAGACCAAAATGGCTCAAACCACAAGAAAATCTAAAAGTTGGTGACCTGGTTTTGGTGAAACAGGATCATTTCCCATCATTACAGTGGCCATTAGCAAGAATACTAGCCACTCATCCAGGCGAGGACGGACTCGTAAGGGTAGTTAGGTTAAAAATAAACGGAAATGTGACAAAACGTCCCATAACAAAGATTTGTCAACTACTGTTCAGCAGCCAAACAGAGGAGTTGTCAACTGACAAAAACCCTCAGACAGCCCATGCGTCAACAAACAACATAACCTCAACGAAAAAACGAAAAACCACTTCCATAGACACGACAATAAACACGATGCACAACCAACGAGGCAAGGGAGAATCCACTTTGAAAAAGAGGACCTTTTTGGGTATTCGTTGTTCGTCAATGCGATTCATGTGTCCAGCCCATTGCAGCTTCCGCAGTCTTACAATCGTTGAGACCTTCGGTTCCTCAAAAATTTTACACAGCTCATGGTTGAATCGAATTCGCCATTGATCCCCGTCTAGCTTCGCTCCGATTATTCGCCTCTGGACCCGTCGCTCAGACATTCAATATATTTGCGGATGCTTAGGTGAGGGTCCATGTTTCACACCCATAGCATAACGCAGGTCTCATCACAGATTTGTACACTTGGAGCTTTGTTTTCCGGTATTGTATTCAAAACTGAATAAAATATTTTATTTGCAAGCTGTATCCTTCAGCGTATTTCGTCTCTTTCATTTCCCGTCTTCATTATTTTGGCACTTAAATACACAAATTCGACCTCATTTTCGATACTGTATTTATTATATTTTGTATATTTGAGGTATTTTTCCTTGACTGCGTCAAGAGCTTTGTTTTATTTTCATTGATTTGTAGCCCTACTAGTTTTGCTTCGCTATCGAGTTTCAGGACGAGTTCTTTGGCGATTGTTAATGACCGTGACAAAATGTTGATGTCTGCATAGGCTACTACTTAGCTCGATTTGTATAGTAATGTACCTCGTGTACCGACAGGTAGCTTCCTTATGACGTACTCCAGAGCCAAATTGAATAGCAATGAGGCCAGCCCATCTCCCCGCTTTAGTCCGATATTTGTGTCAAGGGTATCGATGAGTTGGTTATTGATGTAGAATTTGGGGGTTGTTGACGTCATTGTCATTTTGTTAAGACGGACTATTTGGCTGGGATGCCAAAGCAAAGCATTATTTGGTACAGTGCGTTACGATCAATACTGTCGTATGCTTGCTTAGAGTCAACGAAAATTTGGTGCACGTCTATGTTTGACTCCCAGTATTTTTCAAGTACCTGCTTGACTGTGAACAATTGGTCTATTGGGGTCCCATTATACCCAAATACAAACCTACAGGATACTGTGGAATAAATACTCTAGTATCATTATCTTTTTGCATTCAATTCAATTTCCTTGCATTGATTTTGTG
Source organism: Odontomyia ornata (assembly GCA_963969285.1). Classification (NCBI taxonomy): domain Eukaryota; kingdom Metazoa; phylum Arthropoda; class Insecta; order Diptera; family Stratiomyidae; genus Odontomyia; species Odontomyia ornata. The sequence goes on along the minus strand of OZ017739.1, from coordinate 362,988,013 downwards.
GAATTGTATCTTGGTGGGCTAATGGACTGACCGGCGTTCGATTAGCGAACTATTGTCGGCAGTTGCGTGCGGCATTCGAGGATGAATTAGGTTTTGATGCAATAAACTGTGCTTGAACAATAATTTACTTTCTCTCGGCGATGAAGATACAAACACAGTCGCTGCTGAAGCTGTTGCGGTTGGTTCTATTGCTGCTGGCGCTTTTCTCGCGACGTGTTCGCGGTGACGATCAATAACTGATTCCGCGATCCGTCCAAATTTCGGCATAATCGCTATGCCACAACGGTAGTTGGACGAGCCTTTAGCTCAGCCAAGTCAGATTGCATTCGGCAATGCAATACATTGATAGGATGCATTATAGCAGTGTTCTCATGTCAGAACTTTCAATTGCAGATTGGAGTTCAGTTGATAAAAAAAAATAATAATAATATGTCTAGACAAATTTAAATCATAATAAGAAGATAAATGTAATGAAGAATATCAATGTAACGAAAAATTTAAGTCTAATACATATAAAAATTTATTAGAAACTCAAACGTCAAATAAAATTAAACGTATTCGGAGTGATAAAGGACTTGAATTTCGAAATGAACAGTTGCAGCGGTTGTTCAAAGTCAGTGGGATAATTCATGACACATTCCTTACACAGCACAGCAAAACGATAGAATTTAAAGAGAAAACTCGTCGATCGTGGAAAGTGCCAGAACTATGTTGATTGCAACAAATCTACAGCCAGATCTGTGGGCAGAAGAAGTCAATACTAGCGTATACATTTTGAATCGGAAGCCACGCAGTCTTGATAAGAAGAGACCATACGAGCTATGGAGTGGGAAAACTGTTAATTTGAAGCACATGCGTAAATTTGGCAGTGAAGGTTATGTTCACGTCTCAAAACAATTCAGAACAAAATTTAATACGAAGGCAAAGAAAATGCTGTTAGTTGGTTATGAAAACGACAGTGTTAACTATCGTTTGGTTGATGTAAATACTGGAAAAATAGATATAACATATGATGTTAATTTCAATGAAGAAACACAGTGTAGTGAGGTTCACGACAATGATGTTGAGGACACATTCGCAATTTATTTCAAGGATGAAGTGTTATAACCAGAGCAGCAGCAAGATGATGAACATGACGACGTTGGAATGCTTAAAAGCGAAGAAATAAATCCAGTAGAAAGTGAGCGACAGTTACGAAATAGAAATACCTTCCGTCGACCATCACGGTATACTAGATATGTGCATGAAGATGTTGATATAGCGTGCAGAGCAATATTCAACGATTTGCTGTAAGTTTCCGCGACATTGAAGACTCGATCAGACCGTTTACTGGTGAAAGCAATACACCCGTGAAGATATGGGTGAAAGACTTCGAAGAAATAGTGTTGGGATGAGTTGCAGAAGTTCATCTTCGCCAAAAAAATCATTACAAGGTCTCGCTGAGCTCTTTGTTTGAGGTGAACGTGGAATTGTTTCGTGGCAAAGTCTGAAAAATGCATTGCTTGCGGAGCTCAGAACAAAAGTGAATAGTGCTCAAGTGCATAAGCAACTGTCAGAAAAACGATTAGCAAGCGGACAAAGTCTTCAAGAATTCTTTTTTTAAATGAAGGAGATCGCAAATTATGGGAACATCGATGATCACACATTGATTCACTATGCCATCGACGGTATAGATGATTTACATCTATGCGGTGCTATTCGGTGCAAGATCATTAAGGGAATTTAAGGACAAACTAAAATGTTATGAGGTGATACGCGAGAAAACAGAAGGAGAATTTAATAAGAACAAACAGGTTGTGTCAAATAGTGATAAACGGCTATGTTTTAATTGTGGGGCAAAAGGACATATATCTACCGAGTGCAAGGACAAAGAACGCGGTGCGAAGTGTTTTCGATGTAATCGGTTCAGACACATTTCCAAAAATTGTTCTTCTGTGAAAACAAATGGTAATATGCGAAGTTTAAGACCGCGAAATAATGTGATGCATAAGCCATACAAGGGAAGAAATTTATAGCATTATTCGATACAGGCTGCAAATTAAATATAATAACGGAACAGGTATAAAGCCAATTAAAGAACGTAGACATGAAGAAAGTTAGTTTATACCTTGTCGGTTTCGGTGATAACAGCAATAATGAACTAAAACCAATTGGTAGTATTCAAACTGAAATGGAAATAGACTCAAAAATATTTTGTATTAACTTTTTAGTGGTTCCATCTAGATGTACTCATGGACGTCGAAGCAGTGATTGGTGAGAAGTTTTGCGCGCAGGCTGAAGTCAACATAAACCGCGACGGGATTATTATTCGGAAGTTAAGTCAAGAAGGCAGTAATGAAGTCCATAACATAATGTGCATTGACACGATTCAAATGGAACATCGACGACTCAGCGAGTAGCAATACAAAAGAAGAGGTAATTTCCAGTTACAAGCCCGAAAAGCGTAGTTCCACCTCTATAGAGATGAATTTTATTCTTTAAGATGAAACGCCCATATATTCGAGACCAAGCCGTTTGCCGTTTACGGAAAGAATAATAGTGGATAACCAAGTCGATGATTGGCTGGAACAAAGAATAATTGAAACATCAGAATCTGACCAGCAGTCCAGTGGTGCTTGTTCGAAATCGCGACGGAACACCAAGATTGTGTATTGATTATCGCCAAATCAGTAAAGTAATCGTCAAGGATCGTTTTCCCCTTACCTTGATTGAAGACCAGTTGGACCGTTTGGAGAACGGTCGTATATTTAGTACAATTGACTTGAAAAATGGATTCTTCCATGTTAATGTAGCCGAATTGAGTCGAAAATGTACGTCATTCGTTACCCACAACCAATTTCGGAAAGTAACTTTCGGTCTAACCAATTCACTCGCTGTGTTCCAGAGACATGTCAATTCTATATTTCGAGAAGTGTCGAACAAAGGCATCGCATTGGCTTATATGGTTGATTTAATCATGCCAGCAAAAGACGAAGAAGATGCGTTGAAAAACACATGTTATTGAACATCAACGAATTTTACCATCTCCTGAGAAAGTGAACGCTTTGATAAAATATAAAATGCCCGACAACATCAAGCAGCTGCAGAGTTTCCTAGGCTTAGCCGGCTATTTCAGGAAGTTTATTCCCAACTTTTCAATGATTGCAAAGCCGTTGACGGATCTCGTCAAGCGAAACATGAAATTCGAATTGGAAGATGAACAAGTCCAAGTATGCAATACAATCAAACGACTCTTCAGCGAAAAGCCTGTATTGAAAATATTTAATCGGAACCATTATACTGAACTATAAACTGATGCATCCGTTGATGGGTACGGTGCGATACTAATGCAGAAGTCTCCAGAAGATAGTCAATTACATCCAGTATATTACATGAGCGGGAAGGCAATAGATGCAGAAAGAAAATACTCCTGTTATGAATTAGAAATTCTTGGTGTTATTGAAGCATTGAAGAAGTTCGGGGTATATTTATTTGGAATACCTTTTAAACTTGTCACGGATTGCGATGATTTCGCGAAAACGCTGGAGAAGAAAGATTTATGTACACGAGTATCTTGTTGGGTTTTACTTCACTCAAGTAGAGTACATGCCAGGAGCTAGAATGAAGTACGTCCACGCTTTGAGCTGTTATGCAGTATTGATGATTGACGAAGACAACATAATCACGAAAATAAAACCTGCTCAGAAACAGGACGAAGAGCTGAAAGCAATAATTGATATCCTCAAGGAGAAACCATCGCATCATGACTACATCATGAGTAGGGACATCTTGTACAAATTGGTTGGCGATCAAGAGTTAATGGTAGTACTCAAGGGTATGCAGCGTGAAGTTATCAGACAGGCGCATGAAAAAGGGCATTTCAGCGTGGGAAAAACAATACAATTTTTGTCCAACGGATATCACATTAACTAAATTGTAAGAGAATATTCTGAAATATATCGCTAACTGCATTCTATGCATACTCACTAATAAAAAACGCGGCAAACTTGAAGGTGAACTACATCCACTGAACAAAGGCGAAATACCTCTACATGCATTCCACATCGATTTTCTCGGTCCTTTGGGATCGACGAGCCAACAGTACAAGAATATTTTGGTAGTCATCGATTCATTCTCGAAATTCTGTTGGTTAAATCCTACGAAAACAACGTCCGCCAACGAAGTCATTATGAAGTTGCGGCTGCAAAGTACTATTTTCGGTAATCCTGTTCAAATCATTTCAGAAAGGGGTTCAGCATTCTCATCAGCCGATTTCCAAGAATATTGCAAAACCGAAGGTGTACGGCTTTGAATGATCACCACAGGACTATCACGAGCGAACGGACAAGTAGCGAGGCATAATGGAATAATCATCCCCGTACTGGGGAAACGTAGCGTTGATGACCCTTTGAAATGGTACAAACATGTACCAAAAATTCAGCATGTGATAAATTCTATCTATTCTCGAAGTACTGGCGTAACGCTATTTGAACTGCTACTGAGTGTAAAGATGCATACTAAAGAAGACCTGCAAATCAAGGAATTACTTGAAGAAGCAATGATCAGCTGTTTTCAAGAGGAGAGGCACAATATATGGCGACAAGTGAAGAAGCAGATTTTGATGGTCCAGTCCGAAAATAGAAAAGCTTACAATCTACGCAGAAAACCAGCAACGCGTTATAAAGTAGGCGATTTGGTGGCTATAAAGAGAACGCAGTTTGGAGGTGGGCTTAAGTTAAAACCAAAATATTTTGGGCCATAATTGTGAAACGATGCAAAGCCCATGACACCTATGACGTTATTCGAGAGAATGAAGGCGATGGTCCGGGGCAGACAAGTACATGCGAAGAGTATATGAAGCAGTGGTCCACATGTTCCAAATCTGACGATGATGATGCATTCGGGTCGAATCTGACGATGATGATGCAATGGCCGAATGCGGGAAAGAGATAGAGAACAACACGACGCTGTGGCCCGACGTTACGATACATTGTCATTCGACGACGAGACTGCGTGAAAAACGAACGAAGAGCTTAATTAGTTTTTCATATCATTGTAACTTTCTTTCCATAAAATTGTCTTTAGTTTAAAAAGTTGTAATCGATTCCCATATGTGTATATATATATATATATATATATATATATATATATATATATATATATATATATATATATATATATATACATAGCTCCGCCATAGACGGTCCCAAGCCCGTTGGAGAAAGGAGGAGGGAACCCCTTGTTTCCCCACCCCATAGCTTCCATGTTTCCTCATCCCAAACCCGCAAATTAAATGGTAGTAAATGCTGGGGTTCACATTGGGTTTACTGGTTCCCTAATAATATAACATTAAATGTCGAGAAATGCTAATAACTGCAAATACATCTTCAGCTCTGCTACTAAATCCAACTTACATCTCCTTTGTGAGGACGTAAGAGGGCGAAGGCGAATCTTCGGCGCCTGATAACGGAATCGACGTAATAACCATGACGCCGGAATGTAGGTTGGGCGACGGGCTAAATCCCCATCCCTGGAAAACCTTTAATTGTTTCGAACCTGCAGATAGGCCTCGGAATGGATTGGACTCACGGCAACGACCTCGCAAACGAAAAAAGGACTATGGCATTGGATCCTGGAATGTCAGATCGCTCAATTACCCTGGCGCTGTTAGGACCTTTTACAACAGGCCAGTCAATATCAATTAAAAATAGTGGCAGTCCAGGAAACGAATCGGACTTGAAACGACATTCAAGACATGAGATCGCATACAATATTTGAAAGTGGGAAGCCTACAGGAAAACGAGAATTCGGAGTGGCCTTCATTGTGGATAGGGAGTTTAAATCGCAGTCAATGAACGGTTGTGTGCGATCCGTATAAAAGCGAAATTCTTCAAAATCTGGCTGATTAATGTTCACACCCCGACCGAAGAAAAGGACGATGAAACAAAGGAATCATTTTACAATCACCTGTAAAGACTGCTCGACTCATTGCCTACAAACGACACAAAAATAATTCTGAGTGATTTCAACACTAAGGTAGGCAATGAGCTATCTCACAACGACTGGAGGATATAGCCTCCATGATGAAACGAATGACAACGGCCGGCGCCTGATTGACTTTGCATGTAGCAGAAATCTAGACATACGTTCGACTTGCTTCTCACATCAACGTATTCATAAAATGATCTGGGTATCACCGGATGGCAACGCATAAAACGATCATGTTCTGATCCAACAACTTTGGGCCTCGAGCATAGTTGACGTCCGTACATACCGAGGAGCCAATTGTAACTCAGACCATTACTTGATCAAATTAACCTATCGATGTCGTATGTCAAAGGCATATTCTGCGAAGACCAGCCCGCTACAAAAATTTGACATCGAAAGGCTCCAAACGACGTCTGTGGCCGAAAATTTCAAGGAGACCCTCGACAACCAGCTGGCTCCCATCTTATCAGACGCATCGTTAAAGACGAGCAACGAGCTCTGGATAGAAGTGAAAGCGGCTATCATGACCGTGGCAGAACAGACGATAGGACATCAAGCCCGGCGCAAGAGGAATGATTGGTTCGATGAGTGCCAGAATGCGCTAGATAAAAAGAATCAGGCGTACTTAGGTCAGAAAACCAGGACGAAGAGAGAACACTATGAAAATGTCAGAAGAGTAGCGAAAAAGATAATTAGGATTAAGAAAAGAAAATACTATGACGACCAATTGAGAAGTATAGATGTAAGTTTAGCGAGCAATAATACAAGACAAGCATATTAAGTAGTGAAAAGCCTGAAACGTGGTTAGCAGCCCAAAACCACGCTCTGTAGTGATGACAGCGGCAATATAATCGTTGATGAAATCAAGATTAAGGAAAGATGGGCATCATATTTCAAGAACCTCCTTAATCCTCTACACAGCTCCAGAACATCGGAGCCTATAGATGTCTGCGGAGAGCTTCTATTGGCCCCACCAAATCTGGATGAAGTTTGTTCCATCATCAAAGCCCAAAAGAATAATGAAGCGCCGGGCATTGATGAGATTCGAGTGGAGCTCATCAAATATGGTGGCAGTAGTGTTCATCAAGCTATTCACAAAGTCATCCAGTACATTTGGCAACAAGAACATATGCCGAAAGATTATATTCCCTATCCACAAAAAAGGTGACAAGCTACAGTGCGAAAATTATAGAGGCATATCACTACTTTGTACGGCGTACAAAATATTTTCTCAAATCTTAGAAAATAAAACCGAATCATACGCCAACTGTATTATTGGGGAGTATCAAGGTGGTTTTAGGGCAGGTAGATCAACAACAGACCAATTGTTCACAGTCAAGCAGCTACTTGAAAAATCCTGGGAGTTCAACATAGACGTACACCAAATTTTCGTTGACTTCAAGCATACGACAGTATTAATCGTAACGTACTGTACCAAATAATGCTTGGTTTTGGCATCCCAGCCAAATTAGTCCGTCTTACCAAAATGACAATGACGTCGACAACCTCCCAAGTCCGCATCAATAACCAACTCACCGATGCCTTTGACACAAATATCGGACTAAAGCGGGGAGATGGGCTGGCCCCATTGCTATTCAATTTGGCTCTGGAGTACGTCATACGGAAGCTACCTGTCGATACGCGGGGTACATTACTATACAAGTCGAGCCAAGTAGTGGCCTATGCGGACGACATCAACATTCTATCACGGTCATTAACAACTGCCAAAGAACTCTTCCTGAAACTCGACAGCGAAGCAAAACTAGTAGGGCTACAAATCAACGGAAATAAAACAAAGTTCATGACGCAGTCGAGGAAAAATACCTCAAATACACAAAATATTACTCCTGGCGGATATAGTATCGAGAATGCTAGCGAATTTGTGTATTTAGGCGCCAAAATAACGATAACGGGCAATGAAAGAGACGAAATACGCCGGAGAATACAGCTCGCAAACAAAATATTTTATTCAGTTTTAACGATCTTGAAGACCAGCTGCATACACAGGAAAACAAAGCTCCTAGTATACAAATCTGTGATAAAACCTGTGTTATGCTATGGGTGTGAAACATGGACCCTAACGCAAGCATCCGCAAATATATTGAACGCCTTTGAGCGACGGGTCCAGGGGCGAATAGTCGGAGCGAAGCTAGACGGGGACCAATGGCGAATTAGATACAACCATGAGCTGTATGAAATTTTTGACGATCCGGAGGTCTCAACGATTGTAAGACTGCGGAAGCTGCAATGGGCTGGACACATGAATCGTATGGACGAACAACGGATACCCAAGAAGGTATTCTTTGGGAGAATTGAAGACCGGCGGCCAGTGGGGAAACCGAAGAAACGCTGGTCTGACTCGGTCGACGAAGACAGTTCACTGCTGCTCGGATTTCGGAATTGGAAGACGCGGTCAACGGACCGAGACAGTTGGAGGCGCTGTTTGAAGCAAAGGCCCGAAAGGGGCTGTAGTGCTAAGAAGAATAAGATACATATGCATACATATATATATATATATATATATATATATATATATATATATATATATATATATATATATATATATCGATCCCGAAGGCGACGGTAAAACGAGGTTCCACTGTATAGCCGATGCAAAGATTTTGAAATTTTGACCGGTACCAAAATGCGATGGAGGGAGGATATTCGAAATGAGGAGCTAATCGAAAACAAAATTGTGAAGAACTTTGACCAACTAAGAATTGTAATCGGAAAAGTTGCGAAACTTCTGAGTGCGAAGCTACAGAAAGAAAATAAAAAAACTTACAATCTACGACGTAAACCTGCCGAAAAGTATGTTATTGGTGATTTGGTGGCTATTAAAACGACCCAGCTAGGAACGGGTTGAAAGTTAAAAGCCAAAGATTTGCGAAGGGCCAAAGCAAACGAGAACTTGTGCCGAATTTATGAAGCGACACCTTATCGAGACCCTATACAATGATGACACCCTAGACAACAGTTCCGAATCGAAGCAGATGTAGGATGGGCGATATGTAGAAGAGAAAATTGTCATCGTACATCAACTCCCCTACGACGAGAGTTGTGTTCAAACGAAGTCGACCGAATACGAAACACTTCTCATTGGAACATAGCGCCATCAGAGATCGATTCAGCCAGACTTTTGCTTTTTCACAATAAATGTGTTAAATTTCATTTCAAAGAATTGTAATACATCGGCAATATAAACCGCTGTTTTTTTTTTATTCCCAGATTGGGTTGGTTAAAATATATCCCATTTGTTTTGATATCATGTGACAATGCCTCGAAACATTACTGAAAGTGCTGCAATATGAGCAGAATTCATGAGCTTATGGCATCTGGGAAAAGCTAAATGCAATTTTGAATACTGTAGAAAATCATGGTGCTAGATATAAGTTATTGTCGTAAAAAAAAAGGAAATTACAAGCTGAGACCAAACATACGAAATGATTTTAGCCGCTCTAGTTTGAAGATGATGCTATTCGTGTTTTTGGGCCCAGTATCAAGTTTTCGTGAGCCCATTATTTTTTGGTGTTGCTTCATTGACATTAGAATTTATATAGCGCGAGCGTTGCTTGCTATGCCCGACGCAATCAGGGCAAATAAAAATAAGGAAACTCAATTTGAATAAGCAGTTCCTCTAGATTTCAGTACAGAAGGCAGTCAGGAAGAAACATTCGCGATTCGCCATTACAACATAATCAACACTACTCACCTCTAAATCCTCATAGGTCTTAAAAGCCAGAATAGCGAATCCATCGATAATATCCTCTTCCAAGATGGGCGATGGCTCGACGTCGTCCTTGATGACATTTTTCTTGTTATTGTTCAAATTTTTCCTGCGGACAGGCGGTGGCGGTCGTGGTCTATCGTGCAGCATTGTTGACGAGGACGACGTCGACATAAGGTCCTCGTCAACCGATTCTTCTTCATCGTCGGTGCAATCCCGATCGTCATCTGTTTCGACAACGGACGCGGGCACCGATTGCGCCCGCGCACTATTATTGTTATTGTTCGTAACATTGTGATGGGAAGTCACAGTCGCCGATGGTGGCAAAGTGTCCATCGACGTGTCGGATGTGATATTACCGTTGAGAGCTGAGGGAGGAAGAATTTCTTGTGGGCCTCCCACGCACAACGTTGTTAATGTCCCACCGGGACCGGATGTGGCTGTAGAGTTCGTGACGTCATCGTCGAGACCGGATCCACCACCACCGCCGTCGCCTCCTACACCGCCTCCACTGCCCACGTTTGTGCCCGCCGTGCTGCTACGCTCTCGTGAGTCACGCTCGGCCTGCATACGTTGGGCACGTTCGCGCCGCCTGTTACGTTGCTGTTGTTGCTGTCGTATCTGCTTGCCGGACAGCTGTTGGCCACTCGGATTATTGTTGGCCGAAACGCTATCTGGAGGTGCTGCTATGCTTCCTCCGCTGCCTGCGCCTGGAGGCAGCGTTGAATGCGATTTGGAGGTCGATTTCGTTAAACTGTCGGCCGGTGGTTCCATAATTCAGCGCGCCTGGGAGATGAATTTACTCTGCGCGGTGCTGACGGCCACATTATTTACTGTTCAATGAGTACCATCAAATTCTTCGTTAGGAATGTAAAACCTCCAAATCACTTCTTGTCTGCCTTCCAAATTCCTGCACGCTATTCGCACGTAAACGCAGGACTATTATCCTTGTCTGCGAGGCATGCTCAACCTTCTGTTGCTGAATTTCCTATTGCTAGCATTAGTTTGCTGAGGCTAAGTTTGATTGAAATATTTGCTTTGTGGAATTTGCCTTACTTCCGGCCACTTATTCCCAAAGTTCTCATGGATGAACTCCAAATTCAACCGCGTTTTTTGTCCAACAAACTTTTGACATTCAAAGTGGAAAATTGCATTTTTTGCTGCTGCCAAAAAAGACCACTTTACGAGCTCACTCTGTCTCGCTCGTTCACGCGGAGATTCCTTTTTAGGCCGTTTTGTTCGCGCCGCACTCCAGCCAATTGTCAAAATTCACATCCGACTCGAGGTTGCTTACATGTGTGTGTGCTGAACGCATTGTCTCAACAATCCTAACAAGATTATGACGAAATTCGCGAAATATTCACACTATCTGAGGGAATCACGATCGCCGGGTCATTTCACTGCATTTCAAAATCAATTGCGAACAGAATATTCTTCGAGTTCGGATAATATCCAATTCAAAAGCGTGGAATCTTAGATGGGCAATTCACTTGCTTACACACACACTACCGATGCGGTTTGACAGTGGCACTCCAAACACACACATCCTTGAGAAATTCCCTTCGGTTTCAACATATATCATCCCTTGACAACTTCCTTTCCAATTGCAAGTCGCACAATTAACTTTCGATCGATTTAAGGACCTCCAAGAATAACTAATTGCCACAAATTTCGCCTTGGATCCTTAGCGCGATGCCCAAAATAATAACGAAACAACGAAAACATAAATCAAACACAAAACGAGACAATTCGCACGCGTGTTTGTAAACCGAATCGAATTGTTCGTATCTCGCTCGCTCCACAGTCCGCGGTAGCATCAACCAACCGTCGTGCATAGAATTCGTTGCGCACTACCACACTCCAAACTACTCGACGACCGTCAACGCGCCGTCATTTTTCACTTGAAAACATTCTGAAGGGAAATTCTCACGTTTTCCGATATTTCCGCAATTCTAATCACTCCACAAGGTTGAAATGAGCTTCAATCAGTCGCTGGTTCTGTGGCACCACCCGACCAGTCCAAACGACTTCGATTTCAAGTGAAATTTTGCGACGTTCGGCGAAAATTACAGACGCGTCGCGGCGAGTCCATGAGAAAATTTCCTGCCAGGAGATCGAACCCGAAGCAGAAAAAACCGACGGGATACGCACATTCACGCACGGAAACACTCGTTTACACTGTTGACCCGCACTCACACTCACTCACGACGCCGTGCGCTGCACCAACACCAGCCCACCTTCACACTCCGATCAAAGCAAAGGGAACAAAAATATCCCATCCGAGATTTTTTCTCGTCTTCGACGACAATTCGATGGGGTCCGAACCGAGCAAAATGCACAAACGACGGCAATTCCACGAATTTTCCAAGTTTTCACGTCAATTCACACTTGGCGTGAATAAAACCCGCAACGATCTGAGCGGGGCCGGACAACGACGACTGTGGAGCGTCCACGCGACACCCAAAACGCAAACAAAATCGTTCACGAGACTCACGAACTGTTGTCGAGCCGCTGACCGCCCGCCCGGAGGTCGACAAAAAACACAAGAAACGGCTCCGTACTGCACTCGGGCACTGTGCGCTATTCGCGACTCGTTTTTCACTGGTTTTCCACGTTCGGAATAGTTTTCAGGCTGGCACGGAGCCACTTTGCATTCACGACAGGTGCGAGTTGGGTTTTATTGTAAATTCGCGAATTATTTGCGTCCCGCGAGGCTGAAATTCGCCTTTTCCCGCACTGGCGATGATTCCCTCACAAGTTTTGTATGCAATGTTCGCAAAATGACGGACGGTCGCTCGCGCTACCAACACACATGCGTGCGACATGGGCAATTTTCCTGTCGAAAGAGTTGAGTTCGACGTGTATGGACGGTGGATGTATGGATGTGTGCGAAGCAGTAGAATTTCTATGCAGGGACTGAGTGAAGTTAGGCACAGAATGGACATAAATGGTAGGCAACCTTTCAAACCGAAATTCACTTCATTCTATGGAAAATGTATATGAAAGACGGGCGTTACCGTGAAAGCATTTTAATTAACAATTTCTTAATGTATGGGACACACATGCGGTTTGTATGTTTAGAGCTATTTGTAGGCCCACTAGCTTCCGGATAAACCACAACGAAAGATAAGGCGTTCTCGATACCCTCTGAAATTATTTTCCTTCGTCCGTGGGGAGTCCCACTTGCCTAGGTTCGAGCGCAAAATCGAACAGTGTCAAATATTTGACAAGAGACTGAGTCTTTGAGTGTGCAAGGTTGTCGTCGCTGCGACGATTCAGAATTTGTTGGCGCCTTATTTTTGGAATGAACCAAAATTTACTAGAAGTGATAATATTGCCAATCAGGGAAGAAATGTGGGTTTTCTTATGATAGCTCAGCTTTGCTTCGCCGAAAGAGTACATGATCTTGAAATTTTTTAGAAACTCTAAATTTTTCCCATGCTACGAATAAAAATGTTGACTATGAAAGCTGAATTGAAGAACAATTTTTTATCTTTATTTAAAAACAATTTTTATCTGACTTCACGTTGATAGGCGAGGGGTTTAGTATGTGTTCAAGACGTCTTGTGCGTCTAGGAACCCCACACGCAAGGCGTAAATAACCTCTACCCCCAAGCACAGAAAAATGTACTGGTAGAAATTATTGTAATTGAGGGTCGACTTTAGCAAGTCGATAAAGCAAGTTTGAATGCAAGAAAATGTCTGTGAGTGCAGCTAAAGGACGCGCGAGTTAAAGTTACAAGGATTAAGGCTGAGAAAAAAAAACAATGTTCTAATCTTTCAATATTACTATTTTAATGTTCACTCTTCAAAGGTTAAATTAGAACTCACTCATTTGTCTAAAACTGAATTTTTCATTCATTCGTAAAAGTGCTTAACATACATAAAAACTCCAGACGAAATTCTAGAAGAATATTTTGGTTGCTCGAGTTCACTAGTTTGTGGGAACGTTGGGTACACGTGTGTGTTAACATCTGTATTGCGTTCATGTTCGGAAACATGATGATGTTGATGGTGATACCGTAACTCCTCTCCCCTTAGTTGAAGGTGTCGGCCAGAGGAATTTCATCCAGATAAGTTCACACGAAGGTGTTGATATCATGTCACTTTGGGATATTATTACCGTTCTTGACTCCCGGTAATATGCTACTCAGAGGATGATGATCATGATGAAGATTGGCCCAACGGCAACGGTGATGACTGCGAAAATATAGTAATTGAGCAGTCGCCTAGACAAACTGCTCGAAAAACACCATTATACATAGTTCAATTTTAATTGTAAATTTAAAATAAAAATATTTAAACTTAAAATTAAAACTCAATGACGGCTACCCCGTTCGATGACGGCAACTTAGTAAACTGAATTGCGTTATCTCGTAATGGAAAAGATCCGTTGCCTGCGAGCAGAAGGTTGCGGATGGAACCAACGTTGCGGCGGGAAGTCTTCTCGTGATCACCAGATGTTGCGGACGTCGCGAATGATTTGTGTCGGCGATCTGTAATTTGGACAAGAAAAAGTGAGTGCGGAACCCATGGATGCAGTACGCGGAACCATCGAGACCTCCACTGTGAGTTCTATCGCAAGTTGCTGTTTCTTAAACTATTGTTACAGTTTTAATCAAACACACGGTTTTAATCATTAAGTTTTATTAATCCAATAATTACGCCATACGACAGCACTCATTCACGTCTCGCCTTAATATAGAATGCCGACTGACTAAACTTTTCTATCACGCACGCCTACACACTCTTGACCCGTTCATACCGCCTATGGCCCTTTTCCAGGGCCAGCGCCATCTCGCCGCTGGTGTAACACTCGACCATTCTGAAACGAAACTAATGCCCTCATTAATATATTAAATTACGACTCTAGTAGATCTATCAGATCCAGTCGATCCACCTCTTCACCCTCCTCGCCCTCCGCTTCGTGTTCGCCTACTTCGCAATTTGTACTATAATATCGCCTTAATGAATCAATCGCCACAGTCGCCTTAAACCGCATGTAACCCCGTACACCCTTAACCGTCTCAATAACATATCTATCATTCGCCATCACCTTACAAACTCTAAAAGGACCATCAAACTTATTCGCCAATTTTTGATTGACGCCTGAATTTGCCAAGTTTGTAGCTGCCCGTCGCCAAAGTACTAAATCACCCACCTCATATTTAGTTGCAACCTTTCGCCGCTTGTCATATCTTGACTTCATTCGCCCTGCACACTTCTTAATATTTTCGCCCACCCGCTTACGATTCGCCCACAGCTGATGATTTAACTGAGATGCAATGCCCTCAAAGTCGTCACTTTGTTGGCTCTCAGGGGTACCTACAAGATCGTCATCCTGCTGGTTCCCTTTGATGCCCGAAATATTCGCCATTTCGTTCCTCGTCCTTACGCCGGACGGCGCCTCGCCAAGTGCTGGTTCGCTCATCGTGTGGTCTGCTCTTTC
Source organism: Odontomyia ornata (assembly GCA_963969285.1). Lineage (NCBI taxonomy): Eukaryota > Metazoa > Arthropoda > Insecta > Diptera > Stratiomyidae > Odontomyia > Odontomyia ornata. The sequence continues at coordinate 362,972,870 of OZ017739.1, read as the reverse complement.
GCCTACATTTAGGTCTGCCATCTCAGCACCATGCGCATTCGCCACGCTCGCCGGACTCTCATCAGTCCTCGCCTCGCTAGCTAGCTCGCCAAGCACCAAATCAGCTATCAAAACATTTTGATGTGCAAACATCAAACGTGAAGGAGAGAATTGGGTACTACCATTCACCAAATTATTGAGACCCCACACAATCTCTGGCAGCTTTTCGTCCCATCGACTCTCTGTCTCCGCGCTTGTCGCTAACGCCTGTATAATTGTGCGATTCGCCCTTTCGACTTGACCATTCGCCCTCGGGGCTGCGATTGCATTCTGTACATGCCTAATGCCCTTTTCTGCCATAAATTCACTAAATTGCTTACTCGTAAATGCCACTCCACGGTCACTAATAATACGCCTAGGATAACCAAATTCGCCAAATACTTCACGTAATTTTATTACCGCCTCACTTGATCGTAAAGTTCTAGTAGGTTTCGCCAACACAAATTTAGTGAATCCATCTATTATTATAAGTAAATACGAATTACCGTGTATACTTTTGACGAATGGACCTAAATGATCCACATGCACCGTGTCAAACGGTACGGAACACCTTTCAATTGGATGCAGATATCCCTCACCCCGCCCATAATCACCCTTGGCAAATGCGCATTTTAAACAAGCCTTTACATATTTAAGTACAAACCTCCCCATCTTGGGAAACCAATATGTTTCCTTAATAAGCGCCAAACATCTCTCGTATCTGGGATGGCCAATACCATCATGATATTTATTCACCAAGCTAAATTGAGCCATTGCGGGTACATACAATCGTTCGCCGGATAACGTAACTCGATAGAGTCGCTCATCTCTAATTTTATAATTCGCCTTAATATCCTTATTGGCCTTTCCTGACCTAAGCGCCAACACAATTGCCTGTGCTTTAGTATCCTGCAATTGAACAGTCATAAACCAATCATCCTCCGAGATGTTTACAATATTCACAGCAACCGACTTGTCACTCAACATAACTACAGAATCATCTATTATGGAATTACGGCTCAATGCATCTACATGCGCCATTCGCCCACCTGGTCGATACTCTATTTCCATATCGAACTCTTGAATCGCCAACCACCATCTGGCGATTCTAGGAATCAAATCTCTTTTCAGAAGAGTCGCCCTGACTGATACACAATCAGTCACAACTTTAAAGTGTATTCCTACTAAATATATGCGAAATCGCCTTATTGATTCGACTATCGCCAATGTCTCTAATTCGTAGCTATGATACATTTGTTCACTTTTACTTGTAGCTCTACTAAAATATTCTACTGGTCGCCAATTAGTGTCGCTCTCACTTTTCTGCATCAGAATACCTCCCAATCCCCATTTACTTGCATCCGTATGCAGTTCAGTAGATCTCTCGCCATCATACATCATGAGTACTGGTCTATCTCCTAAAAGATTCTTCAGTTTCTCAAACGCCTTCTGCTCTTCTTCACCCCATTTCCATTGGGCATCCTTTTTGGTAAGCTCAGTTAATGGTCTCGCCAGTATTGAAAACCCTTGTATGAATTTCCTAAAATAAGAAGTCAGCCCAATAAACTGCCTGACACCATGCACATCTACTGGAGCCGGAAACGCAATAACCGCCTTAACTTTCCTTTTCCCTGGACGAATACCCTCCGCCGAAATTTCATGTCCCAAATAGTCTATTCTTTCCATCAGAAACGTACACTTATCTAAATTTAGCTTCAGGCCTGCCTGCTCTATCAAGTTTAGTACTACTTCTAACAATTCTATTCCCTGAGCTACACTATCCGATGGAATTAATAGATCATCCATATATGCCAACACATGTTCATGCCTTAGCTTTCCTAACATCTTATTTATTATTCGCTGAAACACTGCCGGGGAATTTGCCAATCCAAACGGTACTCGTAAATATTCATACTGTCCATCCGGAGAGACAAACGCCGTTTTATGAACCGATTCAGGATGCATTGGTACCTGATGATATCTTTGCGCCAGATCTAAAGTAGTAAAATAGTACTTGTTCGCCAATCTACTAAGCTGATCTGCAATAAGTGGTAACGGATACCGCTCTTTTATAGTTATTGCATTCAACGCCCTATAGTCCACACACATCCGTACCTCGCCCGATTTCTTTGGTACTAGAACAATAGGACTAGCATACGCCAAACTAGATTCCCTAACAATTCCGCTCTCTATAAGTGTCTGAACTTTGTCCCGCACAATCCTTCTTTCAGACATCGCCAACCTGTATGGACGATAATGTACAGGTACATCTGTGGTTAATTTTATTTTCATTTCACCTAATCCCGTTAACCCCACATCGTTTTCAAATGCTGAAAAGCAATGTGCTTTTCTTTTTAATAAATAAAATACTCGTTCCCTATCTTCTATACTAATATCACCTAGCTGCACCTTACTAAAATTCAAACTTTTGGATGTTTCTAAACTACATAGCCTTGCCTCTGTTTCTTCGGAAAATTCCTCGTCGTCTTCCAACTGGTCAGGGTCTATTCTGCCAATGATTCGACCTTTCTTCCAACGAACGTTGCCTCGCCCAACATTTGCCACCGTTAATGCACCAATACTTCCGCATGTTAACAGGCTACCTGGTATCGCCACCAACGCTTCGCCATCTCTAAAAGATTTCGCTGGACAGAACGCCGTTTTACCAGCTGGACCCTGTATTATTTCCACCATTGCCCATCCGCACGAATGAGGTCGACACTCGAAATTCTCTCGCAGCGTGACTTGAAGTCTTGGCGATTCCGCCTCTAATTGCACTCGCCGCAGTAATTCGCCCAAATCTTCGTCTTTCACCAATACCGCCTTTTGGTTCCTAACCACCAACGCTACGCCAGGGCTATTAATCGCCCGCTGTCCCAGCAGCAGCTCAATTTGCTCCATGTCACAGTCTGTAACTAACGCCTTGATTTTCAAGTCGACTCCATCCATCGTAAGTTCGAAACAATTTGATCCCAACGCCACTGCTTTGCCACCACCGAAGCCGCAAAGAACTACATCTTTCTTTGTTTTGCACACCACCAATTGCAATCGTATAGCGGCCTCCTCTGTTATTATATTTTCGATACTTCCGGTATCAATATAAATCCGCAATGCCTTGCCATTTACATATCCTGTCTGTCTAAATGTTTTATCTGCTGGCTGAATAAGTTAACTCACCTGTTTTTGTTCGCCAGCAAATCCTTTCCGACCACATTCATACGACTTGTGTCCACTGGCCTTACAATTCCAGCATCTATCCACTCTCGCCTTTGGACAGTCTCGACTCATATGGCTGCCTTCCGCCTGACAGTTGTAACATCGGATCGCCAATTGAGAAGTTACTGGTCGCCTTGCGTACGCCTCTCTTGCCGCACCAGCTTTAACAACATTTTTCTCCACCTTGTACGACTCCAACCCCGCCAAAAACTTAATGTACAAAGCTTCCGGTGTTGTACAATTTACCGCATGTGCATTCGCCCGCAATTCCTCCGGTAATCCACGTACGATACACGATACGGCACTTTCGCCTTGAATGCCTACCCGAGCACATAACGCCAACTTTTCGTGGTAATACGTGGTCATACGCTCCGTCGACAGTTTGCGCCGCTGCACTAACTCCTCCAGCATTCCAGCAAAATCGTGCCGCCGTGGAAAAGATGCACCTAACTTCGCCTTCCACTGTATCCACGAGTAGTCATAAGACTCTAACCGCCGATGCCAGGTCCTCGCCGCACCATGTAGCTTCGCCTGCGCGATTGTACTTCTGTCGTAATCCGACCACCCATGAATGTCACCAAGCTGATCTATTTTTAGCAACCATCGATCCACATTCATATCGGCATCTTCAGGATTGAACCACTCAACAATATCATCAGCCACACGCCTATGGCCCTTTTCCAGGGCCAGCGCCATCTCGCCGCTGGTGTAACACTATATTAAGCATAGCGTTAGTAGATACTTTTGTTCCGCCTCGAGGTCGCGTCGTTGTGTTCACTGCGATCACATCTGAAGGAGTGTCACAAATACGTGGCAGACGTTTGGAAGTTATTTTAAAAGAATACGTCACATATGCTAAACGTCGTCATGCGTCTTTTAAGGATTTTGATGTGAAAAGTCGTGGAAACGGAAACTGCAATATTTACCTAGGGCTACCGTGCAAATCCAAGGTGCTTACGCATGCGTTAGACGAGCGATGTTTTTCGTCATGTTGCTAAGAGACCGTGTAGTAATCAAGCAGTCACTTAAGCAAACTGCTCCAAAACCACTATAATGCTGATCCAAATTTCAATTGTAAATTTAAAAAAAATAATCGTTTAAATTTGCAATTTAACTTTGCACACGGCAATCCCCTTTACAACGGAGCTTATCCACGAATTGCACTTTCGCAATGCAATTGAAAGTAGATGGAAGGCTCGCCAACTGTCATTGTGAGGAGTCCCGCAAGGTGACGAGGAATAACAGGGGAGTCTTTGTGTTATCACCAGATGTTCCAGACGTCGCGAATTGTCTGTCTGGGCATTACATTTGATTTGCATACGGAAAAGTGATACATATGTGCTGTAAACACGAGGAAAGAAGTTGCTGATCACGTGTGGTCACGCAAGCAAAAAGGACATTGCTTCTCCCTTTATCTGATGTGTGCTATAAAATGCCGTCGTGGGTAATCAAAACGGAAAATTTCGCGTGAATTTTGGGAAAAACTAAAATTTCTTGGTGTTTCAATTGATAATAACCATAATTCGCAGCAAATAAGCGCGACAATAGTCCAAAACCTTGTAATCCTTAACAAATTGCTGCCAATCAATACAATCAAGTTAATACAAGCCCAGTTAGATTATCACCACGCCGTGAACCCAAAAGAATTTTCTGTGTGAAATATTATTGAAAAGAAAATAAAAACAGATTCCATTTGAGGAGAAATCAAGTTCCCGCAAACATCATTTTCCTACCTAAATTTTCCGTGGAAATACTGGTTCGTGGGCTGGGAAAACGTTCTAAAAGAATACGGAACAAGTGACGGCGGAAAATAATTTATAGACATTATCTAATAATTCAAACTGAGTGAGAAACGACGAAAAATTTAAGCATATAAGGGAAGAGTTGCTTTGCAAAATGGCGGGGCGACCCAAGCCAGTTTCGGTCATGGTAGAGAAAGAGATGGCGTCGGAAGCGCATGCGGTACAAGATACGTGTGAAATGTTTGAAACAACAATAAATCGCTGAATAGAGTCGAAAAGAAGAGTTATCCAGTAGTAGTTCGAGTTGTAGCCAAGTGAAAAAGGAAAATCCGAATTTGATGATTTTGCTTTAAAAATTCAGAGGTCTTTTTGTGCTGTTTCTGTAAAGTGTTGGTGATTGTGAAAAACTTGGTGGTGCATTGCTGCTGAAGTGTATGTGCCGGAAAAGCAGGAAGAAGTGGGAGTTTGTATGAAATTGGTGGAAAGGTGTGAAAAGACTTCCGGTGTGTCACCGAGCATGAGTGTACAGCTGCGTGGCTCAGTGCAGCACAGGGAAAACCCGACCGAGTACTGCTGCCAGCGCTAGTGCCCGTGGAAGGTTGTCTGTGTGTAACTTGAATCACTTTGGCACCGGAGAAACAATCGGATAGATGGGATTGAAAAGTTGACATGCCATCTGAAAAAATGGGATACTGTTTATTTAACGAATCAATGTTGGATTCGTTGGGTACGCAAGATATAAATGGCTCAAGGGAAACGAGATGATGTTTCTAGATCGTGAAACTTTGTTTGTAACTGCAATTGAAGTTCGTCAGGATAAGGAGAAGTAAAGTTAATTGGTGGAGCGATGTTCTTTGTGTTCTGATATGGATGGCATTCGAAAAGTAGCTATAACTGAACCACGTGTCAATGTTATTGATCCAAAGTAGCTTGTCTCGGCATCTTATATTATAAAAAAAATTAAATCATGTTCAGTGCGGAAGTATATTTGGAATTTTTCTCCCCCGCTATTTCAATACAGTGTAATAAATTTGTGTAGCGCTCGTAACGTACTTAAAAACAAAATTTGTTTTAGGCATCATTTGAATTCACCCACATCATCACCGGGCACCCGGCGCGAATGTTGTGTAAGTACCCTCTTGGTTACAATTATTTCTTTGCATATAACTTTTTTATGTATTTATTGATTCCTTACTATATAGTAAATATGATATTTTTTAAAATCAGTATCGGGTGTTTAATACACAAACTTATAGAATTGAATTTAACCTACTTTTCATATAGACATGCTTAACGTAAAGATCTCTGAAGTTTAGTTCGAAAATAGTCAAATAAATAGTTTTTCAATCGAATTTCGTAAGACTTTCACATGTCAATCTGATTTCCAATTGGAGAATATTTAGGATCACTATTATTTGTTGTTGTATAGATAAGCGCCACTCAAATGAAAAATAAATTAAAACATATGGAAAAAATAATGTTTTGTAACTAAAAGTTGAGAATTCAGTCTTTCTATTCGGCTTTCGTAACACCTGACCAGGTATGGGACCCGCAACGATGGCCGGCCCTTCCACTATAATGAGCATGCCATCGGGTGAACTCCCCCTTTTGATGCGTTATAGGGGCTCTTGCCCGGGTAGACTGGCCTTCAGCTCGCATGCCCTTTTATGGTACAGTGTTATGTGATTGCATCACATAATAGTATAACATAAATTGGCCACGTTCACATTTTTCATTTAGTGGAAAAATTCATACAAATTATGTTTGTATAAATTTTTCACTTAAATGGGAAATATATGGCCACGTCTACATTTGGATCTTGATCCGGTTGGGAGGGTGCGATGGGGCGCCGCTTCCACCTGGATGCCCCTCTCTTGTTTGGGGGCCGTAAGTATCGTCGGTAACGACGAAGTCTGCTCTTAAGTCCGTCTGTTTTCTTCCGGCCCAGTTTGTTACTGGCTATAAGATTCCAGTGGAGCTCATCAAATATGGTGGCAGTAGTGTTCATCAAGCTGTTCACAAAGTCATCCAGTACATTTGGCAACAAGAACGTATGCCGGAAGAGTGGAGCTAATCAATTATATTCCCTATTTACAAAAAAGGTGACAAGCTACTGTGCGAAAATTATAGATGCATATCACTACTTTGTACGGTGTACAAAATATTTTCTAAAATCTTAGAAAATAAAATCGGATCATACGCCAACAGTATTATTGGGGTGTATCAAGGCGGTTTTATGGCAGGTAGATCAACAATAGATCAACCGTTCACAGTCAAGCAGGTACTTGAAAAATGCTGGGAGTTCAACATAGACGTACACTAAATTTTCGGTGACTTCAAGCAAGCATACGACAGTATTGATCGTAACGTACTGTACCAAATAATGCTTGGTTTTGGCATCCCAGCCAAATTAGTCCGTCTTACCAAAATGACAATGACGTCGACAACCTCCCAAGTCTGCATCAACAACCAACTCACCGATGCCTTTGACACAAATATCGGACTAAAGCAGGGAGATGGGCTGGCCCCATTACTATTCAATTTGGCTCTGGAGTACGTCATACGGAAGCTACCTGTCGATACGCGAGTTACATTACTATACAAGTCGAGCCAGGTAGTGGCCTATGCGGACGACATCAACATTCTGTCACGGTCACTAACAACTGCCAAAGAACTTTTCCTGAAACTCGACAGCGAAGCAAAACTAGTAGGACTACAAATCAATGAAAATAAAACGAAGCTCATGACGCAGTCGAGGAAAAATACCTCAAATACACAAAATATCACACTTGGCGAATACAGTATCGAAAATGTGAGTGAATTTGTGTATTAAGGCGCCAAAATAACGAAAACAGCCAATGAAAGAGACGAAATACGCCGAAGAATACAGCTCGCAAATAAAATATTTTATTCAGTATTGACGACCTTGAAGACAAGCTGCATACACAGGAAAACAAAGTTCCAAGTAGTGTTATGCTATGGGTGTGAAACATGGACCCTAACCCAAGCATCCGCAAATATATTGAACGCTTTTGAGCGACGGGTGCTGAGGCAAATAATCGGAGCGAAGCTAGACGGGGACCAATGGCGAATTCGATACAACCATGAGCTGTATGAAATTTTTGACGAACCGGAGGTCTCAAGGATTGTAAGACTGCGGAAGCTGCAATGGGGTGGACACATGAATCGTATGGACGAACAACTGATACCCAAGAAGGTATTCGTTGGCAGAACTGAAGATCGCGGCCAGTGGGGAAACCGAGGGAACGCTAGTCTGACTCGGTCGACGAAGACAGTTCATTGCTGCTCGGATTTCGAAATTGGATGACGCGGTCAACGGACCGAAACAGTTGGAGGCGCTGTTTGCAGGAAGCGAAGGCCCGAAACGGGCTATAGTGCTAAGAAGAAGAAGAAGATAAGCGATTTCAACCCTTAGTAGGCTACCTCGGCATAGACACCTTTCGATCCGCATTATACCTGTTTCAATTCGTGAATGTGAAAATTTCTTTGTAGTGGGTCTTGTGCTGGGAAAAAGAACTCGCCACACGACACCACACTAGCCCGCCAGCGCATTCACGCGTCCTCAGACAAGGCTAATTTCGGCGAGCGCCAACATCCTCACTCGCGGAGGCAGCAGAACATCGCTGTAGTCCTTTACGGGCATTTTATACCCACGCAATTCGCTATGAAAAGATGTTCTTTTGCGACGTAACTATCTGGTCACGATCTTGTATGTTTGTTAAAAATAATATGCAAAGAATTTTCCTTCTGAATTTCATTTATTTGGTTCGTGCTACATTCTAATCAACTTTGTCAACTAATCGACAGACGCAAGCCTATAATACGAACGCAGTGCAATCACTCTTTCTGAGGACTACGTTTTGCGCCCTTTAAATTCTTCAGGAAACGAGGATGCCCACGAAATTAGATATTTGAGCGTTACTAGCTACTACAATTTATTTAGGTTATAACGGTGTTTTTTCTACCAGTTTTGTAATAAACATAAGCAGTCGAGCAGCCCCGTGGTGATCAGGAGTGGCTGCTCCTGAAGAGATAAGGTGGTCACCCCGTCGAAACTGCTTAGTTTGTTGTTTTACTAGTGTAAAGTAAACTGCATCCGTCAAGTTTCCATCTTTTAGGCAGAGATGAGTGGTTCACTTCATCCACTTTAACGTCTTTAGGTTTGACATTCCCCTTGTAATGCAACGACCTTCTTCGGTGAAAGTAACGGTTCCTTTTTGTGTAATGTTTGCGTTTGTCTCAAGCCTCCGTGTCCGCTAACTTTAACGAGGCAAAAAAAAAAATATTGAATTACTGTAGAGTAGCTTAATTGACACCTAATAGAACTTTTCTAAAGACAATAAAAATTGATCGGTGCATCTTGTAGAGTAGAGTACGCGTGATAAGTATTTTGTAGTGTAGCTTCGTGGCTCGACAAGAACCCGCCTCATATGATCCCGCAAATGCTAGTCGTCAAGCACGCGTACGCGGTCGTTAAGCGAAGCTAGTTAGCTGAGCTCGGTGTTGTTTATAGCTCGCTGACACTTATGCCAGACCATCGGTGTCCTACACGGGCATTAAAAAAATCATAACAGTTTGCCTGTCTATTCACTCGTCTGGTTGCATATTTACTTGTTAGTGAACGGACAGACTGCAACCGAATCGGATGATTTGGGGATGAGGATGACCTCGTTTTGATTTGCCTTTTTGGTATTTGTATGCCCCGAAAATTCCACAACAAGTCTCTGGGAATTAATGAAAGGGAACTCTTACAAGTTGTCCCAAAATAAAGACAAGTACGAAAACAATAATACAAGGCGACATCAAATATTCTTATCATCGGATGAGTTTATATCGGAGCGAAAAGCTATTTGGCATGGATTTGAGAGAACAGGCAATGTATATTAATCGACCAGTCACACAAGCAAACTACTCGAAAACCTTCCTATCCCTTACTCAAAATTTTGTGCCAGATTTAAAAAAAATATGTTATTATTTCCACTCGTAATTGTAATTTGTAAAATAATTTTCCTTCTTATTATCATTATCAAATGTAATTTTACATCAATTTTTCTTTATATTGAATTTAAATGTTTCCCTCTAATTATATTCGTTATGAGATTTAACTTTTGTTACTATTTCAAACCCTCTTCATTTTTCTTTACTTCGGTCAAAATTAGTTTTTTAAAAAAATTTCAAATTTGCCACATAAAATTTACAGTGTAGGAACGCTGATCTAGTACACCTCAACGGTGTACTAGATTGACAAATGGAATGGAATTGAGCGGATGGATTGACATCTAAGTCAATTTGTCGTATCCGGGGTGGTTTAGTTGCGAGTGGATGCAAAATAATCGAACAGTCGGTAATAGTGTTGGATGTTGTGACCTTCTTTAATAGGGGAAACAACGCTTCCAAGGGGAAAATCTTTGCAAAGATAAGATCGAGGATAGGTGAGTTAGTGCGAAGAAAAGCCTTCATCTTAGTCGAGAGAAAAATAACTGTATAAGTGATTGTTTGTTTGCAGTGGTGGAGTGTTGTATCGATTGGTCTCGAATCGATTTGTTGAAGTTTAGAGCGCATTTTCCGACGAAGAAAAAGTAACGGGGTGCAGTGATCGGAATAGCGGTGGCTAGTTAACACCTGAATGAAATCGATAAGAATTGTTTGCTGCCGATAGAAGGAGTTCTGCAGCAGCCGCAATAGTGGGTATAACATCGAAGGACATCGAGACCCAGAAACGTCAACGTATACACCAGCGAGTGCGGCAGCGTTATCGACAGGCACAGGTTCTACCAATGCTATCTCTGCTAATGGTGAACTCTCGTCCACGTAATTGCCACTGTCGAATATATCATCAGCGCCAATCCCACATCAAAGTCTTGAACAGCATTGGCAATTATTGGGAGATATTTAAACAAAGAAACACACCTTTCGGTTTGGACAGTCCTGGTGGAAACTCCCGCAGATATTAAGTTCTGCCACGAGATAAGTAGATGCATATTCTTAGTTTAGTTCGATGAATGAAAGAAAATTGCTGCATGCATGTATTCAATATCTTTTAAAATTAACATGTCCTTTTTTCAAGGTCTTGCATTATATTTTACTGTCTGCATCAAGACTGAAAACAAATACGAGTTTTAATGTATTTGAGAAATAAGTTGCTAGCTGATGTCTGATTGTATCTGGGTTCGGGATAATTATGAACCATCCATTATGATGTGGACTATTCAACAGAAGATTAGATTACATTAATGTAATGTCCAAAAACTGGAGCAACCCGATAGAAATCACCCAAATCATACTCTGTCTCCCTACATTGTTTTGTAAGGAATAGAACAACTTCAATTAAATCTTCGCATCGATGGCAAGCTCCTCCACTAATATGGGTTAGCCATCGGGCGCGCTCCTCCGTTTTTCGTTGCTTAACAGGCGCTCTTGCTAGGTAGAGTGGCCTTCCGCTTGCATGCCCTTTTATGGTATAGTGTTATGTGATTCCACCCCATAGTATTATAGCATAAATTGGTCACGTTTATATTTCTCTTTTTTTTTTTTTTGTTTTGTGGTAGGGAGGTGAAGGCATTTACGCCCGCCGAGTCTAGCAGTGTGGGACTCCCATGGAGGATACCCTTGGACTACCCAGTAAACCCCTCCCCTGTCAATCTGAGAACCTAGCCTGGAACCGTTTGACACATTACTTCGGGCCAGGTCTCGTTTTGTTACGCCGTGGGCGCCTTCAAGCTGTGGAGTCCCTTTCCTAGCGGGAGGGGAGAGGGGAAGAGGAAATGCCAGAAGAGCGATCCCCCAGCCCCAGCACCTCCGGCTGCTGCGAGTCCCTTTTATCTTTTAGGACTGCCCGAGCATAATGTGCCACCTGGTTCCATTTGTCAACCGATTCGAGCATCACCGCGACTATATTATCCGGGGTGAGCTCTCCCGTCTCCCTGTAGAGATCCCTTCGCAGCCTGGCCCATTTGGTACACGCAAAAAATGTGTGACAGGCATTGTCCTCCTCTCCTGGGCAAAACCGACAATCGGGAGACCGTGACTTACCGATCTTGTGCAGGTAAGACTGAAAACACCCGTGCCCGCTCAAAAGCTGGGTCAGATAGAAGTCAGTCTCACCATGCCTTCGATTTAGCCACGGTCTCACATCCGGGATGAGGCGCGCAGTCCACCTTCCCTTCGTGCAATTCCTCCAAGACTGCTGCCAATCGTTGAGCGAGCGTTGTCTCTCCTCGCGGACAACCATCTCCCTCGCATCCTCGTTTTGGCGCAGGTAAATAGTGCGGCGCTCTCTAGCAAGGAGGGCGACAGGTATCACGCCTGCAATCACTCTCACCGCCGAGTCGGAGACTGTTGGATACGAAGATGCAATTCTCAGTGCTCCTCTTCTCTGTACCTGTGCCAATCGTTTTTGGTATACCTCCTTGCTGAGAGCGTCGCCCCATACCTCTGCTCCGTACAGTAGCACTGACCTTACAGCACTCATCAAGAGGCGTCTTCTTGATGGGCTGGGTCCCCCTACACTGGCCATAAGTCGACTCAGGGCCGATATTCCCGAAGCACCCTTCTCAGCCGTTGCCCTGATTTGCTCAGAGAAACTCATCTTCGAGTCGGTCAGTAGCCCCAGGTACTTCACCGCTGGCTTCGATTCGATCTATATATCTCCAATACTGATCATCCTTACTCTAGGGATTCTCTTTTTTGTCAAGATGACCACTTCGGTTTTCTCCAGTGCTAAACTGAGCCCGCGAGCAGTCATCCAGACCCTCACTCGGCGCATTAGCATACCTAGCCTAAGTCGCGCTTGTTCAACGGTGCGTCCAGCGACCAGAGCCGCAACATCATCCGCATAGCCGATCAAGAGCGACTCATCTGGCATCTCAAGTCTCAGTAGCCCGTCGTAAGACACGTTCCACAGGTCCGGACCAAGGATAGATCCCTGGGCAACACCCGATGTAATTTCCATCCTTCGTTGGCCCTGTGTCGTGTCGTAGAGCAGGCTTTGGTCCTTCAGGTAGTTCCTCAAAAGCCGCATTAGATATTATGGAACTTGAAAAGAGTTTTCCAGCGTGTCCAGAATATCCACCCATCTAGCGGAGTTGAAGGCATTCCTGACGTCGAATGTCACCAACAGGACGATCCGCCGCTTGGTGCGACTATATGCCTCTGCCTTTTGGACCGCGTTCACCACCTCTGCAATCGCATCAATGGTAGAACGTCCTGCTCTAAAGCCGTACTGCCGAGGAGATACGTCCCAGCAGCACGAATCGCGTCAGTGAGTCTTCCCTTGATGAGTTTCTCTAGCACTTTCCCAGCCGTGTCTAGCATGCATAACGGGCGGTATGCAGACGGCGATTCGGGATTTCCCTTCCCCTTGCTGACCAGCACGAGCCTCGCCACCTTCCATCGTACCGGGAAAACCCCGTCCCGTAGGCAAGCGTTGAATGTGCTGAGCAGCAAGTCAGGACAATGGTGATAGACGAGCTGCAAAACCTCAGCTGGAACACCATCTGGACCTGGAGCCTTCCTCGCTTTCAGGGAGAGGACTGCCTCCTCCAGTTCCAGCACTCGACTGCTGTTTCACCATGGACAGCGTCAACACGGACGGAAAACCCCATCCCGTAGGCAAGCGTTGAATGTACTGAGCAGCAAGTCAGGACAATGGTGATAGACGAGCTGCAAAACCTCAGCTGGGACACCATCTGGACCTGGAGCCTTCCTCGCTTTCAGGGAGAGGACTGCCTCCTCCAGTTCCAGCATTCGACTGCTGCGGGGAAGAGTCCCGGTACTATCGCGTCCATCTTTTCCGCGTCATGTATACAAGGCTTCCGTAGGGCACCAAGTTTCCCCATGACCAGCTTGTAGCCAAGGCCCCACGGATCCCTATTTACATCGTCCACGAGGTCTTGCCAGCATCGGGCCTTGCTCTTGTTAATAAGCCTGCGAAGATATTTCCTGCCGGACCTGTATGCTGCTAGCCTAGTGTCTGCCTCCTCCCGTGTTCGCGCCCGCTGGGCCTCTTGCCCAAGTTTGTAACACTCGCTTCTTTGTTCGGTGATCTCGTTTGACCACCAGTATACTGGAGGCTTACCGTGTCGGGGTCTCCGACGGGGCATGGAAGACTCGCAAGCAGCTATGATGGTACTCATAGTTGAGTTCGCCAAGTCTTTGGCTGTAGGCCCTCCACTCCCTGGCAGAGCTCCCAGCAACGGTGCGCCTGCCATAAGCGCGTCAGCGAACCTCTCAACGTCCATCCTCCCAGTCCTCCATCCGAGGATTCAAGTTTGGGCATATGCACGCAGAGTGGCACTGTCTTGAATCTCAACCGCTATATACTGGTGATCACTAGCCGAGTAGTCCTCTAGTACTCGCCAGTTGTGTACTCTAGGTACCAGGGACTCCGAAGCGAGTGTCACATCGGGTATGGTTCCTACGCAACCCCAGCGGCGGAAAGTAGGGGTGTTACCAGTATTTAGGACAAAAAGCGCTGTTTTGGCCGCCATGTCCAAGATTTGCTTTCCCCTTGGGTCGGATTGTGGCATACCCCATTCAATGGCTCTAGCGTTGAAGTCTCCCCCGACCAGCATGTGGCCCTCTGTGTTCGAGACAGCGTCCTCCAGGGCATCGAGTTTGGTTCGAAAAGATCGCATTGCCTCGTTAGGCGTCAGATAAACACTGAAATATGTTATCCCTGAACACCGCACCCACACAAAACCATCCCCGCGTCCATGGCCCTGCACCTGAAGGCGGGCGCTGTCTCGAACCCAGATGGCTGAGGTACCAGATTTGTCAGGGTACCACGCTTGCGAGTCCTTGTTATGGTGTTGCTCGCTCAGCAACAGGAGGTCAGCTTTCTTATCCCTCGCAAACTGCTCAAGTAGGTCCTGGGCGTTTGTGCTTCGGTGCAAATTGACCTGCAGGATACGGATCATTTGAGTATTGATTTGGCTTTAGTTAGGGTCTCCTTGAAAACCCAGCATCTCCCTGTCCTCGGCTCATGTTTGAGGTCGCCGGGTGCTAGCTTAGCATCCTTGCAAAGAATGCATTTTGCCTCGTTCGTGCACTCCTTCCTTTTGTGCCCCGTTTCACCACATTTGTAGCACAGAGATCTCCTGTCGGGTCCCCTACAGCCATACGCGGTGTGTCCGTATTTGAAGCATCTGAAGCAGCGAATAGGGATCGCTCTTCTCCGTACTCTGCAGATCACCCAACCTATCTTAATTTTGCCCTTCGCCAGGATTTGCTGGGCGTCTTTATCAGCTAGTTCGACAATAGCCATGCGTTGCCCCCTTGTGTTTTCACGCGTCAATCTTGCCTTGACTTCACTTAAGCTGGGGAACTCCCTCCTGATGGCATCCTCTACTTCAGCTTTGTCCGTGACGCAGTCGAGGTCCCTGATTTCCAGGGTGGCCATTGGTTCGAGCGAGGCAACCGTTGCCGCATCTCCAAGAACCTTTTGAAGCGCGTCACGGAATGCATCTTTGTTTGTGGCCTCTGGCCCGAATTCCACCAGCAGGCCACCGGTCCGGGTTGGTTGAACTGCTTTAATGGCAGTTTTGGTGTCGTCTGGCTTGACCACTCCTTTAATTTCACGGAGGACATCTGCGTAGGTTCAGCCCTTAGTGGGTTTAATAAGCAGTGCCTCTCGCAAGGGTTTGCGCCGCGGTTCACTTTTTGTTTTCTGCGGGATATCGGGTGGATGAGCTCTTTGTCTGTTTTTTCTAGGAGTAGCTTTTTGGCCGCTTTTTTCGCTGCCTTGTTTCGCACCACATGAAACTCCTCGCCTGGAGTGTCAACTTCGTTTATGGTCTCGTCCTTCCTCCTTTTCTCACGGTCGCCTTCAATTGGGCTACCGGGCATTCTTTTGCTGCTGCTAAGACCCACTGATGCCTCGAGGGAGAGCGTGTCTTTTTGGTGCTTTTCGGTTGCAAGCCACCTCCACCTGTAGTGCGTTATGCGATCAAAAAGCTCCTCCAGTTCAAGAATGCCATTCTTGACACAATTGCCTATGTTTTACTGCACTTCGCAGGCAGCCCTCAGTTGTTTGACGATAGTACCCGCTTTCCGAGTAAGCCGCTCCTCTTCGGCGCGGTCAAGGGCAATTGTGTTATTTGGCGCCACCTCTTGCGAGAGGCCCCCGTTTCCTAGCCCTTTTGCTTCTATCGCTTGGGTCGCGTTTGAAGTGGCGTCGGCCAACGGCAAAACTTCTCCCTCCCCCAGTCTTACACTGGCCTCTGTTGGTGTCGCAGCTTGATTCGGATTGTGTACGTCTTGCACTAGACGCTCCGGGGTGCGCATAGTCCTTCTACTGCGCCCAAAGGCCGCAATGATGCCAGGTTGCACAACGCACTCTGCCTTCTTTCGTTCGTTAGTCCGTCTGTGGTCTGTCTCCGATAATTTAACCTGTGATGTTGACTTTGACAGTGTTTCTGGGGTTTGCTGCCTCCCCCGCAATCGGTGACTTGCTTTATCGGTGTTCTTGCCAACAGCGGTTTTTGCCTGAAAGGGTTCTCCGTGCTAGCGTCCTGTTTGCTTGTAGTTATATCTGTTACAGAAGCCAAGTTCATCACTTCTATAACATTGCAGTCGCTGGATGACGACGGCCGGGAGCCTGCTCGCTCACTACCCTCTGCCGCCGGTACTGGGGATCCGACCCCCTGCACCGTAATTTGGTTCCCCTTGTGGACCTGCATGATTTGGTTTTCTGTCTGGGTTTCCGTTCCCATAGCATTTTACCTACTGCCAGGATATATGGATAATTGATGACGCCATATATTTCGTCATGTCACAGTGAAGATCATTGACACTCAGGTATTTGTCCTGAGACTCTCCCTTCACTGCCGACCATTGTCCGCGGCTGCTTATTGGTTATTCGCAGCGAATATTTCGAGAAAGGTCTTCCCCTATCCGCAACCCTGGGGACGCGTTTGGTTCCCCGGTCTGAGGGCACTATCGATAAATCGATAACCAAATTTCAAAACAGGTCTTAGACTGACACTTTTTGCTTCGTGGGGTGCAGAGGGAGGGGAAATACACGGAAAATTTGTGCTCCCTCCCTCCCTCGCGACTAGACACCTGTGATTAGAAGAATCTGAAAAAATTATGGAGTAAGGTGTTTATGAGCACAACAACAACAAATACCTTAGAAGTCAAACTTCGCTCAACTTTATAATAGCATGATCTTCGAAATAAATTTTCCCCTATATAATCGTATGGGTATCGTATCGGATATTTAAGTAATCTTCAAAAAGGTCCTTATACTCAGCAAGCTTGATAAAAATCGAATGATATACACGGAAGTTATAGCCATTTGAAATTTCTCACATTACAACAACAATAACACATGATTTTCGTATTTTATGGACTTTCCATCGAATCAGTCACTGCACTTTTGATTTGATCTTCTCGAAATTTTTAAATAAAGTTAATAACAATAATATTGTAAAGAATTCAAGATTTGAGTGATTTTATTTGGCTTGCAATAAAATGGCGACCGTTGAAAATAGAAGGACATTGGATTTTCTTTGATGGGTGCACATCTCTTTGACTTGTTTCTTGTCTTCATTCGTTGCTGGTGACTGCATTTCTGAGAAATCATATACAAAACACTTCTGACATGAGCGTAGGTCTGTCTACTCAACTTGTTTGGGCATAGGATTAGAAATCTTGAAGAGCCGTGGATACCTAACATAATGTGAATGATATAGCTTAATGGGCGGGGTATGAGATATGCATATTTTAGTGAAAATGTGCACATCTTAGTCGAGATAAAAATGGCTGCCGTGTACCTGGCAAAAAGAATTCTTCTTCTTCTTCGTAGCATTACAGCCCCTCTCGGGCCTTCGCTTCCTGCAAATAGCGCCTCCAACTGTCTCGGTCCATTGATTGCGTTCTCCAATTTCGAAATCCGAGCAGCAATGAACTGTCTTCGTCGACCGAGTCAGACCAGCATTTCCACGGCTTCCCCACTGGTCTCCGGCCTTCAGTTCTTCCTACGAATACCTTTTTGGGTATCCGTTGTTCATCCATACGATTCATGTGGCCAGACCATTGCAGCTTCCGCAGCCTGACAATTGTTGAGACCTCAGACTTGCCAAAAATTTCATACAGCTCGTGGTTGTATCGAATTCGCCATTGGTCCCCGTTTACCTTCGCTCCGATCAATCACCTCAGGACCCGTCGCTCAAAGGCGTTCAATATATTTGCGGATGCTTGGGTTAGGGTCCATGTTTTACACCCATAGCACAATACAGGTCTTATCACAGATTTTTATATTGGGAGTTTGTTTTCCTGTGTATGCAGCTGTTCTTCAAGATCGTCAAAACTGAGTTAAATATTTTATTTGTGAGCTGTATTCTTCGGCGTATTTCGTCTCTTTCACTACTGGTTCTCGTTATTTTGGCGCTTAGATACACAAATTCGCTCACATTTGCGGTATTGTATTCGCCAAGATATTTTGGGTGCTTGACGTATTTTTCCTCAACTGCGTCATGAGCAGTGATGCGTCATGAGTAGTTTGAAGATGTTAATGTAGTTACAAACCTTATTAGCGATTGGAAAATATCGGAAACAGAAAGCAAAGAAAACTTACCTGTAACTGTAGTGAATATTATAACAAAGTCAACAAAATAAACAAAACAAACTGTCACTGCTGATAGCTGGATTTGCCAACGCCATACCAACCAAGTGGGGAGCTGATCGCGGCTTGTGAACGTCAACACTGGACGCAATGGAAACACTTTAGGGGCCACTTTTGGAACGCTTGTGCTATGTCTCCACAAAGGAAGGTCAATCATCTAGGATAATGCAACGGAAGAAACGGTGGATACGACGAAGGTGAAATGGAAGCTGGAGTAAGTGTTTGAGGTTCTTTTGGTAGTTCGACATCAGCGATAGCGGATCTCTCGCAAAAAGTTTTGGAAGCGACACTGTAATGATTTTTTCTTCCATAACGTTCATTCGAGATTTTCTGAAGGAAATCTAAACCAACCTCAAATCGGTTAAAGACGTGAAATCTTGGTACGCACCAATGGATTGTACTCTACAGATTGGTTAATCGGTGCACCTTTAGTCTACTCCAAGGTGACGGCTTGCAGGCTAGCTAGTTCGAAGGTCTTACGTGAGTAGACTAACTCCGGATACAAATTCTCAGCCACCGAGTCAAACGCCCGTTTGAAATGCGTTCCAAGGATTTTCAAAAAAAAAATTTTTGTCATAACTTGAAACCTGCCTCCACGAGGCTTTCCATCACTCCCAAACAACTAAAGTCAAATCCGTGCATTCCAGATCTCAATACCAACGCGGTGTCAGACATAAGCTATTCTAATTCTAACTAAAATATTCTACGCTAATAAAAAAAGACGGACACAAATTATGGCGCCCCGTTACCAAACCAAACATCCGAGTCGACCAGTCACATATTGATATGGAAACCCCACTCTTTACCGCATACCTACCTTCCGTTTCCATTTCCCGCTGAATAGAAACTATAACTACTGCTATTCAAATTAAAGTATCTTGAAAATTTGCAACAATCGAAGTTTAGTTTTTGTCTTTATATTGAGTGGTAATTTATGTGCTTAAGAAATGAAATTGTTAAATTCATTTGCTTATTTGTGTTTACGTGTGTTAACTGAGGAAAAAAACTTTAATACTAATCACAAAACTTTACTAAATTAAATAAATCTATGAATGTATCTAGGGTATTTCATCGGTCATACTTGTGTTTCTTACATTTTAAACATGTCAGGATATTATAGCAATTTTCGATGAAACGATATTAATCACTCAAGTCGCAGTACGATCAGTAAAATTAAGGCATATTTAAATGTCTATAAAATTTGTGAAAAACTTTACACAATGTATTCGTACATAAAGTATAAAAAGGATTGTTTGTAATCGCGTGTATATAATAACCAAAATGTAACGGATTGGTAGGGATTCATTTTCTATTGTACGAAATTGGTAAATTTTAGTTCAATTGAATTGGTTCGATTTGATTTCATACATATTTGTAGCTGCATGTTAAGAACTTGCTGCTCAGCACATTGAACGCTTGCCTACGGGACGGGCTTTCCCGCTGATTGGCAAGGAGAAAGGAAATCCTGAATCATCTTCTGCATACCGCTCGTTATGCATACTAGTCACGGCTGGGAAAGTGCTTGAGAAACTCAAAAAGAGAAAACTCACTGACGCGATACGTGCCACTGGGGACCTATCTCCTCGACAGTATGGCTTTAGAGCATGATATTCTACCATTGGTGCGATTGCAGAGGTGGTGAGCGCGGTCCGGAAGATAGAGGCATATAGTCGCACCAAGCGCTGGATCGTCCTATTGGTGACACTCGATGTTAGAAATACCTTCAACTCCGCTAGGTGGGTGGATATTCCAGATACGCTAGAAAAGCCTTTTCATGTTCCAGAATACCTAATGCTGCTTTTGAGGAACTACCTAAAGGACCGAAGCCTGCTCTGCGGCACGACACAGGGCCAATGAAAGATGGAAATTACATCGGTTGTTGCCCAGGGATCTATCCTTGGTCCAGACCTATGGAATGTATCTTACGATGGCCTACAAAGACTGGAGATACCAGATGAGTCACACTTGATCAGCTATGCGGATGATGTTGCGGCTCTGGTCACTGGATGCACCGTTGAAAAAGCGCTACTTAGGCTAGGTATGCTAATGCGCTGAGTAAGGGACTGGATGACTGCTTGCGGGTTCAGTTTAGCACTGGAGAAAACCGAAGTGGTCATCTTGACAAAAAAGAGAATCCTTACTCTAGGTAAGGATGATCAGTGTTGGAGACGTACTAATCGAATCGAAGTCAACGGTGAAGTACCTGGGGTAACTGATCGACTCGAAGATGAGTTTCTCTGAGCAAATCAGGGCAACGTCTAAGAAAGCTGCTTCTGGAGTATCGGCTCTGAATCGACTTATGGCCAACGTAGGGGGACCCAGCCCATCAAGAAAACGCCTCTTGATGAATGCTGTATGGTCAGTGCTACTGTACGGAGCAGAAATATGAGGCGACGCTCTCAGTAAGGAGGTATACCGAAAACGTTTGGCACAGATACAGAGAAGAGGAGTACTGAAGATTGCATCTTCGTATTAGACAGTCTCTGATATGGTAGTCAGAGTTACTGGAGGCGTGATAACTGTTGCCCTCCTTACGAGAGAGTGGCACGCTATTTACCTGCGTCGAAACGAAATGGAGAAAGATGACAGCGCTCATTCAAAGATTAGCAGCAGTCTTGGGTGGATTGCGCGAAGGGAAGGTGGACTGAGAGCCTCATTCCGATTATGAGACCATGGCTAAATCGAAGGCATGTTCAGACTGACGCAGCTTTTGAGTGGGCATGGGTGTTTTCAGTCTTACCTGCACAAAATTGGTCAGTCAGTCAGCTCTGCATTCATAAAGTGCTAGTCAAACCTATGCTCTTATATGGAAGGGAAACATGGACCCTGGCGAACGAACCCAAAAAGGCAGTAGACGTATTTGAACACATAGTGCTCTGGAAAATTTACGGCCCAGTGAAACAGGGAACAGAGTGGAGAATTTGTTACAGCGATGAGTTGCATGAACTTTTTGACAATCCACCTTTTTCCTCTTGCGTAAAATTACATAAATTATAATGGGTGGGCTATGTAGAAAGAATGGAAGCAAACCGGGTACTCACAAGAAGATTGACAGGTAGAGCGCAAGGTAGACGTCTAGCGGATAGACCGAGGACTCAATGTGAGGACTTAATAGAAGCTGTCAAAAAATCCATGTTGGAAGTGAACAACTGGCGGAGAAGGTTGCGGAGCTGCGATAATTGGAGGAGGTGAAGAGCAGGCTTGGGCTGTCACGCCGTAGATAATGATAATGAACAGTGAAATTATATTGGATTATGACCTTTACGGAGGTTAAAAATGGTGGTAATTGAATTGGATGGTGCATTTCCCGGATTTTGGGTCGGAATTGTTAATCCGACAGAGAGGAAGTAAAATTGGTGAGTTTGTTCTGTATTTCAGTAGTACTGTGTTTCAGCTTTAGAGTACAGGTAGATCAATTGATCATTATATGTCATGCGAGAAGTGCATAGCTGGTGAAAAGCGTCACTCTTTCCTCTTCATTACTCGTTGCTTAATCTGCGGAACGGCAAAACAAGCAGGGAGTTGGGACTTGGCGAGTCGCAGTCTCGCTCGACAACTCGCAGGGCATCATTGAGAGCGAGTGATGCCCCACACGCCAGCACCGGGAAGTCCCGCCAGAACCATCCACCTTTAGGTGCGGAACGATTCCATGGATTACAGGGCTTCAGTGAGAAGCATGATATTAGGCTTTTGCTTAACAATAAATTTAAGAAGATAGCCACGTTGATGTAGAGCAACAACGGAGTTGACGGAAGCTTGTCCAATAGTAGGCCGACTAATACATATGCAAATTGCTACCATATGACTTCTTATCTTACGTAAGCTTTGGACGATGCCCATCCATAGGAATGTGGCTGAATGGCAAGTTATTTTGAGACATTTAAAAGATCTAAACGTTCAAAAATGAAGTTGATTTCGAATCATGTTTATTGATTCTTTTAGATAAAGAATTGAGTTGTTGGTAGGTTTTAAGAAGCAGCTCATTATTGCCACTTACGTTATTTACAGCATTGTCTTCTAGTCCTCTAGCGGCCAATGCAAATGATACCCCGGGCTTGATCAAGTGGAGAGGAATCACACTGTAGTGTGCTTGCGTTTGCTTTGTCATGAATTAAACTTTTACGCTTTGATATTGTAGGCATCATTAATATGATGCTGGATGACCAAATACACTGTAGTGGACGTAGTAGAATTTGTCTTTACACTCCATCTGATCCAACTCACCCTCATCGGGGCATGAATTTTTTTGGATTTTACGCACCTATAATGAATGGCGCAGTTGACAGCCAAATAGCCACATTATCGACACCGGTAACAGTGGGTGACTTCTCTTTTCTGGAGGCGTTCTACTTCAGCACTCTGAAATTCGAGTACCAAGTACCCTTCAACACTTGGACTGCTTTTATCAGAAATTTGTACTAAATAAACTGGTACATTTTTCTTTACTATGGTCGAACTCCTTGTTGCAAAACTTTTGACTTAAATAAATTCAATTTCTGGTGTAGCTTCATTGAGCACTTGAAAGAAATCTACCGCGTCCTCTCCACAGTCCAGACGCTTCAACAGAAAGGTTTGATTTTTTTCGCTTTTTGCGACCTCCCCAAAATTCAGACCATTTTTGGCTGACTTGACCAACGAGTGATTTCATTTTAAATGTTAATTTCTTTGCATTTATTCTTTTGATTTCGTAATTGCTTGGTTTATTTTCAGCTCCCAATGGTCGAGCCATATCTCTTCCACCTTGTCCGAATGCATTGATTGGTGGAACGTTTTCTGCCTTGTTGCTTGCTTTTTCCCGAGGAGCCAGCAAAACTGCGAGTTGGTTTCTTCTCCTTGTTTTTATTTTTAAAATATAGTCATTTGAAAAGTTTCTGGCCTTACCGGCAAAATGTCATGGTACATTCAAGTTCTCTTGCCAACTAATAGATGGCCTTTACGTTTATATGCCATAAAAATTTCCGATGAGTACAAAAAACAAAGTTGACAGGTGACGTTTGTTAAGAACAATGGATAAAATTGAGTATCGCGCGGTGATAAAGTACCCCTTGAAAGGCCAAAAAATTCGGGAAGTGAAAGAAGAGTTAGACTCCGTCCGTGTATGGTGAATCGTCGCCCTCATTTACCACCATGAAAGATTGGAAATCCGAGTTCAGACGCGGTGGTACAAGCATTTTTGACGATGAACGTTCTGGACGTCCAGAAATTATTTCAATGGAAGATACCATCAGTTTAGTGCACACAACCGTAATGGAAGATCACTGATTTGCTATTAAGGAAGTGGCGAAGGAGAATGTGCTGTTTCATCAAAACGATGCACGAGTCCACACATGCATGGCCGCAATGGTGAAATTGGACGAATTGAAGTTTGAATTGCTTCAAAACCAGATCTAGGTCCGAGTGACTTTTTTTTGTTCCCCAATTTGAAAAATTTCTGGATGGGAAAAAATATGGGTCAAATACCGAGGTTGAAGAGGCAGTAAACCCGTATTTTTCAGGTTTACATAAAGATTTTTTTCTGATGGCCTTAAGGGTTGGGAAAAGCGTTTGACTTGCGTGGGAACTTTGTCGAGAAATAAATTTTTGTTTGGCTTGAATTATGTGTTTTTCTTTAAAAGCCCGAAAACTTTTCAAATGAATCTGAAATAAAGTGTACAATACCATCTTTATTAGAATTACTTTCGATATCTTCTTCAATTCCATTTCTTTTGCCAGTCCTTCCAGCGCTTCAAAATAGTTTTGAGTGCCATTAGTGCCGCCACCACTTAAGACTTCTTCCAGAATCATTTAATTCACATTTATCTTAACTTTTATTTCCTGTTGGACTTGTTTTTGCCACTGCGACTTTTGAATCTTCACCCCTTTCTTGACTAGCTTTTAAAGGGGCTTGTAATGATTTTAAGTCTACGTCCGTACGCGGAACCGACCTCTCATCGGTTCTAGAAGTTAAGTCTGAGTAGTGCCAACGGATGGTACCCACCGGTCAACGAATTCGTGCACTGTAATCCATTCACGCGGTGGCTGCTTGTCGGCCAGCTAGATCGGAGAGGATTTCGGTCGCGGGTCTCCGAATGGATTACGCTCATCTACAATCTTCAGCCACCAATACATGCCCGTTTTCAAACGCGTCACAAAACAAAACCATACGGAGAGGAAACCTACAATACGTTACTCCGTATTTCTTCCTATAACCAGTCAAAGGACAAAGATCTAATCTTTACTTCGCGTTCCCGAATTTCCGACGCGGTACCGAAAAATATGCTACGCTAACTCAACCCGACGAAAGCTACGCTAATAAAAAGGCAAAACAACAAAGGTACCGCGTACCGCGCGCGACGCGAAACCGACCTCAGCGGATTTTCTTAAACCCTACCCTCGCGACGGCATACCTACCCTGCACTTTATTTCCCGCTGAAAGGAAAAACCACTGGAAAGGAAAGTCGTGTTTTTAATTAGCAATTCATTTTGTTATTTATTGATTCCATTTCATTCAAATCTTAGACCGACATTTGGTTCAATATATGCAGCGCAAAAAGGAAATTTAAATGTATTCTCGTTAAATTTTCGCTTCAACAAAATAGGCTTTGTTCTTATTCGCTCACAAATTTTGCTTATTCTTTAATTTATCAATTTTCTTATTTAAAATTTCTAATTTGTTTTTCCTGCGATGAAATTTTATAATCTGTTGCATTCGAATTATAAATAACCAAAAGATTCTGGTTTGAGGACAATTTTGCTAAAAATATCTTGGATACCAATTAAATGTTTCTATCAACTGCCTCCAGTTCCAATTGGCTTTAAATTCTTACTTGAAAAGAGGGTGTGATATACCCCTGTAAATTATCTCTAGATTTATATGCAGAACCTACCACCTAATGAAGTCTCAACTAGTTATTTATTTAAAATACGCGTTGCTCCTATCCTTTGCTTGTATTAATTGGTAGTACATACATTTTCCAATTTTTATTAATTTTGATGTTTTGTAAATGTCACTTCAATTCGCTGGTTGTTTAAGGTTCATATTTTTTTCTTCTTATTAACAGCGAAATTTAAACTTTACTATCCCCTCAAAACAATACTATATGAGAAAATGATATCTTATTCAAAATACGAGTAGATAGTTGCATGCTAATAATTCATTTGAAGTTGTTAGATACAGCAAGCTCAGTATCCCGTTTTCATTACTATGGGTTTCTTTAGTTTTGATTCGCTATATTCGAGGAATCATCCTTCATTATTTTTATCGTATTTATTTCCTTTTGTTGTTCAATTAATTTACCAGAGGGTGGTTACATGCAGAAACTAAAACCCAAAGGAATACTAAAACATGCTTTAGTAAAAAGTGATTAGAGTGCACCCAATCAATTTCAGCATTTCTAAACAAATATGTACTGTCTACAATGTATACGAATATATATGTACCCTCACGTATATATTAAGACAGTTAAGACGCAAAAATTTTTCTCGAATATTGGAAAAATATTTTAACCTATTGTTATTCGAATTTTATGTAATAATGTCTTATAATTTTTTTTCTCATTCTATCTCTCTATCTAAGGCCAATTGATTCAAGCTACTATATTCTTAGTCTTATCGTATCCATCTTATATGATGGTCATGTAATACACTAAAAATTTAAAGAAATGGTAAATGTGATACGTTATGCAAAAACTAAAATTGAAATTTTATTTGGTCAAATCAACGAATAAAATGAACTTATCTAATGTACAATATATCATCATCGATTCTTCCACTAATGTATCAATATAGATAGGGGTTTAAAATCATCTCTGAAGTGGGAATTGATATAGTCGTATGTTTTAATATTTTACCGACAGGACTAATCCACAATTCGATAGCCAATTGATAGTTGTGAACATGAGAGTTATTCATTCCAAAATCTACTTAAATGTACTAGTCTCGTAAAATTTTAATAAAAAAAAGCTATTCTAACGTTAATCAACTTATAACTCATCCTCGCCAGTTTAGAAAATATTAGCTACGACCCAACATTTTCTCTATCGTTGCCATTCAAAGTCTGCTTTTACTTTTCACGTCTTATCTTACATTTGATAAGGTCAAGAGGTTTCTTCAAACATACACAATCATTTCAACATTGTCAACTGCGGCATAGTTTGAAATATGCATGATAACTTTATTCCATTCTCATTTAAATGGGCCTAATTTGCCTACAAATGCTGCTGATCAAGTTATCGGTAATGCTTACTTACTCTTCTTTCATCAGCGGGTTATTAGTGATGGCAAGTTGATCGTTCGTCGGTCCTCAATCCTGGCTTGTTGTGGTCTGATTAATCACATGCAAAAATCATGCTGTGTACAGTCAATGCCAAGTTTACATCTACACTTTAATTTGCGGGATTCTCTAGTGGAGTTTGATGTCTGAAGCCGGTTTCCAAATACTACTGCATAGCAATATCTCCTTAACATGCGCTCATGATTGGCGAACGCCGTGTTGGCTTTTCCATAAGGTTTTATTCCTCCCAGCCGACGATGATGAAAGACAAATGATAAAAATGAATTCACCAGTGAAAATTGGATGATGAGAGTTGAATCTAAAGAGTGATTCTTCGTTGACTCCTCCCTGCTGCTATTTTTCACCCTCTACAAGGTCGGGGTTATGTCTACTTCACTACTAGCAACAACATAGACAGCACGCAACTCGGATGGCAACGTAACGACACCTGACGATCGCAACGTCTCGCGGCAGTCCTTCTCGACGGCACTCACCAATCCCACACTCCCGCCATGTGGCTGTCACTTCATGTAAATGTATTCCACTAATATACTCAAGAGTCCGAGGAATTCTTCCAAGTGATCTCCTTTTCAGGGCACCCCAATTTAACAAACGCGCATTGTGTAGCGTGTTTCTGATGTTCCATCCACAGATCGTCATTCGCTTCCCATCCATCCGGAGTTTTGTCGCAAATAAAACACGCAGCCGTTTCCGTTTCACGTTCTCTGCATGGATTGATTGAAGATATCCGCGGTTAGTTTAACCATTACAATTCCAATTTGTAGGAAAGTTCTTCTTCCTGTTAATTTTAAACCTTTTTGATGCTTGTGGGCACCGTTTTGGCTGCATATACCGTATTAGAAGCGGCGCTCGGTGATCTGTCTGGATTAGCCTGCCCACGAATATTCTCACCCACATTCAAGTTGTACACTGGGTTCGGGCAATAAATGGGAAGTGTATTATACTGTATGACGTCGGTATACTCCGGGACTTCTTCATGGGTGACGGCCACTATGTCCACACTTTACTCCCATGTGGCTGTCAAATCCTCTTGACATCTCACGACAAAATTGACGTGGGATGTGCGCTCGTCGCAACCAACGTGAAATGACAAGCCACCTAGCAGCAAAGTGTGTTAGTAGCGGTCGCCAGCGGCGTCGCATGATTCATTACAGACTATATCCGTAGCTTCAGCTCATTGTTTTCTTTGCGTTGTTTAATCATTTCTTTATTATTTGCTA
This sequence comes from Odontomyia ornata, assembly GCA_963969285.1. Classification (NCBI taxonomy): domain Eukaryota; kingdom Metazoa; phylum Arthropoda; class Insecta; order Diptera; family Stratiomyidae; genus Odontomyia; species Odontomyia ornata. The sequence goes on along the minus strand of OZ017739.1, from coordinate 362,944,757 downwards.
TTATTTGTAATTTACATTCGCCATCTGCAGAGTTTTCTCGATCATGCTTTCTTTTGTTGATAGTTGCCACTAGCTTAATATTTGACATTTCCCCAGATTTTCCCAACGGTGGGAAGCCATGGGGTCCTTCATACCAATGGTCCCGAAGTTGTCTTGAGATTCTTCACTTTCCTCTATGTATGTATCGAAGTAAAATTATGATATTTGATATAAATTGCTTGAATCAGTTGCTTCCACGGTATGATAAGCTTTTTCCAATAATAATTAATTTCCAACTGACGTTTTAAAAGTTATTTAATTTTTGAAAAGTAGTGACAGGAGCGAATATAAAATACATCTGTATGCGGCGAATGGTAGATGTCGAGCCCTTTTAGCCTTTATCTGTAATAGAACGAAAGCAATGCTCTTCTCTTAATAAAATCAATTTATTTTTTAAATCAAACAAGTAAGCCAAAAAGTAAATCCTAGTAATACATGCTGGCTTGCACAAATCAAATGGGAGGATTCAGTAAGCATTTTGCCGCCTGGATTTACTCAAATAATATATTTAAAACTTAATCCACGGCCTAATTCCCATCGGCTTTCATTTTCGAGGTATTTATACCTTGCACTACACCTCGAAATAATTAACTAGAAATAGAAAAACCAACGCACACCCATTAAACGCACTCTTTAATTAAGTTATTAAATCCAGCAATCGCACTTAAAGCCCATTTACAGCGACCGTCGCTAACTCTTCCGCTTTCCCCCTCGACAAACCGCAAGACTAACTAAATACTAATCATTTAATATATCATTCAAGCTGTCAATGAATGTAATCTCGGTCGTATTGTGATTAATTGGAATTATCACGCGAAATAGTCAACAAGAGCCCCATTAAGGTCGATGATGGATAACAACAGGTTTTCGAGATTATCTCTCAAGTGGGAGCTTACCGTAATGTTTGTACACAAAATATTTATACTGAACACATTTCTATATGCCCACATGTGTAAACATAAATACGTTTGTCGGATTGTGCACCTTCGAGTGTGTAGGGAGCACATAAAATTCTCCCGCGATAAGCGTAAATGTTGCACTGTGCAGCCGCGGAATTATTTAATGGTGATAACGATAAGTCAGTCACTTGATGTCTTATGGAAACCATTCCACGAAAGTTGGATCGAGCTAAAGCCACTAATTCGCAGGTATTTCCCAGATAAGATAACAAATTAGATACTTGGCTAGATGTGAAATTCATGGAAGAGATAGAAACGCTGGTTGATGGTGAGCCGAGCAAGTCTATGCAGGTATTTAGACGGAAGATACAGTCTTCCACAAAAGTCAAGGTACAGTGATAAATATCATGAAAATTGTTTGATATTTTTTTAAAAAAACCTATAGTGATAAAATTTTTTTTGGTATTACTTCAACTATAATCATTACACTTTAAACTCATGTAAAACAAAACGAAAATTCTGTCGTATTAATATATTATTACATATGATGTGTTGGAAAGTCAATGAATGAAGTCCACAAAAGTCATGGTACACCTAAAGAAAAATGATACAAATTGTAATTATAGTCTTGCATAGTTATTTGAATTATACTTTTCTTAATATTTTGTCGGATATCCTTTCATCTGAATTACTGACTTCAGTCTTTTAGGCATAGAATATACCAATTTTTTTAGTAAATTCGCTGCTGATTCTGGCCCACTCCTCCAATATAACATCCTTAAGCTGCGCCTTGCTTGATATCACTCTTTTTCGGATTTTTGTCTCAAGCTCATTCCAAAGATGCTCTATAGGGTTCAAATCAGGGCTTTGAGGCGGTGTAGCAAGCATGCAAGTATTGTACAATAGCCAGATTCGAACTTTATGCGCAGTGTGCTTAGGGTCATTGTCCTGTTGAAACAAGAAATCTCGCATACCTAATTTGGCTGCACTTTGTTTCATGTTGTTTCGTAGAATCTCTAAATAAGAGTTCTGATCCATAGTATTTTCGATGAATGTCAGATTCCCAACTCCAGCAGCAGCCATGCAACCCCAAACCATAACACCACCGCCTCCATGTTTTACTGTTTTAATAGTGTTCTTGGGATTAAATGCTTCTCCTACTTTTCGCCAGACCCTCTTATGCCCATTTACACCAAATATACAAAATTTAGACTCATCCGAAAATAAAACATTATCCCAAAACGTTATTGGTTTGTCAATATATGCTTTTGCAAATGTTATTCTTTTTTGTTTGTTTATGGAACTTACAAGAGGTTTTCTTCTAGGCGTACGAGATGAAAATCCAGCTTCTACGACAGCTCTACGCACAGTTTCTGCGCTAACCTTCTTCTTATCATTAATTCCAAGAACATCGCAGATTTTTCTACAGCTTAGAAATGGATCTTGTTTTACCATTCGCGAAATTTTTCTCTTGTCCTTTGCACTTAGTTTAGATGGACGACCTGTTCGGGGCACATTTTCCACTCTATTTTCCTTCTTAAATCGATTTATCACTTTTTGAATGGTTGACCGACTTCGCAACACTAGTTCAGCTATTTCAGAATATGATTTGCTCTGATTTGAATGCAGATTAATAATTATTTCACGCTCCTTAATACTCAAGTCCTTTCGACTCATTTTTTAAAAATTTTATTAAATAAAAGATACACCACGAATACGGACGCGATATTAAAGACAGCGGCCTACGGTTGTTAACTCACTCTGATAATATGTACTTGGGGGATTCCCCTTTTTACAAATAACAGGGCATTTTCTGCAACTGTACCAAGACTTTTGTGGAGTAGAAAAGAGACATTGCCAACAAAAAATTATTGTCTTCAATGATCATTATTGCCGAATCCCTTTAAATTTATGAAAACTTAAATTCAACAGAACTCGTATTATTACCATGTCATAACTTTTGGTTTTCAAATAAAAATATTGATTCAGTAATACAATTTTCAGTTACCGATTCTCTGTACCTTGACTTTTGTGGAAGACTGTAAGTGGCTTCTACTCTACGAAATAAATTTTCAAGTTGATCCTATCTTTGATAGTATTGCAACAAAAGCTCCACTAAGGAGTGTACTCATAATTTAATTTTCTTCCACTTCATTGCAGTAGTTTCTGAATAAGCCTTGAGTCGCAGTTTGTCACTAGAACCTGACCCGACTCTCTTCTACCTTATCCGGCAGTGAAACCCTTAATTTCCATACTTTGTCGTTCAACTTTTACCACGTAAACCGCAAAAGCAGATTTACTCTTCACCTTGTCGCCCATCCATTCTCCACAAATTCAACTTCAAATTATGTTTAGCGACCACTTCCTTGAACTTATAAAAATTCATTTCACATAAAATAAAGTGAAAAACTTTCGGAAACAGTTTCCTTTTCGCCGAGAAGAACACCAGCAAGAAAAAGGACACGGAAAGATTTCTGTCCATAAGTTATAGCAATTTTCCTCTCATTTTCAAGTTGGAATCTCTCTGCGATAGCGTCAAAATGGCACACTGTTGCCAGGAGGGGGAAGAGTGCAAACTGGTGCGGCGGAGTCGTAGAAAGAGATGACGCTGTAAAATCAGGATACGGCCGACACAGGAACAGAAGAAGAAACACTAAAAGTACAGGTCGGAGACAGAGAATCTGAAAAACTCATAGAAGTAGAGAATTCATTTTGCATAAAATATGATGGCATTTCGGTTCGGTCGTTCTCGCAATCCTCTTTTTACGAGTACTACAGCACCTCCCCCTAGCTAAGGCCAGCTCCACCATCATCACCGGCAGGAAGAACTCCAGCAGTTTTTCCATGAGCTTTTCCATAAAATACGCTTTTCACGTTTAGCCCCAGTGACTCTGTTGCCGGTTTTGCAGGATTTATAAGGAGCAGGTGGAATTTGCCCTGTTCGGGGGGGTGCAGAGCGGATGGTTAAGGATAGAACGACTAAGCTGGAATGATGAAGAATAATTTTAAAATTAGAGGTTTTCCGTTCGCATTATGCCAGTTGAAAGGTTCTTGTTTTTTAAATGAGAGTAATATTCTCGAATCGTGTTATTTTAATTATGGTATTTATGTCAGGATGCTTTTTCAGTTAAAATGAATTGGAATTGTGGACTTTAGTTATTTCTGTGGTTGATTGGAAGGTTAGTTTAAGAAGATTGTGATGGACCTTTTGAAAATTATACTGTGGTAGGTAGACGTTTCTATCGAGTTCAAATAAAAAACATCGGAGAGAAGAACGGGTTTATTGAGAAACGATCTCACTGCGAAAGGAGCTAATTCAATGTATTAGCCAAACAAGAGTTTCAATAAATCTCCAGGCATTCAGTCTTTATTGAAAAAATCAAACATGCTTATTTCTTCTGAAAACTTTATGAGTGTGTAACGACTCTCCGCGCCGTAAACGATTTTTGAATTAGAATGTTGGCTCTGTGTGCCAGCCACGCTGAAGCTGGAGCGCCTGCGCTGTAGTAATTGAGCAGTCCGTACATACGAACTTCTCAACAAATTAAAAGAGAAAATAGCAGAGGCTACGATTGTCGATTACCCATACGAGCCTTAGAGGCCACCGATGTTGAATGGATTAAAACGGCTTAATCGAAAAATCCCATCACTGCCTGTACAAGAATCATACAATGTAGTCCGCAATCGATAGTAACTAGTAGTGGAATGACACATGGACCGAATAACGTGCTGCTTCCGCCTTGAATAACCAATTTATGCCCGGGAATCGTGCTAACAAGTACTGGGATAATTCACAGCAAAACCTGCGGTCAATAAACTCCTGCAAAATTATTGAGGAAGAGCAGCTAGGGTAACGACAGTATACATATACAGTAAAATGCATGTCTTAAATATTTATGCACTCAAGACTTTGGTTAACTTTACGTATCAGTTTCTAATTTTAATTTTTTTGGTAGTCCGTGATATTGCTAAATTTAGAATTTCAGGTAAAAGCTTCTAATATCACTCGTTGCCTTTTTTTAGACTCTGGATGTCATAACGTGAAATCAGTATGTGTCTCAGATTTAGCTAGTTTCCATATGGAAAATAGATAAAGCTGCACAATACTTATATTCTAGATTTAAACGTGATATCAAGATGAATTACGTGCGGGAATTTCGTGCCCCCATCGGACGCGTTCTCAGGTGGCAGATAGAGGGTGCCCTAATTGGCTAGCTGGCGGGTATCTAGGAAATAAAATAAGGCTCGTGGACCAAAACCGACTAGGTCGAAGCGAGGGAATGCTCCACTTAGTATTTACTTATCACGGAACCTGGACAACAGCCTCGGATCGGATTTGTTAAACGGCAACAACTATCGCAATGTATAAAGGACTAATCTTTTAGAACTTGGAATGTTAGATCATTGAACAGACCAGGTGCACTGTGACAACTTCTGGATGAAATAAAGAAGTACACGATCACCAGATGGCACGGTAAAGACATATTTGGCATGCAAACGCACATCGTGTTTAAAAGCAGAAGACAGCAAGGAAGCCATTAGTTTGGAGTCGCTTTCATTGTTGACAACACATTTGAACGAATCATCAACGACTTCAAGCCCGTTAACGAAAGGCTCTGTGCGATTTCGTAACCACTATCTCTCTTTAGAAGCCCTGATCACTACGCGACTACTCGACTGCTTATGTTTATTAAAATTCATATCCAGAGCAAATCCTTTTATGTTTGGTTGCTTTACTATCACGTGCCTACAGAAGAAAAGGAAGAGGCAATAAAGGATGAATTTTATAGCACCCTGGAAAGCACTGTCAGCGCATTGCCGTCAAACGATTGTTGTTCTAGGTGACCAATGCAAAAATCGACCGAAAAACGGCACTTGGAGGAATAACCGGAGGACAGAGCCTTTAAGCAGTGACCAGCAATAATGAGTAGCGCTTGATAGACTTCATTGCTAGTAGAGGCTTTACAGTAAGCTCCACACGCTTTTCGCATCGCACCAGACTGTCTCACATTTAACCAGATCAACCATGTTCTTATGCAAAAAAGAGCCGCTACCAGCATTCTCGACACGCGCTTGTTCCGCGGCATTGTCTATGGTTTAGAACCCTACCTTATAAGGGTCAAGTTCCGATACTGCATCTCCAAGATGCAAGATCAGTTACTCCAAGGTACCAGATACACAAGCTAAATGAAAGCTCAGTAACGCCCACATACATGACAGTGCTGTAAAATCACATCAACATATCCCCACAAGCGCGAGAAAGTAATGGTGATATCAAAACCATGTGGAAGACAGTAAGAGATGCGGTAACAAAAGCAGCCGAAGAGGTGTTGGGGTAACAGCCAAAGAACAGTAGGAACGACTGATATGACGAAAAATGGAAGGAGGCGGTTAAAAAAGGAACTAGGTACACAAAGAATATATCCAGCGGCCAACTTGGGCAAAAGAAGAACAGATTAATGAAAGCATCACTCTACATGAAGTCAACAACAAGTTCGTTTTATTTATTCTTACTTTCCAGAACATTGGTCCGTCGAGCCGGATTTTTCAACATTTCAGAAGAGTTTGGTAGGAATTAAGCTATCGCAGGAGCTAAGCTATCCCAGGTTCAATTTGACTCATTTCAACATTGCAGAAGAGTTTCGTGCAGGAACTAAGCTACCAAAAGTTCAAGAAGGTATCTACAAACATTGCGCTGGTTCTTCAGGGCAGCCACAACCAACTGCAAATACAAGTGACAACCTACAGTTGGAGCTTATTAAAATTCCAACATTTGATGGGAGTTACGGGAGTTGGATACGCGTTTCGTTGCCTATTTAGATGCATAGTTCACGAGCACGCAGCTTCATCACATGTGCAGAAGATGCAGTATCTACACAGCAATTTAAAGGGCGTCGCAGAAAAACTTGTTAGTCACCTGTACGTAGTGAGCAGAAATTATGATAACGCACGGTCAATATTGTGTGAAAGATATGATAATTTGAACATCATAGCGCAGGAGCTTATGCAAGGTTGGTGGAGTACAGGTTTGGATCAAGCAAGCCAGGGCTTCGAGATATGGTGAACACCACCAATCAGCTTATAGCAAGCCTGAAAACGCTGAAGATCGATGGGTCATAGTATTTATTCCCAACATCAAGCTCGATAAATAGTCTAGAGCGGAATACTAACGTTAGATAAGTTTATAACTTTCTTTATCCAAAGATTCACAATGCTAGAATCATTAACATTGTCAAAGCAATAGTCAGAACCAAGACCACCAAAAGATATTACTATGCACACTACACAAGTGGCAACATTAAGGTGCGCTATTTGCACTAATCCCCATCGGTTGTTCGAATGTGAACGGTTCAAGAAGGCAGCCGTCGACTTATGACGCAAATTGGTAAAGAATAAAAAGATATGTTTCAACTGTCTATCGGATCAACATGCAGTGAAGCAATGCAAATCAAAGAAAATTTGTAAAAGCTACTCCAAGCGTCATAGTACTCTACTGCATGGTATAGATAGGTTAAAGCCTGTGGGATCACCTCTTGCCAAACCAATCACCATTCAGACCCAGGCCCATAATGCACTTCTTTGTAACACTCAAGTACTGCTTGCTACAGCACTCATAACTGTAAAAAAATTGTAAAGGTGTAGCTTTCACGCTACGAGCATTATTGGATATCGACTTAAAAAAAAATGTTTCATTACAGAATCTGCAGTACAACTAGTAGGACTAACACGCAAACACTTGAAAACTTCCATAGGAGGTATTGGGTGTTCAGAAGCCAGAACATCCATAGGAGTAGTTGAACTTACAGCATTGATCAGGAATCAGACGAATGACACTATTTTGAGTTTCTCGGCATTAATAGTCCCCGAAATTACGGCAGTACTACCCACCACAAGCATCAATGTTGCTCTACTTCCACGACTCAAGAAATTAAAGTTGGCAGATCCCGGTTTCAACCGGCCATCCCTTATCGACATACTTCTTGGATCAGACATCTATGGCTACTTACTAGACAACGGGTTCGTTCATGGTCAGCCATGCGCACAAAACACAAATTTCGGATGGGTTCTCTTTGAATCAACTGCCAGCATGCAAACCGACAAGAGCTCTCTATCTTAAGTAGCGGCCGAAGAACTGGACAAAACTCTCAGGCATTTTCGGGAGATCGAAGAACCATCAACTACCATACAACTGGCACCAAAGGATGCTTAAGTCAAAGGACACTACTCTGAAAATACGAGTAGAAACTTAGATGGAACATACACAGTTATGTTGCCATTTAAATCTAATCGTGGGCACAGAGAAGAGCTGAAGGAATCTGTTTGCATTGCTCATACTAGATTCCGACAGCTGGAACAATGTCATATGGAGCAAATCATGGAAGAACATTTGAACCTTGATCACATGGAAAAAGTGCCAGATAATTTGGGTCAGAATACCGATTGCTATTACCTTCCACACCATGCGGTTATTAAGGAGACGAGCTCCACGACAAGGTTACGTGTCGTCTTTAATGCATCGCAGAGATCATTAGGTGGAAAATCATTGAATAATTTGTTACATGTTGGTCCTATAATACAAATTAATCTCTTTCCTCTACTACTGAGTTGGTGAAACTACCAGTACGTTGTTGCTGCTAACATAGACAAAAATGTATAGGCAAATACGAGTTCATGGCAGTGATCGAGACTACCAGCACATATTGTGCAGGTTCTCTAACAAAGACCCAATTGGTCACTACAGATTTAACACAGTGACACACGGTACAACTTGCGCGCCGTTTGTAGCAATGCAGACTATTCGACAACTCGCAATTGATGAATGTGTTACCAACCCAGAAACTACTGAAATGATACTCTAGGATTTTTATGTTGATGATCTTTTGACTAGCTCAGATGATTTAACTCACTTAAAACACTTGCAAGCCAAACTTAGAGTAGTGCTGCGCAGAGGAGGTTTTCATCTTCGAAAATAGGCAGCTAATCACCAAGACCTTTTAGAAGCTATTCCAGAGGAAGGTCGAGAAAATTGAAAATCGTTAGACATAGGGCTATCAGAAGAAATTAAAACGCGTGGACTACAATGGTATTCTACTCAAGATGTTTTTTCATTCCATGTCCGGCTTACAGAAGAATAAAAGCTAATAAAGTGTTTTATACTCTCAAAAGTACCGAGACTATTTGATCCATTGGGTTGGCTACAACCATGCATAATCACAGGAAAAATTACTATGCAGAAATTATGACTACTTAAACTAAGATGGGATGACGAGGTACCTCCAACCGCATCAAAGGATTGGAGCGACACACGTAAGCAACTACGAGTTCTCGAGAAACTTTGCATCCCTAGATGGAATAACTGCACATGCAATGCTGCATGGTTTCTGCGACACCTCTAATGCAGCTTACGTAGCTGCAATTTACATTCAAATTTTAGATGCGAAAGGGTGCATATCTACTAGCTTGCTTAGCACAAAATATAGAGCTGCTCCATTAAAGACGATGTCAATACCGAGGCTTGAGTTCAGAAATACCGTTCTCCTGTGGACGAATATTAAAACATACTTTTTGACCGGCTCAAAAGTTGCCTTGGCCTGGATTCAAAAACCAGCGGCAACTTGGAAGGTGTTTGTGGCAAATCGTGTAAGCCTTATACATGAGGAATCTGTGCCTAATGATTGGCATTACGTTTCTACGAATGACAATCTAGCTGATCTGGCTTCAAGAGGAATCCATCCGGAGCAATTGCTTCACTCATCTCTATGGTGGAAAGGACCAATTTGACTTACCAATTCAGTAATTCCTACAACAAACAACTAAACGCTGACAGCAATTAAACAGGAAGTTGTCACGGATAAAATACGTTCAGTAGCGATAGTTGCAACTGAATCCACTCCGGAGCCAGAAATATTCGGGAGATACTCGTTACTTCTAAAAATTCTTAAAGTTATGGCGTACATACGTCGATTCACATATAATGCATCTCATCCAACCCACCCACGGACAGGTTCTTTAGCTACAAGGAGCGAAAATTAAGTTCATACAGCTATCCCCTCAACACGCCTTCCCACAAGAATTATATACTTTACGCAACAAGAACAAAATATCCAACAGCAGCAGCATTACGACGCTAAATCCATGAATTGACGCCCATGGTATCCTCAGGGTTGGAGGAAGATTGCAACATGCACCAATCAATGAGGACGCCAAGCATCCTACAATAATTTCTCGCGACTCATTCGCAAAATTGATTGTGAAGCAGCACCACTTGACAACATTACATGGAGGAATGCAACTAGTTTTGGCAGTCGTATGACAACAATACTGAATTCTCAATGCGCAATTTTCACTCCATCGCACGGCTAGGAAATCAATTAATAGGACAGCTTCCTCCACCCAAGTTTCAAATGGATAAACCCTTTGCACAGACAGGACTAGACCGGGCTGATAACCATTAAATGGAATGGAGGACATGGAAGTAAAACAACTAAAGCGTACATCGCAGTCTTCGTCTGTCTGGCAATTAAAGCCTTCCACCTGGAAATCTTTAGCGAGCTATCGGTACCGGCATACATCGCGGCAATCCGACAATTTATCGCCCGAGGAGGCAAATGTCAGCGAAAGGTAATTGAAGGAGGCATACATGGAAGCCACGAAGAACTATGAGGAACTTCTTGTTAATGAGGAAATCCACCGGGAATTCATTCCTCCTAGCAGCTTACGCTTTGGTGAACTTTGAGAAACTGGAGTAAAATCGATGGAACGACACTTGGTCGGCCAACAACTATTAAAAATCGAAGAGTTATAGGCCCTCTTAGCATAAATAGAGGCCTGCCTTAACTCGAAGCGCTTATGTGAGGTAACCAACGATCCTAACGACCATGCAGCCATTACTTCTGGGCATTTTTTGACGGGATAAAACTTGTTCGAGATACCATACATCCCATCAAATAAATCCATCATCGCTAAATGGGCTTCAGTTTAACGAATTAAGCAACATTTCTAGAATTGGTAGAAGCTCGAATATCTCAGCCAACTACAACAAAGGCCAAAGTGGATGAAGATTCGATCCAACCTTCAGGTTGGAGATCTAGTTCTCGTACAAACTGATAACTTTCCATCTACGCATTGGCCACTCGTGACGGACGTACATCCTGGATCAGATGGTATTGTCCGCGTTGTGTCCGTCAAGTTTCACGGTAGCGTCACTAGACGCCCTGTCACCAAGAGTTGCCATCTACCATTTACTAACACAATACCGGAGCCTCCTACAGAACAACCTAAACAACTACCTCAATCGGCTAAGCTTTTAGCGACTGCAGAACTAAGTAAAAGGTAACGACCCGAAATGGCACGCATTGGAAATAGATGGTCAGAGTGTCTATCGAACTACGCAAAAAAATCGAAAACCGAATCTGTAAAACCTACTCCAAAAAAGGTACAAACGGCAGGAGTAGCATCAAAATTACCATACTCCCTCCTACTAGTTTTCTGTGTGTTTTGACAAATAAATTGTGACGTTAATATCACACAACTTATGACTGGGTTTTACATCGAGCACCTTGGAGCCAAACGAATTCACAGAGGAGCATTGAAAATACAACTAGTATCACCCTGGACTAGTCTTCAATATGATTAAAATAAATAGAAGCAGTCGTAGCAAAATTTCGTGGACTATGCCAATCTAGCTCTAGTATCTCAACTGAAACTGGCAGCTTTGAATAAGTCCACCATTTGTAAGAGCTTAAGGAAGAAATTGTCCATAAAATGCTTACGTTAAAGCTGTTGCATAACAGAATGCGAAGAGGTGCGCTCGGAACTCTATTGACAGCTGTTTTTGGTGTAAACGACGAGGTCTACAAAGACATCAACAGTTTATCTGAGAAACAAAGGAAAATCATACGTTTAATGAACAGTCAGGACAAAATCATGCTGAAGGCAGTGAAAACCCTCAACAGCACCACAGGTTGAATCAACACCCAGCAAAACGATTTCAAGCTCAGCTTCAAAGAGGTATAGAACGAATCAACGAACTAGGCTGCTGGTACAAAACCATCGATCACAATGAAAGCAGCATTCACATTTTGACTACGTACCAGTGAGCAGAAAACTACCTGCAAGAAGTTCACCAGAAGTATTCTAGTTTACTATCCACCCTTGCTTCATCAACAAGCATGCTCTTCAAGACATCAACCACACACAAACGCTGCTTCCAGATTACATGCAGATCTTATATCAGGCAATCTAACCCATTCAAATAAATTCTGATGATACTAGCATCAACTTAATGGCATTCTTTCCCATTATCGACAACCACCCATACAACTTGATAAAAGCCACACTAGTTCCAGAATGTATCGGGAACAACACATTCCAAACATTTGACATACTATCAGTAATTTTGGGCATGAACTATAACTTGCAGCAGTATTTTGAAGCTTCTAGTGATGAACTCTCCGATCAATACCTAGTGGACATCAGTATCAACTGAAAACCAACTTGCGTAATCAATGAGATACACAAGGTATTAAGCAGAGACCCGTGTGGAGTATATACTTTCAGAGTAAAGAGTATAGTATGGTAGCAACTGCATGACCCAAATACCTGGATGTTTACGACGCCATCAGTAACCCCAGCGCAAGCTATTTGTCAAGGTGATCGCAAAAATGTAATTCTTAATAATACTGGAATAATAAGACTTTCGTACGACTGTAGTCTTAGAGTTGAAGATTCTCTGTTCGCTGCCTCTTGGAAAGCGGCTACGCGGAACCTTTCCATCCACATTCTTCCACACCCACCTGTCCTCCAGCAGACAATAAGCCAACAAATCATTCCTAATATTTCAGCGCCAAAGAACATTAAATTTGAGGAATCCTTTGGAACTTACATTCAACAAGAACATAACATCATTGAACACAACCAAACTACTTCTTGGTCAACCATTGGTTACCACGGAACAAACATCAGCTTGTCTGTCTTAATAACCTTGACTTTACATCAGCATGTTTTCTTCTGCTTCGGTATCGTCACAAAAAAGTTCAAATAACCAAAATAGCCAAGAACTACGTGGCACAAAATGTCAACAAACCCTAAGAACTAAGAACCTTGGATGGTTTATGGCGGGCGGTAAAGTGCAAGATATATCTGAAATTGTGATGATTGAAGAGATTAATCCTGGAAGCCAAGACCCGGCTTGAGCTGTCACGCCATAGATGATTATGAACAAGATGTGTGCAAGATACATCCGAAACTATACTTCAATCCCATGTATGCTCAAATTACCTTTACCCAACACCAGACACCCACATCGGCATATTGGATTATTGAACTTTACATGATTACGCATTTCAGCATATTTGGCAAAATGCAAATGTTTGTACGGTGCAATATATTCGACGTTTCACATGAAAAAGGTACAAATCACATTTTTTGCATACTAAAAATTAACCTTGCACTGTCCACTGTGCACCTACACCATTTATATCAACCATACAAAACACACTGACAGCTAGCTTAAAGAAGTAAATCAAATTACTGTTCTTTTAAGTTTGAACATCAATAAAACATGAAGGGATGTATGAACTGAAACGAAATTTAGTTCAGAAGGAGCGTTATGATGTTTTCTATGGACCATTTGAATTTCACAATTGAAATCCGTCTCGAGACTTCCACATTTCTTCATTTACCGTCTTATAAAATAGGAAGCAGTCAGGCTGCATATGGTTATGTATGTGGTAGTAGGACTTTCTGATACATTTCTTGTTAAGCTGAAGTAAGGCTTTGTGTGCAATTGGTCGATAACCATCCATCAGCCACGCCGTATCGAACAAATAAATATTCCGTGTCAACTCGCTGTGTCGTATATCTTAAAATTTGTAATATTAATAATTGTGTTTCTCGACTGAATAATATTATATTGAATAACTTGAATTGATAAAGTGCTTCTTTGCATACTTGATACCTTTTCGATCTGTATTGTCAATTGCATCATTCCACCTTCCCCTCATCTGTCCTCCTGACATCTCAGAGGTGGGATATATGGTCCTATTCATTGAGTAATTAAATAATACTGGAGTGGATAACCACGTGACAATATGGTTGCAACAACCCCTGCGACCACTTTTCCTACTGCTACGCTCTTGTTTACAACCTTAGAGAGAGCCAAATTGCACAAGCAAACATGGCTGCTGCTCAATGTAAACAAATTTTCATACAATACCAAAAATTTGCGTTCGATTAGAAAAACCTTCAGCATTGTATGAAAAACATGCAAAACATTAATATAATAACTACTCACTTGTGAAAACAAACACGTCCAGATCCTTTTCCACTATGATTTTTTCACGAAGGCACTACACATTTCATTTTGAAATTCTAAGTTAATTACACAGTGTCACACTTTAAAGTAACTTGAATCACAAACTCCAATCGAATGTTTAAACACTTGGAACGAATTTAGATCGCGAACACTTTCCACAGTTTTAATATCGGATAAAATTCGCGACGAAACTTGCAAATTGGCCAATTTGGCGTCCAATTTGCATCAGTCAACTTGACAGTCAGTTCACACCTAGTCAGCTTTTGGAACAAGAAAGTGACCAGCAAGAGGCAGACGGGGAGGAAATGGCAGACTGTTCACTTGGAAGAGAGCAGAAACCGGTCGCATGCTCTCTCATGCATTTTATATGAGCTTAGCCCGTCCAGTTCTTATTAATCTTAGGTCCTATTCGTGTGTGCAACATAAGAGACGGAAAAACTGAAAATGTTAAATCTTAGCGAATCAACTCTAAAGCAATTGCACGTGAAGTGTCGTTCTGTGGGGCTGGCGAAAACGGGAAACAAGTATGTTCTTCTCGAATGATTAAAAAACACACTCGTAAACGATGCAGCTTGTAGGCAAATATTAACCAACCGTGTGAGTTAAAGAAAATCATCCGATAACTCTTATCGCAAACGAACGAGAATGTTCGCGAACCATGCAGTGCTTCTACTCCCATCTCTTTTCGACCACCATGCGTTCCAACGTCGATGGTATCGAACGTCAGTGCGTGTGTTACTTCTTTACTACCACACGTACAGCCATATAATATTTATGTAATATCCCAGCAGCCACCGGGAAGTAGAGTTTGTCACCAGTTCTACGGCTACAGTCACAGCCCTCTAGTTGCATTTACATTTCGCCACCACCGCCACCGATAACTCAACTATCCAAATATACAATGTCACCGATCGTGACATCCGTTCGCCCTATGTCATGTCTTCGTCTTATGCCGTAACGCAGTCTGCCAACACGCAAACCTCGTTCTCTGCTGCGCCAGTAAATTTCCTGAGTCCTTGTGCTCCACCACCGCCTTATTTTTATTTTGTGTACTCAAATCCATCATCTATACCATCGTAGAATGCGAGTGTTCATGATGTCATTGACATCTTACCGGACTTTAAATCTTTCATTGATGGATCTTTCATTTTCAAACATTTTTTTTCACAAGTATTAAACGTAAAAACCACATATGTTTGTAACGAAAAGATTGTGTTGTTGGCAGTATGCTCCAAATTGAAGGGGCCTGTCAAAACGTGGGTAGATAGTTTGCCTACCTTTGATTCGTGGACCGATATCGTTTGTCAGTTTCTGCTAGATTTTCCCGCCACAAAAAACATTGCTGATATGCACGTACAAATCGCAGACGGCAAACGTCAGCCATCAGAGTCACTGGAACAATTCTACTACCAAATATTGTCATTGGGCCACCAGTGTCAATTGCCGTACATGGCAATCATGCGATATGTCATTCGTGAATGTAATGACTGCGCATAACCTCGATCCAGCAATGTCGACACTGTGCCGAATTGCTAATTGCAATTACACAGTACAGTTCATGTAATATTATCAAATACGCAAGTGTTAATCAATCGCGATGCACGGACATGTCACAAAAGAACTCCAAAGGACATGAGCCCCCAACTGTGTCCTTTCGGAAACCGGAACAATGCGACAAAACTGTGTGCTACAATTGTTTTAAGCCGGGACATACATACGTCAATCCGTTGTCCGCTACCTCAACGCCGCGAGCGGTGTTCTGTATGCTCCCGTACCACGCACAAAACTGTTGATTGTCTCGAGTGGTCTACTAAACCAGTATTGCAAGCAAAAACCATTGAAATTAAAACGGGGAAAAACGAAACTTCGGAAATCGTTAAAAGCATCGATGTGAAAGGTCATGAAGTGGTAGCGATGGTCAATTCCGGTTTCAACCGCACTTTGTTCCGAGAAACGTTCGCGTACAGGATCGGAGGCATAGAGGCGTGTGATGTTCACATAAATGGTTTCGGAGGCGGAAGTTATCGATGTAAAAATAAAAGGAATGCGATCCTGAAAATCGACACCAAGAATTACGACAACGATACTTTAGTGATCGACGAAGATTATTTGCAATACGACGTTTCATTGGGCCGTGACGTGCTTTGCCGCCAGCGAAGTTGTCTAGTCATTCATGGTGAACAGTGTTGGCTGGAGAAGGAAAAGCATGTAAATATGGGTCAATCGTTATGCGAGGACGAACGGCAAGAATTGCAACGGCTTGTCGCTAAATATGCAGGCAGGTTTGCCACTAATATAAGTACAGGAGCTTGGAACATGTTGAAAGTTTCAGATGTCAGTTTCCATGAGTAGCAGTAAAGATAAAGAAGATACGATTTTCCCTGCCGTTCCACTATCAAAACGAAATATGACATTTACAGACATAGCCATCACTCCAAAACCAACACTACCGAACACTACAAGCACAAGAATCTAAAACAGTACCAATCATTCTTCAAGAGCCCTCAAAATGGTATCAAACACTAAGTATGTATTATGAAAACTCAAAACATCTCATACCTATCCGCAAAAAGGGTCTACCTTGGCATACAAATCATACCAACAACACCCACAGATCATAGGCGGCTGACAAAAGTATAACTGAAAACGAAATATAATATCACACAGGATAGACAGCTGAATGTAGTCATCCAGGGCCTGTATGGCCTTTCTGTCGAAGAAATCAAGGAAGACTTACAGTCTAAGGGCTTCGACCCAATAGAAGTCTACTATTAAAATGAGGGAAGGTCTTTTTAAGTAGTCAAGGCTCTGGTCCGAAAATCTGAGATTAGCATTTACAATTTTAAATCTGTTTGCCACCTTATGTGCATCATACAGGCACAGTATCCTCGTACAGGCTAGGGTATGTGCCACAATTGCCAACAATTTGGATATTCTTCTAGGAACTGTCATGCCCAGCCTCGATGCGTTAAATGCCATTTGCTTCACCTCAGACTGTCCAAAGAAAGCTGAGGAGAAGCCAAACCACGTTTCAATTCTGACGTGGAATGCGAATTCATTCCTTCAGCATACTGGTGAAATACGACACTTTATATTTGATCATAAATTCAATATCATTATGATCCTAGAAACCTTTTTGAAGCCTGGAAGATGATCCCGCTTCCCTAACTACATTATATACAGAACTGACAGAAAGACGGGTAGAGGAGATGTAACGGCCATTCTCGTGACACGAAACGTGAGCCATTATCACATTAATACACCCACACTTCAAAAACTAGGGGCCACAGCAATCAAGGTGCGAACTGATTTTCTAGAGTTCATTATTATTTCTGCCTACAGTCCAGGAAATAGAAACCTCTTAAATGATCTTAGAGCACTTGCTGTATTTGAAGGCCCTATCTTCATTGCAGGAGATCTAAATGCCAGACACCACCTTTGGGTAGCTGTGAAAAGCAATAAACCTGGGATTGAGCTTAAAACATCCATCACAGCCAACCACTTCAGCCTACATATCTCCAATGAGCCAACACACTACGGATTAAGAAATGGCTTTGCACTGAACATTGGAATATCGCGAGATTTCACACAAAATGTTCGGTTAAATGTCCTCGACGAACTGTCTTTTGATCGCAAACCCGTCCTTTTCCTCATAGAATTCATCTTCATTGATGTTCCTATGCAGGAAAAGAAAATTGCAACTGGAAAACGTTTAAAGTTGCATTGGCCAACGAAACTAATTTTCAATCCCCTGAAATGGCCGACGCCATCGACAGCATCATTGAGAACGTAACTCAGAAAATTGTATAGACAAAAGAGGACCATACGGTCATAGCTCAAAGAAGGGAACCAAATCCCTGCAAACTCCCTCTGAACATCGAACTACTGATAAGAAGAAGGAATCAAGTTCGGAGGAGAGCTAGGGTTATAGGTGACTGTACGCTACGCATAAACGCTACTCGGATAATAAATGCAATCCGTGGTAAGATAAGGGTACTCCAAAACGTGCAATGGGAGAGCTTTTTGCAGAGTCTCGAGCCTGGGTGTGGTAGTTTCTGGAGAATGTCCAAATACTTTCGGACAGATAGTAAAATTGTGGTACCGCCTATTCATGTTCCAAACGGGATTCAACTCTACGATACAGGTAAACCTGAAGCATTTGCAGATTCTCTGGAAATGCAATTCCGCAAAAATTCTTCAGACGTGGAGGACTTCTTCTGTCAACAGACTTCTGATGGATAACATTCAACATTTAGACATGATTAAACCAACGGACTTAGATTAAATCAAAAACATTATGCAGACATTCAATAAAGATAAAACACCTGGACATGACACTATTACAAACACAATGATTTTTTGACTACCAGGCAATATTTAACAAACACTTACTGATATTATCAATGCAATATTCTGTTTGCAAAAGTAGCCCGAAATATGGAAATCAGCGGTTATTATTATTTTTCCGAAACCTCAAAAGGACCCATAATTTCCAGAAAAGTGGATACCCATCAGTCCCCTCTTATCGCTGCCGAAAATTGCGGAAAGGAAGATTCTACATAGACTTAATGAGGTTGCATCCGACAAAGATATTACACCGGAAGAACAATATGGCTTCAAAGCTAAATACTCTACTGAACTCCAGTTAGTTGGAGCGATCTAACACATCAGAACAGGCTTAAATCGTAGGAATTCAACAGGCCTAGTTATGTTTGACATAGCTAAGGCCTTTGATAAAGTCTAGTATGCAAGACTTATCGTCGAAATGCATCAATTCAATATTCCACTGCAGCTCACTCAAATTGTTGGCTCCTTTTTGGAAGGCAGAGCATTCCGTGTCAGAATTGACAAACAACTCTCAAGCCTGAGACCGATTGATGCTGGAGTTCCTCAGGGCTCGCCTATATCACTGGTCCTACACATTACATTTACTGCAGACTTTCCCACTCTGCCTCCAAAAGCAAAGCTATCACTCTACGCTGACGATACCTGTATATTTATTACAGCACGATAAGCAAGAGTCATCATTTTAAACTTGCAACGATCAATAAATATTTTATTGGAATACTTTCTTAAATGGAAAATTAAGATTAATGCTGACAAAACACAGGCCCTATTCATCACAAAGAAAAGACTACAAACTCCACAGAGGCTTACTGTTGACAATAAAATAATAGACTGGACATCAATGGTCAAATACCTTGGACTTACATTCGACAGAAGCCTCACATAGAAACAAAACATACCAAATAAACGAGGACACTGTATTGGACTTCTCTTCTCTTTATACCCACGCATTAAATCCAAAAGACAGCCTTAAAAATCGATTGCTCATATACAAACAAATTATGCAACCGACGCTTCTATACGTTAGTTCTGCTTTTCACCAGACGACAAAGACTCACAAAAAAGTACTCCAGTCCATCCAAAATAAAATTATTAGAAATATCTTAAGAATTCCATGGTGCATTAGAAACACTGACATATACAAAGACCTAAGACTTGAGATGGTTGAAAAATACGTACGTGACAATGCACTGAAACTATTTGGCACAATTGACAACCATACTAATAGTACCCTGGTATCCCTTCGAACTGTACGAAACGGGGAGGAACTAAGGTTCCCAACTATTTATTTCTAAAATCTTATAATGACTGAAATTGGCTCAGGAAGGTAAATGGGCACTGAAGTACTCACCGATATGAGAGAGTTAAGGTGCTAAATCGTACTAACTCCACACCGCACCCACGTTCCGACAAGGACAAATAATTCTGATGCTCAATATAGAGGAACAGTTTATGAAACTTTCCCGGAATAAATATTTTACAGTACTAGATTTGAGGACAGGATATCACCAGGTAGAAGTGACCGAGAATTCAAAGGCCATCACCGCATTTGTTACGCATAATGGACATCACGATTGCAAGCGTGTGCTATTTGGTCTCTTTAATGCACCTGGAGTATTTCAGCAGCTGATCAAAGAAATTATCTCCCTAATGGATCCCGGGGAAGTGATAGCATTCCTTGACGATATTATTTTATTTTTTATTATTTTACCGGGAAGTTGACAGCGGATTGAAGTCACCTGCGAAATTCTTGCAAGTATTGGCAACCTACGGGCTGACTCTGAATTTAGAGAAATGTAAATTCTTGGACGAAGGGATCATTACCTAGGACATGACGTCAAAACAGAAAGTTTCTGACCTGGAACCCAGAAAGTATCTGCTATCGCAAATTTTAAGCAGCTGTCGAACGTCACCGAAGTTAGACAATTCCTGGGAATCACCGTATTTCCTCGGAAGTTTGTCAAGGACTATGCTCTCATAGCGAAGTCGCTGACCCAGTTGCTTCGCAAGTCCGAAAAGGAAAGCAAAGTGTTTTTATGGGACGACGAACAGCAGCACTCATTTGAGCGACTTAAACGTTTCCTGTGTAACAAACCGGTATTCGCATTGTTCGGCATTCAGACGCAACATGAAACCCCTATGTATGCCAGTACTATTGGTCTTGCCGGAGTCCTCTTGTAATCAGTCGACGGTCAATACTGGAGGCCAGTTTTCTACTAAAGTCACGATTGTACAGCAGCTAAAAGCGTGTACCACAGCTGAAAGCGCTTGCCGTTGTTAAAACGGTGGATCGGTTGTGAGTTTATGTCTTGGGTAGGCAGATTCATATAGTCACTGATTGTTCTACTATTGCAGACATACTAATCGAATATATCCAATCAAATCGAAGCCAGCGGTGAAGCACTTAGAGCTACTGATCAACTCGAATATAAGTTTCTCTGAGCAAATCAGGGCAACGGCTGAGAAGGCTGTTTCGGGAGTGTCGGCTCTGAGTCGTCTTATGGCCAACGAAGGGGGACCCAGCCCATCAAGATGTCGCCTCTTGATGGGTGATGTAGGGTGAGTGCTAATGTATGGAGCAGAAATATGGGGTGATGCTCTCAGTAAGGAGGCATAACCGAGAACGCTTGGCACAGGTACAGAGAAGAGGGGCAATGAGGATTGCATCTTCGTATCCGACAGCCTCTGATTTGGCGGTGAGAGTTATTGCAGGCATGAAACCTGTTGCCCGCCATACTAAAAAGTCCCACACTATTTACCTGCGTCGAAACGAGGTCGTGAGGGAGATGGTTGTCTACGAGGAGAGACAGCGCTCACTCAACGATTAGTAGCAGTCTTAGGTGAATTGTACGAAGGGAAGGTGGACTGCGCGCCTCATCCTGGATGTTAGACAGTCGCCGAATCGAAGGCATGCTGAGATTGACTTCTATCCGATCCAGCTTTTGTGTAGGCATGGGTGTTTTCAGTCTAACCTACACAAGATTGGTAAGTAATGGTTCTCCGAATATCGTTTCTGCCCAGGAGAGGAAGACAATGCCTGCCACACATTTTTTGCGTGCACAAAATGGGACAGGCTGTAAAGTGACTTATACAGGGAGACGGGAGAGCTCACCCCCGGATAGTATAGTCACAGTGATGCCCGAATCGGTTGACAAATGGAACGAGGTGGTACAATATGTTCGGGCAGTCCTAAAAGATAATAGGGGCTCACAGCAGCCGGTAGTGTTAGGGCTGGGGGATAGCTTGTCTGACGATTTCTCTTCCCCCTTGCGATCCCCCAGCTTAAAGTTGCCTCACAGCGCAGAAAAACGAGACCTGGCCCGAAGTAATTTGTCCAACGGGTTCAGGCTGGGTTCTCGGATTGAAGCATGGAAGTTCCACACTCAGTGCGTAAATGACATTCACCTCCCAACCAAAAAAAATCGTCTGGTTGGAACTCATGTAGACCAAGTACCACAGCCACTCCTTGGTTAATTTGACGGAATCATCAAGCCAAATCTTATTGTTCAATTCACTCCAAGTCCGTTCTATATTAAATTTTCATTTGCATTCATCAATGGCGCTTATCTTTGATGATTAAATATTCAGACGATTTACCATCCTTTTCAACCTTTTTCCCAGTTCAACTTTCCCATCCACAAATATGCTAACAAAGGTATTTTATTAAAACAACACTTGAAATTCCTTCACACGTTACGAATCAATTATGAAACGCGATTTGTTACGCTTCTTGAATCATTAGTCTTATCCTTTTATCCTTGATCTTTACACTCTTCGTTATCCCTCAGTTTCTTTCATCATTCTACCCTGACAACCCAACAAGCTGCGAGTGCCAGGTCGTCAGGACCATTTTATCGACGTTGCCATCGTTTATGTCGTTTCCAGGTTTCAGAGTTGGTTGGGGTCATTGTGAGTCGTGACAAGCATAAAACGGTCATCAACGTTCCTTGTTGCCACCTTTTCATATCCTTTTAACTTTTCATTCAAAAATCCATTTTGATGCTGTTTTTTGTTGGCTCTCTCCATTCTCGGTTCAATAAATTAACTCAACTCCGAAAAGGACATTCTCAACAGAAAGATGACAAGCGCGACGGAGAAGCTTTGAACGATAGTTGAGAGAGGGTAGGGTAGCGAAGAAGGGAAGCGGTTGGAAAGGATGAAAATAAAAATGTCAGTCCTTTGCAAATATTCATTGGAAAAAGGGATTTGAGATGCATACATATTGGATTTTGTGGAGTACAGGATTTATTTTGACGGAAAGCAGGAATTTGAGGACTTAGTCCAAATAAATCCTATTTATTCCTAATTAGCTCTGAGAATTTGCAAGTAACGACTACCAGAAAGACCGTGAAGACTTTCACTGTTATTATTTCCTTGCAAAAAACACCAATATTCTCTCTTGGTTTAAATCACTAAAGCTGTCAGGAAACGTGTACGGAAACCATCATTGCCTAAGTATCTAAAATCACGCCAACTTACCAATCTGTCGTCGTTGCAAGACGACAACGCCAACATCGAGGACGACAAATTGTAACATACGTGAAACCTTTTAGGGTAAATATTTTCACTTCCGGCTGTGAAAGCCAAAGAATGGTTTCGAGATGACACCCTGAAATTCCGTAGACGGAAAAACGATTTTCTGCAATGCTAAGGACTAAGAACCAAGAACTACTATTATCCTGTTGTAGTCGACGGCAATAGTGGCAGTAGTAAAGCTGCAACGTCTGCCTTAACATGAGGATATTTGTAACTTGCACAGAATTGGATAATGGTGAAATATCCTTAGATACCGACGTTCCTATGTACGAAGGACATGAGCGCAGTTACGTATGACTACGTACGAGTATAACGAATGTATCACAGTGTCACGAAACATGACCGGAATGTGTTGCATGGAATGTCTCGACATTAAAAGCTTGTCGGGAGATGGATGTAAAACCCAAACGAAGGATATAAATAGTTTTGCGGAGAATAAGGATGTGATGATACTTGAGTGGAATACGTGTGAACATACGCCTACACAGTGCTTGCTCTGCTATGTGGAAAAGATTCCTTCTATTTGGCGATGCAAGATTTGGAGAACGATGCGACGTCAGTTGGAAAGAAGACACTCCAAATTGTATAGATAGGATTAAGAGTTGGTGAACTTGATATGGAGGAGTTTCGACCGACATGTAGACATTTTGTGTGAAGAAGAAGTTTCGCTATGATGAGCTTTCTGGCACAGTGCTTTCTTGTATATCGAGTTAACCTCAAACTGGCAGGGATAAATTTGCAACAAAGTTTGACTACTTTGTATGAGTAGGTGTACGTTTATTTCCCAGTGATTTGTTGATTCAATTGAGAAAGATATAATGGATGCAAAGTACACTGCTCAGAATCTAGTAATTTTATTGAGTGTGATTTGATCGATTTTCAAGAGTTGACTAGTTAAGCGTCATAAACTTGCCTTTAATAGCTATTCAGTAGTTTGAAAACAAGAACTGGGGATTTGGTTAATATGAACGTTATACATTATTATCTATAATTAGTAAATCAGCCGTCAGTACAATAAATTGTGGGCTAGGATCAATATTCGGGACGATGGCTATAATGTAGTAATTAAGTAGTCCGCCTAGGCAAACTGCTCAAGGAACCTTCACGAAAAGGACAATAACAATAGAAGAGTCATGAGAATCTTATAACAAACAGGCTATTTCAGATTCTATCAAATAATCAACATTTATCGAAACAATTGTGCGTTGAAGAGTCATCAAATGGTTTTCCTAATGCTCTTTTGCATTTAATGATGATTTTAAATATTTATGTAAACTAATAACCAACATAATTTGCCATGTAATGATTTGCCTTGATAATACAACATTTGATACGCATATATGCATTCAGTTAAATGCTTTATAATCAATGATGAATATTCAAATGGAGTTAAGAAAGCTTTTAGTATTACGGAAAAATTATACTGAGCAATTAAATACACACATACCATCAACAACAACTGATTGAGAGGCATTGAATAAAACTAGAACTACGTCTAGCAGTCGTTGCGTGTAGACGTGTTTTTAAAGGCTCCTGTCAAGAATCATGTCCAAGAAAGCATTGAGTATGAGTAGCGTATTACGCTTTCAAGCGAAGAATTAGAAAGAGTAAACTAGAGAAAACGAAGAGATGAAACTCCAAATTCAAAATCTGGAGGATATGATCCGGAAATTAACAAACGTCAACAAAACAAAAGTGATAAAGCCACTTGTTATATGTCATTGTGACATATATAGCAAGTTGTACGGAGAAAAGTCGTTTCGTGAATTGAAATTGATCGGAGTGGTAATTAATTAGAATAAAATAGTGATTTATAAAGCGAAGTGAGCTGCAGCAGGCTTTTTTACATTTTTGTTCTAATAATAAGTTAACGGTGGTTTTTTTTCTTCTAAAATCATTGTCTTCATTCTAGGAGTAAGGGATTCTCGTGTAGTAGAGTGAAGAATTGTCAATTTAACATTTTATTTTAAATAAAACGTGATTTAATAATACATATATTTTTTCGAATACTTAATATAAGCAAAAAAAATAATTTTTATACTAAAGTTTTTTAAAAATATTAATAACATAATAAAAAGAAAATACAACATAAGGCAGAATACTCTCGTGAAGTAGAATTGGAGGGAAAAATGAGTTTACATCTGTAATGAATCATGCGACGCCGCTGGCGACCACTACTAACACACTTTGCTGCCAGGTGGCTTGTCATTTCAAGTTAGTTGCGACGAGCGCACATCCCACGTCAATTTTGTCGTGGGATGTCAAGAAGATTTGACAGCCACATTGGAGGGAAGTGTGAAAGTAGTGGCCGTTACTCAGGAAGAAGTCCCGGAGGGTGCCAACAAGCAGCAAAAGGGCTTAGGATCGACAGGAAGAAGAACTCTCCCACAAATAGGTCATCACTATTCAAAAGTAGTAAAGGTATCAGAAATTGGAATTGGTAAGTCGGCGAATGCAAAGTTTGTTTTCCGCTTCGAGTTAAAATAACGTTCTGTGATGTTTAGGTAAACCGCGGATATCAGCAATCAATCCATGCAGAGATACGCAAATGCGGTGGATGTCCGTATTTGCCTAGATTAAAGTGCCGCATTAAACAACAACCGGACAATACGAATGGGCGATTGCCTGCCGGAATGTATCCCCAATTTGGAGTCAGTAGTTCTTGCTGGGAGCAATAGTCAGGAGTTGAGCGATTTGGAACCACTCACGCACCTCAGAGAGCTGAAGAGCCCAGGTAAAATGACTGCACTGCCATGAGGAATCTTTAATGTCATCGGGCATTTATTTCTAAATTGATTAAACTGCAAATTTTCAATCAAATTATTACTTGTGTCATATCTCTCGTGTTGAAATATGGCTGGCATGTGTAAAGGACGTTGAACGAAACAAGGAGCCCCACGATAACCAAGAGATGGAGGATGCCTTGTCGAGGAAGGTGACATAGTTATGGATAAATATATAGAAGGGGTCGGAGGCTAACAAGTAAGTTTTAAGATGACATACCGGCAGTGCCCACGTCAGTAATTTAATGGAATAAGTTCCGGAGCAAGATACGGTTTGCATACAATCTCGCCAGTAATTTCGTGCATAAAATTAAATCTAGTTCTGTAAGCTGTTTCCAAAAGCTAGGGTAGATGATAAGTATTCAAAGAGATGGAGCATCTCAAATCGCATGTGCTGGTGTAAATACCGTTTGATAGAAAGTGACGATAGGATGACAGCAAAGTGAGACTTGGCTTCAAAATTCGAGTCAAATTAATACTTGGTTGTGGGTAGTAACATAGTAGCCATGCAAATATTTATAACTGAGAAAATATAATTTTAACGTTGAATTTTCAAGATTCTTCAAGAAAAGGGATATTTGCAAATTGTTTTGCTTCTATGATATAAGGCTTTTTAACTGAATACAACATAATTAATTAATGTAGAACTGTCGAACAGCGTGCTTAAAAATATGACGCTGCATATGTCGGTCTGGGTAATTCTTGCAAATGCAACAGTGAAAACTAGTCTGTTTAGCCAAAAATAATCTCCCAACTATGAATTAATTTGCTCGCCTATTTTTCAAAATGTATGACTGCAACTATGTGGATAATTTTTGTTTTATCGCTTTGCATCGAACATATCCTGAATAATCTTTCACACTTTTGAATCCAATGCCATCATTACATTTGGCTTGAGGGGCAAAGCAATTTAAATGTCGATGATTTTTGTTTTGCTTCATATCTTCCACCCTCGAGCTACTCCAGGTACAGATTGATCAAATAAGTGAGAAGAAATTAACGAAAATACCCTTTTGCCTTTAAAGGAAATCAATGAAAAATTTCTATAAATTATGTACATCAAACATGCCGATCAAACAGAATAGTGAATTCAAAGTTGTATAACAAGCCCAATCCCCATAGTATGTTATCATTAACAGTTAGAATTAGGACCAGCAGTTTGTCCCTTTGTGTGACACGTCTAGACGGCTCCCCTGGATATATTAAAGCGAATTTCCAAGATAATTTAGGTCAAGGCAACTGGAGGTAGAGCAGGTATAAGTTCTACAGATTGAAGTCACGGGAAAATAAAAAGAAAAAATTTATAGTATTGCGATTATAGTATATATATATTGAGGCATCCCAAACAGCGACTAAGAGAAATGTATGGTACAGATTCCCTTTTGAACCTGGTCGACCAACCGTTCAGATAAAAAAATTAAAAAGAAAACAAAACAATTGGAGTATTATAGTTTTTTTTTGTGATCTGAAACAGAAGATGAATAGGTACCTTTATGAACCCCTATATAAGTTTAGGCAGAAAAGAATAAAAGGACTCAAGATCTAAAGGGTTTCCAATTAATTTTAACATTGTGTCTTAGGATAGTATTTTGAGAATAATTATTCAATGAACAACAAACATAAATTGATGTGTTTGAAAGCAATTGCAACACTGTACTTACTGTTAATAACCGTAACCTTTTTCTAATTAGTTCTTTGGTTAAAATCATTTTTTTAGGTTAAATTGATACTTGCATCTTTCTTGGCTTACGTAGAACATTAATGAAAATTTTCAACTGTACCTTAGAAACAACAGGCTGAACGGTGATTATGGCGTATAATTCTTTAAAATTTAGATTTATTTTTAAGTTATTCATTGGCTCTTAGAAAAAAAAAAAATTAAGTATTTTAGCTGACGTTCAACCAATGATGATAGCACTCCCCAAACACATTTAGTCTTACGAGTCAGTTATTAAATCTCACTGAAATAGTCGATTTCGCTACATGCTTTATAGGTTTGTATGGCATTTCATGGGTCACATATATTGAGATGTATACGAAAAACGACGTTTTTTTTCTCATTCTATACATTTGAATCTATCGCCTGCGTTTTCATTGATTCGACTCGACATTGCTGTTATTCGATAGTTGATTATTCATTGCACTAATTTAGCATATCCATATCTGTTAAGCTGGCATTTTCGAATATTTAAGTAGTTTATAACAATCCAATTGTATAATATGGCAAATCGAATGAAACTTTAGAGTAGAAAATAGAAGATGTGAAGCCAACTTAGTCTTCAAGGAGATATTTATCACATTCTGATACGTTACAGGACAAAAACGTCAAACAAATGATAATATATGAAATTTACTATAAACTCTTTATTATGTATAAGCCTTAGAAATTGTTTATTAACGTTCAACCACAAAGAATAACATAATTCCATACCTTTTTGTTGTACTTATCTAAAATAATTTTAACTTTAATTTTCGCGCTGTACATATTAGTACATATTCGGTTTTTCGGTTTTGATTCGTGTAGGATTCGATTTAATTGGTGGAAAATAAATCATGTAATTTTGGTGAATGATCTTTGTTCAAAACAAAAATTATAAAAATTACTCTACCGAGGTTCTTGTAATAAAAGAAATATTAATTATTGGAAAATGAGAGTAAAATAAGATGAATTGCTAAATAACAACACGACTTTCCTTTCCAGTGGTTCTTCTTTTCAGCGGGAAATGAGGTGCAGGGTAGGTATGCCGTCGCGAGGGTAGGGTTCGAGAAAATCCGCTGAGGTCGGTTTCGCGTTGCGCGCGGTACGCGGTACCTTAGTTGATTTTGGTTTTTCTTTAGCGTAGCTTTTTTCGGAATTACATTAACGTAGTATATTTTTCGGTACCGCGTCGGAAATTCGGGAACGCGAAGTAAAGATTAGATCTTTGTCTTTTGACTGGTTATAGGAAGAAATACGGAGTAACGTAAAGTAGGTCTCATCTCCGTATGGTTTTGTTTTGTGACGCGTTTGAAAACGGGCATCTATTGGTGGCTGAATATTGTAAATGAGCGTAACCCATTCGGAGACCCGTGACCGAAATCTTCTCCGATCTAGCTGGCCGACAAGCAGCCACCGCGTGAATGGGTTACGGTGCACGGATTGGTTGACCGGTTGGTACCATCCGTTGGCACTACTCAGACTTAACGTCTAGAACCGATGAGAGGTCGGTTCCGCGTTCGCACGTAGACTTAAAATCATTACACATCCGAGGAAATCTAAATAAATTTAAATACTATCGCGGGTAATGAAACCAATAATGGCCACAAAATTACCAAAGGATAAATGTAGTAAATGCAGGAAACTTGTAGAAGATGCCCACTGGGATATTTTTCAAGTGGTTTTACTTGAAATGTATAAAACTGACTGAAGAGAGATGCAAGACCAGATATCGGATATCGGATAATGTTATCTGGATGTGCTCCATGCGTAAGCTGTGGCATTAAAAATCCAAGGAGGAACAAATTTTACTGCTAATGAAAGAACTGGAAAGTAACATTAAAGAATTGACGACGTTCTTTAATTGATAAGACGGCAGCTGCACACATACCAACATATGCACAGGCGATAAAAAACTAAACGACGCCTTAAACTGAGCTACTCTCAGATGTCATGTCCCAGAAAGGGAAGTACAAGGATGCCCGGGAAACAAACGGAGCGGTCATTGTCAATAAGGACAAAATTACTCGCCTGAATTCAAGTACCTGCCTGGATCACATAGCAACAAATGAAAAAAAAACACGTTATATCAATGAAATTCTCGATAAAGGAAATTAAAGTATTGCAATTTTTGTGGACCTGAAGAAGGCTTTTGATGCGGCTGATCATAACCTATTACTTAACAAAATTGAAATGTATGGTATTCAATGCAAACCAAAACATCTTTTTAAAGTTATTTGGAAGGAAGATTCCAAAGAACATCAGTTAATAATATCTTGAGCAATCTAGCACCAATGAAATCGGGCTTTCCATATGGTTCAATACTTGGTCCAACCTTGTTTTTGCTATATACTACTACAATTTGAATATATTTAGACTGAATGGTCACCACACATTATACTCGTATGCTGATGATACTGTACTTCTTTATTCAGGGCATGATAAAGCTGCCATGGAGAATATGGTCAATTAGAATCTAGATAAATATCATTCATGGCTTAGCGAAAACAAGCTAGCATTGTATACTACAAAGACAAAATACATTATTTTTAAACAGAAGAATAAGGAATGCATAGAATTTGACCTAAAAATCAGCGGTGAAAAATTGCAAACAGTGTTTGAAATTAAATATCTCGGTCTTACCATAGATCATCGTTTGACATGGTTGTCACACGTAAACAATTTGAGGAGACAACTAGCACCAATGATAGGAATGTTGAGAAGATATAGAGATTTTCCAATGCATATGAAGAATTTTGTATTAAATACATTTGTACTGACAAAGCTACATTATGCCGTGGTCATTTGGAGTCAATCGTCAAAGCAAAACCATAATAAACGGTAAGAGGTGTTATTTTGAATAGCCCGCTATTTTGGTAGATGTCACTTTTGAAGCTATCATTTTTTGACATTTGACAAGTAAAAACTACGCCATTAATAAAAATGGAAGAATACACGCTTCAACAAAGCATTGAAATTATTAAAATTCACTATAAAAATGGAGAAAATTTGGCAGAGACGGTTCGTAACACTCGGACATTTTTGAGTCGTCGTGAAGCACCTTGTTGAACCGCAATACAGAAATTGGTGGAAAAATTCGAGTTGTTGGGACAACTTAGTGATGTGGAAGACAAAACTCGTGCACGTCACTCAAGAACAGCAGAGAATATTGGTGCTGTAGCCAAAGTGTTGAAAAAAACCCTGGTTTGTCCATTCCTCGTAGTTCTTTGGGATTAGGCATTCCACAAACGTCATTACACCGTAACTCCGAACTCAAGCCGGTCCATTATCAACAACGTCGTGTCTTTGCTGATTGGGTCCTTGAAATGCATGAAAATGATCCGGGATTCCATCGAAAAATCATCTTGAGTGATGAGGCGCATTTTCACCTCGGTGGCTTTATCAACAAGCAAAATTGTCGCATCTGGGGCTCGGAAAACCCAAGAATTATTTTTGAAAAGCCTTTCTATCCTCAATGTGTGATTGTTTGGTGCAGTTTATGGTCCGGCGGAGTCATTGGACCATAGTTCTTCGAAAATGAGGCTGGAGCAACAGTTACGGTGAGTGGATTGCGCTATCGAGAAATGATTATTAATTTTTTATGGCCGGAATTGGACGGTATTGATCTGGACAACGTTTACGGTATTGATTTGGATGGCACCGCGTGCCACAAAAGCAACGAAACCATTGATCTTTTACGGGAAAAGCTTCCGGACCGTGTTAACATATCTCTCGAAGAGGTGATCACAATTGGCCACCGAGATCTTGTGATTTAACACCTTAGGACTTCTTCCTTTGGGGCCTTGTGAAAGAGAATGTCTACGCCAACAGCCCAGCATCGATTCAAGACCTCAAAGATGGAAATCGTGAGGCTATCGAGGACATAGGGCAGCCACTTTGCGATTTGGTTATGGAAAATTTCATGAAAAGTATATGGTCCTGGAAGCGTGGTCGTGGTGGTCATTTGCCTGATGTTATTTTCCACTATTAACAGCATACCTTCGTCTTCATAATGAAATAAACATCCGATCATTTATATTTAAAAACGGCATTTTTTTTAATATCAACATAACACCTCTTAATGGAAAAGCCTGTAGTAGTGTATGGTGTCTTTCCCACATGTGTAAAGATGCAAAGATGATCGCGAAAAATTTAATTTAGCAAACAAGCACCATACACACATAGTTGGAAAATGAGAACTATTTGTCGAATCAAAGCTAAATAGTGAAAAAAACCGGTCAAATTCAGTGACACTTTATTCGTGTTAGACTTAAGAATTAATCTTGTGTCGGTTGGAAAAGTGGCAAACAAAAGGCATCAAGTCATTTTTGGTAAATCAAAAGCCAAGCAGTTGATTCTAGCGGAGAAGAAATGAACTCTACCATTTCGGGGACGCAATCCCGCCAGAATGCAATGGAATCATTCTAGCTAAAGGAGAAACAATGCTACGTGACAATTCATTGAAGGATTGGTACATGCTGATGGGATATTAGATCTGGTTCCATCGGGAGTGCAAGTCTCAATGAAGTTAACCTCAAAGAAAAATTCAAGTGCGAAGTCTGTGCCCAAGGAAAGTTGAGCAAAACCTCCTTCCCAAAGAGTTCTCAGAGGATATGGGTGAACACATTTATTCAGATCTGTCTGAAAAAATGAGGACTGCATCGATGGGAAAGAGTCTTTATTTTGTGACATTCAAGTTGGTATGAGGTGAGATTTATTCGACAGAACAGCCAGGTATCTCGCAAATTCGAGAGTTATCGAGCCATGGCAAGCAGTAGCAACAAACCAAAATCCAAACACTGCAGACAGATGGGCGTGAGTATCTTAATCGGAAAGATGATGCTAACCTCGACAAACACGATTTCATCGTCAATTGACAGCACCATATTCTCCCCAATAAAATGGTACTGCTGAAAGAAGAGAGCACACATTGATAGAGATGGCAAGATGTTTCCTTATCCAGGTGGGACTACTTTCTTTCTCATGGGCAAAGGCCGTAAACACGGCAAATTTCATTAGAAACCATGCCCTATGAGTAAACTACGAGGCAAGGCACCATCTGAAGGTTACTTTGGATCAATTCCAGATGTCTCAAACTTTAGGCATTTTGGAACTGAATCCTGCGTTAAGAATAATGTCCCTAGGAAGGAGAAGTTCGAGCTAAGGTCAAAGTGAAACATTTTTGTAGGATACAGCATATCTAATGCTTATCATATTTGGTTGCCTGGCGAGGCAAGGGCTTTTCTTTTTAGCCGAGCAACAAATTTGAAGGTTTCATACCGTCAGACCAGACCCATCTGAGAGCATCATCAAATGAAGCAATCAATGGAAAGTCCGTTGAAGTGAATTTACTCCGCAGTCAAGATGATCGCATTGAAGATGATGGTATCCAATCACAAAGTTCATTTCATCAAGGGGAAGATTGGATGTCAACGAAGCATACAGTTGAACCAAAGTAAGAAGAATTTTAGGAATTACCGCAGATGACATCTCCAGCCGATGTGTCTGCGCAAAGAGAGTGAGAGCAGCCATGCTTGGTGAAAACAGAAAGAAGGATGCGAGCCAGAAACGAATTCACTGCATCAAATTATATCGGTGGTCCGAAGCTCATTACGCTTTCCTCACCGAAATTCCTGTGGTTCAGTTGTAGAAGGCAACAGATTTATCCTTCAAATTTAGTATGGATCTAACGGTGTTTTTGTAAAACATAAGGCAAGAATAGTTACAGAAGAGTACAGTCATCAGCACGGCAAAGATTTCTACGAGAAATATTTTGCAGCTGCATGGCTAGGGTCCATTCGCATATTGGTCGCAACGGCTGCTCAGAGAAATATGCACGTAAGACAATATGACGTGACAACGGCTTACCTCAATGGCAACCTGCAAGAGACGTATTCTTGTAAGTTACTGATCAATTTCGGGAAATACTGTACCACATAGTAAAAGAAGAAGGGCAAGATGACCGAATATTCAAAAGAACAAAGGCGATGCTATCGCAATTCTCCAGCGGTGACAAGGTTTATCGTATGTAACAGGACTTATACAGATGCTTGGGCTAGGGGCCATGTTTCACACTCATGGCATACTGCAAGTCTTATCACAGATTTGTAGGCTTGGAGCTTTTTTTTCCTGTGAATGCCGCTGGTCTTCGAAATTGCCAAGACTTAATAAAAAAATTTCTGCGGGAGTTAGGGTAGACACTAGCCTTTTGTTAGTCCAATAGCTAGCCTCACCTTACTTGAGAAATATTATTGCCATTATAACATTTTTTCACATCATCTCTTAAACTGTTAGACCATCAAATTTGTCAACTTCCTGAATCCGTAAGACGGAGCCATCGAAATACTTCCTTTCTAGAGTTAAGAATTTTACTCTTTCAATGCGTCGTTTATTTCTACAGCATTCCTTATATGTCACAACAGGTTTGAGTTCACAAAAAAGCTGACAAAATGTTGACATCATCGTTTAGACGCTTTACCATAGTCGTCACTCTTTTGCAGTAAAACTGTAGCGCACAATCCTTCATCGTGTTCATTCAACCATAACTTATTCATGGCTATTCTAAATTGAAACATTGCAGTCAGGAAGTTTCCATTTAATCTTCTCCAATATAATTCCTAGTTGTTCCCGGTTGAAGTTTTTCGTTGGCTTAACGTGTTCTATTGGCTAGTTAACCCTTTATTACTGGTACACTTAAGTTTGTATCGCTTTTTTTCTTTCAGCTGTTTCTGGTCGAAGCCAGTCTGTCTTACAACAAGGAGAGGAAATGCCCTGGAGCAAATCAGACAAGAGACCACAGGATAGTTCTCACTGAATATACTATTCTTTGTGAGCTTGGCTTGAAGAAAAGCTTAGCAGTAAGGACGCGAATTGTTCTTTAAGATTCGAGATCTTTGTTGGGTAATTACATGGTTCTTTTGAACTTGTCTAAAATCAATAACTTAGCCTATTACATTAATCTTGGGAGTTGCGTCTTAAGATTTTTGCAGGAGTTTGATACTTATTGAATTCACTATAGAATATAAAAAAATTAAGCTTTTGAAACTTAATCTTTATCAGTTGGCACCAAAAATATTATAAAATGCTTAAAGGTAACTACAAAAGAGGTTATATAAGCTGTATAATTTGATAAAGTTGAAATAATTTTTTGCAGCGACAATAAATACAATTATAACTATTATAATTAAAATAATCAATAACTACTGCGTCCATTGATTGATTATCCATCACTACCTAGCCAACTGCTGTCGTATGGTCCACTATTCTCTGTATTGTTGATGCCGCTAGTTTTCCGCATGTGCCCTTATCCGCTCCGTCATAACCTCCTCGTAAATCAACTCATTAAGTTAGGATGGTGCGTCCTCCTAGCTCGAAGAATTTCACGCTTTACTAATCCTATCTTGCCCCATTGATTGGATAAATCAGTTTTTGTATGACAGGAGTTTCACCTAGTGACATGCTATCTCTTTTAAGAGGGGAAGATGGACGAGTGTCCAACAACCATTCGTAAAATAAAGTTATCCACCTTGACTCAACAGCTCTTAATGCATTCAACACACTCAAAAACTGTCTGGTATCGCAAGAAGTGGTTTTAACTCATCCCAACTTTGAAAAGGAGGTGGAGGATATTGGTGTAGTTCTCTCGCAGGAAAATAAACTCATGGTATTCTTGTCGAGAACTTCAACGAAAACCGAAGAGAACTGTGCCACCAATGAGAAAGAGTTGCTTGCCATCATCTGGGCCCTCAAATTATTGCGAAGCTTTCTCTATGGCTCTCAAAAGGGCAAAATATACACAGGCCATCAACCTTTAATACATGCGTTGAGTAACAAAAATATCACAGCAAGGTGAAAAGATGGAAATTCGTTTTGGAGAAATATAATCACGAACTGTGTCCAAAAAATAAGGTGGCATTTGAATTTAAACTGCGCGCGTCGAATGATTTGGAGAATTCTTTTTTTTAAGGTTGGTAGTACTGTCAGTGACATCTATGTCAAATTTACATGTCAAAATATTCATTAGCGTTCGAGCAAAAAGTGAGTTTTTCGTTTTTTGCGATGTTGAAATTTGTTGAATTTGCATTAAATTTTGTTTGCGGAATCAATTTTCTGCTGCGGATACGTTGAGGATGATGCAAAAAGCCTTTGGTGATGAGGCTTTGTCTAGAAAAAAATTTTACAAGTGGTATAGTGAGTTCCAAGCCAGCCGTGAACGTGTCGAAGACGAAGAGCGTCGTGGGCGACCATCAACCTCTTCTCTTCTTCGATTATCGTGGTGTTGTGCATTATAAATTCCTTTTGCCGGGCCAAACAGTCAACAAGGAATATTTTTTGAACGTTATACGTCGTTTACATAACGCTATCCGCCTAAAAAGGCTGGAATTGTGGAGAGACAATTCTTGGTTTTTACACCACGATAATGCACCGTCTCATACTGCACTCGTAATTCGTGATCATTTCGCCAAAAACTCAACCCATATCATTCCACAACCACCGTATTCACCTGATCTGGCACCGTGCGACTTTTGGCTGCTCAGCAAGCTCAAAAGATCGCTCCGGGGACACCGGTTTGATACGACAGGGGAGATTCAAGCCGCAGTGAAGACGGAACTGAAGGCCATCCCGGAAACGATGCGTATCTCAAACACTAACGATTATTTCGACATGTAAATTTGACAAAGATATCACCAACCTATAAGAAATGATTCTCCAAATCCTTCGACGCGCGCAGTTTAAATTCAAATGTCACCTTATTTTTTGGTTACAGTATAAGCCAGGCAAAGCAAACTTTGTCACAGATTCTCTTTCATAACCTCCCAAAGAAACCTTAGTCAATTCTTAACACTCACAGAGCACAGTGATGAAAGCTCGTCCCAAAATCTCACTCCCACCGCCAAATCACCTTTTAACGCCTTTCGTAATCAAATCATTTTAAGAACTGGTGAGGAGGATATCTATCAACTACAAAACCCTTTTCCGAATCCTTCAGGACATATCCTTATCAGATCACAATATTCAAATGGCGACATAATAAGCATTTTCCAACGCTACCTTAACCCAAACATAATAAACGGCCTTCTAACATCTGCAGAAATCGTGGGACGCATACAAGAAATCTATGCCGCACATTTCAGGAGCTATCGAATTCGATATACTCAAAAGATCGTTGGGGATATCCCAAGTGAAATTGAGCAGGAAGAAAGAATCATTCAGACTCACAAGGGAGCACATCGCAACTGCCTGAAGCCTCTGAAAAACTTATATTTCCCCAAAATGTCGGCAAAGATAAAAATTTGGTGAAGCAATGTAGCGTCTGCAAGGAGAGCAAGTATGACCGGCATCGCAATAAACCCTTACAAAACAATACACCAATCCCATTATATCCAGACCATACGATCCACGTTGACCTATTTAGCACCGAAAAGCACCGAGTCATAGCTGCGGTAGACTAATTTTCTAAATTTGGCCAGGCAAAAATCATCACGTCTAAGTCCATCGAAGACATCAAACAACCGCTCCCAGACTTGCTTTTCTTCTTTTGTGAGCCGGAAATCGTCGTTATCGACAATGACAGCTCACTCTGATCAGCTTCGATAACATCACTAGTGGAGAAAGACCTTGAAATCAAGGTCTATAAGACGTCTCCATATAAGAGCGAGGTTAAAAGACAGGTTGAGCGGTGGCATAGCACCCTTACCGAAATTATAAGATGGATGGACTCCCTAGATCCTTTGAAAATCTCTTACAACAAGCCCTTCATGTGTATAACTGTACAATTTACTCCACTACCGGGAGGAAACTCGTTGAATTACGTTTTGGGTGAATTTCGAGTATAGACTCAAAAGAATTAGAAAGGATGCACATACCGAATGCCGAGGAATTAAAATTAAAACAGCGAAAGGACATGACAATAACACCAGACAACCGACACAAAACTATAAAATAGGTGAGACAATTTATATTAGAATTAATAAGAGGAAGGTATAAAAATGGACAGCAAGGTATAAACAGGAAAGAGTTAAGGAAAACCATTATTCAACTCTTTTTACTGAATCTGGAAGGCTCGCATTTAAAATTGACATTCGTAATTGAAATTTTCATTCAATTTGAATCTGTACCCGCAGTATAGCGAATGCCAAAATTTAAATCCTGGACTTCTCGAGCTCCCAAACTGTTTCGTTTCATACAAGAAGACCAAAACTTAAGATGGAAACTTCAAGTTGACCCATACCATCGATGCAAAAAAGTACAAACGCTTTATCTCCGAAATCGAACAAACTTCAGCAAATCCGGGAACTAGTTCAAAATTTAAAACGTAGAACAATCAAAAGATCACTCGATTTCATCTGTACTAACAAGTGTATTGCAGGTAATCCAGGTCACGAAGTTTTAGTAACAATACAGGACAAAATTAATAATCTCCTTCAGAATAGTAACAGACAAGTTATAATCAACAGAATGTACAATGAAAGAATAAATAATATAACTATGATTGCCAACAAAACCCAAAATTCAGTTAAAGTAAAAAATCAAACAAATTATGAAATCCAGACTTTCACTATTAAAAGAGGAATTGAAAAACATAAATTCAGCATTTCACTGGGCAAAATTAGGAGTCACAACCTCAGTCAATTTATTTAAGTCTGAAATTAAAATTGCTTGAGATATATTGGCCTCGCGCATACTTGATCAGATCATTACTTGATCAAGTTAACCTATCGATGTCATATGTCAAAGGCGTATCCAGCAAAGACCAGTCCGGACATCAAGACCGGCGCAAGAGAGATGCTTGGTTCCATGATGAGTGCCAAAACGCGCTCGACAAAAAGAGTCACACGTACAAAGAATGCGTAGGCAGGAAAACCAGGACGAAAAGAGAACGCTTTGGAAATCTCTGAAAAGTAGCGAATAAGATAATTAGAATTAAGAAAAGGAAACACTATGACGACCAATTGAGAAGTATAGATGTAAGTCTAGCGAGCAACAACACAAGACAAGCATACAAAGTAGTGAAAAGCCTGAAACGTGGTTATCAGCCAAAAACCACTCTCTGTCGTGATGACATCGGCAACATCATCGCTGATGAAACCAGGATTAAGGAAAGATGTGCATCATATTTTAAGAATCTCCTTAATCCTCCACACAACTCCAGAACATCGACGCCTGCAGATGTTGCCGGAGAGCCTCCATTGACCCCTGGATGAAGTTTGTTTCTCCATCAAAGCCCAAAAGAATAATGAAGTGCCAGGCATCGATGAGATTCCAGTGGAGCTCATCAAATATGGTGGCAATGGTGACAAAAATGTGTTCACACAATCATTCAGCACATTTGGCAACAAGAACATATGTCGAAAGAGTGGACCCAATCAATTATATTCCCTATCCACAAAAAAGGTGACAAGCTATGGTGCGAAAATTATAGAGGCATATCACTGCTTTGTACGGTATATAAAATATTTTTAAAGATATTTGAAAATAATATCAGATCATATACTAACAGTATTATTGGGGAGAATCAAGTTAGTTTTAGAGCAGGTATATCGATAATAGACCAATTGTTCTCTGTCAAGCAGGTACTTGAGAAATGCTAGGAGTTCAACACAAACGTACACCAAATTTTCGTTGACTTTAAGCAAGCATACGACAGTATTGAGATGCATACACAGGGAAACAAAGCTCCAAGTACACAAATTTGTGATAAGACCTGTGTTCCGCATCCGCAAATATATTAAACGCCTTAGAACGTCGGGTCCTGAGGCGAATAATTAGAGCGAAGCTAGATGGGGATCAATGGCGAATTCGGCACAACCATGAGCCATATGCATTTTTTGACGAGCCGGAGGTCTCATCGATTGTAAGACTGCGGAAGCTACAATGGGCTGGCCACGTGAGTCGTACGGATGAACAATGGATACCGAAAAATGTATTCGTTGGGAGAACTGAAGGCCGTAGACCGATCGGGGAACCGAAAAAACGCTGGTCTGACTCGGTCAACGAAGACAGTTCATCGCTGCTCAGATTTTGGAATTGGAGGAGGCGGTCCATGGATCAAGACAGTTGGAGGCGCTATTTCCAGGAAGTAAAAGCCCGAAAGGGGCTGTAGTGCTATAAAGAAGAAGACAAAAGCAAATTATTTTCTTCTATAGAATTAGTTCAACCTTTTTTTCACACAATATCAACAGATACTATAGATACTGAAATTGTTTGCTACGGAAGTAACCAACGAAAGTCAAATATTGAACCATGAACAACCCCATGCCTATTGAAAAAATTAACACAACAGCAAAACTTCATTTTGCAACCCCAACCATAAAACAAACAGCACAACCTGTCATCGCTGACAGCTGGACGTTTGCTGCACGTAATACTACCAACGCCATGCTAACAAAGCGGGAAACTAATTACGGCTTCTAATCGTCGCCACTGGAAGTAATGAGGCCACTTTAGGGGCCACTGGTGGAACGCTCCTATTGGTCCAAATGAAGCTCGGCTAATCGCCCGGGAAAGAAAACGGTGGAGAATGGCAATTATTTCCGAGGTGACGAGGGACCTGGAGGAAGTGGTCAAGGGATATTTCCGCTGGTGATCGATCATCAGCGATGGCAGTTGTAGAGCTGCTATTTTGAACAACATCAGGGAGGTTTTGGGATTTCGAAATTTGAATAGTAGTGGAGTAAGCGATAGTCCTTAATTAAGGATTGACGAAGAAGAAGTAGAGATCCAGCAGAAAACCTCTTCGACCAAACCAGGGTTCTACTTTGAAGTCAGGAGTAGGGCAGTTGTAAGGAGGTTTACGTTTTAACATACTTTCCGATTGGTATTCTTGTATTTTTTTCCATTTTACGAGTACATTCTACTACATAAACTAATTGCTTGGATTGAAAGTTGATATGGAACTCAAGAGTTGCATTTCACGTGAAAATTAAAACAAGTGCAGTTTGGAATTATGTGAATCAGATTGTGTGAATTGTATGAACTTGGCTTGGATGGTATGTGGCAAGAATTATTTAGGAGATTTATTTGCAGGTTGGTCCACACCGAATGACTCAAATAGAAAAATATAATCCAATAGGGAGAAAATTGGTAAATTTTGGAGTATACGTTGAAGTTATAAAAGTGCGGAGCCTCTGTTTGATGGGAGAATCGTATAATTTTGCTTGGTGATATTTTTCCTTTCAAAAGCAGATCAGATGAAGCTTTCCCTTTTTTTCTCCATCCCGGACGGCCAAAGAAGTAGTGAAAGGATTAGCGGTGGGGATTGTTGCAGTAAGTTAGATTCTAGCGAGTCTTGTCTCTCGACGGTTTATGGGACTTAAAGAGAGCAAACGGCATCCCACAGCCGTCTCTGATGAGCGCACTGGCATCGGGACGTCCTATCAGAATCTTCTGCCTTTATATGTGGTACAATTTTGTGGGATATAAGATTCCAGCTGATAGCAAGGCTTTCCTTTGGTGAGAGTCATTGGTGTAGTTTCGCGTCATCTGCTCGATTTCATCTCCATGCTTTTGTATCTGCTGGTAAGTCTTGTCACTTCTGTGCCTTATCACGGTCGCAAAATGCTGTAAAGTTAATCTGAAAAATACTAAATTTACCCGTGAGTTTTGGAGATGGAATGAAAGTCTTTATTGAACCCATCTGCATATATACAGTAATTATGCTTATTTTATAATTTAACTTTTCCAAGATTTCCTATGATATATTACGTGAACTGCAAAATTTAGGAGTTTGCAGAATCGCATGTCTAGGAAGGTTGAATATGTACTTTTTGATAGTCCAAAAGTTTGCAACGAGGTCGCAGTAGACCGTGGGAGCTCAATAAAAAATAGGGAAATTCACGAGAAAATAATATTGTCGTGGGAGAAGTTCTTTTAACGACTTATTATTATCGTGGGAGACCTCCGGTTCGTCAAAAATTTCATAAAGCTCATGGTTGCATCGAATTTGCCATTGGTCTCCGTCTAGTTCGCTCCGATTATTTGCCTCAGGACCCGTCGATTGCTGGGAAAACTGAAGAGTGGAACCCAGTGGGGAAACCGAGAAGATGCTGGTCTGACTCGGTCGACGAAGACAGTTCATCGCTGCTCAGATTTCGAAATCGAGGAACGTGGTCAATAGACCGAGACAGTTGGAGGCGCTATTTGCAGGAAGCGAAGGCCCAAGAGGGGCTGTAGTGCTACGAAGAAGAAGATGATCGTGGGAGAAAGTTCACATATGCAAAAGAACCTTTTCGTGGGAAATATTTTTTATAAAACAAACAATAATATTTGTAACTAATTAATATAACTTCGAATACTTCGGAGCGATACCCGTAAGAGATCTGTCATCCTTACACGAATTACGAACAAATTGACGAAACATCATTAAACGCACTCGTGTGGAAGACAGATGCCATCCGAGTGATCGTTCCGGAAGCGGGTAGTTGTCGCGAGCCGACGGGTTGATGGACTATAACCGGTAACTTGGCCGATTTTTCTACGTTTTTCATTGTGTGGTGTGTTTTTGTTAGCTTTGCTCCGTGCCACGGTCAATTTTTGTCTGAATTTTATATCCTCCGGTCCCTATGTAAATTCAAAACAACAGCGAAAATGGTATGTACCACATTTACGCTGATGGTGGTGGGTGAATCCGGTCTGGGCAATTAGACTCTAGAGAATAGTTTCCTTATAACAGATTGCTATCCGGAATGCATTACACTAGACGTAGGCAAAATTTGCATAGTTTGAATATTGCGTGGGTGCACTTGGATGTAGAAATTGTTAACGCTCTTGTGGAGAACGTCACGACGGATTTGTCGCGGTTAACTATTGTCAGCTGTAGAAGATCTATGTCGATTCACATTTAGGAGTTCTTAGCAAATTTTCCCACTGTAGGTATTAATAAATTTATTCATAGTTCCATGGCTCGTCCCAGAGTAGGAACACATAGAACTACAATATGGGGTTTGCGGACACGAGACTGAACTTGAAGTGGTAAGGAATGATTCGTTTGGGGCGATTTTAAAATGACATTTATCGTTTTTAAGAATCTGGACTAATTTTTCATTAAAGATATTCTTCGAAACATGAATACAAATGATCTAGCTTAAGGAACCAACCGACTACGTATGGCTTCTGAGATTGTTTTCCTTTCATAAATAATTTTATGTTTTTGATGTGTAGTAATCGAGCAACTAGCCTAGGCAAACTGCTCGAGGGACCTTCACGATAAGCAGCAATTTCAAAATAATAACAACGCAATAATTGCGGAACATTTTGATATGCAACTTATTAATATTATTATGATTAACCCGAGATAAACACCGGCACTGTCACCGCTAAAAAGTTTTTCCGAAAAATAAATTTAACAAAAAAAAAACGAACGCATAAAATGGATAATTTCGACAACATTGCGAAAACGAGAATCTGCCCTTACCGCGATGAAGAGGGTCGTTGAGCAGGCGGTAAACGGCTTTTATATGAAGCGGGACTCTCAATTTGAAACAACGAGCGGGATTGACGTTGGAGTGGACTTGTGGTGATGAAGCTCTGAGCCTGTGATTAGATTTGCTACAAGCACGGAGTATCTCTGCGTCGGATGGGAATAAAAAGTCGAAATATAAATGCACGAGTGATTGGTTGCTGGCTTAACGAAGTGTGAGAAATTATTGTTGGACTACAGTACAAGATTTTGTATGATTACCCATGATCGGGGGAGTTGGGATTCACATCCGTGTCTGCCTACAGCTTACGAAATTGTGTTCTGGCCTGGGTAGTTTTTTTCGGCCGTAAAGTGCAAAGGAAGAACAGGAGACGAATGAGGTCATTAGTGTGACACTCACTAACATCTTGTTAACGGTCTTCCGTAAATATTGGAAGTTATGATAACTAAAGCTGATTGCTGTTTAAATGCCGAAATGGATTTATACCGACAATGTGATAATGGCACTTTTTTTTGTCTTTTGTAAATTCTTTAGTTGCATCGTGTTTCATTTGAAATTGGATAGATCTACCGCACAAAAAAAAGTAAACATACCACTGATGCTAGTGGAAGTAACGTGATTGCGAATTATGTCACATGTCGGATATAAATTGAATTGCAGACCCTTACCCACCCCAAAAACGAGCTCTCGTCAGAGGAGGACTGGACTTTGATTATTAATAAAAAAAAGAATCATTAAATAATTAAAGTCATATGAGTACATTCATTTTTGAAAAAGGAAATAAATGCGTTGGAGCAAGAAATATTTTATGACATAAAGTAAAATAATTCGTGGTAGGTTAAAGATGGAGATGTACAAAAACTATGGAATTGTCTAAATGGTTAAACTCATTGGGAAATGTGTGGTAATGAAATAAAAGTAAAAGTCGAAGTTAATTAATTGTTGCAAAACAAATTGCAAAAAGCAAGTGTGTCTACATCAAGTAATAATTAGCAGCAATGTACAGACAAGTGTGCGTTTTAGTAATATTTTCATTTTTCCGATTGAATCCAGCAAAATATTTTCACCA
Source organism: Odontomyia ornata (assembly GCA_963969285.1). NCBI lineage: Eukaryota > Metazoa > Arthropoda > Insecta > Diptera > Stratiomyidae > Odontomyia > Odontomyia ornata. The sequence goes on along the minus strand of OZ017739.1, from coordinate 362,900,654 downwards.
AAAATAGTTAGAATAAGTTCTATATATAGTTAAGAATTATATACTTATAATTTTCTGCATTGAGTTCATAGAGACAAATCTTTTATCAATTTCTCTACCTCTCGTAACTGAAAGAGAATCGCATTTTTATAATTTTTTATGAGTTAACATAAAATAATAAAGCAAGTTTACTATCGGAGAATGAAGGGATGAAAAAAGGGAAAAACTCGGTCTTTTCATTTCACTGGTATCCTGACTGGGTATGGGATCCGCCACGTTGGCTGGTCCATCCACTCATGAGCTAGCCTTCAGGTGAGCTCACCCTTTTTTCTTTGTTGTTACAGGTGCTCTTGCAGGGTAGAGTGGCCTTCCACACATGTTTTTTATTTATGGTAAAGTTTTATATGATTCCGTCATATAGCACTTAAACATAAATGTGAAAAATTTTATTTTTGATTTAAGGGATAAGTTCATGCGAATTACGGAAAATAAACGCCCACGTCTGCAATGAATCTTGATCCAGATGGAGGGTGCGAGGGGGCACCGCTTCCACCAGAATGCCCTACTCTTATGGGGGGGTCGTAAATACAAATGGTAGCGACGAAATCCTCTCGCGGCCTGCGCACGTTGATCAGGCCCGGTCAGTCGGTAGTCCATCCCTTCAGTAGGTTACTTCGGCCTCCACACCGTCGAACCACGATGTTTTGTCTTTTAATTCGTGAATGCGAAATTTTTTTGTAGTGGGCCCTTGTGCTGGGGAAAAGAACCCGCCCCATGACACCGCAATGCTAGCCTGCTAGCGCATTCAGTGTCCTCAGGCTAGGCCGATTCCGGCGAGCACTAATATCTTCGCTCGCCGAGGCAGCAGATCATCGCTACAGTCCTTCACGGACAATGACCGTTCCTCAAATTCACTACAGATGTTAGAATGATTAAAAATCCCCTGGTGTGCATTCCACTCGCGAATGAAGTCCAGTTGTCTGCTTTGGCAGGGTGAGGCTTTGTCCGAGCGTTGCGCCAGAGCAAATATACAGGTGGCCGAGGGTCAGTATAGATGAATTTCCTTCCTTCCAAGATGCGTTGAAAGAACTTGATGGCAGCAAACGTCATAAGGAGCTCGCGGTCGTAGGTTGATTAGCGTTGCTCGGTGTCAGAGAGCTTCCTCAAGAAGAAACCCAACGGTACCTAAGTGCCATCACCCCATTGTTGGTCCAAGGCCACGCCAACGGCAGTGCGGGACGTGTCAGTGCGGAGTGCCCATGGGTGCGAAGGTGAAACAAAAGCTGATGTGGCAGCCTCAGCGATTCCTTGCTTGCAGCGTTCAAAAGCCGTTTCAGCATTGGGTGTCCAGGTGAGTAGCGCCCTCTTTTTTGTACAACCTTTTAGAAGTTCCGATAGTGGCACTTGGGTCTCAGCAGCGTATGGCATGCAGCGGTGATAGGAATTCAGCATCCCGAGAAAACGCCTCAGCTGGGATGAGTCGGCAGGTTTGGGAAAAGATACGATGGCTTGGGGGTGGTAGTCGAAATCCAGTTTCGCAGACGTGGTATCCAGCAAAGACGACCTCAGGCTGGCCAACTTGGCATTTATACCAGTTAATGTGGAGATTCACTCAAGGCGGTGAATGAATAGAAATTGCTCGAGGTGGCGCTGGTGATGGTCGTGGCTGGCCGAGAAAACTAGGATATCGTCCTGATAGACCCGGACGAAGTCCAAATTCCTCAGCAGATGATTTAGAATCCACTGCATCGTTTGGGCTGCGTTGCGTAGACCCAAAGGCATCCCCAGGAATTCATACAGTTCAAAGGGCGTGGTGACTGGCGTCTTGTAAACGTTTTCAGGAGCGACCGGAATTGGGTGGAAAGCACGCTGAAGGTCGACTACTGAGAAAATAGTGCCACTAGCCTCCTGAATCAAATCCTCGATGATAGGCAGTGGGTAATGGTCCGGTCGAGTTTGAGTGTTGAGTTGACGGTAATCCCCAGTGGTTCGCCAATGGCTAACGTCCTTGGGCACCATGTGCAGAGGACGGGCCCAGTGGCTCGATGAGGGTCGAACTATGCCTCGTTACTGCAAGAAAGTGAGCTCGGCTTTGGCTGCTACCAGTGGGCCATTGGTGAATAGCTAGTGGCGGACAGGTAGGTCAGTGACTGAGGCTAATTTCCCGGGTTGTGCGGGTGCATCTGCATATTTGGCGATTGTCCCTTTGTACCGGTCTCCAGTGGTGTTCTTCACTTTAGTAACGCCGCTAATACTGTGTATAGCTGGAGCTAGACCGAGGACGTAGGCTGTGAAGAGGTTAGTGAGATCGTACAAAAGGCACTGGTTGCGCAGATCGATGAGTAGACCATGATGCTTTAGTGCATCGGTTCCTAGAATGGCTGTCTGGACACCTGCTATCACGAACGACCAGTAGAGTGGCCGGCGTAGCCAGAAATCTAGGGTGAGCTGCTGAGCTCCAAAAGTTGTGATGGGTATGCCATTGGCTGCCTGTAGCACGACGTTCTGCTTACGAAGAGGCCTGGCTATAGAATACCTCGGAATGATGTAGTCGATGACTACCAAGAACCTGGTTTTTGTGGTGCGGTCGAAGACATAAAGGCTTCTCTCAAATGTGTTATCGGCGGTGTCCGCTGAGTAAAACGCCAGCAAACCTAGTTTCCCGAGCACCTTTTAGTGTGTTTTAAAGCTGGAATGGAAAAGGCTGCTTGCATCGCTAGGGCCCCATGCTTGGTGTGATAACAGCAGTGACCGTGTGACAGTCTGGACCAAGAGTGGCGGAGCGGCCTCGTCATTGGCCCCCGTTTCTTGACGAGGACCACTCTTGTAGTGTGTTAGTGCAAGCATGTGGTTGCTGAAGCGTCTTTCGAGCCAAGTTTGTTAGCTGCGTAATTGCGAGAGCTCGAGAACAACGTGGTGAGGAGAGACCAGATGAGGTTATTCTTGGGTGCATGGATGGTTGCACTGATGTGGCCATCACTCCCGGACCCATGTCTTGTGCCTCGTCTGCAACAATGGCAAGCTCCTCTAGCGTTTGGTTTTTTATGAGTAGTAGCATGCGGCGCGTTTGCTGAGGCAGGAGCTCAAGCCATCTGACACGGCCGAGATTGACGCCTGTGAGCAGCTTATGTAGCTGCGCATCAGGTGAGTCTGTGAGGTGGGCGAAGATAGCTGCTTTGAGCACTCCGGTGGCGCACGGATGATGTCCGCTACATCTGTGGTGGTTTCATGGTCCAGGGATGATACCGTGAGATGTTACTTGGCTGCATCCCTTACCACTTTGTGCATTGTGATTCTACTTGGAAGAACCACAACTCAGGACTAGCCCGCCAGAAATATGGCAGCCTGCACTGGCTGACTATGTTTACCTCCTGAGCCGGTAGTAAACTCCCGCCTGGTAGTGCCTCCTAAAGGAGGTGGTGCTCGCCATCCTCGTCATTTCGTCCGACTACCATTACTGTTGCGAGTCGGGCTCACCAATTTGGAACTAAAAATTCTGATCTTTAGCTTTACTCTATATTTATATTTTACTCTTTTGAAATGATAGAATTTATTCCTCCCTCTTATTTACGACGAGGTAGGTGGCTACGACGATGAAGATGATGAATGATGATGTCGTTGTTGTTCATGATGATGGTGATGATATTGGTGATGTCGATGATGGTCATGATGATGATTTTGCTACTGATGTTGATGATAATGTTGAGTACGAACCAGTAGAAAGTTTGCCTAGGTTCTTTCATTTGTGTTAATTCATGAGAAGCGAGAAGAGTGGCTCAAGCAAATTTCCCTTTTTCTCTTTTTTTCTCAAGGAAATTGCTTGCGTCGCTGATATGTGGAATCGGCTGGAAGGCGAAGATTTCTCAAAGGACGTGGGCCTGTTTGCGCCGTGAAGCATGCGCTGTCGTTGGGACGTTCTGAGTCACCCCACATGCAATTATTTGACCGAAAGTACCAATGAAGAGAATATTTAAGAGAACCACAAGAAAAATTTAAAAAAAAAGAATGAGACGTGAGCATTAGGTGTAAATAAGTAAACAATTTTAGTTTTTTCTTTTTCTTTTGTATTTCGCAGAAATGAAAATGTTTTAAATAATCATTATCACTTAGGAGAAAAAAGCAAAAATGAATTACTGAACCAAAACATTGTAACATCTTTCTTTTTCAGTGGACAGTCGTTTCTTTTCAGGAGGTGGTGAAGAAAGAAGGTGAGTATGCCAGCGAGAGCCATAGTTTTACTTTGCGTTTTGGTTAGAGTAGATTGATTTAGTTTTTGGATTCGAGTAGCTTATTTCTAGCACTGATGTGGTGCATAGTCGAGAACGCGTGGGTTTTGCTTGATGATGTCTCCTACTTCTCTCAGTTGGGCTGTACGTACGGTCTTAGGGAGATGGAAATAGATTAACGTAATGTTGAATGGTTTTGATCGAAGTTGTTCTGAATCGCTTTGATCGGGCAATTGATTTGGTGGCTGAGAAGGTTGTATTCGGACTTCGTTTGCTCGCGGAAGACCTGTAACCGTAATTTCTCTGTGGCCGGCAGTCACCTTGGATTATGTAGACTAATGGTGTCCCTACTTGTTGACTTATTGGTTACAGTCCGTTGGCACATTCCAAGACTTCACGTCTATGACCAATGACAGGCCGGTTTAAATTTCCTTCCGAAAATCTCAAACGAACGAGACGGACGAAGAAAAAGCATTACAAGACGCCAAGTTGTCTATGTTAGGTAAATATTGTTTTGCATCCTAATTTGGCTGTTAAACCCTTCTGGCAGAAACCCTCTCCTGCTAATTCAACTTATTGATCCACCCACTGAGTTTGATGTTTGTAGCTTAAGTTTCGAAGACAAATAGCCGTGACCGACGGGGAGCTAGGTAACGATTTCCACAGGGTTATACGGATATTTAACTTAGTTTTACTGAAGACGTATATTAAAGGTATAATTCAATCGATTTGACGGATAGCATTCTCTAAGTTGGTTTAAAAGCTTTGCTAGTTAGAGCACACTCTACACTATGATCAGATCCTGTGGTGGATCATATTTTCATCAAAAGAAAAAATTATCAGTATAAAACTTACTGATCGTATTTTTACTATTCCTAGCTCAACTTACTCTTGCAACAATCTCATTAAACTCTACTCACTAAGGGTTAACTACTTTTCTCCAAGAGAACCTAAAGGTAGAAACTGTAAAGAGTAGAAACTACTCTAAAAGAAAATGGAAAGAAATTTGCTGAATCCAGCAAACTTGAATCATTTCGCGAAAATCCTCTGTTCGCTAGCCAAGAGGAAACTTCCTTGGCATTGTTAATGGATTTTCCGGGCCCTGCAGGGAATGGAATCTCCTACACCGAAGAGGATTACAAAGATGCCGGCGAAAATCGAAATTGGTGCTAGGGTGAGCAACAGACAACAGAAAATACACTTAGTCCATTTTAATTAAATTAATTTACTCCTTCAGTACTTAAGCAATTACACTTTTTTATAGTCTGACACGAATTAATGAACGGCAACGATGATGGAGCGACAGCAGTAACAACAGGTCATTCGTCTGGTCGCTTGTGATGAAAAAAAGGATAAAGGGTTTTTGTGTTCGGCATCTGGAAAAAGTACCAGAATGTAAAGGATTCAAGGCAAAGACGTGTTGAACGGTGAAGAGTCCTCTCAAAATGGATTTACTCACGGTGCCTTTTTGACGACAGCAAGACGGGAGAAAAGGATCGAATGGAAAGGTAAATGTGTCCTTTTGAAGTGCTCAGCTACAACAACATGGCTACAATTGAATTACTCTTACTGTAGGTTGAAATAAGGTTCGTCAACCACAATCCCGTACTAAAGCAAACACGTCTCATGAGTTTTATGTTGGGTTATTCGCGGCGCAATTTCATTTTATTTCCTGCCCGTTACGAAGCTTCCGTTTCGGGTTTGGATATTAGGGTTTGAAATGAAGATTGGTTGCGATGAGTATGGGTAATATGATGGAAGTCTTTAGTTGAAAGGCAAACACGCATCAAGGATACGATGAAAATATTTAGGCGGGTTGGAGTTGTTAAAAAGTTTTAAATGAATGGGGTAATTTCAGCAGATGAATATTGTTATGAGTGGGTAAACTGGTGTGAGAATAAGTACAAATTTCTTCTGTTTTTCATTACATCCAGTGTTTACAATTGAAAATACTTCCTTTTCTTTTGTATACTAGACCAATTCCATTATTTTGATTAAGCACACTAAAAATTCCGGTACATTTCCATACACTCTATTCCAGAAAACAATTTCAAGCGGTGACTTTTTCCCACTTACATTCTCCAATACATAGCTCTTACTTACGAGTCCTTTCTCATCCGCCAAACTCTTTAGTAATAAACGCTGAAGGGAAGAACAACAATAGCTGGTTTTCGATAGAGACTCGAAAGAAGAACAAAACTCTATGCAGATGAAAATTCGTTGCCATCCAAATCCAGTGCAGATGAGGGTGAGAGTCCTTGAATCCTTTCAACCCTGAAAATTCGGTTGTTATGCAAATTTTTATGTAATTTTATGTGAAAGGAATTTACGTCCGTTATGTAGAGATGCTGTACAACAGATTTGAATACTTAAACAGGAATCGGGGGTACGAGAGAGATTTGGATCGTACAACAAGGACGACAGCGTCAATAACAGGCTGCAAAGCTGGATAGGATGCGGTGTGTTGTGCTGATGGAGAGCCGGCTCAGAGAGATTGATTTGGTAAGAACAGAGGTTGGTAGTCTGCTGCATAGATTACCGGTAATGCTTGAACAGCATTGGCTGTTTCTGTGCATATTGACGGAGTATTAAATAGAAAAGAACGTTTTAAATGTCTTCTGGAAATATGTTTTCTGGAAAGACTATGAAATGCATCAATAATAAATAAAAAAAATGATTTATTATCGTATGAAATTTGGAGTAACTAAATGAGAATGCATTTGCAACATTAAGTAAGTACTTGCAGATATATAACTTTTACATTTTGTACTCATATTTCACTGTGTGGTAGTCATAATCACAGAATAGATCCATAAAGAAGGTAAGCTTCGCACCACCTCAGCGTTACTCACACGACTTTGGGTGCAATCAATCCACTTACTTTGCTTCCTTAGTTTTCGCTTCAAACAAGTTATTGTATGGAGCTGCGAGATCTCACCTTTCTCAATGACTCCAGTGTATATCTATCGATTACCAGAGTGTCAGAAATTATCTCTAATAGAACAACTTCGTCTGTTTTTTTCATCAATCATATAACAACACATGGGAAGGGTTGCTTATATTATGTGTGAACGTTTTCATTCAAATTGAATTTTTTGTGATTTATGTCGACATTAAATCTGCTGTGCCTATGAGTGCATCGGCATTTGCTGCGTATCTCAGTAATGGAAATGAGAAAACATATTTGTGTTACCCAAGCAGTTCAGTATTACTGACGTAGTCAATACTTGTCCAATTTCGCTGCTTTCCAATATTGACATCTTGGTACCTTGACGAAACTGTTACTGCCACCATCTGGGTTCGAAACAGTGCTGATTTCCTAGAGCAAGGCTATGGAAAATGATCGTTTCGTATAGGTTCGGTTTTCAAGGACTTCATTCTTTAGTATATACCTAGTGCCAAATGAACCGATATCATATTTTCAAGCTAAGCATCATGCTTCGGAAGGAGATGAGGCATGCCGCAAACCGACCCGTAGGTAAAAGGAGCCTTAGAGATGGTGGCGAGTATAGGTTCATCGTGCTGAATATCGGCAACATGCCGAATTTCTGCCGTATGGACAGTGCAGGAACTATACGCAACTTGACAATTGGTGAACAATGGCTGATTAGTGATTATCGATACATTCTGCTTGAGATCCATGATGTTGTTTCCCGATGTCCACACACACGACCTTCCATAATTGGATGGAATATTGAGAAGATGGGCATCAAGGGGTTCAGCGAGGTGTTCACGGTAGGTGCAGCACTGCGGAGATTTGCAGGGGCTGAAAGGCTAGCTGCTCAAGACGTGATGAATTTAACTATGAGCATCATTACGTCTGCGTGCAGCGCTTCTATTACCCGTCGGAGATCCGTGCACGCCAAGCCTCCAGTGTACTGGTAATCGACTGAAATTGCTGAAAGGCGAAGGGAGTTGTCACAAGCTTCGACGTGAAGCTCAACGTGTATGTGTGTGCTTGGCAGCATATGAGTCGGTCAAAAAATACCTTCGCAAACTCGTGAAAAGCAGAAACGTCCATTGCTGGCAAGATGTAGTGGACAATGTGAACAGGAACCTGTGGGGTCTTAGCTATACGCTAGTTATGTGGAAGCTTGGCGCCCTACATATACACTACATACATAAAGCAGAAAAGATCAACGAGATAGTGCGGATACTTTTCCCCGCCAATCTCGTCTATGTTGATACTGTGCATAGAAAACAGTAATCGAGTACCCTCTCCTCATGTAGCTGGAACTGAAAGATGCAGTCCTTTCACTGACAACAAGGAAGGCTTGAGGATCAGACAGCATTCAGCTGAGGTGTTGTCGCTTATCTATCACCATTATCCTGACTCAGTGTTCAGTACATTCAACGCTTCTTGCGGGAAGCGTATTCCCGGAACGTTGGAAGGTGGCGAGGCTCTTACAGATCAGCAAGGAGAAGCACATAGCTGTAGTCAGCAAAGGGTAGTTCTGTTGGTGACACTTAATGTTTGGAAAGCTTTCAATTCCGTTGTATAGGATATTCTGAATACGTTTTTTTTGTGGTTGGGAGGTGAATACCATTTATGCACAGAGTGTGGGAATGCCATGCCCACACACGCATCTGAAAACCTAGCCTGGGACCGTTTGACACATCACTTCAGGCCAGGTCTCGTTTTGTTACGCCGTGTGGTACCTTCAAGCTGGGGGAACCCTCTTCTGGTGGGAGGGCCGAGGGGAAGAGAAAGTGCCAGACAAGCGATACCTCAGCCCCAACGCCCTTGGCTGCTGTGAATCCCTTTTATCTTTTAGGACTGCCTGAACATAATGTGCCACCTGGTTCCATTTGTCAACCGATTCGAGCATCACCGTGACTATATTATCCCTCTAGAGGTCCCTTCACAGCCTATCCCATTTTATGCACCTCTCCTGGGTTAAACCGACAATCGGGGGACCGTGACTTACCAATCTTGTGCTGGTAAGACTGAAAATACCCATGCCCGCTCAAAAGCTGGGTCAAACAGAAGTCAGTCTCACCATGCCTTCGATATAGCCACAGTCTCACATCCGGGATGAGTTGCGCAGTCCACCTTCCCTAAGTACAATTCATCCAAGACTGCTGCCAATCGTTGAGTGAGCGCTGTCTCTTCTTGCGCACAACCAACTCCTTTGCATCCTCGTTTTGACGCAGGTAAATAGGGTGGTACTCTCTAGCAAGGAGGGAAACAGGTATCACACCTGCAGTAACCATCACCACTGAATCAGAGACTGTTGGATACGAAGATGCAATTCCCAGTACTCCTCTTCTCTGTACCTGTTCTAAACGTTTTCGGTATACCTCCTTACTGAGAGCGTCGCCCCATATTTCTGCTCCGTACAGTAGCACTGGCCCTACATAACTCACCAAGAGGCGTCTTCTTGATGGGCTGGGTGCCCCTACGTTGGCCATAAGTCGACTCAGAGCCGATACTCTCGAAGCAGTCTTCTCAGCCGTTCCCCTGAGTTGGTCAGAGAAACTCACCTTCGAGTCGATCAGTAGCCCCAAGTACCTTACCACTGGCTTCGATTCGATTTATTTGTCCCCAATATTAATCATCCTTACTCTAGGGATTCTCTTTTTGATCAAGATGACAACTTCGGTTTTCTCCAGCAGTCATCCAGTCTCTGACTCGGAGCAATAGCATATCAAGCCTAAGTTGCGCATGTTCAACGTGCGCCCAGCGGCCAGAGCCACAACATCATCCGCGTAGCTGATCAAGAGCAACTCATCTGGCATCTCCAGTCTCAGTAGCCTGTCGTGAGAGACATTCCACAAGTCCGGACCAAGGATAGATCCCTGGGTAACACCCGATGTAACTTCCATCCTTCATTGGCCCTGTGTCGTGGAGCAGGTTTCGGTCCTTCCACCTCTGCAATCACATCAATGTTTGAGCGATCTGCTCTAAAGTAGTACTACCGAGGAGATAGGTCTCAAGCAGCACGAATCACGTCAGTGAGTCTTCTCTTGATGTGTTTCTCTAGCACTTTCCCAGCCACGTCTAGCATGCATAACGAGCGGTATAAAGACGGCGATCTGGAATTTCCCTTCCCCTTGCTGACCAGTACAAGCCTCGCCGCCTTCCATCGTATCGGTGAACCCCGTCCCGTAGGCAAGCGTTGAATGTGCTGAGCAGCAAGCCAGTACAATGGTGATATACAAGCTGCAGCACCTCAGCTGGAACAATATTTGGACCTGGAGCCTTCCTCGCTTTCGGTGAAAGGATTGCATCTTCCGGTTCCAGCTGTGTGAAGAGTGGACACTCGACTGCTGTTTAACTATGGACAGCGTCAGCATGGGTGGGATGGGTGGACAAAACAGTGCTCGCACTTTCTCGTCCATCTTTTTCGCATCATGTATGCAAGGTTTCCCTAGGGCACCAAGCTTCCGCATAACTACCTTATAGCCAAGGCCCCACGGATCCTTATTCACACTGTCCACTAGACCTTGCCAGCAGCGAGTCTTGCTGTTGCTAATCAATTTGCGAAGAAATCTCGTGATTGACTCATCCGGTTGAATGCTTCGTCACGGTTCCTTGCCCGTTGTGACTCACGTCGAAGCTTGTCACACTTTCTTCACACTTCAGTGATTTCAGTTGACTACCAGTACACCGGGCGCTTGCCGTGCCGAGAATTTTGGCAGGGCATAGAAGCTTTGCAAGCAGTTGTAATGCTGCTCATAGTTGAGTTCACCATGTCTTGAGCTGCCAGTTTTTCCATCCTCTGCAAATCTCCCTGCAGCGGAGCACCTACTGTGAGCACTTTGACGAACCTCGTGACGTCCATCCTTGCGAACTTCCATCCATTGTAGAAAGCCGAGAGCATGGACGTCAGGAGACAACATCGCTGATCTCAAGCAGAATGCACTGATGATCACTGGCTGAGTAGTCCTCTAATCCTCTTCAATTGTGTAGCCTCCATACTAAGAATCCAAGGTGAATGTCACGTCCGGTATGGTTTCTTCACAGCCAATGCGGCGGAAAGTTGGTGTATTTCCGGAGTTTAGTACGACGAGCGCTCTCCTAGCCACCATTTCCAGGACTCGTTTTCCCTGCGGATCTGATTTGATTGCTTTAGCTCACACAAAACCATCTTCCGTCCACAGCTCTTCGCCTGGAAATCACTATTCCGAACCCAGACTTTTATCATGGTGTTGCTTACTCAGCAGCATAAAGCCAGCTTTCATGTTCCTCGCAAACGGCTCAAGCAGATTTTGGGCGGTTGAACTGCGGTGTAGGCTTACTTGCAGGATGCGGGTGATCGAAGTTTTGATTTTGCCTTGGCAAGGGCTTCCTGGAAAACCTGGCATTTTCCTCATCACAAGATGTGCCCGAAATTAGGTCTTGGATCAACATCCTTGCAGAGGATACAGTGTGCCACCTTCGTACACTCTTTTGTTTTATGTCCAATTTCCCCGCATTTGTAACATAGGGAACTACTATCGGGCCCTTTGCATACTTTTGTGGTATGACCATCGCCAAGGTATTTGAAACATTGAGGAGGTGCTGCTCTTCACCGTATCCTACAGACAACCCACCTTATTCTAACTTTGCCTTATTTTGAAAACGTTCGGCGTCCTTTTCGGTCAAGTCAACTATGGCCATGCGCTGTCCCCTTTGGTTTTCTGGTGTCAGCCTCACTTTGATCCTGCCTACGCTACGGAACTCCAGTTTGATGGCCTCTTCTACCTCGGCCAGATCTGTGACGCTGTCAATGTCTCTTATTTCGATTGTTGCCATCGGCTCGAGCGAGGCTATAGTTGCGCTTTTGTCGAGGACTTTCTTCACTGGGTTGCAAAATGCTTCTCTCTTGTCTGCCTCTGCTCTGAGTTCGAGTAAGTATGTAGCCCGAACACGTTGGTCGTACTACTCTAATGGTAGTGTTGGTGCCTTCGGGCCTTACGTTTCCCCTGATATCCCGCAGCACCTCCACGTAGGATCAACCGGCTTGGGGTTTTACGAGCAGTGCCTGCTGCCCGGGCTTTGTCGGGGCTTCTTTCTCTCCTATTTCCCATCAGGTCTTTTTTCTTCTTGGTCATCTGTGCAAATTTTGGTTGTGGCACTTTTTGAAGGAGCTTCTGTATGACTTCCTTCGCTTCTTTTGTCAGCACTATCTACAACCCCCGATCTGGCGTTCCTGCCCCATCAGTTGCCTTTTCCTTCCTTCTTTTATCTGGATCTCCTTCGATTGGGCTAGTTGCCATACTTTTATTGATTTTCGATAGTGGAGCAATCTACACGTGCCCTTTAGATTTAGCCCCCCCCTGCGCTTCTTCAGCCTTCTGCTCTTCTTCGGCCTTCAGCTCTTCTTCAGCTTTCTGCTCTTTTTCGGCCTTTTGGTCCTCTTTGGCTTTTAATCAGCTCCTCCGATAATGCCCTATGTGGTCTGGCAGCTCCTATAGTTCAAGGAATCCAATCTTTACTGCCTTGCTGATTTTTGGCGGGTAGCATGCAGATTGTATTCTTTTCAGAACATCTCCCGCTTTTTGAAATAGCCTTTCTTCTTCATGTCGCTGGGTGGCAATTGTACTTTGCGACCATCGTTCTTGGGAGAGATTATCCGCTTCCGTTTCCAAACACAGTACTTCTGCCACATTTTTGACGTTGGCGATGAAATCACACAACGTTGCTTTATTTCTCTTGTCAATACTGTCCTTTCCTGCCGTAATCTCTTCGTGGACTTCAGGATGGTTTGTTGTTATATCGGGATTTACGACCCTTGCTTCAGTCGCTTCGATAGTGATAGCAGCAGTGACCATCGAATTCTCGATGTTCTTTATATTTTTCTCTACTGCTCGAACATCTGATGCGCCCAGCAGAATTATCCGCTTTTCCTTTTTAAGACGCTCTGGCACTCGCATCATTTTTTTGCTACACCCGAATGCCGCAGGAATCTTAATCTAGACAAGATTGCCTGTTAATCTCCGGGTTTCGTCTGCCTTCCCTGTTATTGTATTAATCGTCGTTTTTTCATCTTTAACATCGTAGCTGCAGCGGCTGGTTGTGTCATCGTTATTATTATTTTTGCTTTCTTTTTTGGGTTTTTTTATCTTTTCTTTATGGATTCGTTGAAAATCCTTTTCAAGCTCCAGAATATCTAATATTGCTTTTAAAAGACTTCCTGAGCGACTTAAGTTTTCTTTATCATATGACACAGGGTCGATGAAGGATGGAAGCTACGTCAGGTGTTGTTCAAGATTCCCTCTTTGATCAAGGCCTATGGAATATATCGTATGATATGTTACTGAGACTAGAGCTACTGGACGAGTCACGCCTAATTGGGTAAGTGTATGATATTGAACCGCTAGTTACTGGATGCACTGCCAAACAGGCACAGTCTTGACTAAGTATACTAATGCGCTGAATGAGGGACTGGTTGGCAGCTCGCGAGTTTAGTCTACCACTGAAGAAAATTGAAGTTGACATCCTGATAAAAAAAGAATCCCCAGAGTAAAGATGATAGATATTGGAAAAGTGTTGGTCAAATAGAAATCAGCAGTAAAGTGCGTGGCATTGCTGATGGACTCAAAAATAAGTTTATTTGATTGAATCAGGCCAACAGTTGATAAGGCTGTTTTAAACGTATTGGCACTGAGTCAACTTATTCGACGCACTGAGTCAACTTATTCGACTGAGTCAACTTATTCGACTTCTAATGAGTGCTGTAGAGTAAGTACTACTGTACGAAGCTGAAATAAGGGGTGACGCTCTCAGCAAGAAACTGTTCCGAAAGCGCTTGGCATAGTTACAGAGAAGTTACTGAACAGAGCCGGTGTACTGTGATAACTTCTGGATGAAACAAAAGTAATATCCTCGCGGTGCAAGAAACTAGATGGTACGGTGTAGATACATGTGATATGCAAACGCAGCCCTGGTTTAAGAGCGGAAAATTGCAAGGATACCGTGAGTTTGGAGTAGTTTTAATTGTTGACAGTATATTTGAACAAATGATCGCCGACTTCAAGCTGGTTAACGAAAGGATCTGTGCGAATCATCATCTTCTTCTTTGTAGAAGAGAGATAGTTAGAGTATCTCATTTTCATGGCCGTATTGATTTTCTCAGAAGTTGATTTGGTCAGCACCATGCTCCCGTGTGCTTGCTCAGCTATGATATGATCTGATTAAATCAGTACATATCATCACTGAGTGAACACTCGTAGTCTGTCCGAAAAATCCCCTGAACTAAATCACGTTGCTCCCAACGAGATTTAAACCTGGGACCTTCGGCTTATGCGTTCATGCTCTAATCACTAGGCCACACAGACTATCTGTGCGAATCATATTAAGACCGAATCCTATAAGTTCTGGCTAGTCAATTCTTATTTGCACACAAAAGACAAGAAGGAGGCAAGCAAGGAAGAGTTGTACGGCACACTAAAATGCACTATCGATGCATTGTCGTCAAACAAAACTAAAATTGTTCTGAGTGGCTTCAACGTAAAAGCTGGTATAGAAACGGTCCATAGAGGAGCAGTCGAAGGGTATAGCCTTCATCCAGAGACCAGCGGCAACGAACAGCATTTGATAGACTTTGCTACTAGCAGAGACTTCACAGTAAGCTCTACACACTTCCCGCATCAAGACATTCACAAGAGAACGAGGGCATCCCCAGGTGGTCACACATTCACCAACATTTTTGACACGCACTCATTCCGCGGATCTATGTGTGATTCAGACTATTAACTTATAAGGGTCAAGTTCCGATACCACATCTCAATGAGTTGTAAGCAAAGAAGATCAGTTACTCCTAGGTACCATATACACACGCTAAATGATGCAGTAATGTCCACATACATATCAGCACTGGGAAATCACATCAAGATATCCTCCCGTGCGGAAGAAAGTAATGATGACATCAAAATCATGTGGAAGGCAGAAAGATGCGGTAAGAAAAGCGGCCGAAAAGGTCCTGAGGTAACAGCCAAAGAAAAGTAGGAACAACTGGTACGATGAAAAAAAACAAGAAAGTGGGCAAAAAAGGAACCAGGCGTACAGTGGCAAACTCGGGCCAAAGAAGAATGATCCAACACCCTTGGACCACAAGCTAAAAGAAATGTACTAAAGAAAGAAACGACTGACCATCAACACCAAGATCAAAACGATAAAAGAAAACATGACCCTACATGAAGTCTAACCAGCGTATACCTCTATTAAACAACTAGGAGACGGCTTCAATTCACAAACAAGTCTTTGCAAAAGTGCACAAGAGGCAATAATAAGTAACTCAGTCAAAATTAAAAACATATTGCTGTAATATTTCCAGACGGAATATTCTAGAAGCAGAGCAAGAGATTCCAGTGTCACAACCAATCTGAGACTAAATATAGGCAGTAGTGCGTGACTACAGAAAAATAAGGCTCCTGGCATAGATGGAATATCAGCAGAACTGCTCAACAGAGTGTCCCCATCTAAGTAACCTTTTGCATTGACTAATATGCAGAATATGGTCAGAAGAGTAGTCACCAGAGGGACTGATAAAAAAGTGTAATATTTTTTAGCGAAATGTGATGCTTTATTGTGGAAAAATCTTACAATATATTTTATTTGAAGTATTGTGTATCGGACGCTACAACATTTTCTCATCTTTCAGGCAATTTATGAATTCCATCCCGAAAAAATTGCGCCGGCTTGGCGGCCAAAAACAAATCCATCCAATTTCGGATGCCTTGCTCTGAAGTGAAGCGTATTCCGGTGAGGGCGTTTTGCATCGAGCGAAATAAATGAAAGTCAGACGGAGCAAGGTTCGGACTATAAGGCGGGTGGGCCAAAACTTCCCATCCACTATTTTCCAAATAGTTTTTCACGGGTCTTGCACCATGCGGCCGAGCGTTGTCATGATGAAAAATTATAACCTCGTGTCAGGTCGCATATTCCGGCCGTTTTTCGATGATGGCACGCTTCAAATGTATTAATTGTGTTTGATACAGGTCACCTGTGATTGTCTGGCCCGATTTCAACAACTCATAATATAACGGCCCCTTCTGATCCCACCAAATACACAGCATAGCCTTGGTGCCATGGATATTTGGCTTCGCCGTTGAATTGGCTGGTTGGCCGGGCTTCACGTATGACTTTTTGCGCTTGGGATTGTCATAATGGATCCATTTTTCATCCCTAGTCACAATCCGATGCAAAAATGATTTCTTTTTATGGCGCTCAAGCAGCATTTCAGACATACAGAAGCGCCGTTCAACGTCACTCGGCTTCAACTCATAGGGGACCCAATTACCTTGCTTCTGAATGTATCTGGCGGCTTTCAAACATTTCAATATGGCTTGCTGAGTCGCTCTCAACGATTTGGCAAGCTTGTATGGCATTTGACACGAATCCTCATCGAGTAGCGTCTCCAATTCTTCGTCTTCAAACTTTTTTGGCTGTCCTGGGCGTTCTTTGTCTTTGATGTCGAAATCGTCGCCATAAACTTTTACAAGCAAACGATGACTTTCCGCAGCAGTTTTCTTTGCAAAAACATGACCCAACAGAACCTCCCGCAAATGCTGTCTTTTTCACCAATTTTCGAAGTTATTCATCGTGAAAAATAATAATGATGCACACAAGATAAAATTGTTTTGTTGACTGATTTTGATCGCTGTCAAATGTACCTTCAAAGCGACATATATATAAAGTTCTAACTTTCACGATATTTGTTAGTACGGACATCTAGTGTTAAATTCCGATTATTAAGTTGTACACCCAATATGTCCTGTGCATAAAAAGGGATATAAGTTAAAGTATGAAAATTGTAGACGCATTGCTCTACTGTGAACATCATATAAAGAGCTCTCCAAAATCATAGAAGGAAAATCAAAGCCATACGATGAAAGTATTAAAGGAGCGTATCAAGGAGGCTTTCAAAGTAGATGGTCTATAATCGATCAAATATTCTCAGCTAAGCAGTTGCTCGAGAAGGGCTGGGAATACAAAATCGATATGCACCAATACTTTATAGACTTCAAATAAGCATATGATGGCGTTTTTTGGTTTTTGTGGTTGGGAGGTGAATGCCATTTATGCACGTAGTATGGGGTTCCCATGCTCACGAGAAACTGGACTACCTACTAAATACCTTCCTTGTCAACCTAAGAACCCAGCCTGGAACCGTTTGATACATAGATTCAGGCCAGGTCTCGTTTTGCTACGCTATGAGGCACCTTTAAGTTAGGAGATTGCTCCTGTAGCAGCAAAGAAGGGAAGATGAGGTATTGCCAGTAAAGCAATCCCCCCGCCCTCAAGTCCCTGGCTGCTGTGAGTCCCTTTTATCTTTTAGGACTGCCCGAACATAATGTGCCAAATGGTTCAATTTTTCAACCGATCCGAGCATCACTACAACTATGCTATCCGGGGTGAGCTTTCCCGTCTCCCTGTAGAGGTTTCGTCTCATCCGGTCCCATTTTTTGCACGCAAAAATTATGTGGCAGGTATTGTCTTCCTCCCTTGGGCGAAACCGTGACTTATCAGTCTTGTGCAGGTAAGACAGAAAACACCCATGCCTGCTCAAAACATGGGTTCAATAGAAGTCTGTCTCATTATGCCTTCGATTAAGCCATGATCTTAGATCTAGGATGAGACTCGCAGTCCACCTTTCCTTCGTACAGTTCACCCAAGACTGCTGCCAATTATTGAGTGAGCGATGTCTCTCCTCGCGGGCAACCGTCTCCCTTGCGTCTTGGCTTTGACCTAAGTAAATAACACGGTGCTCTCTTGTAAGGAGGACAACAGCTATCTTTCTGGGGTGGGCTCTCCCGTCTCCCTGTAGAGGTCCCATCACAGCCTATCCCATTTCATTGCACGGAACAGATATATGGTAGGCATCGTCTTTCTCTCCTAGGCAAAATTGACAGTCGAGGAATCCTGACTTACCAATCTTATAAAGGTTATACTGAAAACACTCATACCCGCTGAAAAGCTTGGTCCGATAGAAGTCAGTCTCACCATGCCTTCAATTTAGCCACAATCTCAGATCCAGGATGGGCCGCGCAGTCTACCTTTCCTTCGTACAATTCACACAAGACTGATTATTGTTTCAACGTAGGTGAATAGTACGGAACTTCCTAGCAAAGAGGGCAACAAGTATCATGCCTGCAATAACTCTCATCGCCGAATCAGGGACAGTCGAATATGAGCATGCAATCCTCAGTGGTCCTCTTCTCTGTACCTTGTTGCCTCCGTATCATCTCCACCTTTTTTTGGGCACACGTATCTTTTTCTTTGCTTACTTTTTTTTAAACATTTCCCTTTAATTTTTATTTTTACCTTTCCTACCTTTATTTTTAATTCTACCTTTTTTTAACTACATAAAAAGATAATAATCTTGTTTTTCCCACTAACAAAATTTCATTCATTACTTCTCATTAATAAAACGTTTTTACTAACAAAACCTAATTCCTTTCTTCATACTAATTAATTTTATTCATTATCTCTCACTAACAAAATTTTATTTGTTATACTAACAAACATTCATTCTCACCTCCCTATTCACAGATTTCATTCCAATGCTCATTGAGAAAAGTTGCATAGTTGAAGTTGCTAATTGGATGAATGGGAGATTATCAGAAGACGGCTCCGGTGTTAGTGTCGTGGATGCTCAATCGGGAGTCCACTGGGACCCTGGGTTCAAGTTCCCCAATCGCAGGAATACTCTTTTTGATATCGGCAAAAGCAATTTTTTACATATGTATGACGATTTGCATATAACTAAACGCTATCATGGTTATGCAAATCGCCATAAATGCAAATGGAAATTGTTGCATTTGTCGAGATGGCAAATATGTGTGGGTAACGGAATCGAAGTGCATTGAACTTCGATTACGTTACCCCGGTACGGCAGCGGGAATAGGGAGGAAAAGGATTGCGGGATTGGGTTAGTGAGTCTGGATTTGGATTGAGAATTAGATAGGAGTGAATTTTTGCGGTGTCGAGGTGGTCTGGGATTGATGATTCGGGGAAAAGGTGCTGATTGAGAATTTGTGGACGAATAAAAAGGTTGTGAGCTCATTTTGGACGAGGACAATGAATTGGTTGAACAGGAAAAAAGGACAGTATAAATTAAACAGACGATTCACGAGTGGGTCTGAGGAAAAGCAAAAGAAAACTGTCCTTCGTTTTGGTGGTGTCGGAGTAAGAAAAGTAACTGGAAAAGAAGTGATAGCGAAACTGAATAGCGGGAATGAATGGAGAAAAATATGGGCGGTCGGAGATACTGCAATTCATCTTGCCGGAAGTGAATTTCGCGGTGGGTCGTGCCAGTAAAAGAAAATTTCATCGCGTGTTTGGTTCAAAGGTGCTAGGTTTACGATTCGAGTGTGGAAGTCTTAAAAAAGACGTTTATAATGTAAAGTGTAAATAACGGATGAATTTTTAAAAGATTATCAAAATGTGGTGGAAAAGTTGGTGAAGATGTCAACGAAGAGATTTTTGGATTATCAGTAATTATTGTGAATAAATCTTGTTGTGCCCTTTCATTTTGTGACAATAGCACACATCTACTCGAGAATACTTTGAAAAGATATTAATGATTAAAAGAACTTGTGCTGAAGTTTATAAGCGACAAAAAAATAATATAGCGAAGGAAAACCAATTTAATAAGTTTTATGAATTTTTCCTGTTGCCCCGTTTCCTTTCCAGTTACAAAGCGCTACGCAGCCGTACAAAAGGTGAGTAATTTTGAATTGTTTTTTTTTTCTCTTTCTATATTTCTTTCTTTTTTTACTCCTTCTAACACTACCTGAACTCACGAATTAATTTGTTGTAAATTGTGTTTTTCATATTTGATTGAATATTAATTTCAATGTAATAGTATTATCATTTTTGAATTTTATTAAAATTCGTTTTAAAAGAGAACTTCATTTAATTGAATTTTCATATCTTATTTATCTCTGACGAATCGTTGTGTGGAAATTAACTTTTGCAAAAATATAAGGCCATGAAATATTAGATTTAAAAATTTTTCATTTCTCATAATGACCCTCTCCTTTCCCGTCCTTTTCCTTACTTGGTAAGTTTTATATGTAGGGTGGCTCAGCATGAGCAGAGGGAATCCCGGAAGACCCGCTACACGACTGAGTGCTAGCCCGGCCTCAGCAAGCCACCCCGGGTCTACAACTTAATGTCTGCTACTGCGGTGAGTTTTCGGCACACCTCCTTACTGAAAGCGTCACCCCATATTTCTGCTCCATGCAGTAGCACTAACCCTACGTCATTCATCAAGAAGTGTTTTCTTGTGGGTTGTGACCCTCTACGTTGGCCGTTAGTAAACTCAGAGCCAATATGCTTGAAGCAGCTTTCTCAGCCTTTACACTGATTTGCTCAAGAAGTTCATATTTGAGTCGATCGGTAGCTCTAGGTACTTCACCACTGGCTTCTAATCGATTAATATGTCTCTAATACTGATTGCCCTTACTATTGGGATCATCTTTGTGAAGATAACGACGCTGGTTTCCTCAAGTGCAAGACTGTACTCGCAAGCAGTCATCCAGTCTCTCACTCGGCGCATGAGTATACCTAGCCTAAGTTGCACTTGTTCAAGCGACTAGAGCCACAAAATCATTCATATAGCCGATCAAGCGTGACTCATCTGGTATTTTCAGTCTCAGTAGCCCATCTTTTTTTTTTAAATACCTCCATTCCCTACCACTCTCTCCATCACTCTTTCTTCGTCGCACAACGCTCGTGCGATCTGCATTCACATTACGTCGCTTGGTCCTTTGTACCACCCAGACAATGTTTAACACATCGGTATAAGGGGGCACACAAAAGATATGTATCACAGGTTTGGACCAACGATAGATCCCTGGGCAACACCCGAAATAGCTTCCATCCTTCGTTGCTTCGGTCTTTCAGGTAGATCCTCAGAAGCTGCATCAGATATTCTGGAATTTAAATAGGGCGCATCCAAAATATGCACTCATCTAGCGGAGTTTGTAGTAATCTAGGAGCTATGACTCTAAAAGCAGCGCTGACACAGGCACACAGCACGAACGCAATTTAACAAGGATTCGGTCGATTCAGTCACCTTCCCCATCGCAACACTCGTTTTTTTTTTCTCGCATGAAAAATAAGTGAAAAAATTTCTTTTGTACTTAACACCCGGGAAACAAAATTCTAAAACTGTTTAATATTTGAATGTGTAGTGATTTTATTTCAATATCTTTTGAATATAATTTAACTAGTTGCGGTGTAACGCGGTATGCAAATGCTTAGAACGAAACGGTTAACCCCTTAAATTATATGAACGATAAAATCATTGTATCATTTAAACCCCACAAAATTTGTCAAATTTTACCCATTCCAACCATAATATTAATTAAAAATTGTTTTGTTTGTCGGTAATTAACGCGTGCCTGTCTTATTCTTTCGATTTATTTCCATCTTGATTACGCCTAATAATTATAAACATAAATTGCTTTCAATTGATAATTTAAGCGAATCTAAAAATTTTAAAAACAACCGAAACGAGTGTGCATTATCACCACCGCATGTTCACCCATAGATGGCATTATTCAACGAAACTTTTGCTGTTTCGTTGCTCGATGGCTCGGCCCCGCCATGTTAGTTCGGAGTTGCACAAGATCCTCGTGAGAGGAAGGCGAGTGAACGCCGAAAAGTACGCTTGGTGGCCATTGTAGTGTCGTGAATTCCCTTAATTTCAAAGTGTGAAGTTATAGTGGAAATAGGTACATCAGCGAAGGAAATGTTTTAAAACCACAACAAAATCGTGGTGGATGGTTGTTGGCAGATAGATAACTCCTACCATCCTGTTGATACACAGCGAAAAAACTTCACAGACTGCTACTTTTTCTACGACAGTGCCTGTAAAAAAAAAAACGATAGCAGTTGCCAATATCGCCATGAGCCATCAGCATTAGGTCACCAAGTGATGTGCAACAGGTGGTTGGAAGGCCGATGTGAAGATTTACATTGGAAGGAGCGGCACATGTTGATTGGGAAACGGCGAGACCATACTCCCTGTTTCTGGGAAAACACACCGTTTGGATGCAAAAAGGCGCATTGTGTATTCAAACATAGTTCAACAAAGAGTGATAAATCAACTGAAAAGTTAGATCCGGAAGAATTAGTCAAATCACTCAATCCATATATTGACCAACAGATTGCATATAAAGAAATATTAAACATTAAAAGCCGTAGAATAAGTAGCAGCGAGCATTACCACGTTCGAAGACCATACGGTTGTGATATTCAGAGAGGTCTACCTGTATTTGCACTTTGATAGCTAAATTTTTATATGATTGTATACACACTTAGGATATATTCTATGCCCTCATACTCGTGTACTAATATTTGGTATACGAATGCGAATCTACGCTACCAAAAGAATGAAGTCGTGACTCATAAGTTACAACCGGTACACTAATACGATTAAAATAAATTCCAGGACTTGCTTACCTCCAAATCGTCAACGAGCGCTCGTCGTCGAGGGAAAGGTATTGTAAGTACCCTTTTTACTTATATCTTTTTTATTATATATATTTTAATTATTTATTTATTTATTATCAGTATAATATTATATATTTATTAATATTTATATTTAGAAAAAAAAAAATAATAGAGAATTGGGAGAGTTTCAGCTACACATAAATTAACTCCTGAACACTTAAATGTTCTAAATTTCAATTCAGAATGAGTTAAAAATTTTCATATAACGTTCTTCGAATCTTTTGACTTTGTTATAAGTCAAATTGATTTGTTCCCAGTTCATGAATACTTTTGTTGCATATTGTGCCATCGGGTAGTAATGACAGATCAATTACAGTGTAGCTTACAAACTTCTCAACACTCCTTACAAATCAATTGGAATCGTACTCTCGCATTCGCATATATCAATCTCAAGCTTGACTCTGTTCGCTTCGAACAATTCGTGGAATCAAATGAATATTGTTTTTTTTCTCAAAGCACAAAGCATTACACGAACGAATAATTGAATAAGTCGATGTTTTTGTTTATGCTTTATAAATCTGTTGAATTGTGGGAGATATCCTCCTTAATTGCCAAAGTTGATGCTGAATTGTGAAAACGCGGTTCTCTGGTAAATGTCAATTTGGATAAGTTGCCTGGAAAAAAAAAAAAAATATTTTTTGGACATTTTTGGTATAAATCAAATCGCGTTTAATGAAAATATACCTATTAAAAAAATTAATAGTAATGGTTTATTAAAAAAATTAAATAATTTTTTTATGTATAGATGGAAGGTATAATTTTCTATGAAATTATATAAAAATATAAAAAAATGATGATGAATTAAACGGCAAAAATCGGTTTTTCCCTTCCGGTCTTTTCCAATCGGGTATAGGACCCGGTACGGTGGCAGGCTTCCACCCTAAAATATGAGCCATCCGCCGGGTACAGATTAGCTCCTTATTTTGTTTCAGGTGACTTTATGGGTTGAGTGGCCCAAGCCAAGTGCCTTTTTATGGCATAGAGTTATGCAATTCAATTGTATAATTCTATGACATAAATTGGTCACCGGGGTACTCCCCTTCTGATGGGAAAGTTCATATAATTCAAGTTGTATGAGTTTTCCACTCAGAAGAGGAATACCTGGCCACTTCAACAATTTAACATTGGATTTATTCCGGTTGGGTGGGCATGAAGGGGCTCCACCACCACCCGGTTGCCCCTCTTTCATTTGTGGGCCCTGAATGTATTTGGGTAAAGACGAGGTCACCCCAAATTAGCCATTCTGGTCAGGTTGCACTTGTTCTCGTACAAGTCATAATTCCTTCGTGGAGGTTATCTACAAATTTGCGACTTCGGTCGTCCTCTTGTGATCTCTGCAAGCAATTCGTGAATGCGAAATGTTTTGTAGTGAGTCCTCGTGCCGGGGAAACGAACCCGCCCCATGACACCGCAATGCTAGCCTGCCAGCGCATTCACGCGTCTCCAGACGAGGGCATTCTCGGCAGGAACCAACACCTTCCTCTGCCGAGGCAGCAGAACATCGCTGCAGTCCTTCACGGACTTTATGGAAACTCTTATTCACTACAAGTTGAAGGGGTTCCTAATGCCAATTGTCACCAACAGCACGATCTGTCACTGGATGTGACTATGTGTCTCTGTCTTTGACACCATGCTCACTACCTCTGCAATCGAATCAATGTTGGAGCGTCCTGCTCTAAAGCCGTACTGCCGAGGAGATACATAGTCCGCAGCACGAATTGCGTCAGTGAGTCTTCTATTTATGAGTTTCTCTCGCATTTCGTCAGCCATGTTTAGCATAATGGGCGATATGCCGTCGGTGATCCAAAATTCCGCTTCCCCTTGTTGATCAGCACGAGTCGCCACTTTCCATTGTTCCGGGCAAACTGCGTCCCGTAGGCAAGCGTTGAATATACTCAGCAGTAAGTCAAGACAATGGTGATAGACAAGTTGCAAAATACCTGGATGCCATCTGGGCCTGGATTCTCGATTGTTGTTTCATCGTGGACAGTGTCAACTTAGCTGGAATAGGCAGGGAAAACTGCCCACATTATCTCGTCCATCTTTTCCGCTATATGTATGCAAGGCTTCCTTAGGGCACCAAGCTTCCGCATGACGAGCTTGTAGCCAAGGCCCCACGTATCCTTGCTCACATTGTCTACGAGATCTTGTCAGCAGTGAGCCTTGCTCTTGTCAATTAGTTTGCGAAGGCATTTGCTGGGCGACTTATATTCTGCCATTCGATTGCATGCCTAGTCATGGTTCCATACTTTTTGAGCCTTATGCCGAAGCTATTACACTCCCTCCATTTTTTAGCGATTTCAGTCGACCACCAGTACACTGGGGGCTTGCCTTGCCCCCATTTAAGGAGGCTGATAAATGGCAAGACTTTCTCGTGGTTGAAAGTCCTACGGTGGGAGTATTGCTACATGTCCTAATAGTCTCAGGAGCTACTGTCAACATTTTCTATGTTCAAATAGGAATTTTGCTCAAATTAATCATCTGTCTGCCCTATCACCGCCTTTAATGCCGCTTCGCTTCCATCCACAGTGCGTTGCACTTGAGAAAACCAAGAAAATCATCTTGACAAAGAAAAGGACACCTACAGTAAGGGCAATCAGCATCGGATAAGTTCTAGTGGGGTCAAAACTAGCAGTAAAATACCTGGGCGTGCTCATAGACTCGAAGATTAGTTTCGCCAAGCAAATCCGGGCATCGGCTGATAAGATTGCACGGGTGTATCAGTGCTGAGCCGGCTTATAACCAACATAAGGAGACCCACCCTATCAAAAAGGCGACTTCTGATGAGGGTCGTATAGTTGGTGCTTCCTTATGGAGCTGAAGTTTAAAGCGATTCTGTCAGCATGGAGCTGTACGGAAAACGCCTGGCGCAGCTGCAGAGACCAGGAGCGCTTGGGATAGTCTCTGTCGGCGATGCTGATCATTGTAGGAGTGGTACCCATCGCCCTCATTATTCGAGATCGTGTCAATAGCTTCATGCGTAGAAATGAAGGCGAGAGAGTAGCTGTTGCTCACGAGGAAAGGCAACGCTCATTCAACAATTAGCAGCAATCATATTTGAACGACGCGATAGGAAGATGGACCGCGAGCCTTATTAACGACTTGAAACCGTAGCCCAACCGAAGGCACTGTGAGACTGATTTCTACCTTAGTTTTAAATTTCGTGCAAATCTTAAAACAAATATTGCACACGAAACCTGAAAGGTGTCAGTAATATGTGCAAATTTTCTGCAGTAAGTCGACAAATAAGAATGCGATAATAGTTCGACGTAAATATTACTCCATATCTAGCAAAGAAAAATGTAATCAATCTCTTCCTCATGCATAAGAATATTGTTTATCAAGAAAGAAAAATTATTAAACTTCAATGAGTTGATCTCTCTCATCAATATAAATTCACTTGAGTACAAGTACGAGTATATCTACAAAATTACATGTATGATGGTTTTTGTCCTAGCTAGAAATAGTTGCTCATTTTTTGAGCAAATGAAACTGAACGAATGATCGTTCCAACAATTGCGTATATTCAGGCGCTTAGATTTATAACTTTTAAGCTATTTCACATCGGTGCTCTCACTAACGAAGAACGAATTATCCAGAGAATAATCCGGTTTTTGACAGATGAAAGTTTGTTGATAGTCATTTCAAGTTCAGTGCAAAAGAAAAGGAAAATATTTAGCAATTTGGCCGGGTGCGATTGTAGTGAATTCTTGAATGAATTAGTTCTTATATTTTTTTCATAAATATACCAGAATACAGTGCATAGCTGCCCTAAGTGAAAAAGTTTGTGTCATTAATCCGACAATTGATAATCATCTGTACGTATTTCCGAAGTTCAAAGTGTAAACTGCCTAATCGCAACCCCAACAGTTTGTGGCAATAGTATTCTTACTTTAAGGAAAGGTAATGAAAATTAATAAATTAATTGAAATTTGATTATCTCCTGGGAATCCGTTTTCAAGATTTTTTTTGATGTCAATCTAAATTGAATTTTGAGCAATGGAATGTTTGAATTTTTCGATCGATAAGATATAATGAATTTATGGTAAATTTTATGTTAGGCTCGTTATCAGAGCCTGGCGTGACTAATCATGATTGTGTGTTAAAATATCTAGTGTGTGAAAATTAACACGTTCCAGCAAGCAATAAACTGATCAAAATTTGGCACAAATTACATTTCCCAGGTTTCCCAAGATTTTGATGCGATTCTGTCCGACATGGTGTAAATAGTAATTTCTTCTGGATGATTGTGCGAATAGTTCTTATTTTCCCAGATAATTAAGGATATTTTCCCTCAATCTTCCTTATGTTGGAAGACGTTTAATGATCATGGTATGGTTTTCACATACCAGCGTGATCGATTTTTTCATTTCTTATGATTTGTTTCATTTAAGGAAACTGATAAATGTACAGCCCCACAGGGTTATTGGTTAGTTCAGTTTATTAGATAGGGAGGGTTAGTACTTTGGTTTGGGGATCACTGATGAGGAATGACCATGTAACAACCCTTAAATTTTATTAAAATTTATAGCAACAATATAAAGTCCAGAACATCTACAGATGATTGTCGGTAGTTTCTCGAGATTTATTGACATATAAAATAGAAAAAAATCCCCGTTGGCAGCACCAGCCGAAAAGATAAATTTCTCGCATGTAGCGTGAGCTCTCGAAAACTAATTTGGCCTGCCTACTACCGTTGTCTTCTTATTCAGGCCCGAAAACGGAAACACCGCGTCATGTCGTGAACTAACCAAAACTGACGATAGATACAAGCCATATGGTAGCAATTTGCATATGTATTAGTCGGCCTACTATGGACAAGCTTCCGGTAGCTGTCACCCAACTGTGCCATTAGCAAATGCTTATATTTCGTCATATATACTATTTTCCGAATAACTTGTATAGCCCATTGTGCTCCTAAACTTTCCAAGACGAGCAAATGAAGCACACGTTTTGCACCTTCGACTGATAGCTCAGCGTTGAGAAGTAAACAAACTCCTATAAATTCACTTTGGAAGGCGATAAAAACTAAACGGGAATAAGAACTGAAATAATTTTCACTTCACTAGGAGCGCTATTGTGTTCTCCGCGGATCATCTGGATTTCACTGTAGAAATCCGTCTCTAAACCGTACAAAACCTCGAATTTTTGTTGGCACCTCCACAATTCTTCATATAACGCCATGTAAGTTAGCCAGCAAAGTCGGCCTACTAATGGTCATGTGTGTGGTAGTAAGCGCTGCTGCCATATGGCTTGTATCTATCGTCAGTTATGGAACTAACCCCTTCGAGTAGCCTCATCAGCGCCATCTAGTGCTGTTTACATCAAACAAATTTTTTAAAGATTTTTGACAGTACATATGACTGTAGTTTGAAATTTTATTAGTACTATGTCAACAATTTATTTTAAATATGAGGCGTCGTTTGTATCATTTCGGCTATATTTCATCTGAAGAATGTCATATTTGACAATCTCAAAAGCCTACTGAGAGGCTGCTATCAAGTTTTCTGGACAGCGGTTTGTCGAAATTTAGAGCTACTGATCAGCTGTTTCCGGTACGGGAAGTGACGTCAGGTACGTTGATTTCCTTATGGGCCTGAGTAAGATGGCGACGCTACTACTAGACTTCTTACTGCAATTTTTGAGGTACCACATGGGTATTTATTGACATAAAATGGATCTGCTGACGTTCGTATTTCGAGACCCTTCATAGTGGCGCAAATATTTTGCTAATTGTATTGAGTTGCACACGTATGTATCACATATTGAAAACCGGCGGATAATAAACTGTTATAAACATATAAATACAGGTTTCGTCCCTCTCACAATTGCTGTTTACACATTTCACAGTGGTTTCCACACAAGGGTGATAACTTGTCGGCTTAAATAGCGCAAATAGTTAATTTCAAAAGATTTCCATAAAACTTTAATCAGCACTTGCGTTGCCATTAATATATACATTTTCAATTGTTTTCTGAACCATAAGGGGCTATCATTTCGAATTTTTTATTTATCATCCGATTTGCAGAATCAAATTAAATTATTACTTGCCTTAATAACTTATAGTATCAAGTTTTATCGGGATCTGTTGAGAAACTTGGCTGCTAGAGGGCTACAGAAATAAAAAAAAATTTTGTCATCCCCCTGTATGGGGAGACACCCCTTAAAAACTTTAAAATATATTCTTGCACTGCAAATTTTAAGAGGCACCACTTTTGACCAACGCAGAAAATTTACTCATTCCAGCTCATGTGGTTCGCACGAACAAACGGACGGATAGACAGACAACGCACGAACAAGCGGACGGATAGACAGACAAGTCGCGATTTTATGATTGGTTAGGGTATTGTTAAAAATATTGAAAAACTATCTTAAAAATGGTCTGCTTTATAAACACTACCAAGTTAAGTCATCTTAAACGTTTTCATGAAAAAAATTCATTATTTCAGTTGCTATTAAAATAGCGAATTGCGCTTGCCTACTGACCTTTGGGGGCCGCCATTTTGAATGCATGCATTTGATTTTGGAGTATTTTAAATCTTTGTATGCTAGGACCTCATCAATCAATGCGGCAAATCTCGGTCAAACCAGAGTTTCACTCTAGACAGGGCAAAATAATTCAATTTTTAGTGAAAATGGCAGCTAAAATTATAAGGTTTTAAATTTTCAACTTTTTTAGTTTTCATTCAATTTTAATAATTTTCTGCATAATACAAGAACATAGTACAGAGATCCGTAATCTTAAGTTTAATCAAAATCCGCTGGAAAATGTGACCGCTAGAGGGCCACAAAAACCTGAAAAAACGCATATTTAAAACGCCACCATTTTGAAATTGCACATGTATGATCACCAAAATATCAAAGACTGTAGATTCAAGTGATGACTATCTTGGGACCAAGTTTCATATATGTCGGATCAAAATTGCGACTTTTAGAAGCCTTTGAAGTTTTGACTTTCAACTGGCCGCCATTTTGTTTTTTGTGGCCTGACCTCCGGGTTTTTTAACGTAATTCTTTAGATACCTATAATTTCTATCGAACTGCCGAATTTCATGAGCATCTGTTGAAAGCTTTGACCACTATTACCACAACAAAATTTTGCACGTTTTCGACTTTTGAGCGGCCGCCATTTTGTTTCTGCCGTACCGACTTTGGATATTTTATTGTGAGATTCATCACATACATCAGTGAACCTTTGTACCAAATTTCATCCAAATCGGAGGTATACTTTGGTCAGAACAGAAATCACGATTTTTCGTCTAAAATGGCTGCCATTTTGTTTTTGCCCGGCCGATATAGCTGGTTCACGAACTTAACCGAGATATTTACTCAATACACCTGTCCTGAAAATTTGGTGAAACTCTGAGTAAAATTGCATTATATATAACTATATATATATATATATATATATATATATATATATATATATATATATATATATATATATGTATATATATATATATATATATATATATATATATATATATATATATATATATATATATATATATATATATATATGTATATATATATATATATATGTGTATATATATGTATATATATATATATATATATATGTATATATATATAAATATATATATATATATATATATATATATATATATATATATATATATATATATATATATATAAATATTTATATAAATATATATATATATATATACATATATATATATATATATATATATATATATATATATATATCTGAGTAAAATTGCATTATATATAACTATATATATATATATATATATATATATATATATATATATATATATGTATATATATATATATATATATATATATATATATGTATATATATATATATATATATATATATATATATGTGTATATATATATATATATATATATATAAATATATATATATATATATATATATATATATATATATATATATAATATTTATATAAATATATATATATATATATATATATATATATATATATATATACATATACATATATATATATATATATATATATATATATATATATATATATATATATATATATAGATATATATATATATATATATATATATATATATATATATATATATATATATATATATATATATATATATATATATATATATATATATATATATATATATATATATATATATATATATGATACTCTCCGCAATAGGTAGATTTCTCCCATGTAAACTTTCATTTCATACTCATATCGGCTACGTTTGATGAATTTTTTTTTCAGGGGCCACTCTCCTGTACTGAAATCATCGATTCATGGCCAATTATTTCGAATCCTAGAATGGTTACAAAGCCCATTTGCTAGGAGCTCTCTGCCACCTCCTTGACTTGTTTCACTTTTGAGCATTAATTGTAGGTACTCATCTTCAGTCATTCATTCAATTGAATCAAGTGTTCAAAGCATGCACATTAAACGTTGAAGTTGGGAAAAAATAACTCAAAATTATTCAATCTTCGCATTTAAAACAGCCACTATTTTGTTTTACGGTTACTCATACCACTAGCTGAACCAATTCTCCAAGATATACATGACACCTACCATTCCTGATATTTTCATGCAAATCCTAGCAAAACTGTAGTGTCTGAGTCGGTAAAAAGCGCATGTTGTTCCATAGCCATATGTTGCCACAGTAATAAATGCAGCGCATATTGTTCCATAGTAATACAGGAAAATTCAAACCGCTATAACTTCGCTGAATATGATTCAATCTTTATGAAACTTTCAGGATAGATCAATCAAATAGACACCTACGTACTGAATTTCATTGAGTTTAAGGGTACCGTTAAGATTTTATTCAAGAAAACATAAAATCGATAAATCATACTATTACTAACAAAGTTGAGTGAATTGTGACTTCTTACGTATTTGTTGTTGTTGTACTCACCGAGGCCTACATTCCTGATTTTTTTAGATTTTCCGGATCACAGGTGTCCAATCGCGAGGGGGGGGGGGACACAAATTTTTCGTGTATTTCCCCTCCCTGTACGTCCCTCGAAGCAAATTTTGCCAAACTAAGACTTATTTTGAAAAGTTCTTATCAAGACCTTTAATTTGATACCCATATCGGCTACCTTCAATGAAATATATGGGGAGACCCCCCTTAAATACCTTATAAAAATTTTTTGTAGTTGAACTTTGAAGAGATCACCACTTTACACCTACACACAAAAATTCAAGTTTCTAGCTTAAGTAGTTTCCGAGAAAAAGTGCTGTGACACACGGACGGACGGACGGACAGACGGACAGACTGGTCGCAAAACTAGTAGGGTTTTGTAAAATTATTTTACAAAACCCTAAAAAATTAAAAAATTTCGGTAACCGTGGCTCGATCCAAAGAATTTCAAAATATTTGGATATCGAAGACATTATATCTCTCCTAAGCACGCCCCATTCTTGAATACGCATGTCTTATTTGGGATCCTGTTTTCAACGTTCACATTGACCGACTCGAGTCTGTTCAAAAACAGTTTATCTTATTTGCATTGAGATCGCTATACGTATGATCCGAGGAATTTTGGAGTTCTACCCTACTATGAGCTTAGGCTGCGAATTCAATATACCATCACTTGCTTCCCGTAGAACTATGATAACTTGTTGTTTCGCTTTTGATGTCCTCAGAGGCTCGATTAAAATACCATTTTGAACCGATAGAATAAAAGTGCATGAGCCATTGCGAGTCACTAGGCATTCTCGTCAATTAGTTGAAGAGCGGCATAATACAATCTATGCAGATAATGAGCCGATCAACAGGTGTTGCAAAAAGTTTAACTCACTTAGTGCACATTACTCCCCAAACATTTCCAGAACCCATTTTAAAGCTCTATTATCAAAGATCCTTTCATCTTAATCCTATCACGCACCCTAACCTCACAACATATTTTATTGTAATAGCACATTGCATCTGTCACAATTTTTATATTTATAAATTAATTCTAAATTGTACAATTAAGAAATTATTGTGAATTTCTTATTATAAAGTTAATTTTATTTTTATTTCATGTACCAGTGCCTTGCTTGGCTAAAAAAATAAATAAATTGGTGATCTGTGAAAAAGTGCCCCTTGCCTTCTAAATTGTTAAATCCTTGAGTGTTTTCCATATGGGCTTGTGAATGAAGAGGATGTTTAATTCATGAACTGTGTGGAAATTTCCGGAAGAAAGTGGGATCTTCGTACCGTGAAATTCTATGGGCGGCTAAAAAAGGGAAAATAGAAGTTACAAATTGTAAATTCAATCAATAAAGACTGTTACACACCAGGGCCTACTATTACAACTTTGTAGAAATAGCTGAACTTCTGCCCAAATTCAAAGCGAATCCAAACGCTCAAACTGAATTAAAGTGGATTCCACTGCATTCGGTTTGCAAGTGGAGTAATGCAGAGTGTGTGGCATTATTGCTTCAGCACGGAGCCGATGTGAAAGCAAGGTCGCAGTCTATCGCAGTCTCCTTTACATATAGCAGCCGTAATGTAGTACCATTTTTAATGTTGGATCGGTATATTAACCCTGTAAAGAAGTGAAAGGAGAGATCAGTGAAGTAACCGCCCGGCTCTTGTCAGCGTTGGCAGTTTTAAAATAGACCTGACAACTGTTATCAAAGGGAAATGTCGGTTTCCGTTTATTCAAGTTCACGAGCAATATTCGGTTTTGCGTGTATAAATGTCACAAAACGCTCCGGGAAGTAGTGCTCTACAGTCGGATTGCACTAAAGTGTTCGTTCAACGGGATTACCGTGAAGGAATTCCCGTCAAATTTCATACGATTTCCAAGTGAACTTGATGGTCATATTCAAAGGCAAACCTTCGAACCAACAATAACGACATTTCAAGATTATTTTTCTGAAGATGAGAAAAGATCTGGCAGCACATACTGCGTTTTTCTACTTTTATTCGAGTAAATAAAATTAAGTTTAATTCGATAAAAAAGGAAAATAATAATGTTTAACTAACAGCAAAGGAGGAATCAATCAGTCATCACCACATCGTCAACGGACGCTCGTCGAGGATGCTGGTGAGTGCCCTTTTATTTTATGTATATTTGTTGTCCGCTCAAGTCCGTCTGTTTTCTCCCGGCCCAGTTTGTTACTGGCTAGAAGCAATTTTAACCCTTAGTAGGTTACCTCGGCCTCGACACTAGTCGATCTGCATTAGATCGTTTCAATTCGTGAATGCGAAATTTTTTTGTAGTGGGTTTTGTACTGGGGAAAACAACCTGCCCCACGAAATCGCAATGCTAGCCTGCCAGCGCATTCACGCGTCCTCAGACAAGACCAATCTCGGCGGATCCCACCATCTTCTTTGGCCGAGGCAGCAAACCATCGCTGCAATTCCATACGGACATTTATCCACTCCAATTCACTACAACTTCCCAATCTTATTTGGGGTTCGTAGCTATCAAATGCAAGGACGCAATCCTCTCGCGTCCCGCGCGCGTTAATCAAGGTACTCCAGTCACGTTTCGATAGTTCATTCCTTCGGTAGGTTACCTCGGCCTCGGCACCGTCGAACCGAGATGCTTGTAACGTCTAACTCGTTAATGCAAAATTTGTGTTGGGGAAAAGAACCCGCCCCACGACACTTCAACGCTAGCAGTGTTACCAAGAAGTGAAGTATAAAATATGCTTAACTGCAGCGAAAATTTGCCAAAATTATACCAACGGTTATTAAATTAATGCCAAAAATTAAGCTAAAATTTTTTTGTGCCAAATAAAACGCCATTTAATTTTAATTGTTTATTAATAAACTTAATTAAGACTAAGTACATGTTTTAATCGACTATGTTGTGGAATAATATGTCATGTCTTCATCTTAATCTGCAGCTGATATGGAAGTATAAATGCCAGGCACTGTGTCAAAATTGTAATTCTCCTTGGTACCTATAGAGCGCAGTACGTTGTCCGGAACTGTGTAAGAAAAGCAGCATTTTCCTACCCTCTTTAGGCCGAATCTGATATGTCAAATGGCATTTAAAGTTTTTACTGACAAACGATTGCGAAGCTTTGTTTTGACAAAATTCATTTGGGTGAACATGCGTTCAATATCCGCATTAGAATGTAGTAATGATAATAATGATATTGCTAACGATGATAAATCTACAAAGGGGTTATTACCTGCTGCATCTTTATAATTAATTACTTCATTCCAAAACCCTACAGTGGAAGATGTGCATTCCCATTTCTCCATTGGTTCATGAGCCGGTCTATTATAGATTCATTAGTTCGGAACTCAACTATAGAAGGTTTGACTACCTTTAAAGTTTCTTGCACAGAAAACGAAGATACTTTCTCCAGTATTTTAAAATCAATTGGTAGTCTAGAATGCAGTTCTCTCACAAGTTTCAGCGTGAAATTGATGCATCGTTGACGCAAATTATTTTCCACTTCTGGCAAGAGCTTACACTCCCGTAATTTCATCTCAAAAGCATATCCCATATATGGTCTAGGATCCAAATAACTCTCTATATTTTGAGAAAAGATATCAACTCTCGCAGTTGGGTTCAAGATACGTCTACATATAGATTGAACTAAGCCACGCGAATCCTTGTAGTTTCGTTGGGTCAACATTGGTGATTTCGAACAGCTTGTTCACTACTTGAACATCATCCGAGACCGGCTTTAAATGCAACGAGTATAAGTGAATCACAAGATCATTGTACATTTCATAAAGTGTTTCTGCCATAAAGCAGTTATTATCGCGCCTGGAAACTTCAAACAGTAGTTACAATTCTAGCCATTGTTCCAAAATATGGTTGACCGCTGGTTCAACTGATATCCATCGGGTGTTGCACATTTGTTGAATTAGTGATGGGTCGGAGCCGGTTATAATATAGCCGACGGTTTGAAGAGTGACTGAACCAATTGTAGGTTTCTCTTATGAGCAATTCAATGGTGCGAGGTAGTGTCTATTCTGTCACATGAGATAAAGCCAACTGTAATGAATGGCACACGCAGTGAACTGAAATCAAGCGATCATTGCCAGTTGCTTTTTTTAATAAGGCATGCACTCCATTGTTAGTGCTGGTCATTACCATAGCGTTATCTGTGCCGAAACCTATCAATTTTTTTTTTGTATCAAAGTTGAGGGCAGATAATAATCCTTGAATGCCGTTGACGATGCTCGTTGCAGTGTCATCTTCAATCTCGACTAACTCCAAGAAGATGGATATTATAGTTTTCAGGATCGGCTGAAATATCTTATCGAAATCCCAATATTTTGCTGACGGAAATGTCTGTAGACTCATCCAGTAAGAAACTATAAACATGATCTCCCAAATCTGACACTAGTTCTTTTATAAAATGCGGCTCCAAAACATTTTTTTATATTAGTACATTTTGTGCGATGTACTCGCAAGTCTCCGCTTTTGCTATCTTCAAATCTGTTTTTACATAGCTCGGATAAATGGTCAACAGCCAGAATTGAACAATGTGCGCACACAAACATAGTTAATGAAGCACCTGCACTTGCTCTCTCTGTATTTACATCACTTTTTTGGTTTTGGTTGTATGGCTTTTTTATGTTTTGTTGATGAGGTGTGTAACTTTAGGCAATGCACTTTTGCAATAATATCACATTTACAGTACTTATAGTACGCTTTCATCGTATCATTTTCAACAGGTTGCAACCACTCTTTAAAATCCGGCACTTTTTCCCAGTCCGACCTGTATTGCTGACTGTGTTTGGGCGGCCAGTTTAATCAAACACTTTACAACACTTTTCACTACGTAACAACTTTGAATTTTAATGAAAATCACGGTATCGAATTTCAATTTTTTCGATAAATAAATGGAAAATCGGAGATCCCCGGAATGTATGAAAGAAGCTTCGCTTCTGTATTTTTGATGACCCTTTTACAAGTGGCAAAGGCGTAGAAACATGAAGGAGTGACATTTCAGCCCGCATATTAAGTCATGTTCTGATCGCACATCTGTGAACCTAAAAAAAATCCACCTTCACTTCTGCGCCGATATTTGCAGTTGAACTAAGGCGTCGCTCGCTAGAAACAAAAGATGGGAAGGGTAAGAAGATTTTGAAAGGATGTTTGCTTCCCTCACGTACAGTGAGTTTCAAAGTTTCCTTAGTTTTTAGCTCAATGGTTTGCTTTAAGATTGTAATTCAATTGGGCATGCAAACGAAAGCTATTCATAGGAAAGGGCGGGAATTTTAAAAAATCGCAGCCGGAAACTCCGAATTTAAACCGAGCAGACACTATTTCATTTACGAGTGATAATCAATGAATTTTAGGTAAATTTCTAGAGAGAAATCTACCTATTGCGGAGAGTATCATATATATATATATATATATATATATATATATATATATATATATATATATATATATATATATATACATATGATACTCTCCGCAATAGGTAGATTTCTCTCTAGAAATTTACCTAAAAAGTCATTGATTATCACTCGTAAATGAAATAGTGTCTGCTCGGTTTAAATTCGGAGTTTCCGGCTGCGATTTTTTAAAATTCCCGCCCTTTCCTATGAATAGCTTTCGTTTGCATGCCCAATTGAATTACAATCTTAAAGCAAACCATTGAGCTAAAAACTAAGGAAACTTTGAAACTCACTGTACGTGAGGGAAGCAAACATCCTTTCAAAATCTTCTTACCCTTCCCATCTTTTGTTTCTAGCGAGCGACGCCTTAGTTCAACTGCAAATATCGGCGCAGAAGTGTAGGTGGATTTTTTTTAGGTTCACAGATGTGCGATCAGAACATGACTTAATATGCGGGCTGAAATGTCACTCCTTCATGTTTCTACGCCTTTGCCACTTGTAAAAGGGTCATCAAAAATACAGAAGCGAAGCTTCTTTCATACATTCCGGGGATCTCCGATTTCCCATTTATTTATCGAAAAAATTGAAATTCGATACCGTGATTTTCATTAAAATTCAAAGTTGTTACGTAGTGAAAAGTGTTGTAAAGTGTTTGATTAAACTGGCCGCCCAAACACAGTCAGCAATACAGGTCGGACTGGGAAAAAGTGCCGGATTTTAAAGAGTGGTTGCAACCTGTTGAAAATGATACGATGAAAGCGTACTATAAGTACTGTAAATGTGATATTATTGCAAAAGTGCATTGCCTAAAGTTACACACCTCATCAACAAAACATAAAAAAGCCATACAACCAAAACCAAAAAAGTGATGTAAATACAGAGAGAGCAAGTGCAGGTGCTTCATTAACTATGTTTGTGTGCGCACATTGTTCAATTCTGGCTGTTGACCATTTATCCGAGCTATGTAAAAACAGATTTGAAGATAGCAAAAGCGGAGACTTGCGAGTACATCGCACAAAATGTACTAATATAAAAAAATGTTTTGGAGCCGCATTTTATAAAAGAACTAGTGTCAGATTTGGGAGATCATGTTTATAGTTTCTTACTGGATGAGTCTACAGACATTTCCGTCAGCAAAATATTGGGATTTCGATAAGATATTTCAGCCGATCCTGAAAACTATAATATCCATCTTCTTGGAGTTAGTCGAGATTGAAGATGGCACTGCAACGAGCATCGTCAACGGCATTCAAGGATTATTATCTGCCCTCAACTTTGATACAAAAAAAAAATTGATAGGTATCGGCACAGATAACGCTATGGTAATGACCAGCACTAACAATGGAGTGCATGCCTTATTAAAAAAAGCAACTGGCAATGATCGCTTGATTTCAGTTCACTGCGTGTGCCATTCATTACAGTTGGCTTTATCTCATGTGACAGAATAGACACTACCTCGCACCATTGAATTGCTCATAAGAGAAACCTACAATTGGTTCAGTCACTCTTCAAACCGTCGGCTATATTATAACCGGCTCCGACCCATCACTAATTCAACAAATGTGCAGCACCCGATGGATATCAGTTGAACCAGCGGTCAACCATATTTTGGAACAATGGCTAGAATTGTAACTACTGTTTGAAGTTTCCAGGCGCGATAATAACTGCTTTATGGCAGAAACACTTTATGAAATATACAATGATCTTGTGATTCACTTATACTCGTTGCATTTAAAGCCGGTCTCGGATGATGTTCAAGTAGTGAACAAGCTGTTCGAAATCACCAATGTTGACCCAACGAAACTACAAGGATTCGCGTGGCTTAGTTCAATCTATATGTAGACGTATCTTGAACCCAACTGCGAGAGTTGATATCTTTTCTCAAAATATAGAGAGTTATTTGGATCCTAGACCATATATGGGATATGCTTTTGAGACGAAATTACGGGAGTGTAAGCTCTTGCCAGAAGTGGAAAATAATTTGCGTCAACGATGCATCAATTTCACGCTGAAACTTGTGAGAGAACTGCATTCTAGACTACCAATTGATTTTAAAATACTGGAGAAAGTATCTTCGTTTTCTGTGCAAGAAACTTTAAAGGTAGTCAAACCTTCTATAGTTGAGTTCCGAACTAATGAATCTATAATAGACCGGCTCATGAACCAATGGAGAAATGGGAATGCACATCTTCCACTGTAGGGTTTTGGAATGAAGTAATTAATTATAAAGATGCAGCAGGTAATAACCCCTTTGTAGATTTATCATCGTTAGCAATATCATTATTATCATTACTACATTCTAATGCGGATATTGAACGCATGTTCACCCAAATGAATTTTGTCAAAACAAAGCTTCGCAATCGTTTGTCAGTAAAAACTTTAAATGCCATTTGACATATCAGATTCGGCCTAAAGAGGGTAGGAAAATGCTGCTTTTCTTACACAGTTCCGGACAACGTACTGCGCTCTATAGGTACCAAGGAGAATTACAATTTTACACAGTGCCTGGCATTTATACTTCCATATCAGCTGCAGATTAAGATGAAGACATGACATATTATTCCACAACATAGTCGATTAAAACATGTACTTAGTCTTAATTAAGTTTATTAATAAACAATTAAAATTAAATGGCGTTTTATTTGGCACAAAAAAATTTTAGCTTAATTTTTGGCATTAATTTAATAACCGTTGGTATAATTTTGGCAAATTTTCGCTGCAGTTAAGCATATTTTATACTTCACTTCTTGGTAACACTGCTAGCGTTGAAGTGTCGTGGGGCGGGTTCTTTTCCCCAACACAAATTTTGCATTAACGAGTTAGACGTTACAAGCATCTCGGTTCGACGGTGCCGAGGCCGAGGTAACCTACCGAAGGAATGAACTATCGAAACGTGACTGGAGTACCTTGATTAACGCGTGCGGGACGCGAGAGGATTGCGTCCTTGCATTTGATAGCTACGAACCCCAAATAAGATTGGGAAGTTGTAGTGAATTGGAGTGGATAAATGTCCGTATGGAATTGCAGCGATGGTTTGCTGCCTCGGCCAAAGAAGATGGTGGGATCCGCCGAGATTGGTCTTGTCTGAGGACGCGTGAATGCGCTGGCAGGCTAGCATTGCGATTTCGTGGGGCAGGTTGTTTTCCCCAGTACAAAACCCACTACAAAAAAATTTCGCATTCACGAATTGAAACGATCTAATGCAGATCGACTAGTGTCGAGGCCGAGGTAACCTACTAAGGGTTAAAATTGCTTCTAGCCAGTAACAAACTGGGCCGGGAGAAAACAGACGGACTTGAGCGGACAACAAATATACATAAAATAAAAGGGCACTCACCAGCATCCTCGACGAGCGTCCGTTGACGATGTGGTGAAGACTGATTGATTCCTCCTTTGCTGTTAGTTAAACATTATTATTTTCCTTTTTTATCGAATTAAACTTAATTTTATTTACTCGAATAAAAGTAGAAAAACGCAGTATGTGCTGCCAGATCTTTTCTCATCTTCAGAAAAATAATCTTGAAATGTCGTTATTGTTGGTTCGAAGGTTTGCCTTTGAATATGACCATCAAGTTCACTTGGAAATCGTATGAAATTTGACGGGAATTCCTTCACGGTAATCCCGTTGAACGAACACTTTAGTGCAATCCGACTGTAGAGCACTACTTCCCGGAGCGTTTTGTGACATTTATACACGCAAAACCGAATATTGCTCGTGAACTTGAATAAACGGAAACCGACATTTCCCTTTGATAACAGTTGTCAGGTCTATTTTAAAACTGCCAACGCTGACAAGAGCCGGG
Organism: Odontomyia ornata; assembly: GCA_963969285.1. Taxonomy (NCBI): domain Eukaryota; kingdom Metazoa; phylum Arthropoda; class Insecta; order Diptera; family Stratiomyidae; genus Odontomyia; species Odontomyia ornata. The sequence goes on along the minus strand of OZ017739.1, from coordinate 362,859,879 downwards.
CGGTTACTTCACTGATCTCTCCTTTCACTTCTTTACAGGGTTAATATACCGATCCAACATTAAAAATGGTACTACATTACGGCTGCTATATGTAAAGGAGACTGCGATAGACTGCGACCTTGCTTTCACATCGGCTCCGTGCTGAAGCAATAATGCCACACACTCTGCATTACTCCACTTGCAAACCGAATGCAGTGGAATCCACTTTAATTCAGTTTGAGCGTTTGGATTCGCTTTGAATTTGGGCAGAAGTTCAGCTATTTCTACAAAGTTGTAATAGTAGGCCCTGGTGTGTAACAGTCTTTATTGATTGAATTTACAATTTGTAACTTCTATTTTCCCTTTTTTAGCCGCCCATAGAATTTCACGGTACGAAGATCCCACTTTCTTCCGGAAATTTCCACACAGTTCATGAATTAAACATCCTCTTCATTCACAAGCCCATATGGAAAACACTCAAGGATTTAACAATTTAGAAGGCAAGGGGCACTTTTTCACAGATCACCAATTTATTTATTTTTTTAGCCAAGCAAGGCACTGGTACATGAAATAAAAATAAAATTAACTTTATAATAAGAAATTCACAATAATTTCTTAATTGTACAATTTAGAATTAATTTATAAATATAAAAATTGTGACAGATGCAATGTGCTATTACAATAAAATATGTTGTGAGGTTAGGGTGCGTGATAGGATTAAGATGAAAGGATCTTTGATAATAGAGCTTTAAAATGGGTTCTGGAAATGTTTGGGGAGTAATGTGCACTAAGTGAGTTAAACTTTTTGCAACACCTGTTGATCGGCTCATTATCTGCATAGATTGTATTATGCCGCTCTTCAACTAATTGACGAGAATGCCTAGTGACTCGCAATGGCTCATGCACTTTTATTCTATCGGTTCAAAATGGTATTTTAATCGAGCCTCTGAGGACATCAAAAGCGAAACAACAAGTTATCATAGTTCTACGGGAAGCAAGTGATGGTATATTGAATTCGCAGCCTAAGCTCATAGTAGGGTAGAACTCCAAAATTCCTCGGATCATACGTATAGCGATCTCAATGCAAATAAGATAAACTGTTTTTGAACAGACTCGAGTCGGTCAATGTGAACGTTGAAAACAGGATCCCAAATAAGACATGCGTATTCAAGAATGGGGCGTGCTTAGGAGAGATATAATGTCTTCGATATCCAAATATTTTGAAATTCTTTGGATCGAGCCACAGATACCGAAATTTTTTAATTTTTTTCTCATGATTTTGTGGTTGACGCTTTACTGAAGTCGATGTAAATTGCATCGATTTGACGGCCTTTTTCTATTTCACAAAGGACACTAGAAATCATCACCGAGAGATTTGTAGCTGTTGAGCGTTTTTTTCGGAAACCATGCTGTTGGTCGTTCAGCCGAGGCTGAATGAACAGACTATTTTTTCGAAAAGTTTAGGAATTGCTGGTAGTATTGCGATACCTCTGTAATTTTCAACTGACGCCTTGTCTTTATTTTTATAAATTCCAGAAGTGAGGGACTTATTAAAAATGATATGCAGAGGTGGAATCAATTGCACTTTACAGTGAAACAAGAAGCGAGGAGGGAGTAAATCAGGACCAGGCCCTTTATTTAGATCAAGCGTCTCTATTGCATTGGATATATCATCTTCGGAAATGCCAAGTTCTTCGATGAGAGATGCTGAATTTATGTCTGAAGAAGATCTGTAGGATGAAGAGTTAGTTGCAAAATATACGGATTGGAAATGGGTTGCGAAAAATTCACAGATATCCTCGGGATTGCATGACTTTGATTCTTGATACACTATCGAATTGGGAAATCCTTGAGACTTACGTTTGGTATTAACGAAGTCAAAGAACTTTTTTGGGTTGTGGATAATGTTTTCATCAATAATATTAACATACGAATTATATGCTTCCCGAGATTTGAGTTGAAGCTGTTTTCCCTGCTCCTCATATTTATTTTTAATTTCTTGGCTAACGTTTGATTTTGTCTGAATTATTTTGTGGAGCTTATTTCTTTGATTTCGCAAGTGGCGCAAATCGCCATCAAGCCAAGGCTCAGAGAGCTTACTTTTCTTTTTAATTTTGGGTACATATCTCTCAACGTCGTCCATGGAAATATTGTAGAAACAATCTACTGCGTTGTTTGTATCTAACGTTGAAAGCGTACCAGTCCAGTCAAATTTAATATCCTTGACATCCACACGGTTGAATCGATAAAAACTAAAACACTCTCGTATACACAAAGAATTAAATGTTGTCTCGTCATTTCAATTTCGCCCATCCTACACAAATCCGTCGATACAATAATATTTGCGAATTCGCATGTGTAAATCCCGATCAGATGCCGAGTTTGAAACAAAAACCAAAATTTTCTGCAAGTCGCCCCTTCGACAATTTTACAAGAAACAACCGCGGGATGACAAATGAACTTCTTAGACATGCGGTCTTTCAGTTAGCGGATTTTCCTTTTTCTTTCGCGACGTCAGCGTTGTGTTGCGATTTAAAGCGGACCCCCGTTTGGTTGTCACTCGTCCTTTGCTGTATCTGTCGCAACGGAACTCGACGAGCAACCGTTCATTCGGCTGCACAACTTGCCTTCGACAATGTGATACATGCGTGTGCAGCGGGAAAAGGTATTGCCATGTCCGAATTTTAATTGTAGATTTGAACTATTAAAAAAATAAAAAAAATAAATAATATAGAAAAATTTAAACGGAAATAGAAAAAGATAAATGAAAGAAAAATTTAAATTTAATACAGGGAAAAAAGTTAATATACAATTTATATTTATAATAAAACAAAAATATTTTATAATTTATAAGACTACAAATTGGAATAATTAAATTGTTCAAATCTGCAATCAAAATTCGCATCAGTGCTATGCCGGTTTCCGAGCAGTTTGCTTAGGCGACTGTTCGATTACTACAGAATCCAGGTGGAAGCGGTGCCCGTTTGCAACCCCCATCCGAATCAAGATCCATTGTAGACGAGGCCCTATATTTTTCATTTAAATGATTACATGCGCTTTCCCCTTGAATTAAAAATAAAAAAATATTTCATATTTTTGTTAAAGTGTTATATGACTGAATCATATAACCATGAATAAAAAACCTGTGCAGAAGGCCACTCTTCCCTGCAAGAGCACCTATAACAAAGAAATGGGGTGAGCTCACCCGATGGCTAGCTCATGAGTGGAGGAGCCAGCCAACGTAGCGGGTCTCATACCCGGTCAAGGTGCGAGTGAAACAGAAAGACCGAGTTTTTTTTATCTATTTATTTTTTTCACTATTAGTGCCATATAAATCTTTTCCTCATTATTATAAATTACTCAACTATTCGAAAAAAAAACTAAATATCTCATAAATGGAAAACATTATATTGTAATATGTCAGTTCTAAAGTAATGTATGATTATGGACGCAATTCCAGAAAAAGAGAACGAATGAAAGAAACAAATAAGCATTGCTAATACATAATTCAAATTGAATAATATAAAAGATTTTTAATTTTATGGTCTATAATAAACAAAAGAGTACTTACCCAGTTCTCCTTCTCCTGCTCGTTGTTGGGGCGGGGTGAGGGGCCTGCAACCGCTAAAATTTATATAGTTCCTTTTTTGAAGCGAAACTTCTTTACTGGGGGGTAAAAATTTTCAGATGTAACGAAAAAGCAGAACCGTCTACACTCCAGGCGGATAGCGCAACGACATTCGCGCGACAATCTGTTTTCAGTAGGAGTGTACTTATGCTGCGGTATAAATTTTCGACTAAATTATTGCAATGCCCCCGAACCCTTATTGGGTCTGTTGGGTTGATTGGTGGTTGCCTAGTATGCATGTTTGGTGGCGTTGGATAGTGGCCATGCGATGAATTGTGATGAGAAGAGAATTAATGTGGGTCGGGTAGAAGTTCAGTTTGTTGTTAAGTGCTAGAATTGATTTCGCCAATTCGCGATGAACGTGATTAGCGATAGCGGGCCATTGTTAGTTAATGAACATTAGTTTTTGGTCATAACAGCGATGCTGCCGATGTGCAATGCATTAAAGTGGTGACAACGGATTGTCGTTGGTGGGCATTCGGGGCATTTGGGGATGCGTCGCAGACGATTGCGAGCTGCGCATCGATTATAGGATACGCCAACATTGTAGCTTGCTCGAGGCAATTTTTTGATTTGTCGAACGCTTCCTTTTCTGCAGATTTCCATTCCAGCGGCTCGATACCTTGATGTATCCCTGTAACATGTCGTGCAGCGGAGCTTGTGTGCGGGCTACATCAGGCATACCAATTCTATAAAAATTGCACATACCGATGAAACGGTGTAGCTGCTTGGCTGTCTCTGGCTTCGGGAAATCGACAATTGTAATTAACATAAGCAGTCGAGCAGCCCCGTGGTGAACAGGGGTGGCTGCTTCTGAAGAGAGAAGGTGGTCGCCCCGTCAAAACTGCTTAGTTTGTTGCTTTACTAGATTCAAGTTAACTATATCCGTCATGTTTCCATCCTTTAGGCAGAGATGAGTGGTTCACTTCAGCCACTTTAACATCATTAGGTTTGACATTCCTCTTGTAATGCAACGGCCTTCTTCGGAGAAAGTAACGGTTGCTTTTTGTACAAAGCTTGCATTTGTCTCAAGGCTCCGTGTCCGCTAACTTTAACGAGACAAAAACATTTGAATTACTGTAGAGTAGCTTAATTGACACATAAGCGAACATTTCTAAAGATAATAAAAATTGATCGGTACGTCTCGTAGAGTAGAGTGCGCGTGATAAATATTTTACAATGTAGCTTAGTGGCTTGACAAGAATCCTGCAAATAGCTAGTCGACAAGCATGCATACGCGGTCGTTACGCGAATCTAGTCAGCTGAGCTCAGTCTTGTTTATAGCTTGCTGACACTTGTACCAGACGATCCGCGCCCGTTTCCTACACAAATTTTTAGAAAAAAAAAATTCATTACACCATGTCTTTAACCTTGTCCACTGGTGGTTTCATGTCTTTGAATTCGTATTTTTGCCCATTGATGATGACGCTGTATTTGTTGAGTCGTTCGAAAATCTGCCAGAAATGCGATGCGATTGATCGAAGTCTTGAATGTGGCGTACGGAATAAGGATCGGGGATAGTGCGCGCGTTGAGTGCTCTATAGTCGTCACACGGGTGCTGGATGAAACTCGCGCTGTGCCGAGCTGGACGATTGTGTCGAATTCCTTACGGGCAACGTTGTACTTATCGGTCGGGTGGCGACGTGGTTTGGCCGCCGCGGGAGCTTCAGGCGTTGTTGGAATGTGTCCGGAAATTCTGCGAGAAGCTTATGGTACGCTAAGTTCCCGGAGATCATCTTGATACTGTGTGCGCTGCCATCGAAAACGCTTCCGCGGGACGTTAGTTTTGTCGGCTTGTCGATGAGTCGCCTGTCTTAAAGGTGGACTAATAATCTAAAATGTGAAAAAAAATTGGCTCCAATAATCGGTTTGGGCATATGGGCAATCACGAAATTCCACGCGTGGTTGCGCCGCAGCCCGAGGCTGCATGTGAGTGTTGAGAATCCAATTGCTTTCTCCATATCAATGAGACACACGCCGACACAATCTCTATTATTTAGATTCCAATAGATGTCTGAGGTTACTTTCGTTATCGCATGTATGGTTAAATGCCTGGAACGAAAACCAAAATAGGCATCAACTCATATTTCTCAATGTGGGTGTTTACTGCTTTCTTTACTATCACTTCAAACACCTTGCTGATGTTAGGTAGCAAGCTGATTGGGCGATAGCTTTTAGCGCACGAAGATTTTTTTCTTTTCTGTAAGATTGGGAATTCCTTGGCTTTTTCCACTCATTTGGGAAATATGAATTGCTCTTACAGTTAGAAGCGTATAGTATGTATTATAATATAAGTAATCCTAACCAAGCTGATAGTGTCGTTATTTACATTAGAAATGAAGTCTCTGAAGTCACTTAAACTATAACAATTGGCATATTAAAAATTCTTAGCTCCAAAATTAAAATAGATATAAATAACTCTCTTGAATTACCACCAATTTACAGATCTCATCGTTTTCCCCTTCAGAATTTATATATTGTCTTAAGAAGTTTATACAAACAAAGGAAAATATTAAAAATCATTTTATTGTAGAAGACTTCACTTTAGATGTTTTAAAATTAAGTCCTCTTAGTCAAGAACATTTAAATAACCTCTCAGAAGCAGGTTATTGTCCAGGTTTCACTGTAATAACCAGAAAATCAAAGAGGAGGGTAATGCATTGATAACATCTTTAACCGGTCAAATTCGATTAGAACTAAAACAGTTAAACTAGCCAATTCACTTACTAATCACTACACTCTCCTTGCATCTGTTAGTAAAGTAATGCATACCAACGTCAATGAGTCATTTAGTACAATAAATAATTATAAATTAAAGAAAGTTGCACGATTATTAAATTGGAATATTATATTAGAAATTAATGACCCAAATAAGGTCACGACACAGGGCCAACGAAGGATGGAAATTACATCGGGTGTTGCCCACGGATCTATCCTTGGTCCAGACCTGTAGAACGTGTCTTACGACGGGCTACTGAGACTTGAGATGCCAGATGAGTCGCGCTTGGTCGGCTATGCGGATGATGTTGCGGCTCTGGTCGCTGGACGCACCGTTGCACAAGCGCAACTTAGGCTAGGTATGCTAATGCGCCGAGTGAGGGACTGGATGACTGCTCGTGGGCTGAGTTTAGCACTGGAGAAAACCGAAGTGGTAATCTTGACAAAAAAGAAAATCCCTAGAGTAAGGATGATCAGTATTGGAGACACACAAATCGAATCGAAGCCAGCGGTGAAGTACCTGGGGCTACTGATCGACTCGAAGATGAGTTTCTCTGAGTAAATCAGGGCAACGGCTGAGAAGGCTGCTTCGGGAGTATCGGCTCTGAGTCGACTTATGGCCAACGTAGGGGGACCCAACCCATCAAGAAGACGCCTCTTGATGAGTGCTGTAGAGTCAGTGCTACTGTACGGAGCAGAGGTATGGGGCGACGCTCTCAGCAAGGAGGTATTCCGCAAACGTTTGCCACAGGTACAGAGAAGAGGAGCACTGAGAATTGCATCTTCGTATCCAACAGGCTCCGCTTCGGCGGTGAGAGTGATTGCAGGCGTGATACCTGTCGCTCTCCTTGCTAGAGAGCGCCGCGCTATTTACCTGCGCCGAAACGAGAATGCGAGGGAGATAGTTATCCGCGAGGAGAGACAGTGCTCGCTCAACGATTGGCAGCAGTCTTAGGTGAATTGCATGAAGGGAAGGTGGACTGCGCGCCTCATCCCGGATGTGAGACCGTGGCTAAATCGAAGGCATGGTGAGACTGACTTCTATCTCACCCAGCTTTTGAGCGGGCACGGTTGTTTTCAGTCTTACTAGCACAAGATCGGTAAGTCACGGTCTCCCGATTGTCGGTTTTGCCCAGGAGAGGAGGACAATGCCTGCCACACATTTTTTGCGTGTACAAAATGGGTCAGGCTGCAAAGAAAACTCTACAGGGAGACGGGAGAGCTCACCCCGGATAATATAGTTGCGGTGATGCTCGAATCGGTTGACAAATGGTACCAGGTGGCACATTATGTTCGGGCAGTCCTAAAATATAAAAGGGACTCGCAGCAGCCGGGGGCACTGGGGCTGGGGGATCGCTCTTCTGGCATTTCCTCTTCCCCTCTCCCCTCCCGCTAGGAAAGGGACCCCTCAGCTTGAAGGCGCCCTACGGCATAACAAAACGAGACCTGGCCCGAAGTAATGTGTCAAACGGTTCCAGGCTGGGTTCTCAGGTGGACAGGGGAGGTGTTTAGTGGGTAGTCCAGTCGCGCATGGGAGTCCCACACTCTGTGGTCTGCTCGTGGAAGGCTGGCGACCGAAATTCCTCTCCGAACTAGCTAGCCAGCCAGCAACCACCTCGGAGTAGACTAAGAGTGTCCGGACATGTTGGCCTGATGGTTACAGTCCGTTGTCACGTTCACAGACTTCACGTCTAAAACCGATGAGAGGTCGGTTTAGATTTTCTTGGGCCATAGATGATGATGATGATTCAGTGGCAAAACAAAGCACTTCCGTATATTTTCCAAAATAACGTAGTTCAGATAAATTTTTCTGCGGTCACTCGATATTTTCTGTTCTTGAATAAATCTTTTACCCTACCCGAATTCAGAACAAAATAATGTTTACTTCTGTTTAAAGCTCAAAGTTAGGAACTCAATTTCACAATATTATCTCTTCGTTCACCTTCGCATATTATATCCACTTTCTTGTTTGTTCACAAGTTGTCGACAACCGTCACTTCGTCTAACTTCCAGTCCATAAAACAGAACGTTACACTCTCAGACAACACCTTTGGTCTCCTTGGAACTGTTCTATTCACACATTCTAGTGCCTTCGTTATTGGTGTTGCTCTTGTTTGTTTGGTAAAGAAAACAAAGACACGGTACAAAATTCTCAGTTTGTGAGTACACAAAACGAGGATGCGACAATATTAAAGTTTAGCAAGCTTGGCGAAACATTTCCTCTCATATATCCTTGGATAAATAAAGTACCGACAATTCTCCTGGTAAAGTTGAAAATAAATACTCCAAGGAAAACTTATTTGAGAAAATGTGAATATGCGAAGTATTTGAACGAGAAAAAATAAAAGTGGTTTTTGCTACAGAATATCCTGTGCTAAGGTTTACTTTGAAATCAGTGCACTTACATTATCCCAGCATAATATGATTTTTTGTCCTGCACAAATTAACCTCCAAGAGTTTGGTTTTAATTTACAGTATCCCAAAACTTGTAGATAGTGCAGTAGCTTAACAGAACGGCACTAGAAGTCGAACCTGTGTCACAGGATTTGCTTTCACTGTACCACGGAGCCAGTTAATGAAAGTCCACCCATATTTCACGCACATGCATGACGCCAGTCTGCTCTCACCTCATCATCTACATCCCACTCGACCCAAGAGAAATCGTCCTCATTCAAAGTGTCGATTCAGTCGTTCGGTTCTCTTTTCAGCTAAACATCCTACTGCAAACCAAATCAATGAAACCTCTTCCATTCGCAGATTTTCCCTTCAATCGTGGAGTGTAGTGAATGCAATCAAAGGCAACAAACATATTTTCCCAGAACGACATTATACGTTCTAAACAGCTTATTCCCGGCCGGGTATCCTGGATAAATCACAACCAACGTCAACATCATCAAACACTTCTATCATCCCCATTGCATCGTTGTCGTCCTTGTTCCCGTAGTTGTCGTCATCGTCATCTCTATCGTCATGTACAACTGGAAATACAACACCTGGATAATAATATCGTGCCTAATTGGATTAGTCCTTTCGCTTTATGCAACCTACGTGGAAATTAACTCGGAATCGGATAGAAACTATCGGGCACTTTGTGATATCAGTGAAAGGATTAGCTGCACAAAGGTTTTCTCATCTCGGTAAGTGTTTGAACTGATTGTTTGCATGTGTTACGTTCCGTCTGGTAACGTCTATGGAGATATGGAAATTCAGACTTTGCTTGTAATTTGTGCAGATATGGAAAAGGATTTGGATTGGTCGGGCATGTCGTTGGCGAGGAGTCCAAACTGAATCAACCAAACGGATTTATGGGAATTATCTTTTATACCCTCATAGGATTGCTTTGTGAGTATTCATCCATTTATAATTATAGATGTAGAATTTGATAAATGATCATCGAACCATTTACTTGATAATCAGTCCTTGAGGTTAATTTTCTATCTTGTTTTACAGTTGAAATTAGTTTCAAGTAACTTAATTTAAATGCATACAATTCGGAAATAAGAAATAAAATAGACTCTTCCCTCCGTTCTCAGATTGAATTTATTTTTCAACTTGAGGACGGGCCTAATAAATTTTTTGTTGTTAATTTCTATTTTAAAAGGTTACAAACATATGAAACATAAAATAAAAACATATAATTTATTTTAAAACGAATCTATTTCACATTATATTTATGGTTTTCTTTAACTGTGTCTTCTACTTTCCGGATAAAAGACAAAATAGCATGAAGAAAATAGGTGGGGATATGTTCTAACAAGATAGGTTTTGTAAACCTTCAATTTATCGCAAATTTTTACTGAAAGTTGTCGGATTTCGGCGTTTAGTTTTTCCTTCTTCATTGATAACTGTGATATTGACTCCTTAATTGATTCCCATAACGTTAATATAGAACTTATTATTATAATCTGCAAAATATTTGTAAAGTATCATATTCTCTGATTTTCTTTGATTTCTACTCTTCCACGTCTGTTCAGGTGCCGATATCTTTCCGACTTTTTGAGCAATATGAGTCAATTTATTCCTCAAATTCCTTGCTTTCCTGTTTCCCGAAGTTGCACGTATACCAAATGCATAATTTTTTTCAGCAACATCGTTGCAAGGCCTTTAGATAACTAACTTCAACTAGAGCTGATCTACAAGAAGCTTTTGATTTCTATTTTGCACTTTGGTGTGATAGATTTTATCATTTATATGGTGTCATTTGCACCAAATATCTGTAATGCAATTTCAAAAATTTCAATTTGTCATCGTAAGCCTTATAGAATCCATCCACCATCCACCAAATCATTTTGATCTCACCAAATCGGAAATTTTTTTGTTTAAGTTTTGAAGGACTCTCCAATCATCCATCCTATCCATCTTCTGTGGTTGGGAGGTGAATGCTATTTACGCACTGAGTGTGGAACTCCCATGCTCACAATGCATCTGGACTACTCACTAACCACCTCCCTTGTCACTCGAGAACCCAGTTTGGAATCGTTTGACGTATAACTTCAAGTTGCAGGAATCCCTTCTCTAGCTAAAAGGGGGGTAGGAAAAGGATTGCTAGAAAAGAGACTCTTCCATTCTCGACGCCTTCCAACGGTCCAATACGCTTTTTTTATCCGACAGCATTCCCGAGCGTAACATGCCCCCCAATTCTATTTGTCAACTGGTGTAAACATCTTTCCGACTATGGTCTAAGAAGAGAGCTACTCAATTTTGCTGCAGAGATCATCGCGCAGCCTTTCCCATAACTTGCAGGCATCATCCACCACTCTGCAAAACACGCAGCCTGGAGACCTTGACCTATCGATCTTGTGCAGGTAAAACTGGAAACATCCATGCCCTGGGGGACACCCGATTAAGTAGCTATACGTCGACCACTTTTTTTTTTAATTTAAGGTTGTGCGGTGATGGCTATTTACGCCCTGAGTGTGGGGCTCCCAGACACGCAAGACGTCTGGACCACCCACTAAGCACCTCCCCTATCAGCCTGATAACCTAGCTTAAAACCGTACGACACATTACTTCGGGCTAATCTCGTTTTGTTACGCTCTCTTCTAGGGCAAAGGGAGGAAAACAGAGGGATTACTAGAAAAGTGATCCCCAACCCCGATGTTCTCGGCTGGTATGACTCCTTTTTATCTATTAGCACTGCCTGAGCCTAATGTCCTACATGATTCCATTCGTCCACCGATGCAGACATCTCCCCGATTAGACTATCTGGAGAGAGTTCTCCTGTTTCCCTGTAGAGATCTCGGCTCAACCTGTTCCATCTTTTGCATGCAGAAAAATGTTTAGTAGGCATCGTCTTCCTCTCCTGCGCAAAACCTACAGTCAGGCGACCGCGACTTACCAATCTTGTGCAAGTAAGACTGAAAACACCCATGTCCACTCTCAAGAGCTGGGTTAGGTAGAATTCAGATTTACCGTGAAGTCTCAAATCACGGATAAAGCGTGCAGTCCATCTTTCCCCTCTGTGCTGCTCACTCAGGACTGCTGCCAATCATTGAGTGAGCGTTGTCTCTCTATGCGGGCAACTGCCTGCCTTCTGTCTCCGTTTGGCTATAAGTTGACTCAGAGCCGATACGTCGGAGTAGCTTTGTCAGCTGTTGCCCTGATTTGTACAGCGAAACTCATCTTCAAGTTTATCAGTAACCCCAGGTATTATACTGATGGTTCCGATTCAGCCAGTACTTCGCCAATACTGATAATCCTTACTCTGGGGGTTCTCTTCTTTGCCAGGATGACCACTTTGGTTTTCTCCAGTGCTAGACCGGCGCACTAGCATACCTAGCCTAAGTAGCGCTTATTTGACGGATCCGCATAGTCGATCAAGCGTAACTCATCCGACAGCTCTAGTCTCAGTAGTGCATCGTACAATATGTTCCACAGGTCTGGACCAAGGATAGATCATTAAGTAACACTCGATGCGATTTCCATCCTTCTTTGGCCCTGCATTGTATCATAAAGAATGATTCGGTTCTTCAGAAAGTCCTTCAAAAGTCGCATAAGATATTCTGGAACTTGAAAAGGGTCTCTCAGCGTACCTAGAATATCCACCCATCTAGCGTGCCTCTGCCTTTTAAACCACGCTTACCACATCTGCTCCGGCATCAATACTAGAGCGTCCTGCTCAGAAGCTGTACGCACGAAATGCGTCAATGAGTCTTCCCTTGATAAGTTTCTCTTGCGCTTTCCCATCTGTGTCTAACCTACATAACGGGTGGTATGCAGGCGGCGATACAGGACTCCCCTCCCCTTTTTGATCAGTACGAGCGTCGCTACCTTTTAACGTTTCGGGAAAGACGAACTGCAACACCTCAGTTGGGACGCCGTCTGGACCTGAAGCCTGCGTTGGTACCAATGATAGGACGACCTCTACCAATTCCAGCCGCCTGAAGGTTAGCCATTCGATTCCCATTTCGCCGTGGAAAGCCCCAATATAGGTGAGGTGGGCAGAGAATAGTGGCCACACGACCTCTTCCATTCGTTCTGCTTCATATCTGTAGGGCTTGCGTATGGCACACTGCTAATCATTTTGCTAGGCATTTTCTGGCCGAATCATATGCTGCGAACCGGTTGCATGCCTTGCCGCGGTTCTGTGCCAGTTGAGTTTCACGTTCAACGATGAGCTTCAATTTAAACGATTCCGGTCGACCACCAGTGCATGGATGCTTGCCTTGCCAAGGTATCCAACGGGGCATAGAAGCGCTGCAAGCAGCCGTGATATCCTCATAGTTAAGGGCACTACTTCTTAAGCTGCTAACTTTTCAGTGCCCTGTAAACCTTCCAGTAACGATGCCGTGAGCACCTCGACGAAGCTCTCGACTTCCATCCTCCCAATGTTCAACTCAATCGCGGAAAGTCGAGAGCATGGGTGTTGGAAGACAGCATTACGGATTTCAAGCAGTATGCACTGATGATCACTAGCTGAGTAGTCCTCTAATATTCTCCAATTGTATACCCTTCGTACCAGGGACTTCGGGGCGAATGTTACATCGGGTATGGTTAATTCACAGCTCATCGCCGGTGTTCAGCGCAACGAATCCTGTCCTGGCCGCCATCTCTCGGACAAGTTTTCCCCGCGTATCACCTTGAGGCATGCTCCAGCCGATCGCTTTAGCATTGGAGTCTCCTCAAACAAGTACGTGGTCTCAGCGTCCTCCAAAACATTATGTTTGGCTTCGAAAGATGATATCGGTTCGTTCAGCGTTACGTAATTACTGAAGAATGTAGTCCTTGAGCATCGAAACCACATGAAATTATTGTTCCATCCATAGCTCTCCACTAGAAAATCAGTTCCGAACCCAGATGGCGGCAGTACCAGATTTTTCAGGATACCATGTTGAGGAGCTTCGGTTGTGATGTTGCTCGCTGAGCAGGAGCAAGTTAGCTTGACTGTCTGTGGCAAACTGCTTGAGTATATTTTAAGCGAGTGTGCTTCGATGTAGATTAATCTACAGAATACGGCTCATTGCAGAAGTGCTTTGGCTTGGCTTAGGGCTTCCTGAAAATTCCGGAGTTTTCCGATACGTGGCACGTGTTTCACATCATCTGGCCTTTTGTCAGCATCTTGTCAGAGGAAGCAGTGTGTCTCTTCTGCACACTCTTTGTTTTTATGCCCAGTTCGATCCTGTCGATCCCTTTACAGCCCCTTGCAGTATGCCCGTATCCTGAAACACCGGAAAAAGTTTGCTCTTCGCCTTACCCTACAAATAACCCAACCAATTCTGATTTTCTCCTTGTCTATCATCTGTTCGACATATTTTTCTAAGGTGTCGATAATAGCCATGCGCTGAACTCCACTATTTGGATTGGCCAGCCTAATTTTTGCTCCCCACATGCTAAGAAAATCTCGCTTTAAGGCATCTGCTATCTCAGGTAAATCCGTACGCAGTTAATATCTCTTATTTTGACTGCAGCCCTAAGTTAAACCAAGGCTACGGTTGCCTTCTCTCCAAGGGCGTCGTGGACTGCATCTTTCTTGATGGCTTCTGATCTGAATTCCACCAATAGGTCACCGGAACGGTTTTTATGGCAGTTTGTATTTCTTCCGGTTTTACCACTCTCTTAAACTTTCGCAGAAAATCCGCAAACGATCTACCATTGGTGGTTTTGAACAGTATTGCCTACCCAATAGTTTTGCGCCGCTCCCCATTTTTCCTCTTCCGAGCTATATCCGAGGATTCTATGTTTTCCGAATGTTTAGGTTTACTTATTTCTGTTTCTGGGGTAGCATTTATGCTGCTGTTTTGGCTGCCTTAGAAAGCGCTGTCTCAAAGTCCTCCTGTAATGGACTCGTCCATTCTTCGCTGGGCTGTAATCTAACCTTTTGCGTTGAGGAATTTCCGCGCCTCAGAGAGCTTGAGCTTTGGCTCTTCCTCAGCGTTGAACATCTGCAACCGTAATGGCCAATTCGAGCTAGAAGCCTTTCCAGCTCCAAAGCTCCATTTTATATCGCCTTGCAAAGGTGCAGTTGTGTATCACAGGCGGCAATGATGCATTTCACAATCGATTCTGTATTACAGTAGAGCCGCTCTTCTTCCGAGTAATCCAAAATGAATGCATCGCTCGATGTTTTCTCTGCAACGTTTGTTTCGGACTTTCTATTATGTCTCGTTGGTGTGTCCGGGGTACTTGACGAATGACCTTGAAGTCCTCAAAGTCAAGGTCAAAAGCGCTTTCGTTATAAATTTTCGGAGAATATAAAGCAATTCCAAACAATAAAACTACGAAAACTTAATGACCCAATTGGCTCCTTAAATTTACATATTATCAATTAAAAAACATTCAATCAGAAAACGATATCAAATTCAATTTAATTAAAATGATTACATATTTTTTGATTCAGTTGGAAAAAGGAGAAAAAAAAAAACTAGCCAAAACTATTCAAAAATTGATTATAATGTTAACACGACAGTGAACTTTTTCTTACATCTAATATATTTCAACCTAATTCTAATCAAATCCAATGAAAAACTTTATCTTATACTCATACAATGCTAACACAATATTCCTAACCTAAACTTTAAACCTTATCTCGAAACGTAATGTAATAAACATAACATGTACCTAGTTCAAATATTGAAACGTATCCCCAATCTTTAATACAAACAACCAACAACAACACTAAATGTGGCAATAATAAGCTGAAACTCAAAAACTGAGTAACGAAAAAAAAACAAAATCTGAAAATAAACACGAATAATTTAGACATTGTCATTCAGCCATCAACACCTAGATTGCTCTGTCTCAGCTCGACTGGCTTCAATAAATCTAGCAAATGAGTATCTCCATTGGAATTTTTGGTCTCGTGAACTCAAATTCGGAGGATATTTGCTCTTCTTATCGGTGGCCCGTCTATGTATGTGATATATGATTGGGACGCCGGGAGAATCAAAAAACGATTCATGTCCAAACACACGAGTGCTTCTTGAGTACGGCTGGGATGGCTGTGAAACCCAAGGGCTTTCACTCACAGCTACAGATCTTGCGATATGATTCCGAAGAAGTTTCAATATGAAGATATCGACTCTCGTCACTTAAGCTGTTTGATAAATTCTTCTTTTCGATATATAATGGTTCCAATCCGGCTCAGCCTTTCTTTACAAACCAGTACATGCACGAAGACATTACCTTTCGAAAACTCTTATTTTTTCCACAGCACTAGCACTCTGGTTGTATCAGATCTGACATCCATATGTCAAAACTGGTCTAACCAGGGTCTTGCAACAGATAATTTTGACCTTTTGATCAATGTATCTGGAATGAAAGACTCTTCATAGGGCCATGACTACTTTCAGTGCCTTACTGAGCATGGTTTTGACATGTTCAGTACAGTAAAGATACTGATCGAGATAAACACCGAGGTATCGAACACAAGATTTATGTGGAACTCGTTCTGAACTACCCTCGCCAGTCATGATGTGGAAATCCTTCCAATTACGTTTCAGGTCTTGACTGACCCCCTGCAGCGTCGTCCGAAACACGATTGTTTCGTACTTCTGCGCATTGATTTTCATTCGCAAATTGTCAGTGTATAGCTGCACATCATTGCACATGTTTTGAAGATTGCTCTGAACTATTTTAGCTTTTCGGTCTGCCGTAGAGATAATCAGATCATCAGCAAACGCTACTAATGATCGCGTTGGCGAGACGTTAAAATCAAAGCCGTTCAATAGCTTGCGAATGAATATTGAGAAAAGCAGAGGCGCAGTAACTATACCCTGCTGTAGATCATTCAAGATCTTGAATTCGCGCATTGTTGTCAGATTTCCATCGATTATTACAAATAATTCCCGTATAACATATTGCACATCATGACGTAAAGGTGTCAGGGGAACCTGTCCCGAAGAAGTTTAAAAACTAGTCCATCTAACCACACTGTATCGAAGGCTTTCTCCATATCAATGAGATATGCTACAGCACATTCTCTGTTGTTCAGCTTTCAGCAAATGTGTGAGATTACTTTCGTTATCGCATGTATGGTCGAATACCTGGCACGAAAACCAAATTGCCAGTTCGGCATCAAATCATATTTCTCAATGAGGGCGTTTAATGCTTTGCTTAATATCACTTCAAACACCTTGCTGATGTTACGCAGCTAGCTGATTGAACGATCGCTTTTGGGGTAGGAAGATTCTTTTCCTCTCTTCCAGATCGGTATACCTTAGCATTTTTCCACTCATTTGGGAAATATGAATTGCTCAACATGTTGTTGAAAAATATGCAATAATTCCTAATAGCAACCTTAGGCATACTTGTATGTCGGAGAACTATACTTGAAACACCGTCGATACCAAATGATTTCTTGTTGTTTAACCTTCTAAATATGAGACACAAGTCTTCATAGCTGACAAAATAATCAATGAGATTCATGCTCGGTATCAGGTCAGATGTTAATGTTTCATTTAAATGAAAAATTGATTGGCAGTTCAGGCTTGATTTGAAGTCGGAAACTTTTGCTTCGACGACCTCTGAAAATATTTCATTCCATCTCTCAGGGTTTGGTAGATGAACCAATTCAAAGTAAGTCCCAATCAGGGCAAGTTTCTGTAATCCATCACATAATATAATCCTGTTTCCATTTCTATCCTTAGCCGTACTATCAATTTCGATGCCAGCTCTTTCGAGAAAATTTATCTAATCAATAGTGACTTCAAGATTCGATACCTTCACTCGAGACTTATTGCGAAATATGCCATTCACTTTCGCGAAAATGCCATCTGGGTCCTGTGGGCTAATACCCCTCAATTTTTCCGCCCATTGATTGCTGACCTCACTCCTGAAGTATGAACGGATTAAGTCCTGGACGCTCGTCAGCCGTAATTTCAATAAATCCAATGAGGGATAGTTGTAGTCCAAAAATTGCCGATAAATATTGTTGACGCGTGTGAGACGAAGGCTTTTCAATCTTTTCAACCTTGCAATGGTTGGTGTTTCATATCTTTCCATATTGTTTGGTTGTTTAATCTTGGGAACTACTTTCTGAATCGTTTCCAACGCCAGCTTCTCTAACTTCGACAAATAGAGATCTATTTCATCATTAGTTATATTCCCGTCATTAGGAACCATTGAGCAAGAGTTAGCATCATCAGAAGAAGGACATTGCTTGTGGTGCTTCCGATTAAACTGTTTTTGAAACTTTTCCCAATCCGTTTTTTTAAATTCAACCAATGATTTTCATGTTGAAATGGAATGAGGAAGACATCGTCCCTGTAATGATTGATTTCCATTACGATTGTGTTATAGTGACTACGAGCATCATAAGGAAGCACCTGCAGTTTTCGTTGAGGACTATTAAAGTTGAATTCAAGTCTTGGGCCAGCAATGCAGAGGTCCAAATATGAATTTGTCCTAGGGTATGTTAGGAACTACGGCCGATATAGGTTGCAACTGTATTCAATTTGGTTCTCTGTTATCCATGATTTTAGGAATACTCCTTTCTTTTTGTTTTTTTTTGTGGTAGGGATGTGAATTCCCATTTACGCACAGAGTTTGGGACTCCCATGCTCGCAAGAAGGCGACTAGACTACCCACTAAACAACTCCCCTGTCAACTTGAGAACCTAGCCTGGGACCGCTTGACACATTACTCCGGGCCAGGCCTCGTTTTGATACGTCGTAAGGCGCCTTCAAGCTGGGGGATTCCTCTTCTAGCCGGAGGGAAGGGAGGAAGAGCTAGACAAGCGATCCCCCAGCTCCAACACCCCCGGCTGCTGTGAGTCCACTTTATCTTTTAAGACTTCCCCAACATAATGTGCCACCTGGTTCCATTTTGCAACCGATTCGAGCATCACCGTGACTATATTATCCGGGGTGAGCTCTCCCGTTTCCCTGAAGAGGTCTCTTCGCAGCCTGCCCCATTTTTTGCACGCAAAAAATAAGTGGCAGGCATTGTCCTCCTCTCCTGGGCACTACCGACAATCGGGGGACCGTGACTTGCCAATCTTGTGCAGGTAAAACTGAAAACACCCATTCCCGCTCAAAAGCTGGGAAGAAGTCAGTCTCACCATGCCTTCGATTAAGCCACGGTCTCACATCCGGGATCAGGCGCGCAATCCATCTCCCCTTCGCCTCTCCTCGCGGACACCATCGGGAGATGGTTGTCCACGGGGAGAGACGAAGGGAAGGGAAGGGAGAGGGATCTCATCCTCGTTTCGACACAGGTAATTAGCGCGGCGCTCTCTAGCAAGGAGGCGGACAGGTATCACGCCTGCAATGGCTTTCACCACCGAATCAGAGACTGTCGGATACGAAGATGTAATCCTCAGCGCTCCTCTTATCTGTACCTGTGGCAGGCGTTTTCGGTAAACCTCCTTACTGAGAGCGTCGCCCCATACTTCTGCTCCGTACAGTAGCACTGAATCTACAGCACTCATCAAGAGGCATCTTCTTGATGGGCTGGGTCCCCCTACTTTGGCCATAAGTCGACTCAGAGCCGATACTCCTGAAGCAGCCTCCTCAGCTGTTGCCCTGATTTGCTCAGGGAACTACATCTTCGAGTCGATCAGAAACCCCAGGCACTTCACCGGTGGTTTCGATTCGATTTGTATGTCTCGAATACTGATCATCCTTACTCTAAGGATTCTCTTTTTTGTCAAGATGACCACCTTGGTTTTCTCCAGTGCTAAACTGATCCCGCGAACAGTCATCCAATCTCGCACTCGGCGGATTAGCATACCTAGCCTAAGTTGCGCTTGTTCAACGGTGCGTCCAGCGACCAGAGCCGCAATATCATCCGCATAGCCGATCAAGCGCGATTCATCTGGCATCTCCAGTCTCAGAAGCCTGTCGTCAGACACGTTCCACAGGTCCGGACCAAGAATAGATCCCTGGGCAACACCCAACGACGCTGTCATTCTTTGTTGGTCCTGTGTCGTGTCCTAGAGCAGGCATCGATCCTTTAGGTAGTCCCTCAAAAGCCGCATTAGATATTCTTGAACTTGAAAAGAGTTTTCCAGCGTATCCAGAATATCCACCCATCTAGCGGAGTTGAAGGCGTTCCTGACGACGAGCGTCACCAACAGGACGATCCGTCACTTGGTGGGACTATGTGCCTCTGCCTTTTTGACTGCGCTCATCACCTCTGCAATCGCATCAAGAGTAGAACGTCCTGTTCTAAAGCGCTACTGCCGAAGAGATAGGTCCCCAGCCGCACGAATCGCGTCAGTGAGTCTTTCCTTGATGAGTTTCTCTAGCACTTTCCCAGCCGTGTCTAGCATGCATAACGGGCGGTATGCAGACGGCGATTCGGGATTTCCCTTCCCCCTGCTGATCAGCACGAGCCTCGCCACTTTCCATCGTACTGGGAAAACCCGATCCCATAGGCAAGCGTTAAATGTGCTGAGCAGCAAATCAGGACAATGGTGATAGACAAGCCGCAACACCTCAGCCAGAACACCATCTGGACCTGGAGCCTTCCTCGCTTTCAGCGAAAGGACTGCCTCCTCCAGTTCTGGCTGTGTGAAGAGTGGGCACTCGACTGCTGTTCCACCACGGACAGCGTCAACAGAGACGGGATGAGTGCCTGCCCTATCTCGTCCAACTTTCCCGCATCATGTATGCAAGGCTTCCGTAGGGTGCCAAGCTCCCGCATAACTAACTTGTAGCCAAGGCCCCACGGATCCTTGTTCACATTGTCCACTTGGTCTTGCCAGCAGCGAGCCTTGCTATTGTTGATCAATTTGCGAAGGCATTTCCTTGCCGACTTATATGCTGCTACCCGGTTGCATGCCTCGTCACGGTTCCGCGCCCGTTTAGCCTCACGTCGAAGCGTGTGACACTCCTTTCGCTTTTCAGCGATTTCAGTTTACCACCAGTTCCATCTGGTTGTAGAGAGCCGAGAGCACGGACGTTGGGAGACAACATCACTGATCTCAAGCAGAATGCCCTGATGATCACTAGTTAAATAGTCCTCGAATACTTTCCAATTGTGTATCCTCTGTACTAAGGACTCCGAGGCGAACGTCACGTCTGGTATGGTTCCTTCACTGCCAATACGGCGGTATTTAGTACGGCGAGTGATTCATTCGGCGTTGGGTACACACTAAAGACGGTGGCCCCTGAACACCGAACCCACACGGAAACCATCCCCCCGTCCACAACTCTCCGCTTGGAAATCAATGTTCCGAACCCAGATGGCGGCAGTACCAGTTTCGTCAGGATACCATGATGCTGAACTTTTATCATGATGTTGCTCACTCAGCAGCAAGAAGTCGGCTTTCATATCCCTCGCAAACTGCTCAAGCAGATTTTGGGCGGTTAAACTGCGGTGTAGGTTTAGCTCCAGGATGCGGGTCATCGAAGTTCTGATTTCGCCTTGGCTTTTGCCGCATTTGTAACATAGGGAACTCCTATCGGGTTCTTCGCATACTTGTGTGGTGTGACCACAGCCAAGGCATTTGAAACATTGAAAAGGCGCTACTTTCGCCGTATCCTACAGACAACCCACCCTTTTCGTGCTTTGCACTTGTTCAGAAATTGTTCGGCGTCCTTTTCGGTCAAGTCGATGATGGCCATGCGTTGTCCCCTTTGGTTTTCTGGTGTCAGCCTCGCTTTGATCTTTCCCACGCTAGGGAATTCCCTTTTGATGGCCTCTTCTACTTCGGCCAGATCCGTCACGCAGTCAATTTCTCGTATTTCGATCGTTGCCATCGGCTCGACCGAGGCTATAGTTGCGCTTATGCCGAGGACTTTGTTTACTGCGTCGCAGAATGCTTCCTTATTGTCGCCCTCTGCTCCGAATCAGACCAGTATGTAGCCCGACCGCGTTGGTCGTACTGCTTTAATGGCCTTACTTTTTCCTTGATGTCCCGCAGCACCTCCGCATAGGATTGGCCATCTTGGGGCTTTACGAGTAGTGTCTGCTGCCGGGTTCTTCGTCGGGGCTGCTTTACCTTACACTTTTTGAAGAAGTTTCTTTGCGGCTTTCTTCGCTCCTTTTGTAAACACTGTCTGGAACCTCTGATCTGGCGCTCCACGCCCATCAAGTTCCTTTTCCTTCCTTCCTTTGTCCCGATCTCCTCCGATTGAGCTAGACGGCATTCTTTTATTGATTTTTGATAGTAGAGCCATCTGCACCTGGCCTTTATATTCCCAATGCTTCCTTAGCCTTCTGCTCTTCTTCGGCCTTCTGGCCCTCTTCGGCCTTAAACCAGCTCCTCCTATAATGCCCCTCTTTACTGCTTTGTTGATTTTTGGAGAGTCACATGCAAATTGTATTCTTTTCAGAAGATATCCCGCTTTTCAGAATAGCCTTTCTTCTTCGTGTCGCTGGGCGGCAATTGTACTTTGCGACCATCCTTGAGAGAGGTTATCGCTTTCCGTTTCCGAATACAGTACTTCCGCCACATTTTCGACGTTGGGGATGCAATCACACAACGTCGCTTTATTTGCCTGGTTACTCGTTTCTTTTCCCACCGTAATCTTGAATTCAGGATGGTTCTTTATTATTTCGGGATTTATGAACCTTCTTGCATCGGTCGCTTCGGTAACGATCGCAGCAATGACCATCGAATTCTCGATGTTCTTTGTATTTTCCTCCACCGCTCGAGTTTTAGGGCGCTCAGGCGTTTGCATCATTTTTTTGCTGCGCCCGAACGTTGCAGGAATCACAGTCTGGACCAGACTGCCTCTTAATCTCCGTTTTTCATCCGTCTTCACTGTCATTGTATCAATCGTCGTTTTTGTCATCGTTAGTACCGCTCTCGATATACTGTTAACATCGTGGCTGCAACCGCTGGTTGCGTCGTCGTTGTTATTATTTTTGATTTCTATTTTTGGATATTTTTGATTTTTTTAAGGGTTTTTTTTGCTCCAGATTTATTAGGTCCGCCCTCGGAGCCGTTATCTCCGTTCGTGTGTGTAGTCGCCTTTTTGTTCCCATGGTAATCTTTGTAGAGCAAGGAGGCAGGCAGTGCTCAGAGCCAGACCAGCGCTAATCGGGAGTCCGTCTCAACCGAACATATACCACCAACCATATGTTGCGAACTTTGAATGTACTCCGAGGCCTGCCAAGGTTTTACTGGGACGGAGACGGTATGATAGTTGAATTGGAGCCGTTAACCCACGAGTGTCATCTCGGCACTACTGTGCAAAGCACCTAGGTCCAAACCAGCATATTCGCCAGCCCAAAGCATCAATTCCAGTTCGTTGTCCAAAACGTAGTCCAGATCCAATCAGGGTCGTTACCTGTCATCCCAGGAGGGAACCTCATGGCGCCCCCCATATCCTTTGGTCCGTGGGGGCGGCGCTACCCAAAGAATGCTTGCCTCCAAGAGTGCTCTTGTCAACCGGCACTCCCCCTGCGGGAATTTCTTCGGGTACCTGGGGACAGAACTCCCCAAAGAATGCTAGCCTTCAAGAGTATTTCTGACGGCCAGCATTCCCCCTCTTAGATTGTTGGTGGCGTTTAGCCATGATGTATGCTTGGCATTCAGGTCACCGGCAAAAATATAATAACTATGCAGCCTGTTCAATTGGAGTATTTCAAACAAGGGATTGAGCTCTTCCTTGAACTTGAGAACATTTTGACCAGTTGTATAGGCAGAGATAGCGATGAGGTTATCCCAACCTGGCAGTGAAATTTTTATAACGACACTTCAAGAAATTCAAAGTTTTTGAATTGGACTTTTTCAATATTTTGGAAACAATAGGGTCTTCTCCCCAATATCCCGGTGCCACCTCCCCCATCACCGTTTACCCTATCGTTTCTTACGAATGCAAAATCTTTGAATGCCGTGGAGTGCCATGAATTGAGGTGGGTTACAGTGAGAAGTATGATGTCAGGCGGTTGCTTAATAATAAATTTAAGGAGATAGTCACGTCGATGTATTGCAACAATAAAGTTGACGCTGATCGATATGAGGTGAAGCCTATTAATGGGAATGTGACTGGAGGATAAGTTATTTTGAGGCATTTGAAAGAACTAAACGCTGAAAAACAAAGATAAAGAATTAAGTTGCTGGTAAATTTTGAGAAGCAGCTCAGTATTGCCACATTATTTACATTATTTGCAGCATTTTCTGCTGTTCCTCTAGTGGCGGGTTCAAATGATACTCTGGGCTTGACATAGTAGGAAGGTATGGCACTACGGTGTATTGTTTGCTTTGGAGCAAATTTAACTTTTGCATCTTGATATCGGGAGCAGCCTCGATATGATGCTGGGTGACTAAAAACCAATTTGCCAATTTGCACTCACCGGGAGCATGAACTTCCTTCCATTTGACGCACCGATATTGCATGGCGCAGTTGGCAGCCGAATGACCAAATCTTTGACACCGGTAACACTGGTTGATTTCTCTTTTCTGAAGGCGTTCCCACCGCACCACTCTGAAATTCAAGTAACTTATTTGTTGAAGGGCACTTGGACTGCTCTTATTAGTAATTTGTACCAGGTAAAGTGGTAAATTTTTCCTTTCTACGGTCGACCTTCTTGTCACAAAGGTTTTGACTGAAATAAATTCGATTTCTGGTGCAGCTTCTTTAAGCACCTGAAGAAGATCGACCGTATCTTCTCCGCAGTCCAAACCCTTCAACAAAAAGGTCTGATTCTTCTCAATTTTTGGGGTATAGGTGAAGTGTGGAACCTCCCCAAAATTCAGCGCATCTTTGGCTGACTTGAAATCAACCAGTGATTTTGTCCTGATAGTTTTATTTTCGGTATTAACTCTTCTGGTCTTGAAATTGGTTGGTTTATTTTCGGCTGCCAATAGCCGAACCATATATTTTCTGCTTTGTCCGAACACGTTAATTGGCGGAACTTTTTCTGCCTTTTTGGAAGGCTTTTAAGAGGAACCAGCAGAACTGGGGGCTGGTTTCTTCTTCTTATTTTTATTTTTTAAAATGCTGAATAAAATTTATATCATTATCTTAGTTAGAATTATCTTCGAAGTTTTTTTCAATTTCCATATTCGATGGGAATTTCATGAGACGATTACTTCGACAATATAAGCTTTTTCCTATACAAATTAACTTCGGACTGACATTTTAAAAAAAAATAATTTAATTTTTGAAAACTTTTGACAGGAGTGGTTTAAAAGATGTCTCTACCTGAAGCACATCTAGATGCTATGCTAGAGGTAGACTTTTGACATTCAAGAACATTGTGGTCGTAGTAGGAAATTATTGATGGGCTGAAAATCTTACATAAGTTTCATGGTGTCGTCCTATATCTCCGCGATTTAAAACATGTAGGAAGGTCAATCGGTGTTAGTTTTGAGATGTAGCCCAAAACGTCTATATTCCATGCTTGAGCGCCCTTACTGCATTATTCGTTAATACTCGTAGGAGGTTGAAGAACGGTTCACTTTCCTCACGGGCTATGAGTTTTAGATCTCTTCATTGCAGATCCAGATTCGATCTCAATATTAAAAACAAACGTAATCACAACTTTTGAGTAAAATTCGAATATTTAACGATTAGTTATACAACGTAGATTTCTTTGATTCTTTCTCCGATTATTATCAATTTCTACTATTTAAATTCGTACCACTTCAAAATGTTCGCAATACCAGCCCAATAAAATTATTCAAAATAAATTAAGTATACCTTGTCCAAATGTTTTGTTGAATTGTCTTTGATGTGCGTAACCGCAATATCCTGCGCCGCGTAAGTTTGAATAGTGATAATGCACCAACCACTGTTTGTAATATATTTAAATTTGGCTTTCAGCACTACCCACAATTCCAAATGATAACTTCCGCAGGCTAGTAGCAAAATTACATATGATAAGCGAAAGTGGTAACAGTCATCTATTATTAAAAAGTAATAAACACTAACCCCAATACAGAACGCAGACCAAAACCGATATTTGAGCAATACCTGCATTGTGGGACGAATCTATTCAAATCACCACTTCACCATGCGTTCCCAGCATTCAAAGGTGAATTTTTCAAATAACCCATGTATTAAATTGCCATTCCTCATAAATTGACTAGTTTTTGCGGTCCGCTCGGAATCTACTCCATATGCCCTAAAAGCTTCCAATTATCCACTAAACAGAGTCATGTTGCAACTTGGAGTCGGACGCCGCCGCCGGGAGTCATTTAAATTTTCACATGGCTGGTGTTTGTGTGGTTTAACCACAGACTGCCACTGGCCGGCCGACCCCAAAATGACCATCGACCATCTACCGTCCACCTATCATCCAGCTTTGTATCCGAGCTGAGTTATAGTTTCAGATTTCTGCACAAAGCGCCGCTATAGCCAACTCCATATGACTGGAACGTACGGTTTTGATTAATTGCAACTCATAATCTGGAGGTTGTTCAGAATTTGGTTCGAAAACAAAATTACAACTTCCCAAGTTGTTCGGGGACTTTGGTGCGGTTGCTCGAGTTTAAATTCTACCAAGCCTGTCCATTTGCATCCACCGGCAAAGTGCACAAGGTTTTAGGCTGATTTTATTAGGTTTAGGTTTAGTGGACGTCATGGAAAATGAGTAGCATGTACTATGGGCCAATGTATGAAATTATAGTCCTCAGACGAGAATAAAGTTTGATCATATGCAAATCAAGTTAAGTATTCTGCTGCGATGTAATTATATGTGAGAGGTCAATCTATTCGGCGAGCTATCTTAAGTAATAAACAGCCTTAAGAGTATCTTATAGCCCCCAATGAGTTTCATAGTAGATGTTACGAAACGTAATCCTCAAAATACTTTTTTATGTTCCTGTACTCGAACAATTTTGATAGCACACTTACTTGGCACTGCATCATGCCGGCCATGCCACTGTTGTATCACGTCCTAGTGGTCAAAATAGTTTGAAATATGTGCGAACAAGATCATCGTTTCGCACTTCCATCATCTTTTTATGGACTATTGTGACGAGTAGTAAAATTGTGACTTAATGTCGTGGGATGCTGTTTCATCGTCACCGTCGTTGAAGTTTTCATCGTCGATGATGCATATTTTAATTTTTGTAATTTCGAGGAGAGTGAATTAACTTCTCCACAAATACATTAATACTAACCGAAGTTTAATTCGAAGTTTTGGGTCAATGCTTGTAATTTGGTCGGAGGAAAAAAAAATCGGATTCTCACTCTTGTAATAAACGCTTTTGTATATGAAACCTTGCTTTGTGGTATTTTCGCTTTTCTGTGGGTTTTATGTGAGAAAATCTTAGTTTGAAACTTAATAAAACTTAAAAATTTCATTATGAAAGACCTTTCATTATGGAAATGTCTTTATTTTCGGAGCTTGTAGCATTTTAGACTATTTGAATGAAATAGTTTGCCCAAGGCAAGTTAGTGCGTAAATTCGCAGTCGAATAGAACAAAGCAACAACAAAATTTTTTTACAATACCATGGAGGCAAAAGTTTTCACACATAGCTTTTTGTTGAATGAAACAAGCCATAAAACTAAGCCAAAAGAAAATATTGATTTTATACCTTTGGGGAAACAAATTTGCATTTTTATGCTTTTAAATATATTAAAAATAAAATTAACAAAATATTGCCGCACTCTCTGCCAAGGGGAAGTACCTCGATACGTCCGTGATAACTGTCTCAAGCCAGTGTAAAGGACGAGGGAAACTACAAGTATAATGATATGAACGACAGCGATATTCATACTACCCCAGGTGGTAGCCAATCGGAGATCGGAAATCCGCCCGCTGCGGCGACAGGGTCACAGATTTTCTCAGAGAATTTCTTAGGGGACCTAGAGTTGCGATCCAACTCAATAAGTGCTTAAACATTGACTATGTTAATGGAAAATATTTTGCGGGCAGATGATGATGGAGAACGTCCTGAACCTTGCTTGCAGGGGGAATGCTGGCCGACAGGAATACTCTTGGAGGCTAGCATTCTTAGGGGAGTTGTGCCCCCTCGTACTCGAGGAAATTCCAGCAGGGGGAATGTCGGTCGACAAGAGCATTCTTAGACTGAAAATAGAAAAAAGACAGCTTCCTTTTAATTTTGTGTATTATTTTTATTCTCGAAATCGATTTTCGACCGTAATCGTTCGGTCTTCTTCAGCGATTAATTTATTTTTACTCACATTCCTGAAGAAGACCGAACGATTACGGTCGAAAATCGATTTCGAGAATAAAAATAATACACAAAATTAAAAGGAAGCTGTCTTTTTTCTATTTTCAGTTGGAGTATTTTGTGAAGGCGAAAATGAATTCGATTACAAACATTCTTAGAGCCTAGCATTCCGAGGGGAGCGCCGCCCCCACAGACCCGAGGATATGGGGGGCGCCGTGAGGCTCCCTCCTGGGATGACAGGTAACGATCATGATTGAATCTGGACTACGCTTCGAAGAACGAACTGGAATTGATGCTTTGGGCTGGCGGATATGATGGTTTGGACCTAGTTGCTTTGCACAGTAGCGCCGAGGCGACACTCGTACGTGAACGGCTCCAATTCAATTATCACATCGTCTCCATCCCGGTAAAACCTTGGCAGGCCTCGGAGTAGGTACGTTCGAAGTTCGCACCATTGGGATGGTCGTGTAGGTTCGTTTGAGACGGACTCCCGATTAGCACTGGTCTGGATCTGAGCACTTGTCCCCATAAGGGCCTGTGCCAACCCTCGCATGGCCTCCCTGCTTTGCAAAGATAACCATGGGACCAAAAAGGTGACTACACACACGAACGGAGACAGCGGCTCCGAGGGGGGACCCAATAAAACTGGAGCAACCAAAAACATATAAAAAAGGTCAAAAAACCCAAAAAAAAGAAATAAAAAATAACAACGACGACGCAACCAGCGGTTGCAGCCACGATATTAACAGTACACCGAGAGCGGTACTAACGATGACAAAAACGACGATGAATACATGGACAGTGAAGACGGACGAAAAACAGAGATTACCGGACAGTCTGGTCCAGACTGCGAACGCCAGAGCGTCCTATAAAGGAAAAGCGGGAAACTCTGCAGGACGCTTCAGGTATTCGAGTGGTGGAAGAAAATATAAAGAACATTGAGAATTCGATGGTCACTGCTGCGATCGTTACCGAAGCGACCGATGCAAGGGTCGTAAATCCCGACATAATTAAGAATCACCCTGAAGCCAACGAGGTGATTACGGCAGGAAAAGAAACGAGTGGCCAAGCAAATAAAGAGATGTTGTGTGATTGCAACGCCAACGTCGAAAATGTGGCGGAAGTACTCTGCATTCGGAAACGGAAAGCGAAAACCTGTCCCAAGGATGGTCACAAAGTACAATTGCTGCCCAGCGAAACGAAGAAGAAAGGCTATTCCGAAAAGCGGGAGATGTTCTTAAAAGAATACAATCTGCATGCGACTCCCCTAAAATCAGCAAAGCAGTAAAGATTGGGCTCCTTGAACTAGAGGAGCTCCTAGACCGCATAGGGCATTATCGGAGGAGCTGGTTAAAGGCCGAAGACAAGCAGAAGGCTAAAGAAGCGCTGGGGGCGAAATCTAAAGGACACAAGCAGATAGCTCCACTAGTAAAAATCAATAAAAGAAAGGCGTCTAGCCCAATCGAAGGAGATCGGGATAAAAGAAGGAAGAAGGAGGCATTTGATGGGCGTGGAGCACCAGATCAGGGGTTCCATGCAGTGCTTACAAAAAGAGCGAAGAAAGCCGCAAAGAAACTCTTTCCAAAAGTGCCAGAAAGTAAAGTTCGCACAGGCGCCCAACCAGAAAAAGGACCTGATGCAAAACAGTAGAAACCGAAGCCCCGACGAAGACCCCGGCAGCAGGCACTGCTCGTAAAACTCCAAGATGGCCGATTCTACGCGGAGGTGCTGCGGGGCATCAGGGAAAACGTAAGGCCCGAAGACACCAACACAACCATTAAAGTAGTACGACCAACGCGGTCGGGCCACATACTGGTCGAATTCCGAACAGAGGCCGACAAAAAGGAAGCATATTGCAACGCAGTAAAGAAAGTCCTCGGTAAAAGCGCAACGATAGCCTCGCTTGAGTCGATGGCAACGATCGAAATAAGAGACACTGACTGCGTCACGGATCTGGCTGAGGTAGAAGAGCCCATCAAAAAGGAGTTCCCTAGCGTGGGAAGGATCAAAGTGCGACTGACATCAGAAAACAACAGGGGACAACGGGTGGCCATAGTTGAATTGACCAAAAGGGACGCCGAACAGTTCCCGAACAAGGGCAAAGTTATCTGTAGGGTACGGCGAAGAGCAATGCCTCTTCAATGATTCAAATGTCTTGGCTATGGTCACACCACACAAGTATGCAAAGGACACGATAGGAGTTCGCTATGCTACAAAAGTAGTTAAATGGAACATAAAAGAAAAGAGTGTACGAAGGAGGCACACTGTATTCTTTGCAAGTATGCTGATCCAAGACCTGATGTTGAACAAGTCTTGGGATCAGGAAAATGTCGAGTTTTCCAGGAAGCCTTAGCCAAGGCAAAATTAGAACTTCGATGACTCGCATCCTGCAGCTAAACTTACACCGCAGCTCAACCGCCCAAAATCTGCTTGAGCAGTTTGCGAGGGACATGAAAGCCGACTTTTTCCTGCTGAGGGAGCAACATCATAATAGCTCAGCAGCATGGTATCCTGATGAAACTGATACTGCCGCCATCTGGGTTCAAAATAGTGGTTTCCAGGTGGAGAGCTGTGGACGTGGGGATGGTTTTGTGTGCGTTCGGCGCTCAGGAACCACCTTCTTTAGTGCGTACCTAACGCTGACCGAACCGATATCATCATTCCAAGCCAAGCTTCACGCTTTGGAGGGCGCTGTCTTGAACGCAGACGGGAACGTGCTCGGCGGGGAGACTTCAACGCAAAAGCAATCGAATGGGGCATGCCTCAAACAGATCCGCGGGGTAAGCGAATCTTAGAAATGGCACCCAGAACGGCGCTCGTCATACTAAACACCGACAATACGCTGACTTTCCGCCGTATTGGCTGTGAAGGAACCATACCGGACCTGACATTCGCCTCGGAGTCCTTAGTACGGAGGATACACAACTGGAGAGTATTAGAGGACTACTCAGCCAGTTGTCATCAGTACATTCTGCTTGAGATAAGCAATGTTGTCAACAACAGCAAGGCTCGCTGCTGGCAAAATCTAGTGGACAATGTGAGGGGCCTTGGCTACAAGATAGTTATGCGGAAGCTTGGTGCCCTACGGAAACCTTGTATACATGACGCGGAAAAGATGGACGCGGTAGTGCGGGGACTCTTCCCCGCCCATGCCGTCCGTGTTGACGCTGCCCATGGTGAAACAGCAGTCGAGCATCCACTCTTCACACAGCCGGAACTGGAGAAGGCAGTCCTTTCGCTGAAAGCGAGGAAGGCTCCAGGTCCAGATGTTGTTCCAGCTGAGGTGTTGCAGCTTGCCCATCACAATTGTCCTGACTTGCTGCTCAGCACATTCAACGTTTGCCTTCGGGACGGGGTTTTCCCGGTACGATGGAAGGTGGCGAGGCTCGTGCTGATCAGGCAAGGAGAAGGAAAATCCCGAATCGCCGTCTGCATACCGCCCGTTATGCATACCAGACACGGCCGGGAAAGTGCTAGAAAAACTCATCAAGGGAAGACTCACTGACGCGATTCGTGCTGCTGGGGACCTATCTCGTCGACAGTACGGCTTTAGAGCAGGACGTTGTACCATTGATGCGATTGCAGAGGTGATCAGCGCGGTCCAAAAGGCAGAGGCATATAGTCGCACCAAGCGACGGATCGTCCTGTTGGTGACACTCGACGTCAGTAACGCCTTCAACTCCGCTAGATGGATGGATATTCTGGATACGCTGGAAAATTCTTTTCAAGTTCCAGAATATCTAATGCGGGTTCTGAGTAACGATGTAAAGGACCGAAGCCTGCTCTACGACACGACACAGGGCCAACGAAGGATGAAAATTATATAGAGTGTTGCCCGGGGATCTATCCTTGGTCCGGACCTGTGGAACGTGTCTTATGACGGGCTACTGAGGCTTGAGATTCCACATGAGTCGCGCTTGGTCGGCTATGCGGATGAAGTTGCGGCTCTGGTCGCTGGATGCACCGTCGAACAGGCGCAGCTCAGGCTAGGTATGCGCTGAGTGAGGGACTAGATGATTGCTCACGGGCTCAGTTTACTACTGGAGAAAACTGAAGTGGTCATCTTGACAAAAAAGGGAATCCCTAGAGTAAGGAGATCAGTATTGGAGATATACGAATCGAATCGAAGCCATCAGTGAAGTACCTGGGGCTACTGATCGACTCGAAGATGAGTTTCTCTGAGCAAATCAGGGCAATGGCCGAGAAGGCAGCTCCGCGAATATCGGCTCTGAGTCGACTTATGGCCAACGTAGGGGGACCCAGCCCATCAAGAAGACGCCTCTTGATGAATGCTTTAGGGTCAGTGCTACTGTACGGAGCAGAAGTATGGGGCGACGCTGTCAGCAAGAAGGTATACCGAAAACGTTTGGCACGTGTACAGAGAAAAGGAGCACTGAGAATTGCATCTTCGTATCCGACAGTCTCTGATTCGGCGGTGAGAGATATTGCAGGCGTGATACCTGCCGCCCTCCTTGCTAGAGATTGCCGCGCTATTTACCGGCGCCGAAACGAGGATGCGAGGGAGATGGTGGTCCGCGAGGAGAGACAGCGCTCGCTCAACGATTGGCAGCAGTCTTGGGTGAATCGCAGGAAGGGAAGGTGGACTGCGTGCCTCATCCCGGATGTGAGACTGTGGCTAAATCGAAGGCATGGTGAGACTGACTTCTATCTGACCCAGCTTTTGAGTAGGCAGGGGTGTTTTCAGTCTAACCTGCACAATATTGATAAGTCACGGTCCCCCGATTGTCGGTTTTGCCCAGGGGAGGAAGACAATGCCTGCCACATATTTTTTGCAAGTACAAAATGGGTTAGGCTGTGAAGGAAGCCTTACAAGGAGACGGGAGAGTTCACCCCGGATAATATAGTTGCGGTGATGCTCGAATCAGTTGACAAATGGAACCAGGTGGCACATTTATGCTCGGGCAGTCCTAAAATATAAAGGGGACTTACAGCAGCCGGGGTCGTTGGGGCTGGGCGATCGCTTTCCTGGCACTTCCTCATTCTCTCTCCCCTCCCGCTTAGAAAAGGAACCCCAAGCTTGAAGGCGCCTCACGGCGTAACAAAACGAGACCTGGCGCGAAGTAATGTGTCAAACGGTTTCAGGCTAGGTTCTCGGGTTGACAGGGGAGGTGCTTAGTGGGTAGTCCAGTCGCATTCTTGCGAGCATGACAGTCCCACACTCTGTTCATAAATGGCATTCACTTCCCTACCACAAAAAAAAAGGACTTAGAACGCCCTGTCTTCAGGGTGCAAGCAAAATGCCAACTAGCGGAAAGCTGAGCAAGGAAAGCGCATAGGAGGAAGCGTGCTGCAATTTATTTATTTCTAAATCCATTTCACAGATAACAAATCCAATAACGAAGTGGAATAACAGCAAAAGTAAAAAACTATTATACAATATAAAAATAGAGTAATTGAGTACATTCAAAAGTTAAAAAATAATGTACAAATATAAAAAATTGAGTAAAAAAATAGTGAAGAACATACCAAGCAAAAGCAGAGACCTAAAATTAGATTCGGCAAAACTCTTTTGAATATTGGATACAGATCAGGCTAGTTGTCTAATTTTATATAATTATATTCCGTATAAAAGGGAAATTTGTCAAAATCTGGCTGATCAATATACAAGTCCTGACCGAAGAAAAGGTCGGCTCGTTGCCTACAAACGATACAAAAATAATTATGGGTGATTTCAACGTTAAGGTTGGCAATGAGATATCTCATCGGGGAACGACTGGAGGATATAGCCTCCACGATGAAACAAATGATAACTACCAACGCCTGATTGACTTCGCATGTAGCAGAAATCTAGTCATACGTTCGACTTGCTTCCCATATTGACGCATTTATAAAATGACCTGGGTATCATCGGATCCAAATCAACCATGTTCTGATCCAACAACGTTGGGCTTGGAGCATACTACTTGACGGCCGTATATATCGAAGAGCCAATTTTAACTCTGATCATTGCCTGATTAAATTAACCTTTCGGTGTCATATGTCAAAGGCATATTCGGTGAAGACCAGCCCGCTACAGAAATTTGCCATCGAAAGGCTCCAAACGGCGTCAGTGGCCAAAAATTTCACGGAGATCCTCGACGACTAGCTGGCTCCCACCTTATCAGACACATAGCTGAAAACAAGCAACGAGCTCTGGATGAAAGTGGAAGCGGCTATTTAGACCATGGCAGACTCA
This sequence comes from Odontomyia ornata, assembly GCA_963969285.1. Lineage (NCBI taxonomy): Eukaryota > Metazoa > Arthropoda > Insecta > Diptera > Stratiomyidae > Odontomyia > Odontomyia ornata. The sequence continues at coordinate 362,825,881 of OZ017739.1, read as the reverse complement.
CAATTGGACCACGAATTGAGATGCATCGATGTGAGTCTACTGAGCTACAACACAAATCAAGCATACACAGTAGTGAAAAGCTATAAACAAGGTAATCAACCTAAAACCACGCTCTGTCGTGATGAAATTGGCAATATAATCGCTGGTGAAACCAAGATTAAGGAAAGATAGGCATAATCTTTCAAGAATCTCCTTAATCCTCCGCACAGCTCTAAAGCATCGGATCCTGTAGATGTTTCCGAAGAGCTTCCATTGACCCAAGCAACTCTGGATGGAGTTTGCTCTACCATCAAAGCCTAAAAGAATAATAAAGCGCCGGGCATTGATCAGATTCCAGTGGAGCGCATCAAATATGGTGGCAGCAGTGTTCAATAAAGCTATTCACAAAGTCATCCAGCACATTTGGCGACAAGAACATATGCAGAAAAAGTGGAGCCAATCAATTATCTTCTATATCCACGAAAAAGGTGACAAGCAATAGTAAAAAAATTATAGAGTGATATGCATTGTACTGCGTACAAAATATTTTCAAAGATCTTGGAAAATAAAATCCGATCATTCGCCAGCAGTATTATTGGGGAGTATCGAGGTGGTTTTAGAGTATGTTGATCGACAATCGTCCAATTATTTACTGTCAAGCAGGTACTTTGAAAATGCTGGGAGTTCAACATAGATGTACATAAATTTTCGTGGATTTTAAGCAAGCAGTATTGATCGGAGCGTACTATACCAAATAATGTGTTGCGTTGGTATCCCAGCCAAATTAGTCCATCTTCTCAAAATGACAATGACGTCGACAACCTCCCAATTCCGCATCAATAACCAACTCACCGATGCATTTGACACAAATATCGGACTAAAGCAGAGAGATGAGCTGGCTCCATTAGTATTCAATTTGGCTCTGGAGTACGTCATAAGGAAGCTACCTGTCGATACATGAGGTACATTACTATACAAGCCAAACCAAGTAGTGGCCTATGCAAACGCCATCAACATTTCGTCACGTTCATTAACAACTGCCAAAGAACTCTTCCTGAAACTCGCCAATGAAGCGAAGCTAGTAGGGCTACAAATCAATGAGAATAAAACAGAGCTCATGACGCAGTCGAGGAAAAATACCTTAAATACACAAAATATCACACTTGGCGAATACAATATTGAAAATGTGGCCAAATTTGTATATTCAGGCGCTAAAATAACGACCACGGGTAGTGAAATAGATGAAATACGTCGAAAAACACAGTTCGTAAATACAATATTTTATTCAGTTTTGACGACATTAAAGACCAACTGCATACATAGGAAAACAAAGCTTCAAGTGTACAAATCTGTGATTAGATCTGTGTTATGCTATGGGTGTGAAATATGGCATCCGCAAATATATTGAACGCCTTTGAGTGACGGGTCCTGAGGCGAATAATCGGAGCGAAGCTAGACGGGGCCAATGGCGAATTCGATACAACGCTGAACTGTATGAAATTTTTGAAGAGTCGAGGGTTTCAACGATTGGGCTGGACATGTGAATCGTATGGATGAACAACGGGTACCCAAAAAGGTGTTCGTTGGGAGAACTGAAGGCCGGTGACCAGTGGGGAAAACGCTGGTCTAACTCGATCGACGCAGACAGTTCATCGCTGCTCGGTTTTGAAATTGGAGGATGCGGTCAATGGACCAAAACAGTTGGAGGGCCTATTTGCAGGAAGCGAAGGCTTGTGAGGGGCTGTAGTGCTACGGAGAACAAGAAGGATAAATGAGGCTGACGTACATCTTGAAATGACAGCGACGGTGTGGGATGTTAAGGAAAACTTGGAACACTTGTGTTCAATAGACCGAAGAGGTGAATTATCAGATGCGGTAGTAATAAAATATATTATACGCGGTTTCAACGATTCACAAATGCATCAAACGTTTTTCGCCCATCCTTTCGGTGATCTGTTGGAATAACAGTAATCAATTCGAACATACGAAACCACATCGATTTCTAGAGCAGAGCCTGTGAGACAACCGAAAATTCAAGCAACAGGAAAGATTTGGGCGAGTAATCAACGAGCAAACCAAAAGTAACAACGGTGTTTTAATTGTGGTTAGGTGAGGTCTTCAAGGGAATGTCCAAATCCACTACGTCAGAACCGATGCGATAAATGTCAACAGACAGGGCACGTAACTGATGCATGTAATTATCCGCCATCAACGAAATGAACATCTATAAACAGGGTCGAGGAATGAATGGACACAACGAAAAACACGCCAGCGAAGATTAGCAAAAACGTTGTAATAAACGAGTTTTTTCATCTGGAAACTTTTGTTGACCGGGGGAGCGCAAAATCGCTACTTAAACGATCTATGGCTGAGCAGATAACCGATCTGGCGCCTTATAAGGCGTTAGAACTTCATGGGTTTACTGGTCGAGTTTGCGTCTGTCAGTATAAGATAGCCTGCAATCTCCAAATCGATGAACAAAAAGTATGGCTGAACTCTACGTGGTTGACGACGGATTGCTGAGAAGTGACCTGCTATTGGGATCGGATTTTCTCAGCAGCGATAATAATCGGTGGCTAAATCGAAAGCATGGTGAGACTGATTTCTATCTGATCCAGCTTTTGATCGGACGTGGGTATTTGGTAAGTCACGGCCGGTCGATTGTCGGCTTTGCCAAAAAGAGGAAGACGATGCCTTGTAGTAACCGAGCAATCGCTTAAGTAAACTGCTTGAAAACCGGCATAACACTGATCCGAATTTATATGCAGATTTGAAAAATTTAATTATTCCAATTTATAGTTCTATAAATTATAAAATAGTTTTTTATTATAAATATAAATTTTATATTATCTTTTCTTTCTATATTAAATTTAAATTTTTCTTTATATTTATATTCGTTATGATATTTATCTTTTTATCATTATTTAAAATTTTCTACACTATTATCTTATATTAATTTAATAATTCAAACCTGCAATTAAAATTTCGGACATGAGAGCACTGATATAATGCAGCCCATCCATGGATTGCATTACCCAATGCAATCTACAGTGGCTGAGCAAGAGGCTCGTCTCAATCCACTGTTGCAGCGTGACGATACGGTGGACGACGGACAAGAAAAGAGGCAAATCTGCTTGGGCGCGATAAACCACCTTTGCGGCATGGAGATTACTGACATTTGAACGGATCGAGGAGCCTGCTTTTGATCGCCACGGGAACACGTCGTCAGAACCGTGACGGCAAGCGGAGACGTGGAAAATTGACGGGACGTCTAATAGCCAAGCATAGATTTTCGGAATCGTAAAATCCTTTTAATATTCGGTGCTGAGACCCTTGGACAGTGAAATTAACTAGTATTCACGGTAAAAGAGTCGTAGCCCCAAAAGTGGAAAAGTGTTTCTTTTGCTACAAATTTCGGAAAACATTACACCGATAGTCTCCTTAATTGTCTGCGACGATTGAATTGGTGCTGTTTAACGTATAGATATGTAAATGTCGTGAAGGCTGGAATCGATTGCCGTGTGAAATGCAATTTTGCAAAGAGTGGGAAATTCGCATTGAAAAAGCAGGGAAGGAGTTATGACAGTGCTCATTCGATTGAAAAGTGTTTTGCCCGGTGCTGGGAATCTTCCGTTGTTTGCGTTGCCAGTCCGGGAGATGAATGTGATTGCAGTCAGAAAATCAGATTGCAGGCGATAGTAATCGGTTGTGAAGTATTTGCAGGGACGCCAGTGAAGAAAAGGCAAGGTGAAAAAATCAGTTCGGATTTGGACTTCCGCCGTCAAATATATCACATTCCCGTACAAACACAGTAATGCGCGGCATCCATTAATAACGGAGCCCGGTATCATACCCGAGTACGGACGATTGGAAAAGAAATATCACCCCGAGAATGACGGATTCGCGACGGAATGCACACATCGCACACATCGAGCGAAATATGTGCGATCAGAAGATTTTATTTTGGATTGTAAAAAGGAGCCAGGAGCCAGGGGATCGTTCTGAAGAATTGGTACAATTACTACCAGGGCCCAATCTGACTGTGTGACCACGGAATACACGCTGGCATGAACTTGGAATCACCCTATCATTAACTGAATGCACAGTTATCCATTTTGTTCTTTTGCAAAAATAATCTCATAACGAATAAGTTTAAGAAGAAGGTGTAAATGTTAAATACTATTTGGTTCCAAATATGAAATTAATTTATACACAGTGCAAAAGTTTGATTTGGAATTCCTCCCCACTTCAATTAAGGGCAAAACGTGATAATTTTATTCGAATTCATTAACCTAACTTACAGAATTTCCAGCAATATCATATCACCACATCGCCAGCGGACGCTCGGCGAGGATGACACTGAGTACACCGTTTTCTTTTCTTCTTATATTTTTTTGATATTTATATGTATTTATACATTGAAGAAAAAAAAAAACAAATGGGATTTGTATAATATAAATCTGAGATAAACATTACAAGGAAATCCGAAACTATTCTGATGAATGAGTTTTCCGTCAAAACAAAAAAAGTGTAAAATATCCTGCTTTGAAGGAAAAATGAAGAAGGGAGGAAGACTCTAAGTTTCAGGAAAAAAAGTAGAAGATTTTCCAACAAGCACTTCTCTTCAAACTAGCAAAGCTGTTCAATTGTTAAATTAGAAGCACGACAAATGAACACAAATTTATTAGTGGGTACTTCTTGCATAATTTGTTAAAAGTAGATTCTAATATATATAATATGTATGATATTTAAGTTAATGTAAAATTTTTCGAAAAAATAAATAAATGTCCAACACTGAACTTATTAGTTTGAAGCCGTCTCCGTTGATATTATATTCATTTTGATATGTACGTAAACCGATTTTATATGCCTCACTCTTATTTGGGGGTCATAAGTATCGTCAGTAACGATGAAGTCCGCTCAAGTCCGCCTGTTTTCTCCAGGCCCAGTTTATTACTGGCTTTAAGCGATTTCCACCCTTAGTAGGTTACCTTGGCCTCGACACCAGTCGATCCGCATTATATCTTTTTCAATTCGTGAATGTGAAATTTTGTTGTAGTGGGTCTTGTACTGGGGAAAAGGACCCGCCCCACGACATCACAATGCTAGCCTGCTAGGGCATTAACGTGCCCTCAGACAAGGACAATCTCGACGGACCCCACCATCCTCTTTCGCCGAGGCTGCAGACCATCATTGCAGTCTTTTATGGACTTTTATATCTATTCAGTTCACTACAGCCTGCCACACATTTATTGCGTGCAAAAAGTGGGATAGTCTGCATCGGGACATCTGCAGAGAGACGGGAAAGCTCACCCCAGATAGTATAGTCGCGGAGATGCTTGGATTGGTTGACAAATGGAACCATCTGGCACATTATGTTCGGGCAGTCCTAAAAGATACAAGGGACTCACAGCAGCTGGGGTATCGTTTGTCTGGTAATTCCTCCCCGTCTCTCCCCTTTCGCTAGAGGAGGGATCCCCCAGCTCGCAGGCGCCTCACAACGTAAGACAACGAGACTTGCCCAAAGTAATATGTTAAACAGGTGACAAGGGAGGTGTTTAGTGGGTAGTTCAGTTGCTCGCGAGCATGGTAGCTTCACACTCAGTGCATGAAAGGCATTTACCTCCCAACCCCACAACAAAAAATAAAAAATAGAGGAAGCGGTTTGATTCGCACTGCTGAGTGGTTAATGCTTAGCTTGGGACTTACTTCTAGTCATTATGGTAGTTATCATCGTAGTCGGTGACGGGTCCAGGGTAGTCAGAGTAATGTTATTATCAGAAGCAGAAGAAACTGATGAAAAAGGCTGTAACACATAGGGATAAGTCACACTAATGTCATTGGTGGTTGGATCATTATGTCCACCAAGTTGAAGCAACGAATATACTCATTTACAGGCTGAAAAGAATTTATCCTGCAGGGTATCAAGCTCCTCCGATAGTGATTTAACTATCTGACCAGCAACACTGAGACAAGATGTGGACTGAGAGAGAATAACGTCTGCAAGATACACAATCCCTCGTAAGAAAGGAAAGCTGTAAAGCAAATACGTCCATAACTTTTACTCAAACGAGCCTTGTATTAAAGTTGGGGAGACTCAAACTATACACCTTAAGCAGCTTAATCAGCCACTGCCCTTGGATTTTGCGAGCAGTGCCTGCCGCCGGGATCTTCGACGTGGCTTTTTTCTCTTATGCCTCGCAGCAGGTACTTCTTTCTGTTTGGCATCTGTGAGAACTTTATTTTCTCGAACATTTTGGAGGCATGTTGCGGTGCCTTTCTTGGCAGATTTTGTTAGCAGTATCTGAAATCCCTAATCTGATGTTTCATGCCCATTAAGTGCCTCCTCTTTCCTCTTTCTATCCCGGTCTCCTTCGATTAGACTAGAGGCCAATCCTTTTATGGTATTTGATGGTGGAGCCATTTGCGCTTCCTTGGCAGACTAAGCCCTCAAGTCTCCTTATTCGGCCTTCTGTTCTTCTCCAGCCTTCAACTAGCTCCGCCAGTTAAGCTTTATGCGGTCTAGAATCTGCTTCAGCTCCAAGAGCCCGTTCCTTACAACCTTGCTAATGTTTTTTTTGTGAGTGAACGCTTTTTGGATAAACCTTTCTTCCTGATAGCGCTCAAAGGCTTTTGTGTTTTCCAACCTGCTCTCTGAAAAGAGGTTCTTTGCTTCGATTTCTGGATACAATGCTTCAGTTACATTTCAGTGATATTAGTAACTACGTGCAAAGGCGCTTCGTTTGCTTTTCACTCTTTTGTTTCTCAGTCGCAAAATTTTTTTCGATTTTGGGGTGGTTCATTATGCGCTTTATTCGAATAGGGTGTCCTAGAGTGCGCGCAGTTATTTTTACTGTGCCCGGGCGCTGCCATTTTAACCTGGCTGCAATACGCTTTCAGAGCCTTTTCGTTCTGTCGTCCTTTTATTTTCGTTATTTGAATCTTTAGTGTCTAGTAAAGTCTTTAATATCTTCGTTGTTGCTTCGGAGCCGCTATCTTCGTTTGATTGTGAAGTTTTGGTCCTGTGGTTTTCTTTTGGCAGAGCCGGGTTGGCACTAGTCCTTATGGGGATAAGTACTCCGAGCCAGACCAGCGCTAATCCGGAGTCCGTCTCAACCGAACCTACAACACAAACTCAACGGTGCGAACTTCGAACGTACTCCGAGGCCTGCCAAGATTTTAGGGGGCGGAGACGGTATGATACTTAAAATGGAGCGTTTGCGCTCGAGTGTCACCTCAATGGTACCGTTCTATGCAACTAGGTCCAAAATATCAAATCCGCAAGCCCAAAACGTCTATTCCGATTCAATATCCTAGGTCCATAGGTCGTTGCCAGGTCGTAATCTGCGGAGGAACCTTACGGAAATCTTCGCTACCTCGGATACGTAGGGGTGACATTCACAAAAGAGTACTAGCTTTCACGAATACTCTTGCCAACCAACACTCTCCTGCGGGGATAATAATCCCTTAGAATTTAACCTGCTATTTATTTGGTAGAGTCCACAAAGTGCCATATTGAGAAAAAATAAACCCAATATTCACAAATCTATCCTAGAAATATATATTTGAATATATTGCCAAACTTTTTTAACTTCTTTGAAAACTTTATTTGAAAGCCAAATACACTAACAATCCTTTATTTTTCCAAGAATCCTTCATATCTCTTATATTGTTTCCTCCTCCATAAAGATTTAAACTTCTGCAACGGTTGGATAGATAACAGTTTTTTCTTCCACGATCCAATTATTTTCCACTAATAATCATCTACGTTGCATCCTTCGTGCAACGCAACCATAAAATCGACGTCCTTAATAAATTCGCTACTGAAATCAATCCGATTACAATCTATTATAGATCCGTCCGCTCTATTATTCCTACAATGCTTGCACGTATAAAAACGAAAAAGGACAAAGGGTAAAAAGAAAATCAACGAACAAAAACTTCATACTTCCTAACGAGTTGTAAAAGTTCACTTAAGGAACTCTTCTATCCAACAATCTTGTCTTCATTATCCTCGGGATCACATAAGTTCTATATTGTTGTAAAGTAGCGGCAACATAAGAAGGAGCAGTTCACCCAAACTGATAGTCGGATTGGCAGTAAAAGTTAAAACCTTTCGAGGAACAGAATGAATCTCCATCAATATTCAGTTGCCTTTGGTTGCTTGCTGACATACAAAAGACCAAGCCGAAAATATATCCCTGAAGGATACTCGGGGAAAAAAACTTTTGATGTTACTCAAATTGCAAGTTATCGGCAAATAGCATGGATGAGGAGCAAAAAGTTCCTTCTGTTTGTTAAATGGGATTGAAATGAAAGATCATCGGAACCGATTAGAATTGCGATTTTGCAGTTGGGTCTATTATCCTTTCTAGAATTGGGATGGATACGATTTCATAGAAATCAAATTGCTGAATCAGATCAAAGTTTTTATCAAGATTTGTTTTTGCACTTTCTCTATGTTCTCCATCACATTACAATAATGGCTATTTAATCCCAGATCAAAAAACGTTGTAGAAGTTGCGCTCATTAAAAATTATTTCTTCGTCTCATTTTCAGGTCTCGTCAATACAACTTTTATGGCAAAAGTACAAGTGGTTCTTTGCGTTATCTCCAACCTATTATCACTTTATTTAGCGTATTTACTTTACTTTGTCCTGGAGGACTTTTGCGTTGTCTGTGTGTCTCTCTACGTCGTCAACTTCACGAACTTGCTAATGTCGGTTAATCGCTATAAGTATCTTTCCAGTAAAGAGAAATTGAAATCAACACCGAAAAAGTCTGCCAACGCTAGAAAGCTGGACTAAACCAATGCTGATTATGTCTGGATTTTATATTTTACTTCAATGGTGTTTGGGACCTGTGGTTTTACAATTTTGATTTGTTATGCATTTAAGTTTTGGAAAAATTTGATCTCTTTTTACATGTAATTATAACGTGAGTTATTATTTTGTATATCTTTGGGTGAATAGTTAAAAAAACAAATTGTCATAAATAAATGCATGCCAAGAATTAGCTTTTATTGTACGAATGTGAAAAGTCAGATAAAATAAAATCACCTAAGTAGGCTTGGGTAGATTTTTCCATTACAAGTAGGAGAATAGAAAATAATTTAAGCAAATCTCAAAAGAAGACGGCCATATTCGCAAGGAAATCGTGTAAATTTTACTAAGCATTACCTCACGCATAATACCCGCCACGACATTCAAACATTGGAGTGTGACTGATGTACATAATTTAGCATAGGGAAGGTAAGCTTATAAACGCTGATATGTGGACTCGATTCCAGTCAAGCCTCTGAGTAAGTATCAATTTGAATTACTTTGAAAGAATGAATTTATATGTATATATATATATATATATATATATATATATATATATATATATATATATATATTTATATATATATATATATATATATATATATATCTATATATATATATATATATATATATATAGATATATAGATATATATATATATATATATATATATATATATATATATATATATATATATATATATATATATATATATATATATATATATTGCAATATATCGGAGGCGATGAAAAGACGTCTTCACTCGTTGGTGGTCGCAAACGGAAGAGGCCGAGCACACGTTTATTACAATTGACATTACAAATGTCATTATGTCAAATATTATAGATAATTCACAATAGTAATACATGTTACAACAATATCCAATATTATAGAACAATAAAATAACATAATAATACCCAACAACCTCTTCCTTAAATTGTTTACATCAACCCATACACTATTTTCAGAATGATGAGGAAATATACAAAGTTTACAAAATAAATTTCAAAGTGTAAATTAATCTCCATACATTAACTGATTTCAATTCTAATTACATGTTTCGTTTCAGTAATTAAAGTTTAGATCTATTTCATTTATTCAAAAATCATAACTAGTATTTTATTTTTGACCTTTCATTTTCTCTATGGCTTCTAATAATGCTACTCTACGGGCTCTATCATCTCCCTCTCTTACGTCTATTTCGGCATCTGCGGTTGCCATCGAGTGATCCACCTGCTGTTCTTCGCCATCGTAGGAAATTTCGGAAATGTTGGGTCAATTTGAAGGATTATTTGAAGAATCATTGGATTCCTCGATCGGTTTTTCGAGTAAAACGCTTGTTCACTTTGATCGTAAACTACCGACAATTTTGTCGACAGACGCATCTAATTTTGCGATCGCTGGAGTTTTATTGCATGTGTTTGATGATGGAAGTGAAAAGCCCGTTGCCTTTGTATCAAGAGCGTTAAACAGCGCTGAAAAAAGATACAGTACAATTGAAAAAGAAGCACTCGCAATAATATTTAGCGTAACGAAGTTGAAACAATATTTATTGGGCATGCATTTTGTATTAAAAACCGATCACAGGGCACTTTTGGCTATTTTCGGTCAACATAAGGGCATTCCCGTAATCATCACGAATGCAACGATGGGCCTTTACACTTTCGGGATTCGATTACAATATCAAATATGAAAAGGGCTCCTCAAATAAGGCGGATAGTTTGTCTAGGATGCCTCAATCAGAAATTACTGAAGAAAAACCAGAACCAAATTACATAGATTATGTAGGGTTTATTAATCCGTTAAATTTAAATTATAAAACCATAGGAATTGAAACAAAAAGGGATAGAATTCTGTCAAAGGTATTAAGTTGTATTCAAGATGGCATAAATGGACGGCAAAGATTTTGAGCCATTTAGAACCAGGCATTCAGAGCTAACAGTAGAGAGAGATTGCATTTTGCGGGGATATCGCACAGTGATTCCTACTAAATTAAGGAGTGGTGTCTTAGATTTACTACACCAGTCACACTTCGGTATAGTAAAAACTAAATCTTTGGCGCGCTCATACATTTGGTGGCCAAAAATGGATCTCGGAATTGAAAATTTGGTAAGAAATCGTAGTCCATGTCAAAAATATCAGGCTAGCCCAGAAAAGGCAATGTTAATTCCGTGGGCGCCAACATTCTCTCCATGGCAAAGAATTCATGTTGACTTTGCCGGTCCAATCAAAGGTTATTATATTTTATTAATAGTGGACTCTTTTTCGAAATGGACAGAAGCATTCAAAACCAAAGACATTACGTCTTCATTCACTATAGATAAGCTTAGGGAAGTTTTTTATCGATTTGGCTTAGTGGAATCCTTGGTAACTGATAACGGTAGACAATTTACATCACAAGACTTCAAAAATTTTGTTCATATGAACGGGATAAGACATGTTTTCACATCTCCTGGTCATCCTGCAACGAATGGTCAGGCTGAAAACTTTGTTAAAACTTTGAAGAAATCTTTATATGCAGCACTCCAACATGATCAATCCGATTTTCAAGTGACTTTAAACCGATTTTAATTTGACTATCGCATCATGAAGCACTGTACAAGAGGGGAGTCTCCTGCAAAACTACTTTTTAATAGAGAACTCAGTTCTCGGTTTAGTTTGCTAAAACCGCCACTATTAAAGCAAAACATTCAAAAAGCTCAACATGTTGCAATTGAAAATTTTCGAGGCAATCGAAATGTACAATTTTCAATTGGACAAAAAGTCCATATTCGGAATTATAGCAACCCCAATAAACCGAGTTGGTCGTCTGCTGGTATCAAAAATAAAATTGGCCCGCGAAATTACACTTGTCTACTGATTAATAATAAAAATCGTCCTATAAAAAGACATATAAATCAAATTCGACCAGCCAATGAATCCGTCTGTCGTAATTGCGATCAAATACATTGATAAACATCAGCGAACATGGCGCTCCTGTATCACACATTGCCAACATTGATTGGCCTTCGATTTTCACCGATAGCTCGTAACAATTCGATGCACTACTTCGACCGTCGATGGCAAAAACCGAGAAGTCCGACCTAACATCTTCAATTACACTTGTTTCGGCATATGCTCGCTAAATGCCCCTGCTTTCCACATGAATGACACTTCGCAGTGCGGAACTTGCATTTATCTGACATGTGGTTCTTCCAACCACAATGTCGACACACTTTCTTAGATTGAGAATTGTTCGTTGAACTATTTTTTCCCTCGTTGTTCGTCTTTTTCAGCTTATTTCTGAACTTTTGAGCAAAATTCACTTGTTGACACATTTCGGCATATTTCGTCTCGTATATTAACGCTTTCTTTAGCGCACTGCTGAGGGACAGAGTTTCATCTTCCTCGCATAATTTCTCAAACATTTTCGTTGGTAGTTCTGTGATGAACTTATCTAGAACTTTCTGCTCCATTCCGCTTCCGAGTTTGCAGTTCATAGACAGTTTCTTAACCTGAGCAAACCACGCAGCCACCGTTTCACTGTCCAACTTTTTCGCAGAATAAAAATTCTTTCGTTCCCGAAATACGATTACTGGTGGCATAAAATGCCTTTTTAACATGTCCACCAGTTCCTTATACGTTTTCGCGCTTGGTAAAGTTGGGCTGCATATACAATGTATAATGCTGTATGCTTCCGATCCAATCATTTTCAACAATGTTGAAACTTTCCCCTCTGATGTGGTGCAGCCGAATTCGATGAAGTGCATCTCGAGTCGTACGTTCCACAATTGAAAATTTCCATGAACGGAAAATTCCGGCATATTCGATGCCCTGACCACTGGGCTAATTACCTGGCTGATATTTAAATCGTCGTTCGGCATTGTTAAATGTTATTATATAACACAACCCGGTAACCTTGAGATCCTCGTCGCCAATTTGTAATATATCGGAGGGGATGAAAAGACGTCTTTACTCCTTGGTGGTCGCAAGCGGAAGAGGCCGAGCACACGTTTATTACAATTGCCATTACAAATGTCATTATGTCAAATATTATAGATATTTCACAATAGTAGGACATGTTACAATAATATCCAATATTATAGTACAATAAAATAATATAATAATATCACTATATATATATATATATATATATATATATATATATATATATATATATATATATATATATGTATATATGTATATATCTATATATATATATATAGATATATATATATATATATATATATATATATATATATATATATATATATATATATATATATATCGTAAACTAGAATGCAAAATTATAGTTTCACATTGAGTGTGGCCTGGAGAAGGGGAGCAATCAATTTGGCAGGACTGCTTCAAAATATCATAGAATGCTTGCTTTTTTAAAATGGGAAATTCGATATCAAGTTGGAGTATTTACCAATGTGTGGTATAGAACCTGTGCGGATCAACAATCCAAACTACGAGAAAATCATACAAAGTTGGCTGGAATAAGAACAGGGATGGCTGCTCCTGTCTTTCATCTAAACAGCAATCATGATACTGAGTCGAAGTACTGGTGGAGGCTTGAGAGGCGACTGGCTCTAGTGAAATTCCTGGAGCACACCAAAGGTCAGGAAAATTATATTATGGTAAAAATGGGTACAAATGGTCGTCTTTACATCCAACGACTAGATCTTGCCGATCTTTATTCCGAAATATGGTCGGAATGTGCACCAGACATTGCACCAAGCTAGGACTTGTGGTCTGAGTTTTTTGACCCGTAAATAATTGATAAAATTGTTCTTTACACCAACAAAACGCTGGCTATTATGCGGGCCAAACGTAAAGATGTTGATTGCCTAGAGCTGCGAGACGCAGATTCTATGGAAAGAAAGGCACTTTTTGGACTACTATTTCTACTGAAGTTTTCCAATCCAATCTCGAAAATACCAATTACCTTTTCGTAACCGACGGCATGAATCGACAAATTTTCAGAAGTGTACTATCTAAAAAAAGACATGAACTTTTTCACCGCCCTTCGGTGTGACGATATTGAAGTAATATCAACGCGTTCAAGATCATCCTCTTATTGCTATCTCTGAAATATATGAAAAGTTTATTGAAAAATGCAAAGCAGCTCATGTTCCTGGCGCTTACCTTTGCGTCGATGATATGCTCATGCCATTCAAAGGTGTATGCAAATTCTTAATGTATATGCCCAAGAAACCAGCTAAGTACAGCATCAAGATTTTAATAGTATGCGATGCTAAGATATGTTATGCCAACAATGCTTACATATATTATGGTAAAAATTCAGATGACGAGGAACGGAAATCGGGTTATACCGACCCAGTCGTTATGCGCTTGGGCAGAGATTTCGAAAATATAAATATAAGAGCCGATAATTGGTTCAGCTCTAACGAATTGATGAAAAAACTGTTGGAAGGTAGATCAACTTAATTTGGGACATTTGAAAAAAAAACAATCGGCTCCAAGCCTTAGGAAAACGAAAGGCTGTGTCAAGCTTATATGGCTTTGCTGAAGATTTTGCTTTAGTTTCCTTTCTGCCAAAAAAGTGAAGAGCAGCTTTATTGATTTCATCTATGCATCATTCAGCTCAAATTTTCCCAGAAATGAAGAAAACGGAAATTATGATGGAAGATTCTTTAAAAATGTTCAAATTCTTGTAGTCAACGTACCCAAAGATGGCGAATGGCAATATTTTATCGAATTCTAGATTTGAGCGGTATAAATGCATATGTGCTATATGCTGCGATTGAACGAGGAATTTCCCTACAAAATCTGGCCAGGATATTGTTGATACCGCATTTGAAAAGACAAATCCAAAAGCGCTCTATTCAATACTACTTCTTCGTAGCTCTACAAGCCCTCTCAGGCCTTCGCTTCCTGCAAATAGCGCCTCCAACTGTCTCGTTCCATTGACCACATCCTCCCATTTTGAAATTCGAGCAGCGATCTTCGTGGACCGAGTCAGACCAGATTTTCCTCAGTTTCCCCACTGTTCTACGCTCTTCAGTTTTCTCAACGAATATCTTATTGGGTATCCATTGTTCATCGATACGATTCATGTGGCCAGCCCATTGTAGCTTTCGCAGTCTTAAAATCGTTGAGACCTCCGGCTCGACGGAAATTTCATACAGCCCATGGTTCTATCAGATCGCTCCTCCATTGGTCCAGCTTTGCTCCGATTATTCGCCTCGAACCCGTCGGTCAAAGGCGTTCACATTTTCGATATTGTATTCGCCAAGTGTGATCTTTTGTGTATTTGTGGTTTTTTTTCTCGACTGCGTTATGCACTTTGTTTTATTCACATTGATTTGTAGCCCTACTAATTTTGCGTCGCTGCCCAGTTTCAGGAAGAGTTCTTTGGCAGTTGTTCATGACCGTGACTAAATGTTGATTTCGTCTGCATAGACTAATATTTGGCTCGACTTGTATAGTAATGTGCCTCGTGTATCGATAGGTAGCTTCCGTATGACGTACTCCAGAGCCAAATTGAAAAGCAATGGGGCCAGCCCATCTCCCTGTTTTAGTCCAATATTTGTGTCAAAGGCATCGGTGAGTTGGTTATTGAAGCGGACTTGGGAGGTCGTCGACGTCATTGTCATTTTGGTAAGCCGGACTAATTTGGTTGGGATGCCAAAGCAAGGCATTATTTGGTACAGTACGTTACGATCAATATTGTCGTATGCTTGCTCACAGTCAACGAAAATTTGGTGTGCGTCTATGATGAACTCCCACCATTTTTAAAGCACCTGCTTGACAGTGAACAATTGGTCTATTGTCGATATACCAGCTCTAAAACGACCTTGATATTCCCCACTAATACTGTTGGCGTATGATCGAATTTTATTTCCTAAGATCTTTGTAAATATTTTGTATGCCGTACAAAGTAGTGATATACCTCCATAGTGTTCGCACTGTAGCTTGTCACCTTTTTTGTGGACTTTGTGAATAGCTTTATGAACACTGTTACCACCATATTTGTAGAGCTCCACTGGGATCTCATCGATGCCTGGCGCTTTAATATTCTTTTGGGCTTTGATGGTAGAGCAAACTTCATTCAGAGTTGTTGGGGCCAATGCAAGCTCTCCGGAAACATCTATAGGCTCTCATGTTCTGGAGCTATGTGGAGGACTAAGGAGGTTCTTAAAATATGATGCCCATTTTTCCATAATCTTGGTTTCATTAGCGATAATATTGTCGATGTCATGACGACAGAGCGTGGTTTAAGGCTGATAACCACGTTACAGGCTTGTTACTGCTTTGTTTGTAAAACAACAACAACAGCAACGCTAAATGTAGAAATATTGAGCTGAAACTCAAAAACCAACTAACGAAAAACCAATCCTTGAAGGGGCATGACTACTTTTTGTGCTTTACTGAGCATGGTTTTGAAATGTTCAGTATAGTATAGATACTGATCGAGATGAACACCGGATGAATACAGTATTTCTGTAGAACTCCTCCTGAACTATCCTAACCAGCCATATTGTGGAATTCTTTTCTATTACGTTTCAGGTCTTGTATGATCCCCTCCAGCGTTGTCCGAAGTAGAATTGTTTCGCACTTCTGCGCATTGATTTTCGTCCGCCAATTGTCGGTGTAGAGCAGTACAACATTCCACATTTTTTGGATATTGCCCTGAGCTATTGTAACCGTATAAATAATCAGATCATCTCCAAATGCTACTAATGATTGCGTTGGCGAGACGTTAAAATTAAAGCCGTTCAATAGCTTGCGAATGAATATTGAGAAAAGCAAAGGTGCAGTAAGTGTTCCCTGCTGTTAACCATTCAAGGCCTTGAAGCCGCGAATAGCCTTCAGATTTCCATTAGTTACAACAAATGATTTCTCATATTAATATCGCACATCATGGCCACAAGATTTCTAGGGAGCGTCACCTGAAGGAGTTTAAAAATTAGTCCATCTAACCACACCGTATTTAAAGCTTCCCTCATATTGATGACATACGCTCCAGCTTATTCTCTATCATTTAGTTTCCAGCAGATGTCTGAGGTTACTTTCGTTATTGCATGTATGGTCGAATGCCTTGCACGAAAACCAAATTGGCGGTTCTATGTCAACTCTTACGAGTATTTTTCAATGTGAGCGCTTTATGCTTTGTTCAGAATCACTTCAAACAGCTTGCTGGTGTTAGACAGCATGCTAATTGGGCGATAGCTGTTAGTTCACAAAGATTCTTTTCCTATTTTCAAGATCGGAAATACCTTAGCCTTTTTCCACTCATTTGGGAGATATGAATTGCTCAACATGTTGTTGAACAATATGCAATAATTCCTAATAGCCACCTCGGGCGAATGTCGGAGAGCTATATTTGGAATACAATCAATACCACATGATTTCTTGTTGCTTATCCTGCTAAATATGAAGCAAAAGTCTTCATAGCTGACAAAATAATCAATAAGATTCAAGCTCGCTTTGCTTTCTTTGAAGAATGATTTGAAATCGGAAGTTGCTGCTTCAACGGCCTCTGAAAGTATTTGATTCCCTCTCTCAGGGTTTCGTAGATGAGCCAATTCAAAATGTGTTCCAATCAGGCAAATTTTATGCAATCCCTCTCATATAATCCTGTTTTTATTTCTATCCGGAGTCGTTGTATCAATTTCGGTACCAGCCCTATCGAGAAGATTTATCTCATCACTAGTGACTTCAAGATTTGATACCTTCACTCGAGACTTCTTACGGAATACGCTATTCACTTTTGCGAAAACACCATCTGGGTCCTGTGGGCTAATAACCCTCAATTTTTCCACCCATTGATAGCTGACCTCACTCCTGAAGTATGAACGGACTCAGTTCCAGACATTCTTCGGGCGTAATTTCAACAAAGCCAACGAGGGTTGGTTGTAGTCCAAAAATCGCCGATAAAGATTGTTGACGCGTATGAAAAGAAGGCTTTTCAATCTTTTCAACCTTGCAATGGTTGGTGTTTCATATCCTTCTATATTGATTCGATATTGAATCTTCCAATGTCAGCTTCTCCAACTTCGACAAATAGATCTTTTTTTTTTTAAAACCTCCATTCCCTACTACTCTCTCCATCACTCTTTCATCGTCGCACAACGCTTGTGCGATCTGCACTTCATACGTCGTCAAGTCCTTTGTGTGCCTCCAGGCAATGCTAAAAAAATGGGAATAAGGGGCACACCAAATGCTGTGAAATACTCCTTTCCTGCTAGTCTAGTCCGATTCGTGAAATATTCTCAGAGATAAAAAAATATTATAATACGACGCAGTAAAAAAAACTCTGAGTTTATAAAAACTAGCTGTTTTTAAGTATCTCGACGTTAGGGTCTAAAACGCCCTCCGGACGTATCATTAATCTGAATTTATTCGATGTTCCTTAAGTCTTTTCTTAAAAACCAATAATGAGCTTACGTCTTTCACTGTTTCTGGAATATTATTGTATATACGCAGAGCATCCTTCGTTGCATCGTTCTTTATTCGATCAGTTCTAGCGTAAGGTATTGCAAAATTGTTGGCATTTCTTGAATTATATGGATTTATTCGTGATACTTTTATAAAGGGGCTTCGCTCCGATTCACTGGAACTTAGACATTTGAAGATAAACTTCGCTTTTTCCATAGTAATGATTTGACTGAAGGTGAGTGCATTGGTCCTTTGATACATAATCTTGTTGGAGTGAGAATCGGAAGGTTCAGAATATTTTTATAGGCTTTAGTTAGTATCCTGGATATAACCTTAAGGTTTTGCTTTGACGATTGACTCCAAATGACCACAGCATAATGTAGCTTTGTTAGTACAAATGCATTTAATACAAGTTTCTTGATATGCATTGGAAAACACTCCTATCATTGGTGCTAGTTGTCTCCTCAAATTATTTATGTGTGGCAACCATGTCAAACGATGATATATGGTAAGACCGAGATATTTAATTTCAAACACTCTTTGCAAGTTTTCGCCGTTAATTTTTAGGTCAACTTCTATGTCTTCCTTATTCTTCTGTTTAAAAATCATGTATTTTGTCTTTGTAGTATTCAGTACTAGCTTGTTTTCGATAAGCCATGAACGATATTTATTTAGATCCTCGTTGATGATATTCTCCATGGCAACTTTATCATGTCCTGAATAAAGAAGTACAGTATCATCAGCATATAATGTGTGGTGAACTTTCAGTTTATAATATATTCAAATTATTGGTGCATAGCAAAAAAAGGTTGGTCCAAGTATGGGCCCTTGAGGAACCCCCGATTTCATTGGTGCTAGATTGCTCAAGACATTATAAACTTATGTTCTTTGGAATCTTCCTTCTAAATAACTTTCAAAAAGCTGTTTCGGTTTTCCTTGTAACCCACACGATTCAAGTTTTTGAAGCAACGGGTCATGATCAACCGTATCAAAAGCTTTCTTCAGGTCCACAAATATTGCAATAACAGAATCTCCATTATCAAGACTTTCATTGATGTAACGTGAGACAGAAAGTAACGCATCGAAAGTACTCTTGTTCTTTTGAAAGCCAAACTGCTTCGGATTTATGATAAAGTTGTCCATTAAGGAAGATATTCTCGAAGCAGCCTTCTCAGCCGTTGCCCTGATTTGCTTAGAGAAACTCATCTTTGAGTCGATCAGTAGCCCCAGCTACTTCACCGCTGGCTTCGATTCGGTTTGTTTATCTCCAATACTGATCATCTTTACTCTAGGGATTCCCTTTTTTGTCAAGATGACCACTTCGGTTTTCTCCAGTGCTAAACTCAGCCTGCGAGCAGACATCCAGTCCCTCACTCGGCACATTAGCATACCTAGCCTAAGTTGCGCTTGTTCAACGGTGCGTCGAGCGACCAGCGCCGCAACATCATCCGCATAGCCGACCAAGCGCGACTCATCTGGCATCTCAAGTCTCAGTAGCCCATCGTAAGACACGTTCCACAGGTCCGGACCAAGGATAGATCCCTGGGCGACACCCGATGTAATTTCCATCCTTCGTTGGCCCTGTGTCGTGTCATAGAGCAGGCTTCGGTCCTTTAGGTAGTTCCCCAAAAACCGCATTAGATATTCTGGAACTTGAAAAGAGTTTTCCAGCGTGTCCAGAATATTCACCCATCTAGCGGAGTTGAAGGCATTCCTGACATCGAGTGTCACCAACAGGACGATCTGTCGTTTGGTGCGACTATATGCCTCTGCCTTTTGGACCGCGTTCACCACCTCTGCAATCGCATCAATGGTAGAACGTCCTGCTCTAAAGCCGTACTGCCGAGGAGATAGGTCCCCAGCAGCACGAATCGCGTCAGTGAGTCTTCCCTTGATGAGTTTCTCCAGCACTTTCCCAGCCATGTCTAGCATGCATAACGGGCGGTATGCAGACGGCGATTCGAGATTTCTCTTCCCCTTGCTGATCAGCACGAGCCTCGCCACCTTCCATCGTACCAGGAAAACCCCGTCCCGTAGGCAAGCGTTGAATGTGCTGAGCAGCAAGTCAGGACAATGGTGATAGACGAGCCGCAACACCTCAGCTGGAACACCATCTGGACCTGGAGCCTTCCTCACTTTCAAGGAGAGGACTGCCTCCTCCAGTTCCAGCTGTGTGAAGAGTGGGCACTCGACTGCTGTTTCACCATGGACAAAGTCAACGCGAACGGGATGGGCGGGGAAGAGTCCCGGTACTATCGTGTCCATCTTTTCCGCGTCA
Organism: Odontomyia ornata; assembly: GCA_963969285.1. Taxonomy (NCBI): domain Eukaryota; kingdom Metazoa; phylum Arthropoda; class Insecta; order Diptera; family Stratiomyidae; genus Odontomyia; species Odontomyia ornata. The sequence continues at coordinate 362,805,417 of OZ017739.1, read as the reverse complement.
CGTATACAAGGCTTCCGTAGGGCACCAAGTATCCTATGACCAGCTTGTAGCCAAGGCCCCACGGATCCTTGTTCACATTGTCCACTAGGTCTTGCCAGCAGCGAGCCTTGCTACTGTTGATCAGTTTGTGAAGGCATTTCCTGGCCGACTTATATGCTGCCACCTGGTTGCATGCCTCGTCATGGTTCCGCGCCCGTTGAGCCTCACGCCGAAGCTTTTGATACTCCCTTCGCTTTTCAGCGATTTCAGTAGACCACCGTTACACTGGGGGCTTGCCGTGCCGGGGTCTTTGACGGGGCATAGAAGCGCAGCAAGCAGTCGTGACGATGCTCATAGTAGAGTTCACCTCGTCTTGAGCTGCCAGATCTTCCGTCCCCTCCGAAGCTCCCTGCAGCGGCTCACCTGCTGTGAGAACCTTGACGAACCTCTTGAATTATTGGTGGACTTAGGTGGGCTATTTATGATATTGAAATAGCTAGTTGACTTTTCACCAAGCCCCCTGGTAATTTTTCCACCAATTGTTGAAAAAAGTGGTTTAGCGAGTTTGCTGTTCCACATGGGCGTGCTGCATTGTTAGAGTCCATGCCAAAAAATTCAGCATTTGATGTCATGATCCAGGGTGACGAATTATCTTTTACTTCATTTATTATTTTCCATATTTCGTGTGAGTTGTCTGCCGTTGCTTCCAATTTTCTGGGGAAATATGAAAATTTAGCTTCTTTTATGAGACGTTTTGATTCTTTTAGGGCTTAGATATACAGATGTTAAAGTGCTTGATCTTTAAGGTTCTTTTTGTATTTTTTATAAGCCTTCCTTTTGTTAATACTAGCCTCAATAACTTTCTTTGTCATCCATGTATGTTGTCAACATCTGATCTTTTTCTCAATGGTAGAATCATGCTTGTACTCTGTAATCATATTTTTGAGCTCCATAAGGTTTTCAGGTTTTCGGTTTATTAGCAACTGTTGAAATTTCGTTTTGAAAAGATCCTTGTCTAAATATCTGAACATGTTGTGAGTACGTTTTTGCTTATTGAGACTTTGACCATGGACGACAATTTTTAGGACACGATGTTCTAACTCCAGCCAGTCTGCAAGTGTGAATTTAATGTTTTCAGCAATTTTTTCAACATTTGTTGCTATGTGATCTAGGCAGGCACTTGAAGTCGGGCGAGTAATTTTGTCCTTATTGACGATGACCGCTCCGTTTGTTTCCAGGGTATCCTTGTACATTCTCGATTCTGGAGATTCTGCAATCAGGTCTATGTTTGTGTCAGTAACTGTGATTGGATTTTTCCAGTAGAATATATTGCATCTATTACTGTGCAGAAGTCCTGCGCATTAAGACGTGTAAAGGACTGCAGCGATGGTCTGCTGCCCCGGCAGAAGAAGATGGAAGTATCTGCCGAGAATGCCCTCGTCTGGAGACGCGTGAATGCGTTGGCAGGCTAGCATTGCGGTGTCGTGGGGCGGGTTCGTTTCCCCAGCACGAGGACCCACTACAAAAAAAATTTTGCATTCACGAATTGGTCGATAGCTCAAAAGGCGACCGAAGTCGCAAGAATTGTAGATAACCTCACCGAGGGAGATGTAACTTGTTACGAGAACAAGTGAAACCTGAAAAGAAAGGCGAACTTGGGGTGACCTCGTCATTACCCAACGAAGTTCATGGCCCACAAATGAAAGAGGGGCAACCGGGTGGTGGTGGAGCCCCTTCATACCCACCCAACCGGAATAAATCCATAGATAGCTTGTTGAAGTGGCCAGGTATTCCTCTTCTGAGTGGAAAACTCATACAACTTGAATTGTATGAACTTTCCCATCAGAAGGGGAGTACCCCGGTGACCAATTTATGTCATAGAATTATACAATTGGATTGCATAAATCTATGCCATAAAAAGGCACTCTGCTTGGGCCACTCAACCCAAAACGGTCACCTGAAACAGAAAGGATTAATTTGTACCCGGTGGCTGGCTCATGGTTTTGAGGTGGAAGCCTGCCACCGTACCGGGTCCTATACCCGGTTAGAACTAAAGGAAAGGAAAGACCGAAAGTTACGGGGTATTAATTCATTTTATTAACTATTCAAATTTTCACTGACAGGGAAAATATCGATATGTAATCTACGCATTAAGTGAACTTTATATTATAATTGAACCAAGAAATTGTATGTGTCGTGCAAGACAGGCATTAAATTTGTAATTGAACAAATTTTGAACGTTGAATCAATGTATCAATCTTATTTAATCGGAAATAATATATATATTTTTTTTCTCTTTAATACAATTCTAACTTTAAAAAAAAAAGAAAAACCTTCCTTTTTTTATTTATACATATAGATATGATTGAAAAATTGACAAGAATTTTAATTTAAAAAAGAAACTAATTTAGGTAAAGAAAGTAAAGTCAAATCAAAAGCACTTACCGGCACGGTCCTTCGAGCGCTCGATGGATGCAGGCTGTAAGCGGTTGAATTTCTTTTCTTTCGATTGAAGGTATCTTTAGTTAATAAGGGATTATCGATCCATTCAATTGAAACACTAATTACGTATAAAACATTGACATATTATAGAACGATGCATTGCATCACGTGGGGAAATTCACAAATTTTTAATTAATAAAAATATTTGTTCAAAACATTCATGTATCCAGGGAGAAGCACCAATGAATCATTGTAAAAATTTAAGTATAACAATTCAATTTTAATTTTGCAATCCTCATTGAAAAATTTCACTAACGCCAATTTTCTCACTATGTATTGGTGATATGCAGTTTAACACCATTAAATCACTTCACCAACAGGGTAAGCTTTTCTTGACAGCCAAGTTTTCAATAAACTCAAACTTTACACCAAAAAGTTTTGAATTCGTAACAACACCCACATACTAAAATTCACCAACAATTTACACCAATGGTCATATAAATTCCATAGACAGGTTTCTGATAAAATTATTTCACCACTTGTTTAATCTAAAGATTTCCATTTTTTATTCACCAATTGCTCAATTAGCATTATTTCACTGTTTATTACGTATTGTTGTATCCGTCGTGGTCGTTGTCACTCACCTCCACATGTAATGGCTGTAGACAAGGCTGCAAAGTACATGAAAATCGCCGCGGCTAAAGTTTCTGAGTTTACCCCATCCATAATATCACTTTTGTACATTGGTAACCGCCGTTTTAAATCAATTCGTAAACCACCCCACCATTTATGCGTCTTTTCAAGAGGGCTCACAGGAGGTTTCTTTCCTTTTTCTCCATAAGTATCAGTAGCGGCTTTTCTTCGATGATCTTTTCCGTTTTATGTTTTTCCTCTAAAGCTTTTGTCTTTCGTGATCGAATCCAATCCTTTTTAGCTTTCAATTCTTCGAACGCAACAAGTCGTGTCGGTCCCAATTACCTGGAGGCAAAACGATTGAATCATCTAAGAACTCATTGATGGCTGACAGCAATTCCTTTCTGTCGTCGCTTTATATGCAATTTCGTGGAAGTGCTCGTTGGCCATCAAAGTAGCGATGGAACGACCGACTTCATGGTAGTCCAAATCAACAATTTTCGGTCCCAATAAAATGAAAACAAACCGAACTGGAATGGGGACTTCGGTTATGCTTGGCATCAGCACACCCTCGGCCAATCTCACAAAGGCAATAGTAGGTTGCTTTAAAAAGTCTACTGAGCCGACCAACACCGTGGTAGCTTCCGCTCCAGTTGGAATCCTACGCAGAATAGAGCCGTTTTGAAGTTTCTTTAGGTCCTCTTGCGATGACGAGTACAAGTCGTCACGCATTTCAATTTTGAAATCTGAGGCTTTGCGACTACCACCATTTATTTCAGCCGCAGGAATGATTCGAGGTTTCTTGTCTTCTAATAAGTTCTGCAAGCTGGTATAGCTGCTGTATTTTCTCTTGGCAACAGAAAATGCACCATGGGAATCATTAACATGTCTGTGTCGGAGGAGCAAGGCTCTCATAACTGTAGGCTTATCATCTAGACTAATCAATTCTTCAACAACCATCTGTTCAACAATCCTATAAGCAACGGCCGGTTGATCCTTTTCTTCTAAATCTAAAAGCACAACACCAGTTTCAAGGCAACGTCTTAAATTGAGGAGAGAGTGGAAGGAAAATCAAGCAACGTGCGGTTTGCCCCATCTATCTGACCCTTCGTCAATATGTTCTTCACACTTGATCCAACGAGCGGTTTCTTTTCATTCACGATCATCACCGGTTCCAATAAGTTCGTCAAGTTGTACGAACACCTCATGTGGGCTATGATCAAATCGTTTCTTTGCATGCAAAGTTGGTGGCACCTTGATAGTAAAGTCCTTATGTTTGCCTGACGAATGATGAACTTTGTGACGTCTTAATCCTCTCGGATCTTCGGATCTGTGTGATGTTAGCTCGTCAAGATCTGCTTCCTCCAATTCCGAGTCTTCAGGCTGAATCGATATTTTGGAATTTCTGTTCCGGATTCACTAATTTTACGATTTTCCACACTATCTTGGTGTGGATATTTGCGATGTTTGAAGTATTGGTGTCGGCTTTTCAAGGTCAACTGCCACAAGCACACACATAAATGCAAGCGCACCAATTACAAAACTTTTTTGTTACAATTTTCTTTCCTTCACAAAAGAAAAACGGGAAATCACTTTTCTACCCTTATACAACATTCACTGATAAATCCGCTAAGAGAAAAGTTATTAAAAAGGCACTTTTACTTAGTTGGCAATTCTTTTTTTTCTCATCATCACACCGAACCGCCGCGGCGTCCGCGTTGGTGCGCAATCTCCACCAGCTCCGCCTAACAGTACTTTCCTTCAACCCGCAAGATATCAAACAACCGCGCGAAGACATCTGCGTAAAATTGACATCTCGTTCATGAAATTAGTTTTATTGGAAAGATAATTCCCTACCATTTTTATTTGAATATAGTTTCGGGTTTGTGAGCGCCAACTAGCGCGGGGGGGAAGGTGACTGAATGGTTACTCATTGTTAAATTGAGTTTGTGCTGTGTGCCTGTGGCAGCGCTGGCTTTTATAGCCCTACTCCTCGATTACTACAGACGATTGGGATTATAGTAAGTACCGACTTTAAGTTTTTTACCTGCGTAAGTTATTTCAATTATTATTGTATTATATATGTCGGAAGTTACTCTCTTTGTCACGAAATAAATTGTATTTTTTATATATATTGCTGTACCTCCTCCTCTTCCGGGCCTGCAGGAGAAAACGGAGCTATATCCCGGAATATTGTAATACTTTGCTTCTTCAGGATAGATCCATACTTCGTTTAGTATAATCAGATCCGTTTCAGGATTTTGCTGCAAATAAATTTGAATATCACTCAGCTTGTTTCGTAAGCTTCTAATATTGGCATAAAAGATAGTTAGTTTGTCGCTTGATTGGATTTTGGGAATAGCAATCATCATCAAAATTGTAGTAAGTACTTCTCCTAGCAATTACAATCTTTCTTTGATACTCTGGGCACTCCCACGAGTCTGCTCTGTGTGAGTGATCAGTATTCTTATTATTACCCATACAATTGTAACACTTCTCATGTGTGCTTTTGCATTCCTTGAGCTCATGCTTTCCTCCACATTTCATATAGATTTGTTCTCCTTCGCATTTCAACGTCTTATGGTTATATTTTTAGCACTTAAAGCATCTCGTAATTTTTAAGTCCTCCTTCACAAAATATGATCCGTAATCAATGTTGACGTATTTGTTAGCTAATCTTTTATACATGCTTCCATTCCCCTCAATAATGTGTAACTATTTTCCTTTTTTGTCTGTCTGGCATGAATTAGTTCCATTTTTCCTCTATTCCCAACATCAGGATTTAGCGCTTGTATTTCGTTTTGTAGTTGCTCATTTGTAAATTGATTATCCAGCCAATTTATAACCAGTCTGGGTCGACGCATTTTTGTCTCGGTAATGTCGTATTCATACTGCATGTTATCCATGGCTAGTCGGTATAGCTCAGACGCGTTGGCGTTGGTCGTTGTTTTAATTATCGCTAGACTTAACCCTTTACAGCGCTGAGTAGCAGATCTGCATCATACTCTTCAAACTAGCAAAGTCGTTCAAAGCAACGAATAAAATACCTTTCAACGCAGCAATGCATATCTGCAGCAAAGCATTCTATTGAATTAGTTCCCTACGTTTGTGCTAGACGGTGTTATTTGTAATTTTTGGCCATTTGAAGTGACGGATCCCTTAGAACCGGTTTGTGTTGTTCGCGCATAATTTTCGTTGTTTTTTTTTGAGTGGTTATATTGGAAATATTGACGTGAAATTACTGTACAATAAAGGTTAGTTATTGGTTTTTGCTAAGAACATGCAATTCAAATGTTTAGATTGTTTTTAGAGAGATACTCTCAAGTTTTGTTTTGATGCAGTAATGCAACACTGCGCTAAACTGTTGTATTTTATTTCTTTTTTCGTGAGAGGAATATTTTCTCTTTTCAGGCTCAATATGAGTTTGAGGTTTCCGCGTTCATGCTCTAGGACTTTGTCAACTGTCGAATAAGAAAATATTCGAAGCCAATGGCAAGATAGTGAGGATGGCTTAGACTTTTCAGAAGACGATGATGTAGCCGATTCCATCGTACATGTTGGAAAGGAGAAATTAACGCCAAGATTCGGATGAGGAACCAGAAATACCCTTCCTAGAAGATCAGGAAGATGACATCTTGCTACCGAGGTCTGAGACCAGTACAAGCACCACAGTTCAACCATGTGAGATACCGCCTGCTGTTTCAGTACCCAGTACCAACTCCAAAGTCAACACAACTTCATGAAGCGCATGTGATCCCAAAGCGAATATCATATGGAAAAATAAAAACTTAGAACTAAATGAAGACCAGATGAGTTTTTGGGGATCTTCCAAGTTATCAAATGAAATACTGGAATTACAGACGCCTTACCAGGTATTTTCTTACTTATTTACTGTCGACATTGTGGATCTCATAAGAGACGAAACAAACCTGTACAGCGTGCAAAAAGATGCCACTAAACCCATAAATGTTACAAGCCAGGAAATAAGACAGTTTATTGGAATTATTTACTTCATGTCCATAATTGCCCTGCCCAATGTTCGAATGTACTGGTCACAGAAATATGGCTATGCCAACATACGTGAGATAATGACACTAAACGGTTCGAGTTTCTGAGGCAAGTACTACACTTCAATGATAACTCTAAAATGTTACCGTATAGTCAGCCAAATTCTGATCGACTTTATAAAATCAGGCCAATAATTGAAAAGCTGAGTCATAACTTTAGAAAAAAGCCTCTAGAACAACATTTGTCTGTTGATGAACAAATGTGTTCAACCAAAGCACGAAGTGCTCTAAAGCAATATTTGCCAGACAAATCCCACAAGTGGGGCTTCAAACTGTTCGTTATTTGTGGTGCAAGTGGATATGGCAACAAATTTGAAGTTTACAGTGGCCAAGAGAATATATGCGCAGATGACGAGCCTCAATTAGGTGCCTGATTTAATGTCGTGGTCCGACTTGCCAGAGAGATTCCTGCCAACCAAAACTATAGACTGTTTTTTGATAACTATTAAACATCGCTACCCTTGATTGAATTCTTGTCACACCGTGGTATATAAGCTTTGGACACCGTTCGGAGAAACCGGATCCCGAACTGTAAACTCCCAGAAGAAAGACAGCCTAGAGGCACATCGATTCAACAGGTTGCAAGCTATAATGGTATTGATATATCGGTGGTGGCCTGGAGAGATAATAAAATTGTGAATCTAGCATCCAATTTTGCTGGCAAAAATCCCACATCTATCGTAAGTAGATTCGACAGGTCGCAAAAGAAACAAACCAATGTTGAACGACCCTTTATTGTGGCAGAATATAATCGTCACATGGGAGGTGTAGACCTCATGAACTCCGTAATGGGTCATTATAAAATTAGACTTCGGAGCAAACGTTGGTTTATAAGGCTCTTTTACCATTTCCTGGACATGACCATGACTAATTCTTGGCTATTGTATAGAAGAATTCATGCTGACACGGAAAATAATGTCAAGGTGCTAAATTCTGCTGATTTCCGACTAGAAGTTGCTGAAACTTTAGCCAAATATAAAAGTACGAACCGGCTGAAGCATACTGGCGATGTAGAAGCACTCATCCAGGACAAAAAGAAAAAAGGGCCTTGTCAGCACATCCCGCCAAAAGATATCAGATTGGATCAGTTAGGGCACTGGCCTGTTTGGTCCGACAAAAGGCTTCGGTGTAAATATCCAGGATGTACTGGAAGAGCCCAAACGGAATGTGAAAAGTGTGGCGTAGCCTTACGTTTTAATAAAAACAATAACTGTTTCCGTTCTTTCCACAGTTCGTGGATATTAATATGTTTTTACATCATGATGCACATCTGCATCTCATTGTTTTTTTTTTCAAAAATAAATACCTTTTCTTACATATGATTTTTTTCACTATTTTTACCGTTATTATATAGCTCATCTTAACATATTTTCAATAAAAAAAAACAAAAACACGTTCTTGCGCCGTAAAGGGTTAAAATCGGCAAGCGTTTTGTCTGATGATGTATGCTTTTTTGGTTTGATTATGATCCCTTCCTGGGACATGACATCTGAGCGGAGCTCAGTTTGAAGCGTCCTATAATATTTTATCACCTGTGCATAAGTTGGTTTGTGCGTAGCTGCCGTCTTATCAATTAAAGAACTGACATTCGTCTTTTATTCTTCAATATTACTTTCCAAATCTTTCATAAACAGAAAAAGTTGTTCCTCTTTGGATTTTTGATGTAACAGCTTACACGTGGGGCACATCCATATAACATCATCATTCCCTTGATTGTCTTGAATCTCTCTTTCGACATCTTTATACATTTCAAGTGAAACCACTTGAAATACATCCCACCACAGCCTATCGCTGAGTGATCATCTTCTGCAGGTTTCCTACATTCCTGTCTTTAAGAACCATTGAGCAAGTGTTGTCATCATCAGAAGGAAGATATTGCTTCTGGTATTCCCGATTAAACTTCTTTTGAAACTTTCCCCAGTCTGTTTTTTTGAAATTCAACCGATGATTTTCATGTTGAACTGGAATGAGGAAGAAATCATCCCTTTGATGATTGATTTCCATTACAATTACGTTTTGGTCGCTATCATAAGGAAGCACTAGCAGTTTCTGTTGAGGACTATTAAAGATGAATTCGAGTCTTGCGTCAGCAATGCAGAGGTCCAAATATGAATTTGTCCTAGGGTTTGTTGGGAACTCCGACTCATATAGATTGCACACCTGTATTCAATTTGGCTCTCTGCTATCCACGATTTCAGGAGTACACCTCTTGAATTATTGGCGGTGCTCAGCAATGATTTATGCTTGGCGTTCATGTCACCAGCAAGAATATAATAATTATGCAGCCTGTTCAATTCAAGTATTTCAAACAAGGAATTGAACTCCTCCTTGAGCTTGAGAACCGTTTCACCAGTTGCATAGGCAGAGATAACGAAGAGGTTATCCCCACCTGGCAGTGAGATTTTGATAACGGACACTTCAAGAGATTTCAAGCTTTTGAATTCGACTTTTTCAATATTTTGGAAACAATACGGTCTTCTCACCGATATTCCGGTGCCACTTCCCCCATCATCTATTACCTTATCGTTTCTTACTAATTCAAAATCCTTGAATGTCATGGAGTGCCATTTATTGAGGTGGGTTTCAGTGAGAAGTATGATGTCAGGCTTTTGCTTAACAATGAATTCAAGGAGATAATCACGCCGATGTAGAGTAACAATGGAGTTGACGTTGATCGAGATAAGAGGAATCCTATCCATGGGAATGTGACTGGATGACTGACTATTTTGAAGCATGTTGGCCGAAACGTTGAAAAAAGAAATTAATTTTTTGGTCTTGTTTATTTATTCTATCTGAAAGAGATTCAAGCTGTTGGTAAATGTTGAGAAACAGCTCATTATTGTAACTTACATTATTTATTTTATTTACATTGTTGTCTGCTGGTCCTCTAGCAGCAAGTGCGAATGACACTCCGGGTAACAAGTTTTGATGTACTTGGGTTTGTTTTAGGGAAAATTTAACTCTTGCATTTTGATACCGAGGGCATCCTCGATATGATGCTGGATGACCAAATAGACCGCAGTTAACATAGTATAATTTTTCTCTTGGCTCCATCTGAGCCAATTTACATTCACTGGGGGCGTGAATATCTTTACATTTAACACAGCGATAGTGCATGGCACAATTGGCAGCCGAATGACCGAATCTTTGGCACCTGTAACACTGGTTGACCTCAGTTTTTGGAGGCGCACCTTACCTGTTAGAGAGCAGTCGAGCTGCTATCGTTGGAAATTTGGCCCAAATAAAATGGTAATATTTTGCCTTCAACAGTTGATCTCCTTGTAGCAAAATTTTTAAACTGATGAACTTAACAGCTGGTGCTGCTTCCTGCGACAGTTCAAGGAGATCAGCAGTCCAAGCCCTCCAACAGGAAGGTCTGATTTTTTCCGCCTTTGGCGTGTATTCGAAGTGAGGAGCTTTTACCCTTTTAAGAGCACCTTTCGCTAGCTTGAAATCAGCCAATGTTTTTGTCTTAATTGTCAGTTTATCAGCGGTGACTTTCTTAATTTCAAAACTATAGATTTTATGTTCGGCTGCCAATAACCGAACCATATCTCCTCCACGCTGCCCAAAAACATTCATTGGAGGAATTTTCTCATTTATTTTATTATTTTTAATAGGAGAACCAGCCGACACACCGGTTGGCTTCTTCTCCTTCTCCTTATATTTTGATTTTAAATATTCAACGAAATTATTACTGCAACCATTAATATTACCTACGCTATCTTGGCACTCCATATCGATATCCATTTCGTCATTCATCGCAGACAGTACCGCATAGTAATTGGCGCTGTCGTTTGCTCCTCCTGCGCTTAGTATGTTTTCAGCATCACGGATTGATGTTTTGCTCGTATCTTTTAATTTTGATCTACATATATGTTTGAGTCTTTTGCGTTGCCACTATTTTTTCGTTGGTCTTGTTTGTTGTCGCTTGCATTTTCTCATTCTTCTTAGTCTGGACCATATCCTCCAAACTTTGTATTCGGAGTTTCATCTCATAGTTTTATTTAGTAAACTTTGCGTTTTCTCTGGTTAGTATTTTGTATTCTCCACTTGAAAGCGTAATACGCTTGCCATGCTCACAGCTGTCTTGGTCGTTTTTCCGCTTCATGGTTTTTTCATTCGTCGTATTAGAAATGCCTGGCCCCCCCCAGCGGTGGGAAGTAGGGATGCGACATCGATGCCGATGTTTTCAAAACATCGATGTTTTCTTCAATCATCGACTCTTTTCAACATCGATGTTTCCAAGACGATATTTTTCTCACATCAATATTTTTGCGCCGATGTCCCAACCCAATCGATGTTTTTTGTCTGTCATTTCATCAATCTTCGGTGTTCTTCTGCCTACTTATGTACCGTGCCAATGCACTGGTGTTGAAACTTGCATCGAATTTTTCACCGTTTGTTTACTTTTCAAGGTTTTTCCTCTGTCCATATCAATATGCTGGACTCAGCCTGTTCGATTTAATTTTTAGTTTTTTTTTTGCCACTGTTGCAAACAAGAGAGAGCTTGATGTTGGTATTCACCATTCGCAATTTACCTTCACTTCGTATCGTTAAGCGTTTAAGAGTGCAAGTGCATGTGAACGTGAACTTCGATTCGAATTTGGAATACGTTTGCAGTTGCATTTACTAGTCGTGCGTGTACTGTGCGAGCAAGTGTATGTTTTCTTTATGATTCTATGGAAACTTCATTATTTTGGTTTCGTAATGCCTCCCAAAAGTCAAGTGTGGAAATTTTTCGAGAAAATTGATGACAAGTCGGGGCAGTGCTCGTTGTGCTCAAAAATTATTAAAATGAGTGGAAACACATCAAATCTTATAGGACACATGAGCAGCAAACACAGAAGTGCTTTCGATATAAGCTTTTGCAATAAACCTGGGCCATCTACTGTGCAGAGCACGCAAGTCACTTTAGTAAGTTCCTGTTATTATTAATTAAATAATAAAGATAAATAACTTTTAGCGTGACTGTTTCCAAGGCCGAATGGAAAGTCCGACCCCTTCAGTTTCACCAAGCACGTTAATCGTGGTATTATCGCCAACTCCTTCAAGTTCAGCAATGGAAGTAGGGCCATACCAAGGCAATCAAAATGGTGAATGCTCTGGAGCTAGAAATTTGAATCCTGATACTCAAACTCATTCGAGAGGGTTGGGTCTCTCCAAGCAGAAAACGTTGCAAGAAACTATTAGGAAAATAAGTTCGTTCAAAGAAGGAGGCGACAAGTATGGCCAAGTCACCGAGGCAATTGTTTTCATGATATGTAGGGAAAGCCAACCCATTTCACTTGTGGAAGATGAGGGATTTAGGCAGCTTTTAAAAGTTGTTACTCCGCTTTATAACGTTCCTTCAAGAAGGACTACAGCTTTCATGATTGATAGAAAATATGAGGCAATAAAAGCCATATTTGAGAAGGTTTTGTCAAGCATTCAATATGTGTGCCTTACTACAGACATTTGGACCGAAACTCATCAAATAAGAAGCTTTCTTGCCGTGACATGTCATTTCACATCACTCTCGGAAATGGATTCAGGAAATGAGAGTTTGAATACAAAAATGAGACTAGACACTGTGACACTAGGAGTATACGAATTAAATGAGAGCCATACTGGTGAAAATTTAGCGAAAAAACTGTTAGAAGTGTGTTCAGATTGGGGCCTTAAACCCGTTGTTACAGATGGAGCAAGCAATATCATTAGTGCAGTAGAGAAAGCATTCGGTAAAGAAAAACACACTTATTGCTTTGCTGACTTGTTAAATTTAATGGCTCGAAAATCAATTGATGCAATACCAGAGGTAATGAAAATTATTAACGATGTTAAAGCCATAGTTAAATGGTTTAGGAAAAGCGTAAATGCAAGTGAAGAGCTGCGCAAAAAAAAACAGATCATTATAGAAAAAAGAAGCTAGCGCAGTCTGTCTCTACAAGGTGGAACTCAACATACTATATGGTTGAGAGGTTTCTTCTTTTGAGAGAAATTGTTGCGAGCATCGTAAATTTCAATACATCAGCCCCGCAAATGCCTTCAGCAAGAGACCTTGATTTTATGAAGGAGTTTTGCACTTTATTTCGACCAATTGAATTTGCCACAAAAGAAGCCTCCGGTGATCAATTCGTAACTGCCAGCATCGTAATTCCTATAGTGAAATTAATGCGAAATAAAATCTCTAAAGCTGTTTGTGAATCTAGCTTGGCAAGAAAACTAAAAGAAAGTGTTTTGACAGAATACAAGAAGCGTTTTAGCGATCTGGAAATGAACCATTTTCTTGCAACTGCCACCATTCTCGATCCCCGTTTTAAAAATATTCACTTTGAAGATAAGGTTGCATTGGGGAATGCAATAAGAAAACTAGCAATAGAAATAAAGCAAGATATAGCTGACTCTTCAGAATCCGAGAGTGGAGCAACAGCTGATTCCTCTCCTCATTCTATTGAAGGTAAGCAAATATCAACTTAATTAACTTAACGTTTCAACTTTATTTCAACTCTGTAGTGTGAAACGTACTATAAAATGTGTCTCGTTGTATTACAGAACGAGAATTTAACCTATGGGAGGGCCATCTTAAACTCGTAGAAGACAATTGGAAAGCCAGGAAAAGGTCAAGGGTAATTGAGGAATTCGATACTTTAAGTACGATGGCACCAGAGCTATCAGTATACTTGAAAGGCCCGTTGGCTAAACTTAAAGATGATTCACTTGAGTATTGGAATGAATCAGCCTTATCTAAGGCAAGTTTTGATAAATTAATAAATCTGGTTTGATGATTTGTTGACCCAATGCAAGGATGATTAAAAATTTTCATGCTTCAGGATTCTTCGCCAAAAATATCTCTGTGTCATGGCAACTTCGGTCCCATCGGAAAGAGCTTTCTCCACCACTGGCGATATCGTTTCTGACAAAAGAAATCGATTGAAGAGTGAAAACCTCAAAAAATTACTATTTCTGCAGACTATCGATAGGAGGTTCTGGTGCTTGTGAAAATTATATTATTGCTACAATATATGGTGATATATTGTAATTGCTAGAATATATCTGACGTGCACTGTGAAGAAGAAAATGTAAAATCATAGATATAGAGAGTACTGGATCCGCAACCGGTCGTGAGAGCCGAAGCAATTGGCAACCTGCGCTAAAGTTGTGTGAAGTTGAGGTTTGAGGCGATATGCTTTTAATTTAGCACTCTATCCACGGCGAAACACGTTCACATTTAAAAAGTTTTTAATTTTAAAGATCGCGCGTACGTAATCGGAACTTTAATTCACTGTTTTAATTAAAAATTTATGAAATTTCCATCCACTTTGACACATAATTTTCCCGCGTGGTTCGCGCTCTTTTCGATTTTCTTTTGCTTTGACGTTCGAGTTTCCGTGAGAGTTGTTTGTTGCTTATACTCAAACTGAAATGAAATTTCGTTGGTGTGCGCGGGTGTCAGTGGGGGAGCGATTCTTCTGAAGAGAGAAAAGAAAAACCTGTCTGGAAAAAAAGGGGAAGGAGAAGCAGAGGGAATCATATAGTTTCGAGAGCGTAAGTTATTTATAACTTATTTACGTGGCAAATTTGCTTCTCACATGGACGAGTACACAGATTCTCGTTGCTCGTCCATTTGTTTATATGCCTTTGAGTAAAATGCATTCTCTTGCCCATCTTATAGATGACTTTCGTGGATTTTATTTACTTTAACGAATAATGATGTGAATTAATCGAATAACAATTTGAAGTAATTATAAAAACATTTAACTCCATTGATTTCAAATAAAATGTGCAAACATTGATCTCAAAATGAATTTTATGTAATCAAACCCTTTTGAATGAAATAGAAATTGTGTTTTTCAAAAACCGTGAAACATCGATTTTTAACAAAATCGATGTTTTTTCGCCGATGTTTTTTGCCATTGATTTGTGTAACTTTTAACATCGATGTTTCATAACATCGATGTTTCATCGTCGATGTCCCATCTCTAGTGGGAAGCCGTCGGGCTCCTCCATCCCCCCGGTGAAAAAAAACTCTTCTTCTTTTTTGTCTTTGTTGAAACTTTCTCGCAGGTAAAATCCAGATACTCAATAAAAACTTCGAATAGTTCGACGATGTAATAAGTTTTTTTCTGAAATTACTTTCTAATTGACGTTTTAAAAATTACATTAATTTATAAGAATTCTTGACAGGACCGAATGAATGCAAGCTGTCCGTTTGTTATGGTCGCGCTTCCTACAGATAAAGTCATATAACTGTAAAAGTCGCACTCACACGCAGCCAAACTATATTGCAAATCAAAGTTAATCTACGAGGCAATTATAAAATATAAAAAATATAGATAGATATTTGAAGATTTTTTTAAAAGCTTCCTCAAAGTTACAACTTTAAATAAAATTAAAAGATCACATTTACAAGCCGTGACAAATGATAGAACGGTCAAATCTTTCAAATTCGAATTCTAAAAAACATACCTTGGCCAATAAATTCCTTTCATTGATAATTTCTTTTCTGAACAGGAAAATAACACACTAACAACGATAAGTAATTAGCAACTGACAAAGCGATTGCATCAAATAGAATGAATTCCTAAGCTTTCGCTATTATATTGACTCACAGATAGCTGTAAACAATGTAATAACTGTATTAAACGGCAGTTTAGAGACTATTATAGAATGTGCAGTGAAAGATAATTCATTTGAAAAACTGGAAATTTTGATTATTGTCAACTGATCGATGCACTGTGGGACGCACAAATAGGTAACGATTTTAGTAGGGTTTTGTAAACTTATGTTACAAAACCCCAGAAATTGAAAATGTAAATGATGTTTTTATATTAAATGATGTAATATTCCTTCAAGGAGCGTCTGGGGAAAAAACAGAATTTATTTGTCAGGCGTCGATAATTTAGCCTTTTAAGGCTCCTGTTGGCAGGGTTAGCTTGGTTGCTCAGCTGACCTTTGCCGCCTTTGGGCTGCTAATTTCACTGGAGCCTGAGTTGACGAGCGTATCCCTATATTTTGTTTTGACCAATCAAGAATATATATTCCATTGTCTCGAGGGGGACGTCCTCAAATCTCTTCAGAATCCGATAAGCATTCATCCGGATTCTATAAGCCCGAAAGAGTATTAAAATACATCAGTGCATTGGTATATACTCTACTTTATTATTTACAGACTGACTAATTCATTCTTATCGCTACAAATTCAAAACATTCACAATATAGAAACAAACATTACAATGTAACACATTCCATCATTGTAGGTGAGATTGCTTTACACACATTAAATAACAATTTTAGCTCAACTTAAATCTAAACAATTCTAAACCACACCTAAAGCATGTTGAGGATTTCCCAGTCTCCGGTACATAGAGAGAATGCAAAGTCCACAATAAGTCCAAAATGCTGTTTTAAGAAATAACAAAAATTTTAAATGTTTGAATATTTCCCGCCATGTAGGTAATTTACGACTATCACAACTCACCTGCGTTCAAAACAAAGATCACAATGAAAATGATAGCGCCGGCGACCAAGTTTAAGATGAAAACCACCGTGAGCAAAACAAGCTTGCAAGCGATAACAACAAGGTATGGAATGAGAAAATTTCTACTTTTGTTTATTACTCCGAACACAAGCACAACTGATGAGATCACTAATGCTATACTGAACAACAACGTAATGATCGCTATGGGAGCAGCTGTAAAGCGCAGAGAATTGGTTAAACATTTGGAAGATTGGGCGAGGCATATGCAAACTTTTCGCAAATTTTTTATTATGCGACGCAGTCTACATGTGTAGAAGATAACATTTGACACTGCACAAACAAGGAAGTTACTCACATGTATTTGGCGCCGTCCCTGCAATGTACGCAATGATGAAGTCAAACCCCAGGAGGATTCCTATGTATCCTATGATCTTTTCGTCCACCGAGAAATAGTTTCGATTTAGGCACATGGTCCTGATTTGTGTCACTGGGTTAGCGTGGCGTGCTGTTACTTCGACGTGAAATGCAAAATCGGACTGAATCAAAATATGTACTTTGAAAGCTGCAAATGATATTCTGTATACGGGAAGGCGACCATGCAGAACATTAGTATCAATTTTCCGCTTGTGATTTCACAGCTTTCTATCATTAGCTCTGGTATATCAGACCCAGAGCGAAATATACGAGTATTAACATGGCCGTTTAGAACTCTCCTCTTCGAAATTGCTTAGAAAATATTTTCCCAAATTACATTTTCATTTTTTCATCAGGAAACAACTGCTGAATAGCCATAATATCATAAGTGGTTTAATACATTGTTGTAATATATTATAAACAATTTCATTCACCTTTACCCTAATCGTCAGCGTTAATTTACAATTTACCCGGCGCTGTGACCGGTTTCGACGCTTCTCAGAAAAACATCAATGTTTATTTTTGTTTACTCAAGAAACTTTTTCATTACAAACATAGGAGTATGCATATTCAACACGCTCCAAAGTATTCAACGAACATTTTAGTCGCCGGGAAATTCCGTCGAGTGTTTAATTGGTACTGGAAATCTTAAAGATGAAGAGCAGCATCTATGTAAGTTTATGAAAGCTCGTAAGACGAAAAGTTCACACACGGCCTAAGTCGTTACACAATCAGCATGAGTGTAAATAGCGGAAATAAATACATATGATCGCGTGCAAGTTTGATAGGCTAAATTCGATATTACATGCACATACATATATATGTTCCTAATTAAGCGTGACCATGTTTTTCATTTAAACAAGTTGGGTAAACAGACCTACGCTCATGTCAGAAGGGTTTTGTATTCAATTTACAAAATGCAGTCACCAGATCGAATCACATCAAGAAACATGTCAAAGACGATTTTATTGGAGAAAATATGAAATACGAAGATCATACTATTATTAACAAAGTTGAACGAATTTCGACTTCTGAGGCTTTTGGTATTGGTATACTCATAAATATCTCCCTTGATAATTATTTCACATGTCCAGCCGCGACGGAGGAAACACATTTTTCATGTATTTACACCCTGTGCCCCACTGAAGCAAAAACTGGCAGTTTAAGAACTGTTTTGAAAAGCTCCCATGTAAACTTTTATTTCATACCCATATCAGCTACGTTTGATGAATTTTTTTTTCAGGGGCCACTCTCCTGTACTGTTATCATCGATTAATGGCCAATTTTTCGAATCATAGAATGGTTACAAAACCCTTTTGCTAGGAGCTCTCTCCCGCCTCCTTGACTTGTTTCACTTGTAAGCATTAATTGTAGGTACTGATCTACAGTCATTCATTAAATTGAATCAAGTGTTCAAAGCATGCACCTTAAACGTTGAAGTTGGGAAAAAATAACTCAAAATTATTCAATCTTCGCATTTAAAACAGCCACTTTCTTGTTTTACGATTACTGATACCACCAGCTCAACCGATTCTCAAAGATATACATGACACCTATCATTCCTGAAATTTTCATGCAAATCCTAGCAAAACTGTAGTGTCTGAATCGGTAAAAAGCGCGTGTTGTTCCATAGCCATATGTTGCCATAGTAATAAATGCAGCGCATATGGTTCCATAGTAATACGGGAAAATTCAAACCGCTATAACTTCGCTAAATATGATTCAGAATAGATCAATCTTATAAATAGTCATCTGTGTACTGAATTTCATTGAATTTAAGGGCACCGTTAAGATTTTATTAAAGAAAACATAAAATCGATAAATCATACTATTACTAACAAAGTTGAGTGAACTGCGACTTCTAACGTATTTGTTGTTGTTGTACTCATCAAGACCTACATTCTTGATTTTTTTCAGATTTTTCGGATCACAGGTGTCCAATCGCGAGGGGGGGGGACACAAATTTTTCGTGTATTTCCCCTCCCTGTGCGCCCCTCGAAGCAAACTTTGCCAAACGAAGACCTGTTCTGAAAAGTTCTCATCGAGACCTTTCATTTGATACCCATATCGGCCACCGTCAATGAAATTTTTTTTGGGGGGGTCACTCCCCTATATGGGGAGACCCCCCTTAAATGCCTTATAAAATTTTTTTATATTTGAACTTTGAAGAGATCACCACTTTACACCTACATACAAAATTTGATGTTTCTAGCTTAAGTAGTTTCCGAGAAAAACTGCTGTGACACACGGACGGACGGACGGACGGACGGACAGACAGACGGACAGACAGGACGCGATTTTAGAAGGGTTTTGTAAAATTATTTTACAAAACCCTAAAAAGTATCATATGTATGTAGCATGTAAATATGTATATATCAATAATTGCATCAGTTTATTGTTAATCGGATATTAAATTGATAAGCAGATTAATGAAAGCAAGCAGGATATTAGTATATGATCATATAATTAATTATGTAGTGGGTTGTTGATATGATTATTTGGGGGTGAATTTGTTCGGTGGTCGGTTGTAAAACTGAATAAATTGGTTTTTGTATGAAGAAATGCTCTTTGATTTGACGCTACTTACTGGAAATATTTTATACCCAATTTGTCACAAATAACAAGTTCTTTCAGATAGTTACTTAAAAAGGATACGCAGTGGGTGTGGTTACCATCTCATACCGAAGCGTTGAACAAAATTCATAGCATGTTTATGAATTCAGGAGTTCTGGCCAATTTCGATAATGAATTAGTTATAGTAATACAGACTGAGCATGAGACGCAAAAGCCAAAGGTCCCAGGTTCAAATCTCGTTGGTGAACAATATGCTTTAGTTCAGGGTATTTTTCGGTAGAGATGGGTCCTACTGTATCAGTCTGATACTTTGTCACTGATACATTACTGTACCTGATAGATAAAACTTATACAAGCGAAATGTATCAGGTACAAAAAGTATCAACTATCAGTATCAATCGATTGAAACATTAACATGCACATTTGCTTGCTGTTCTGGGTAGGTTGTTGATGTAGCTCTCGCTGCGCTAGCGCTTTGGGTGCATCTTGTGTCTTCGTTCATGTATCATTTTGTGTACATTATGAAGCCATGGAACTGATACCGTTCATTTGATGTGATTTGTGTTGGGGAATGGGATTATCAATTTTAATAATGCTTATTTATTCTTGACGGAGTTGCAGGATAATTATTTAATCGTTGATTTAATCGCATTCTGGTAAAAGTGTTAACTTCTATTTCTTGAGGCGAGTATAAACATAAACGCAATTAAAAAAGCCTAGCTAAAAGTTTGATATTTTTATTAGAAACAAACTCCTTCAAAGATTCTATTTATATGAAAATTTATCTTCTGAGTCTAACTCCAATAGATATTTTGTATTTAGGTACGAAATTAAGCCTTTCCTTCTGGTATTTTTGTCGCAGCTATGAAATAAGGTTTTTATGTTTTTTTTTTTAAATTTGATTCGGTACACACAACGGTGGCATTCAAAGGTTTTGTAGAAGTTTGCTCTAATATTTCTTATTGTATTTTAAGAAGTTTTTATTTGAAAACCAATATGATTCAATGAAAGTAATAACGTTGCATTTAAAGAAAGTTAATATATATGAATTGATTCGATAGCTAGGGTTTTGGTGAGCAAAAGGTAACGAAGGATGAAAAAATATATCTAGAGAGCTCTTGAAAGTTTGTATGTAACATCACAAGATAGACATGACTTTAATCTTAATTTTGGGCAAATTAAACATTAAAGTCGTCGTCGCTGTAGCACTACAGTCCCTCTCAGGCCTTGGGGACTTAAAGTGGTCAGAAATTTTTCATGATGGACTGTCACATGCGCATAATCTTTTCTATTTAAAAAAAAACCTGAAACTAGAAAATTCCAATCATTTATCGATTTCAACGATCATCGCCATCTTAAGCAAAAGTGTGTTATTATAGTAAATAATAAATTATAGTAAATAAAGAACAACATACATAGCTCAGAAAAAAAAAATTAATAAAAGTGTGAATTTCTTGCAAACATAATAACATTCAAATAAAACAAATTCTTATTTTAAAGAAAAACTAGTGTGACAAAAGTAACTTAATAATCATAAATATTATGGAAACACAGTTGGGCGTCATTGTATTTTAAAAAAACTAACATTTTTACTTTGCCTGCCGATAATCTGGAACGACGCTCATTTAAAATATTTCCTGTTTTAGAGGAAACGCGCTCACAAGGAACAGAAGTGCTAATAGTACAAAATTTTTCCCAAACAATTTTACTTAAATTTGGAAAGTTATAGCTTCGCTCCCTCCACCATTTTCATGGGTCTTCGCGTTCTAATAAGAGTGGTTCTTCAAGATAACATTGAACTTCAATTATGGCTCTTGAATGAAATGTTCCAGTAGAGTTGTAGTTTAAGGCTCTCCTTTTGGAATTTGTTAGAAACGATGCGGTTGGGCTTCCATTTCCAGCTGGCGGTGATATGTTCACTATTGATTGTAGACTTTCATTATGACTCAAATAGTTTTTTTCGACTTGATCGCTGTCCTGTTCAATACGTTTGCAAACTAAATCAATTAAAACATCTTTTGTCCTCTCCATAGCTTCAATATTAGTGAAGGCTGCATTTTTGTATCTAGGATCCAAAAACGTAGAAATAGTGAGAAACGATTTCTTTTCCAGGTCTGCAAAACGGTTTAATAGGCCATCCTTCAGATTGTGCACCAATTGACGACAGATAACATTATTGTATAGGTCATTAACTTCCAAATCTTCATAAGCGGTAAGAAGCCCATCAACATAAACTATGATCGAAGATGCAGACGTGTATTTTTCCCCACTGATTATATCGGTGAGTTCCTTCATAGGCCTTAAAATGTCCCTGATTTTTGGCAAAATGGACCACTCTTCCGCATTCAATGTCACCAATTCTTTGTTAAGGAGTGCAACAGTTGTCCTTACAGATGTTTCCAGCTCTAAAAATCGATTGAGCATATCATAAGATGAATTCCATCTTGTGGCAACATCCTGTATTAATTTTTTAGGCTCAAGCTCATTTTGTTTTTGGACTTCAAATAGCTTTCTTGTCGACTGACTACTATGTTTAAAATGTGACACAATTGCTTTGATTTTTTTCAAGAGTGTCGCCATTGCAAGGTCTTTTTCAACTGCAGTTTTGACAACTAAATTGATGGTATGAGCAAAGCATCCAAAATGTTCCCACTTTAAATGGTGTTTGACTGCTCTTGTAATATTTGCCGCGTCTGAAATGCGAAGCAAACTTTTTTCTTGCAATCCCCATTCCAACACTATCCTTTTAAGCTCGGTTGCCAGATTTTCACTGGTATGAGCAATTGGAAAAGAAGTGCATTCTAGGACATTCGACTTCAGCTCAAAGTTCGAGCTTATGTAATGTGATGTAACAGCCAGAAAACTTTCAACATTGATTGAAGTCCAACAGTCCGTCGTCAGTATTACGGATGATATCTCAGACTTATTGTTAATGTATAATTGCTTTAAATTATTTAAAGCTTCTTCATAAGCCGCAGGTATAAGTGTTTTGGAAATAGTTTTCCTAGTTGGCAATGAGTACGATGGATTCAACACATGAAATGCCTCCCGTAGACCTTCATGCTCTAAAATGCTAAACGGTTGTAAATCCTTGTAAAATATTTTCAGCACAGAGCTGTCGATTTTTTTCTTCTGCGTTGCGGATATCTTAGGCCTTAAAAATGAAGAAACCGTTGGTTGGTTATGTCTCCTTATAGTTGCTGTAGTTGACTCGTCACGCTTACATACATTTAAAATATAATTATTTTCATTTGGAACCGTTCTAACTTTTGCCCCTGGCTGTGCAACTGTCTTCAGAAGTTGAACTGTGGGGTGCTTTCTTTCCAAATGTTTTTTCAAGTTTGTAGAAGAATGCTTATAACTAAGCTTACACTAACATAGGTTACACATCGCAAATCGACACTAAAAAAATTCCAAACTTCGGACGTTTTCGTTTTCTCCATTTCAAATTTTTAATCACTTACACAATTTGTACCTAGTCTTTTTTTTCACTTACACAATTTGTAGTCTTTCTGAATCAATCAAACAGATGTTATCATAACACTAATTGCGTGCGGAGATGACACTTTTCTGAAAAGAACCAAATCCATCATCCACATAATCGCTAACATAAACATAAACCCAACTACTATGCTGTTGATGTTGAGTTGATTCACACTACAGTAAAGACCAAAATGATGCATCAGATGCGAAAAGTATCAGGTACAAAAAGTATCAGATAAAAGTATCAGGTACAATCATGTATCAGTATCAGATTGTATCTGATACAGAAATTTGATGTAACAACCCATCTCTACTGTTGGCGTATGATCCGATTTGATTTTCTAAGATTTTTGAAAATATTTCGTACGCCTCTATAATTTTCGCACTGTAGCTTGCCACCTCTTTTGTGGATAGGGAATATAATTGATTGGTTCGACTCTTTTGTTATACGTTCTTGTTGCCAAATGTGCTGGATGACTTTGTGAATAACTTTATGAACACTACTGCCACCATATTTGATGAGCTCCACTGGAATCTCATCAATGCCCGGCGCTTTATTATTCTTCTGGGCTTTTATGATGGAACAAACTTCATCCAGAGTAGCTGGGGCTAATGGAAGCTCTTCGCAGACATCTATAGGCTCCAATATTCTGGAACTATGCGGAGGATTAAGGAGGTTCTTAAAATATGATGCCCATCTTTCCTGAATCTTGGTTGCATCAGCGATGATAATGCCGATTTCATCACGACAGAGCGTGGTTTTGGGCTGGTAACCACGTTTCAGGCTTTTCACTACTTTGTATGCTTGTCTTGTGTTGTTGCTTGCTAGAGTTACGTCGATGCTTCTCAATTGGTCATTAAGTATTTTCTTTTCTTTATTCGAGTAATCTTCTTCGCTACTCTCCTTTTCGAAGTATTCTCTCTTCGTCCTGGTTTTCCTACCTACGTATTCTTTGTATGCCTGATTCTTTTTATCTAACGTATTCTGGCACTCATCATCGAACCAATCATTCCTCTTGCACCGGGTTTGATGTCCAATCGTCTGTTCTGTCACGGACCTAATAGCCGCTTTCACTTCCATCCAGAGCTCGTTACTCGTCTTTAACGATGCGTCTGATAAGATGGGAGCCAGTTGGTTGTCGAGGGTCTTCGTGAAATTTTTGGCCACAGGCGCCCTTTATGCCTTTCGATGTCAGATTTTTGTAGCGGGCTGGTCTCCGCTGAATATGCCTTTGACATACGACATCGATAGTTTAATTTGATCAAGTAATGATCTGAGTTAGAATTGGCTCCTCGGTATGTACGGACGTCAAGTATGCTCGAGGCCCAACGTTGTTGGATCAGAACATGATCGATCTGGTTTTGTGTGTTGCCATCCGGTGATACCCAGGTCATTTCATGAATGCGTCTATGTGGGAAGCAAGTTGAACGTATGACTAGATTTCTGCTACATGCAAAATCAATTAGGTGCTGGCCGTTGTCATTTGTTTCATCGTGCAGGCTATATCCTCCAGTCGTTCCCCGATGAGATAGCTCCTTGCAAACTTTAGCGTTGAAATCATCCAGAATAATTTTTGTGTCGTTTGTGGGCAATGAGTCGACCAGTGTTTTCAGGTGATTGTAAAACAATTCCTTCGTATCTTCGTCTTTTGAAGAATTTCGCTTTTATACGGATCGCACACAACCGTTCATTGACTGCCTTAAAATCATTAACGTGCGATTTGAATTCCGTATCCACAATGAAGGCCATTCCGAATTCTCGTTTTCCAGTAGGCTTCCCACTTTTAAATATTGTGTGCGATCATGTCTTGAATGTCGTTCCAATTCGTTTCCTGGTATTTTTAATTGATATTGACTGGCCTGTTGTTAGAAGGTCCTTAACAGCGCCAGGGTAATTGAGTGATCTGACATTCTAGGATCCAATGCCATAGTCCTTTTTTCGTTTGCGAGGTCGTTGCCGCGAGTCCAATCCATTCCGAGGCCTATCTGCAGGTTTCGAAACAATCAAAGGTTTTCAAGGGACGGGGAGTTAGCCCGTCGCCCAACTTCCATTCCGGTGGCATGGTTATTACGAATATGAAAGTGATTTTCGTTGATAGTTAGGACAGTTGAAATATTAAGTTGATAGCAAAAATTAGATTTAAATGCGATTTGTGAAATAGTGAAATGCTTGATTGTGCATTCTTTGCAAATAAACTCTTTTAACTTAATTTAAAAGACAGTGCATTTTCACTTTCCCGGAACATTAAAATTATTGGCCGCGAACGATAGCACACGACAGTGCATTGATTTGATGAATCCAAAGTAATCTTTATCAAAAAAAATATAAATAAAAATTCACTGAAAACACAAAATCATCACTTTTATACTTGAACTTACGAAATATTTAACCCTTTCAATCTCTGAATCATCACACTATTAAATATTTCCATCAATAAGAACAACATTGCACATGCCACGGCACTGTTCGATCACTTAAGGCAAAAGCGAAACCGGTTTTGCCACCAAAGTATGCGTACATCAACTTAATTATTAATTTCTTCAATTTGATGTACATGTGCATTGATAAAAAGAACACTTTCTTCATGCAAGGTTTGTAAATTTAAATCTTTGCAGCACCGAATGGTGTTCATCGATTTGATGAGCATGTTCATCAAAATAATGAAAATTGACATCACTTTTGACGATCATTACACTTTGAATACGAATTTGTGCATTTTCATGGCATGACTTTATCTGTCAATATTTTGATGAACGGTTATCCATAATATTGATGAACTGTATACCGTCATCTTAAATATATTGATGAAAACGTTCATTGAATTTATGAAAAATTCATTATAACAAAGAATTTTTAGTTGATGATCGCCATTCAAGAATATTATGAACAGCACTTTGTGCAGTGAAATTTTCGATAAGATGAATAACAAAAATATATTTAAAACTACATTCAGTCAATGATACTCGTATTAGTAATATTGTAACAAAGTCCCGGCCGGTTAATATGGAGTAATAATGGTTTTTCTCTTAAAGCATGTATTTGATGCGCATCTCGTTAAGGTTTTTCTTGAGTTTATTCATTAATGGTGTCTGCATATCGTTGGCTGATTACAAAATCCTTCTGTCTTGAGCGTAGTTTTGTCGAGCAAACTAGTTAAATCCTAGAAGACGAGAGGAAGCTGAGTTATTCGTAACTTTGAGGAAATCTGAAATGTTTTTGTATGTCCAGGACGTTGACTCGCTGTTAGATAAGAATTTGATTCCGGCAAACTGATTTCTGTTCATTTCTCGAATCAAAGAGACTGCACTGCAAAATTTAAATTGTGTATAGCGCACACATATTCCTTGCTGTTTTTTGCATTGAATCTTATTTTTTTTCTAGTGGCAACCCAACAATGACCTCTGAAATTTAAAGTCAATAACACATAGAACAACAATCATCTCTATCTTTTCGGCCCCACACACGCAAATTGACAATCCTCAATTAAAAAGTACGGAAACAGACAAATAATAAAACAATTTTTTTGTGCACAATAGTCCGCCTAGTCGCATAAATACTTGAATGAAAATTTTAGCCTACATACACCCAACAAACTTCGAGGGCAAACCAACGATTAAACATACAAATGAACATTCTATACAAACATGATTGGTGAAAAACTGATTTTAATATTGCCGCCATTCATGTCCCAACATTTCAAATTTCAACTTTTTCATACACTCAACACAACGCAGAACTTATGAATGAATCGAATTTTTGATGACTACAAATTCTAAGTAGAACAAACATGACAGCTATGATGTATTACATAGTAATGGCTGAGGATGTTTCTTACGCAGACAAGATTGATGTAAGTAAGAAAGCACCAGGCATTCCCGAAAGAGCGAAGAACGATTGGGTACCGCCCCGGGACCATTTCATTCTTTGATTTTATATTGTTCGAATGGGGTCACTCCATACACGCGGCGGAATTATTCAGAAATTGCTTAATAATTCTCCAGTACAGATTTGCGAGTGGTATTTGAATAGGAATTAGAATCCATTTTCGGATAATTAATGAAGTTTATCTAATTTATGTGGATGCTATAAAAGGCTTTTGCGCGCTTCAATAGGCTTGATTGCACAAATGATCCCGTTGTTAATCCTACCGTTGATAATTCAAACGATAATCGGCGCAATAAATAAGCAGCGGAAAGTTCCAGTTTAATATCAACGCCCTCATCGTTTAAGCGTTCATTCTATTGAACTCAGCCAGCAAAGAATGGAACTACTAATGAATTTCACAAATATCAACGCCCCCCTTTTCTTCGAATTCAAAAGCTCCGTGCTTGCTGCCTCGAAGGTATTTCCATTGAATATTGAAAACGTCCTTATAAATTTGTTCCCCAAAACAAACAAATTTATTTGCTAGTTTATTAAATCCGAACCAAATCGACCCTATTCCCGGAACGTGACCAACATCAATTTTCTTCACTCCTCGACCCCCATCACCACCTTCCAACGTTCTACTTCCTCCGTTCTGCATCCAGTTCAAGTGGTAGGCGCTTCAACTAGGACTAGGCGGAAGTGAGTTGGATACCATTTAATAATGTCCATCGTCGACAAAATTTGCTGGTGGTGTACCTTATGCTGATGACAGAAGATTAACATAATGTCGTGTTCGTTGTTTGGCATACACCAAACCGACCCTCATCAATTTCTTGCCAAAATACAAGCCCATAAACTATGCTAATAGCTTTGCATTCAAACTTTCTCAAACACCATATTTTCAACGTTTTCAGTAGCTTTGTAAAATGAAGTTGGTCCTTGTGCCGGCGATGTTGCAGGAGAGAATCGGGTCAGAGATGCTAGGATTTCATGGATAATTTTCTCTGAATATATTTTAAGTATTGTGTATATTTATGATGTTTTTAGGTCGATTCTTGGTAAATTGATTAGAGATGAGCGATATTTGTTTGATTAACCTGTAAAGAGTTCATAGTTTGGGTAAGTAAGCCAAAGTGGCATAATCTAAGGAGTATTAATATTCTGATGACACTATCAGTGGATGTTATCCTCTCAGTGACTCCTTAAAAAGCTGAATTTTGGCTCAAGTTCATGCATAGTCTGCCCATTTCTTATGTGGTTTTAATGACATGAAGGTAGAAGGGAAAGAAGTAATTATAATCGTATGTTGCAAGCCACCGTGTTCACAACAGACATCGAATTTTTACGGAAAAATTGATTTGAAGAGAGATTCAATATCCATGTTTGTTACTTTATGTCGAAAAAGTGAAGATGAGAGTAAGAACAGGGAGCAAAGAGATAGAATATCTTATCAGGCAGTTATAAACATCATCGAGCTAAAATTTTTTGAGTTCATATAGAAGGTAACTTAAATTTTAGACATCGACAGAAGAGTGAAAGCAAATAAGATAGGGGAAGACTAAATGGAGTTGGTACATCATCAATAGGCATTCCCAGCTGTAAACCGTACTGAAGCTCATATGGAAGATCTTGGGGTTTTAGTGGTGCCGGGGGTCCACGTTTAGTAAGATTAGATCCTGAGTATAATATTTTGTGTTGTTAAAGACAAACTTCGCAAGCGCACTTGAAGCCAATCACTCGCCTCTCTTAATGCAATAGCTGTCTATATGTCAATGGAGACATACCAAGACAACCTAAAGTTCTGGGAGCTAATCATCGAACAAGAAAGCGAATGAATTCACAAATAAAAGAAGGGTAAAAAAGCAAAGTTAAATAACAAAAATTTAGTGTTATCAGGAATGCTTTCGGCTTGATGCCCAAGCGGACCTTATGGCTGTATACAGCGATTATCAGATTTCATGTCAGAATTCCAGCCAGGACAAAGTGGTTACATTCGGAGTCACTATTCAGTGACGTAGACATGATCTTCTAGATCTTCTAGAGGACCAAAGGGGGAACTCAAGGATGCTGTACTCTGTGCCTCTGGCGCAAGTGTTTGCTATACTGATCGTGCTGTCATGGATCAAGGACAATAGGTGGAGAAGGAGGCAAATTAACATTTGCAGCGATAGCAAAGTAGAACTGCATACTCTCTCGGGACAGAAGGAAATATCAAAAATTATCGATGAATCTCCAAACAAACTAAACTATTTATGGAGACGCAATTGCTTTGGCTTTTCTGGGTATCAGGGCAGAGAGGGTACAAGGGCAATGAGGAATCTTACGTTTCAGCGAGAGAAAGCCCCAACACCTCATTCTATAGCCCAAATAGGAGTCCCCAACTCCCATATAATTTAAATGATAAGCTGCTAGCTGAAGACTTAGTCGGTGGACTTTGGGAGTGGTGGAGAGGAAGAAAGAGGGATTGCTGGAAAAAGTATCCCCCTATCCCCAAGTAACTCACTGCTGTGCATTCATTCTATCCTTTAGGACTACCGGAACATAATGTGTTATATTGTTCCGTTTGTCAACCAATCCCAGCATATCCCTGATTGGACTAGCTAAGGAGAGCTCTCTTGTTTCCTTTAGAGGTCTCGGCGCAGCTTGTTCCATCTTCTATATGCAAAAAATGTGCGTGTTTTCAGCCGGAGAACCACTGTGTAAGTAAAACTTACATCACCCATGGCCGATCAAGACTTGGGTCAGGCAGAATACAGTCTCACAATGAATTCGATTTAGTCGCGGTCTCAGATGAGAGATGAGGAGCGCAGTCCATCTTTCCTTCGTGCTTTTCACCCAACGTCTCAATACAGGTAGATAGTACGATGCTCTCTAGCAAGGCCTGCGATGACTAGCGCCATCAAATCAAGGACCATTGGATATGAAGATGCAATCCTCAGTGTTCCTCTTCTATGTACCTGTACCAAGGGTTTTCCGCACAGTTCCTTGCTGAGAGCATCGTCCCATATTTCTGCCCCATACAGTAGCACCGACTTTACGAACATTCTCAAAAGTCACCTCCTTAATGGGTTGGGTCCAAAACTGACATTAGATAGGAAGCCATATGGCAGGAGCGCTTACTACCACACACATGACCATTATTAGGCCGACTTTGCTGGCTAACTTACATGGCAGTATATGAAGAATTATGGAGGTGCCAACGAAAATTCGAAGTTTGTTACGAAATATAAATTAAGCCCCGAAACCATTCTTAGAAGGGAAGGATTCCTTGCACTCCAAGATTTTATCCGGAAGATTACCAAGGAACCACTGCACGCGCGGAAGTACTGGTGAGAAGGATTAAAGTCAGGTTAGGATAAAAAAAATGTAAATCATTAGCATTAAGTAATGTTAGGGATTAAGCGGAAAAAGAAGGATACATATGCAAATGCAACCTACATGAGTGTCAAACAAAACTAAGTCAGGAGTTATCTTTCCTGTTATGGTCCTTGGAAGAAATGATATTTTAATTGAACTCTATCGGACTGAATGGTCGTAACCACATCAAAATCAGCATGTAAGTTATATTGCAGTCGACAAAATCATGGAAAAAGTGTTCGTGCTTGACGTCCGGGTTCCAAATCAAGAAATGTTGCAACGAAACTTGCCTCGGTAGTTATTCAGATGATGGAGATACATGTTCCGTTTGCCGAAATTTAGTTGCTTTTGGTAAAGATGGTGAGGAGATTTGTGTACAAGAGTGCCCAGCCAATACGTACAAGCATATGGATCGACGATTTTTAACCAAAACGGAATGCACACAAATTGTTAGGCCACTTCGTAGCAATTTAGATCCTTTTCCCTACGTACCATTCGGAGGACAATGGTTGTTGAATCGCAAGTCGGGATATGAAAAAGTAGGCAATACATGTGTACCGTGTCACAACAAATGTGCAAACCAATGCGATGGAAAGCAAATTCTTA
This sequence comes from Odontomyia ornata, assembly GCA_963969285.1. Classification (NCBI taxonomy): domain Eukaryota; kingdom Metazoa; phylum Arthropoda; class Insecta; order Diptera; family Stratiomyidae; genus Odontomyia; species Odontomyia ornata. Next base: position 362,774,534 of record OZ017739.1, on the reverse strand, counting down.
GTGTACTTGATGTCGAAAGTTTGCGGGGATTTACTGTCATCAAAGAGAATCTAATGATCAATATTCGTCAGGGTGGACCTCATTTAATTGGGGACTTGGAGAATGCATTGTCGTCGATTGAAGAGATTGGTGGCTACTTGAACATTACAAGAACTTATTCAATTGTTTCTCTATCATTCTTCAGACGATTGCGTGTTATTCGGGGTGAATATTTGGCAGATTCGATATGGGCTCTCTACGTTCTCGACAATCAAAATTTACAAAACTTATGGGGTGAAAATCAAAACGTTACAATCGAGCGTGGGTGAATATTTTTCCATTTCAATCCGAAACTATGCTACAATAAAATTTAGGCGCTTAAACCGTTCATCAAACAAAATAATACATTTGATGTGGCTGAAGTAGCACGAGATTCGAACGGCGATCGGGTTGCATGCGACATCCAAGAATTAGAAATTTTAGAAGTCCAACTATTTGAAACGGCTGAACTAATCAGTCGAGTTTGAAGATGAACGAGTTTTTCTTGGCTATCAATACTTCTATGTGGAGGCACCATATCAAAATGTATCAATTTACGAAAATCGTCATGGTTGCGGATATGATTCATGGGATGTCGATGATGACAATAACAAGGACCACCGACATCTGTTTACGCACTTAAAACCTTACACCCAATATGCAGTGTACGTGAGAACTCCAACCATTGCAAGCGAAAAGAAAGGTGGACAAAGTAGAATTCATTATTTCCGGACATTACCTAGTACACCAGATCCCGTTCGCAATCTTGAGTACACCGTTCTGAATTACTCCAGCATAGAAATACGATGGATTGAGCCGCGAGAACCGAGAAACGAAGTAATGGAAGCCGATGATGTTATCTGGAAAATGTTAAGCAAGATGAGCATATTCTAGGACCAAACGTCCATGATAAAACTTGCGATGCGATCTACTTATGTGATTCCCGACTGATCGCCCAACACATCCCTGCGCGGATACAATTGCGGCGGACACAATCACTCGAATTACACTCGCGACGAACGTAAACATGCGCGCACGGAATAACCAGTAATATCACGACCGACAGTCCAATCAAAACAATCGCTAAAGTTGTTACTAATAAACTGTGCAGTGCGCGAAAGAAAGATTGCCACCAAGTTAAAAACTGGGTTTGCGCCTGAGATAAACGCTGCAAGGTTGAGCAGCCGTGATGAATGTTGTGGCCTTGAACTTGGGTTCTTCAACTCAAGTAAAAGAGCCGTTGGACCAAGTTAATAAAAGAGCCAGCGGCCATGGAAACGGTCTCTTTTCGCACGGATTTCTAGCCAAACTAGAGCGATCATCAAACCGACAGGCAGCGTAGAACGTATTCCCAAGAGGAGGACGCTCATTTTGCATACATCCGGGATTCATCAACGCGTTAGGAGAAGAGGAGTATATAAACTCCGCAAGACAACTGAAGTGTGGAATTAAAACGGAAGATTGTGTGCAAAGCGAGGACTTCGTTCGTCGGCGGGGCCCCCAACGTAGAGTAAGTGATAAGATTCCATAAATTCCTTTGCTATTGTGAATTGTGCATTGAATTAGTTGTGGAAGAATAATAATATTACGTGAATTACTTGAGGTAGAGTTGATTTGTTCCATATAAAATTTTGTGTCGTGACTGTGTTACAGCAGTGTTTTTGCGCGTGGAGCGCGCAGTGTTGATCAAAAGCTTATCTTGGTCCGGAGTGTGCAAGGATCCTTCTGTCTAGGACCTCAAGCTGCGGTAGGTCCCCTCAGGATTCTTTTTTTGTGATTTTTCTTAGGCAGTGATATTCCTTGTGGGATTTAGTGGTAGTAGGAGGACCATTCCGGGGAGCTGCAAGCTCGCCAATTGGCTCCTAGTGGCAATTTTAGGGTTGGCAAGTGGTGCTACCTACCCCGTCTCCACGGACTAGTCGGGACCCCAAGGCCCCCAACCGGAATCGTTTATGGGGCGTAGTACCAGCCTCATTTTTAACGTAACAAGTTTTGTACGGTGTTGAGGCGGATTCCTACAGTGAAATCCTGATGGCCCGCGGAGAACACAATAGCGCTCCTTGTGAAGTGAAAATTATTTCAGTTCTTATACCCGTTTAGTTTTTATCGCCTTCCAAAGTGAATTTATAGGAGTTTGTTTACATCTTAGCGCTGAGCTACCAGTCGAAGGTGCAAAACGCGTGGTTCATTTGCTTGTCTTGAAAGGTTTAGGAGTACAGTGGGCTATACAAGGTGAATTTATAGCATGCACGGAATGGGTTCCGCACGTTTTTTATTCAGAAAATAGTATATATGACGAAATATAAGCATTTGCTAACGCCGCAGCTGGGTGACAGCTACCGGAAGCTTGTTCATAGTAGGCCGACTAAAACATATGCAAATTGCTACAATATGGCTTCCTATCTAACGTCAGTTTTGGTTGGGTCCCCCTACGTTGGCTGTAAGTCGACTCAAAGCCGATACGCTTGAAGCAGCCTTATTACCCGTTGCCCTGATTTGCTCAGAGAAACTTATCTTCGAGCACATTAACAACCACATGTACTTTACTGATGGTTTCGATTCAACTAGCACTTCCCTAATACTGTACGTCGTAGCTATAGGGACTCTCTTATTTGGCATCGTGCCGATCAGGCACGATTTATTCGGCAGCTTTAGTCCCAGTAGCTTGAACAATATGTTCCACAGGTTTGGACCAAGGACCGATCCTTGAGCGGCATCTGGTGTAGCTTCCATCCTTTGCAGGCCCTGCATCATATCATAAAGCAGGCTTCTTTCGTTTAGGTAGCTATTAAAAGCCACATAAGATATTGCAGAACTTGAAAAGGGGTTTTCAACGTATCCAGAACATCTATCCATCTAGCAAAGTTGAAGACATTCCAAGGATCAAGTATCACTAACAGCCATTGCTTGGTACGGCTATTCGCTACCGCCTTTTGAGCCCGGTTGGCCCCTCTGCAATTACATCAATAGTTCTACTGCCGCGGAGATAGTTCTTCAGCAGCACAAATTATGTCAGTGAGGGGCCCTTGATGAGTTTCTCTAGCACTTTCCCGGCCATGTTTAGCATGCATAACGGAAGGTACGCAGACAGCAACACGGGACTCTGGTTTTCCATGTTGATCACTACAAGTCTCGCAATGTTCAAATGTTTCGCGAAAACTCATTCCCGTAGGTAAGTGTTGAACGTATTGTGCAGCAAGTCAGGATAATGGTGAAAAACGAGCTGCAATACCCCAGCCGGAATGCCATCTGGACCTGGAGCCTTCCTTGGTTTCAATGATAGGACTGCTTTTTCCAGTTCCAGCCACATGAAGAGTGGTACTTGACTACTATTTCTCCGTAGACAGCGTCAACATATACGGAATGGGATGGTCTAAGTGCCTGCACTATCCTATCCATATTTTCTGCTTCATATATGCAGGGTTTGCGTAGTGCACCAAGCTTGCTCATAACTAGCTTGTAGCAAGGCCCTGCCAATTCCTGTTAACATTGTCCACAAGATCTTACTAGCAACGAGCTTAACTGCATTTAATCATTTTGCGAAGGCACTTCCTGGCCACTTGATATGCTGCTAACTGGTTGCGTGGCTCATCGCAGTTCCATGCCCGTTGAGCTTAATGTCGAACCTTGTGACACTTCCTTTGCTTTTCAGCGATTTCAGTTGACCACTAGTACACTGGAGACTTGACGTGCAGGGATCTCTGGAAGAACATAGAAGGACTGTAAGCAGACATGATGATGATCATAGTTGAGTTCACGATATTTTGAGCTACTTGCTCTTCAATTCCCTGTGAGTCTTGCACCTAGACAAATCTCTTGAAGTCCATCCTGCCAATGTTTCACGCAATTGTGGCAGGTTCAGAGCATGGACGTTGGGAGATAGCATCACAGATCTCAAGCAGTATGCGCTGATGATCATTGGGTAAGAAGTCCTCTAATATGTTCCAATTAAGTACCCTGCGTACTACCGACTCCGTGGTGAGTTTCCTTTAAAGCCCACATGGCAGAAAGTCGGCGTATTGCTGGTGTTCAGCATGAAAAGTCTCATCCTGGCCACCATCTCTAGGACACGTTTTCCCCACGGAAAGTGCCCCATTCGATCACCTAAGCGTTCGAGACAACGTCATTCAAAGCATTCAGGTTTGGCTTAGAAGGGTATTGGTTGTTTCGGCGTTAGGTATACACTAACGTATGAAGTCTTTGAGCACCGAACCCATACATAACCATCCCTCCATCCTAAGCTTGCCATTAGAAAATGAGCACTGTTTCGAGCCCAGATGGTGGCAGTACCAGATTCGCCAGGATATCATATTGGGGAGCTTCGTTTGGGATGTTGCTCACTAAGCAGTAGCAAGTCAGCTTGACTGTCTGTCGTAAACTGCTCGCGTAGAAGATATGGTACTTTGAACCATTTTGCTACGCACAATATCACTAAGGTAAAACTACGGTATGCTTGGCTTCAATCTACGAGGACGGTCCAATAAGTACTTAGCCTCACCACTCGATGCCACCACTATCGCAAGAGAGATTCACTATCATGTAGCACATTCTCGTAGGTAGCCAGTGTCAAAATTTCAGCCGAATCTGACTCGTTGCTTTGTTTTGACCGCGCTTGGAAGCGGGCAAGTATTTAAGAAAAATGGAGATAGAGCAATATCGGTCGATGATTCGATTCTTGTTTTTCGAAGGGGAATCACGCAGCAAAATCAAAGAGTGCTTCGATGCTATGTACGTAGACACTGCTTCTGTGATGGTGATTGTGAAAAATTGGTTTAACGAGTTTCAACGTGGTTGCACATTGACGCCCAAGTGCGTCAAAAACGGCTACCACGGAGGATAATTTGTCGAAAATCAACGAGCTCGTATAGGTAGACACCGATTAAAGGTGGAAAGGAAGCATCTCAAAAGACTGCTGGGTCATATCCTGCATGAAAGTTTGGGCATGAGAAAACTATCGTGAGACCACTTCAGAGCACTGTTTGACGCTGTTTAAGCACAATCGGAAGGAGTTCCTGACGAAATATGGCTCCTCTCGTACCCACCAGAGACCAAGGAGCAGTCAAAACAGTGGACTTCGCCCGGCAAACATGCTTCAAAGAAGGTGAAGTCTATTCTATCGACCGAAAAGGTGCTAGCCACCATTTTTTGGGCCTTACAACATCGATTATCTGGAGAAGGGCAAAACTATGCCGCATTATTGGGCCGATTCGACGCCGAAGTGCAGAAAAAAGGCTCCATTTGGCGAAGAAAAAAGTACTCTTCCACATCACAATGCACCGGCTTAAACCTCCGCCATCGCCACGGGCAAATTGGGCTACGAACTGTTTCTCCATCCACTGTATTCTCCAAATTCGGCCTCGAAATTTCCAAACATGAAAAAATCACTCGCCGGGCAGAAATTCGAGGTGAATGAGAAGGTCATCGCCGCCACGGGGGCCTACTTCACAGGCCTCGAGAAAACTTATTTTTCAAACGGGTCAAAGAAGTTGAACCATCACTAGGTTAAGTGTATCGAGTTAAGAGGAAATTATTAACATGGTGGCAGCGGTGTTCAGAAAGCCATCTATAGTAGACATGGCTAACGCAGGACCGCCCTGCGCAATTGCGTTGATACCTTTATCCATAATACCACTGCGTTGATACCGGTCATGGTATCAGTGGTACGATAGCACATTGTGGTATCGAAATCAAGCGCAAGACCAAGAGATTCAATATTTAACATAAAAACAATTTTTTTGCTCCATGTTAGCAGCATTGGCGTTAAATCCGCGGACTGTATCTTTGTGGTGTTAGCAGTACCAATTGCTAAAGATGTCGATTAAGCTCTGCGTGGCGGCATCGGTAGAAAACGAATTAGCCCAGTCATATTAGGGCTTTCACCTCGGAATGAAAGATAATAAGCTGCAAATTGGTATGAACCTTTGTTTTGTCATTCTAAATGTTGTCTCAAAAGTCACAATCGTTATCGTGTTCGCGTCTCAAGATATTCAAGGTCAAAGGTCACAAAAATCGGTTTTTCGCGAATATCTGGCTTCCTATCGGTTAAATGAGATTTGCATTTATTATAAAAGTTGTAGGCTATAAAATTCCCTACAACTTTTGTTTAAACTTTTTTTTCATACGACCAACCGTTTTGAAGGTAGAGCGCGAAGAGTGCACATCGTACAGTCATATACGGCCTAATGCAAGGTCAAGCGTGAGTTATGGTTATCAGTACGTTATAAAGTCAATTATTTACTTGGAAATTATAATTATTAAACAATGCCTATTATTTATGTACTAACTATTAATTATTTATATTTAATTAAAGTAAGTAACTTGATTATTTATATATAATTATTCATATTTAACTATTTAAGTATAAAATATTATTAATTCTGGATTATATATTTTAGTTTTATTTTAAGTTAACACGACATTATATATCTTTTCTTTAAAACGCGTAAATTTCTCAATACTTATATACCTGGAAATACTTGTCCCTACCCTATGCCCTTTTCTATTCATTGCCGGGACAGATGTTCTATAGTATTCAAGGCCACTCTCTCCACTTTGTATGAGTCAAGATTATTCGTTAGTTTGAAATTGTACCGTTGCAATTCATCAAATTTACAAAACTAAATAAACCTGTACAACTGTCAACACTTCCACCAACAAGTGTAGCAGCTCATCAACACATAAAACGTGTCTACTACCAGATTCAAACGTGGTTAGGGAAGGACTTAGAACCTAAAGAATGGGGCTGGATGCTTGAAAATGAAATCCTGGAGCCCATACGAACGTTATTACCTCCAGCACCAGCCGAACTACTAAACGTAATATTTTGCAATTGCAAAAATGGTTGTGGTTCCCGCTGTGGATGCAGAAAATCAGGGCTACAATGTTCTTTAGCTTGCGGCCAGTGCAACGGACAAGCTTGCCTCAACGCTTCACTGTATCCAAGTAATCCCGATGAAGAAAATACATATGATCCCGATATTCTGGAAGGTTTGGAGATGAACATGACAGATAATGAGGATGATGACAATGAATCGAACATTTTTGAGCGACAAGAAGAAGAAGACGACGAACAAGAAGAAGATAATTAGCTTCCATTTCCAATTTCATTACAATTAAAATCAACAAAGATACTTTTGATATTCGAACTCACATTTTGATAAATGTATATTATGCCGTATTTAATAATAAATAAAAATATGTGTAAAATATATACTCTTACTATCATTTTAACTTAAAATAAAACTAAAATATATAATCCAGAATTAATAATATTTTATACTTAAATAGTTAAATATGAATAATTATATATAAATAATCAAGTTACTTACTTTAATTAAATATAAATAATTAATAGTTAGTACATAAATAATAGGCATTGTTTAATAATTATAATTTCCAAGTAAATAATTGACTTTATAACGTACTGATAACCATAACTCACGCTTGACCTTGCATTAGGCCGTATATGACTGTACGATGTGCACTCTTCGCGCTCTACCTTCAAAACGGTTGGTCGTATGAAAAAAAAGTTTAAACAAAAGTTGTAGGGAATTTTATAGCCTACAACTTTTATAATAAATGCAAATCTCATTTAACCGATAGGAAGCCAGATATTCGCGAAAAACCGATTTTTGTGACCTTTGACCTTGAATATCTTGAGACGCGAACACGATAACGATTGTGACTTTTGAGACAACATTTAGAATGACAAAACAAAGGTTCATACCAATTTGCAGCTTATTATCTTTCATTCCGAGGTTGACCCCTTTTTTTACCTAATATGACTGGGCTAAATACGATCTGCTGAGTTTGATAGTACGTCAGATAAACAATATTTTTATGCTCAGAAACATAGTATAATCATAATCTTCATAGAATTTATGATTTGCGGAAACACGATACCAAGCAATAAGAGTTGTGCGCGTGGTTTTCAATACAATCAAATATATTTTTCGTTTAAAAGCAAAACTAGTGAAAAAATTTAAAAAGGAAACTTAGATTAAGGAGTGTAGCGATTAAAATTGAAAGTGCTTTTATTTTATGTTATAATTTAAAACAGACACAGGTAACTTCATTTCATTTTAAAATTTAAATAAAAATTCATCAAATAATAAATGTTTTTACTCAAAGGAACTGTATAAGTAAACATAAATACAATATATTCATGAAAACTAAAACTAAATCACTTTCTATAAAACTTGTACTTCATGTAATATACATTTAATAACATTTTTAGTCTTTATTGTTTAAATTATAGTTCAAAAAATTACTTGTGAAATTTTTCAGATGCAATCTGGTCCGCTTTAGAAAAAATTCGCTCCCACGGGAGAGAAGTAGCCATAGCGCATAATATTTTTTTACTAAAACGTACAGCTTTAGGTAAATTTGCTTTCTTTGATTCCGGCACAACAGTAGATTCTGTAGGTTACCCAAACTATCTTTTCTGGCCAAAATAGGCTCTGCGATGCTGGATTATAACGCCCAAAAGGAAGGCATATACATATGTGTCTGATCAGCTTTCAAGCTATTATAACTCTAAAGGGTAGTCGCTGACTTAGTACAAAAAAGTACGAGTAGCTCTGGACGTTTTGATTTGTGCATCAGTGACGGACGCAAGGCCGTTACATCAAAAGCTGCATCCAATAGGGATCAAGAAAATATTACAAGTGCAGCAAGAAATTATCGAAGCTTTTTTATACGGATCAGATAGAGTCACAAGCGGGAATATGTCAGGAATGCATTCAAGACCATCTACGAGTTCCATCACTAACCAACACTATTTTACCGAAATTCCAGGGAAAGATAATGGCAAAATTATTCAATAAAGACTTAATCGCTGTTATGAAAACTTGCGAAAAGATGGTACCAACTGGGAAAAAGCTACTAAGAAGGTAAAACAAGTGGATACTGACTGCTCGGCATGCAAAAAAAACCTTTTGTTTGCTATGTTTGCAGAATAAACATAAAAAGAAATAAATTTTAGAAAAGTTGTGATTTTCTGAAAAAATAAAAAAAAATCACGTACGTTCCGATGTTTTCTTTACATCAGGGTACCGGTTCGTGCTATTTTTTTTTCAAAAATTGAAGTTTTATTGTGAAAAATTGCTTGTAGACGATCGGAAATGCTATGTTGAGCGACGTCAAGTGATTTTGTAAGTTTGGGGTGGATCTTGGTCGAGCAATGTCTCCAATTCGTGATCTTAAAACTTTTTTCATCGTCCTCCAAGTCAAAATTGACACTTTTAAACTGTGCAAACCACTTCTGGCACGTACGCTCAGCTAGAGCATGCACACTATACACTTCCACCACAATACGATGATCTTCGGCAGCATTTTTCTTCAATGGACAACTCTCCGTAAAAACACTTTATTCGGCACAAATTTGACATTTTTAAAAGTAAAAAAAAGTATTGTTGTTTACGCTTCAGCTAAATGACACATACTGATTCTGAAACTATATGAAGTAGCTTTCCAACACATATTTGGATAGGTGAATCACTGGAATAAAAATCAAGTTATACCATCTGTTAGAAAACCGCATGAATTAACCGGTACACTGACTAGTCCCACAGAAAAACAATCAAGCCTTGCCACGTTTCGCGAAATTATTCTCTATACAAGTTGTAGGTGTCCACTAGCTCATGAACGTAGTTGTACATTTCATGTGCACGTTTCCTGAGCCACATGTGGTTCAGTGGACAGGAAACGTGTTCAAAATCAACGACAAATTTTTCAAAGGCAAAAGCTTTCTGGGTCACCACTTCTGACCTTTCGATTAGCCTATATAGTTTTGAAGAAAAACTTCTATGAGACATAGACGGACGGGCAGGAAAACGGAGGCATGGACGGAGAGACAAACACAGGCCAAATTTGAATGGGGTTTTTGCACTTTAGTGCAGAAGACTAAAAGTTAACACGTTACTTCAGGTGTAAATGGCTGCTAACTAATTTTAAGTAAGTCTATGCCAACATTATTTTGATCCATACTAAATACACGATTACAATACATATGTATGTGTTTAAATTACTAATACATATATTTTTTTTGATTTAGCACTACAGCAGCTTTTGTACCTTCACTTAGAGATCGTACGAGTATCCCATTATCTTAATCATATTTATTGGCACTCGATAAGGTGATGTGGTCAGTGCCATGTTTTGGCCGTATGTCCGTCTATTCAGCTGCGATACGTCCTGATATTAAACCAGCACGTATCTTAACTGCGGGCTTATAGTCTATCCGAAAAACCACTTGCAATTGATCTCGTTGTCACTAACGGGATTCGAACCAGGAACCCTCGGCTTATGCAGCGAGTACTCTCATCACTACACTACGTGGACTACATATACATATAAAGATATGTTAAATTCCGGCACTCTATAAAATTACCCGCAGTATGCATATCTTTAAACGGAAAAAGTAAAAGAGGCAATACATGAACGCGAAAGGAAAGAAGTTGATGCATGGTCGAGGGCTGACTTGTACGCAGAAATATAAATGGAATACGACTAAATGCTAGGTTGTAAGAGGAGTCTGGGATTAAAGTTCGAGTCGAGCAGCCGTCGAGGCAGCACGGATCGAGCAACATAAGATTTTTGAAGGGTTTCTATGAAAATTTGAATTTGGTGGAAATTCGGAGGAATTACAGAATTTCCGTAGGAGAATAAGTGGAATGATAGGAGTGGACAGCAGGAGTTGAATTCGAATTAGAGTATTCGGAATAAATACAACAAAAGAAAAATTTAAGTGTCATGTTTATTTCTCTTTACAATACAATTATTCTGCTTTTTGGTCTTTTAATCACTAGGCAATAAGGTTTGCAGTTTTTTATTATTCTTTATTCCAAGTTCCAAGTTTATTTTTTATTCCAAGTTCTGTCTTGGAGTCTGTGGGTATGGAAGAAACTAACGAGTATGGGGAGTAAGGACGCTTTCCTTTTTCTTTGTCTAGTTCAAAATAGACTTTGAAGTGAAGAAAGCGATGCGTTCCTATTGTATCAGGAGGTACAATGGGAATATCTGCAGAAAATTTGCACTTTCCAGTGCTTCAACTGCCAAAGATTTGGCCACATCGCTTTTAACTGCGAACTTGAAGTTGGATGCGTAAAATGCGACAAACAACATAAGTTCATTGATTGTCCAATTTCGAAGGACCAGAAAAAAAGAGATCTTCTGTGTGAACTGAAATGCTATAAGGGACACCCTGCAAGTTTCAGAGGTGGTCTTAAAGCAAAAGAAATCGAAGAGAGGAGGAAGAATCTCCCGAAGAAAAAAGAGGAAAGACGGAGTTTCATCCCCGCCTCTATAAAAAAAATACTTTGCGTGAAGGGGTCTCGTAATCTAGCCTTTTGCAAGGCATGAAGAAGCAGCCTGCACCTGAGCCTATACGACAGCCCAAACAGCAACCAATGCAGCAACCACAGCAGTCGCAGAATGACCGAAACATGGTTTTGAGCACTAACTGCCAACAATTTTTTAGGTGTGACGTTTTCATACTCATTCAAAAAGTGGACTTTGTCATCCCCCCACTATGAAAAAGTCACTAATCCTAGTGAGAAAAAAGCTGCGTACTTAGAATTCGCCTTCAAAGTATGTTGTCGTGATGAGTTCCATTAAACACTCCATCCTCACTAGCTCTACGCTATAAAAGGAGCTTCGTTCATGAAAACATGAATGCCTATAGACCAGACATCCTGTTTATATCGAAAACAAGATTCAAGGAAAGTAGCAGAATGTATCTGGTAAAATATAAGATCATCAAGCGTGGTGATCCAGAGGGAATTCTTGGAGTTGCTATGCCTCACAAAATGAAATGTTTTGAAGTAGAGATAATAAGCTCCATGCTGGGAAGGTGCCCCTTTGCCTTCGTAGGGATCTATATTCAACTGTGAAGAAACTCATTTACGATTTGGAAACAGTCTTTAATCTATGCAAAAAATTCAATTTCTATGCCATGGGAGATGATTCCCTCATGGAGAAATATTGCATCTAATGGCTATGGAACAGCTATCTCAAACTTAGTTCAATTAAATAAGGATCTCAGACTGATTGTCTCAAAAGGCTCACCTTCTGCCAAAGCTCGTCTATCTATCATTGACTTCTTCATAGTGTCTGCAAATCTGGTAAATCCCTCCCACAGTCGGGGTGATTTCTAGTGTGGAGATCTTAACACCTTGACTTACCATCTTTTGGACCAGGTTTTGGTTGATTGAAAAAGGGTGTGAAACTTGAAGTTGTAGATCCTCAACCCTTCATTCTATACAAGCTAATCGATTGGTCAGTAGTAAGTGCTCACCTTGACGGGAAATTGAAGGGAATTTCGATCAATAGATCGAAAAATCGTTCTATTCCTGAAATAGATGAGGGAGTTGGATGTATAAATTCAACTCTGAGTACGATCATCTCAAAGATCTCTATTGAGAAATCCTCGATGAATAACCTTCATCGAGGTTTCCCAGAAGACATTTTAGACCTTCATCGTAGACGTAGTCGGCTTAGTAAGCTACTCGCTAGAATGTATCACCGCAAATTAAATATGGTCAACTGGAAGTATCAACGTATTCATCGAGTGATAATGTCTCTTAACCGAATGATCTCAAAGAGAACCCCGGCTTTTGCTAACGAGCGATTTGAACAGGCCCTGGAAAGTATCAAACTAGGTCTTTGTATATTTCCTCATATTAATAGGATAACTGGCAGAAAAGGCTGCCCGGGGTCCTCACTTATGATAGAACCATGCTCATAGACGACAAAGCTATCGCTGAACATTTTGCGAAAGTTCTTCAAGGAGAGAAAGCAAGTGGGGATTCTTCCGTTACTTCGTTAGTGATCAGGACCACCATGAATTTCGACAGGTTCTCTGATTCAAATCCCTCTGACGTACTTACTGGCCAAAGTTTGTTTTTCAGTCCTGAGAGGCTCGCTTTGTTGGCACTGGAGCAAAATTTCAAAAAATCAGCAGGGGTTAATAGAATCTTCAATTATATGCTTAAAGGGCTTCACCATGTTTTCTTTGGTTTCCTCGCGATCATTCTGAATAATTGCATTAACAGTTGCTACTTCCCTCAGCAATGGTAATGTGCAAAAGTATTTGCAACACCCAAGAAGTCAGGTAGTACGACGTTGTCGATACTCGTCCGATTTTGCTGCTTTCAAATATTGGTAAGCTGCTTGAAACGGTAATACTTTAAGGCATCATACAATTCTCTGCGGGGGCAAGAATTGTGCCGGAAAGACAATTTGGCCCACTCTACAATGGATGCTATGGGCGTGTTCCAAGCCGATATAACGAGAAGTTGGCACAACAATAAGCTTGTTGTAGCTTGCCTGATCAATGTAGTGAAAGCCTTTGACTTTGTATGGATCAATGGGCTTCTCTACAAAATGTTAAATTTTGGCTTTCCGGTCCATATTGTAAAAATTATAGGCAGCTTCATGAGGGGACGAACTGCCTTTGCGATGACTGGTGGAGCTAGGTTAGAGGTATTTCATATTGACTCGGAGGTCCCGCAAGGGTCTATATTAGGTTTATTTCATTTCAACATGTTCACCTCTGATGTCCCGGGCGTAAGGGACGAACTTCGCTGATGACTTATTAGTGTAGTCATTTGAGCATTATTAGTGCTTTGCTAAGATGAGGCTCTAAAAATATTTGGAATCTCTTACTGCATATATATATATAATAGAAAATCAAGGTAAATGCAAAGAAAAGTGAATTAATTGTGTTTAAGGACCCCCACACAAACTTTGGTAGTCATGAAAGAGGCATCTGTGCTTCCAGGAATAAATTGAATGGCCAGATGGTGCCCTGCTCTTAGAAAACGAAGTACTTGGGGTTAGCTTTCGACAGGAAAGCTACCTTCAGTACTCACGTTGACAATATTTTGAAAAATGTCATTTATGCGTACCATCTTCTTATACCTCTTTTAAGGAAAGACTCAAAAGAGAGTAAGCGAGTCAAGGTTTTGGCCTATAAAGCTTTGATTCGTCCGATCATCACATATGCGGTAATGATATGGAATGGAGCTCCGAAAATAAAGTGAGGCAAGATAGGATTAGTGGAGAGAAAAATCCTTCGGGGTTGCACAGGCCTATACAGACGGAAGGTCGGACTATCTTACCCCAATAAGGCGCTGTACCAGGAGGCAGCAATAGAACCAATCAAATCGTATTTGGGAAAGCTGTTGGAATCAGGAGAGCCAAGGAACATAACGCGGGAGCAATCAGCAGAGCGACGGATAACCGCGCAATCGATACAGCGAATGAGTAGTTTTAAGGTAGTCTAAAGGACATAATGTACTTAATTTTAAGAAACTCAATTTTTAAAACTGCTTTTGTTAAAGCAAATTAATTTTACACCAAACTTCTTTTTATGATCTATTAATGTTTGATAATATTGTGGGTATCCAAATTTTAAACTTTTGTTTTATCGAAAAAATTAATATTGTAATGTACATAAGTAAAGTAAATTATTATTGAACTCCGGGAAAAGCCCTAAGGCACAACTCGCACGAATATTGTTGGGTTAACTTATTTATGAATTGTAAATATGTAAAAACTAGAAAAAATTACCAAATAAAGATCTTGTATCTTCAAACGTCCCTCAAAAACTATTTCAGATTGTTATGATTATAGAATTATATGAAAGCTAACCTTCCAGGTTAAAATAGTAAGTCAAATTTTGAACAGTTATCGTGCATGAATCGCTTCTCAAACTTTGCTCATATAAAGCTGAATTGATTTTTCAAACGGTGGACCACAATCAAGATTATATGAACCTGTGATAGCTCCAACATAAGATTACCAAAAACCATTGCATAACTACCATCTCATTAAATTTCATCAAGCTTCCAACTAAGAGAATATGGAAATTGAGAAATACCGATTTGTGAATTATTCCTCAGCCACTTCATCCACATCATTTCAGCATCCAACGTGAACTAGCATCCTGTTGCAAGGGGCTTCAGTATAAAAGATGGAAGGCTCCATTCAACCATCAATTTGGGAAAAGCGTTTCCGAGGACCAACAAGGCAAAGGTTGAGAACAATAAAGAATCGATTTCGAACTAACCAGCAATAACGAGAGTTCCACTTGAACGGTCCGACAAATCAAGCGAAAGATGATGAGAAGCTTTGCGGCTAACAGTGAACTGCATACCGATGCTAGATGCATGGAAGATTCTATGCGATTGAATGCTCACAACTTCTGATAAGGAACTCCCCCTTTGGTTATGGTAGAAATTTGGGGGTAATTTTCGTGGAAATTTAAAATTTCTGCTAGGAGAATTCAATTAACACTTCAAAGTACTTTAAACCTTCCCATCATGTGCAGTAAAAACGAAGATGACTACTTCCATCTCGTATTACAAAATAATCTCCTACCGTAATCTCAATAAATCAAACTATTATCAAATTCACTTCTTGCCAATCTTCAGAGCAAGGTTAAACAGTGACAAAATCTTGGACAAATTCATCAACCTCAAGCATACGCACTCTAGAGTGTAGGTGATAATCTCAAAGCAGCTTCCAGGTGTGCTACCTACGTTCCAAGTTGATTGCCTACCTTTCCACCTAGCACAAGCATCGCAAGAGGACCACGAAACAAATGCAAATACGTCAAGCTCTTTATAAGGTAGTAGCCGTAAAATAAAGCTGCGTATCCAACTATCCAACCTCTTTGGCATCTTGAGATAATTGCGTGGTTTAACAAAATAATGATCTTTTGACAAGATCAAAAGATCACTTGATTATCTATTTGGCAATGTTGTGGATACAATGAGACACTCATGTACCTACGTATGTACGTAAACTCTTTTGTTCCGTACGATTTTCCGTATGTAATCTACTTTGAATGTTCCAATGCACCAAGAGAAATGTTCAAGTGTAACGGTTTCCGCAACAAAAGAATGGTAAGTATTTGGATGAACAGAGGTCATTATCACGTGAGACTATTTGCTTTTTGCGAAATTACTCAGTGGTACAATTATTTGGAAATGGTTGTGAAAATTTAATTAAGTTAACGAGTTGAACATAATATTAATTGCTGATGATTTATCTTTACTATTTTATAATTTTGGTTAAAAAAACTTTGCACATACAATCCTAGTTCGAAAATGATTAAATTATGTTGATCAACCATCTCTGTGCATGCTACTTTGCACATGGTATATTATATAGTGCACTCGAGTTAAAAAAATTACTTAATGAATTTATGGTCCAAACAAGTGGCAAACTAAGATGAGACATATATGTTTACAAGACTCAAAAAGGGCCCAAGAAGGGCCTATTTGTCAACCTGAGCATCAATAAGGCTCGAAAAAGGGTCAACTTGCAACAAACTGGACTCGCCTGAAATAAAATGATCTGTCACCGGGCCTAAGCTGCTAATAAATAGAGCCCAAACATTATCTTAACAGGACTCAACAAAGCCCAAACAAGGTGTAAAGAGGGCCTAAATAGATCCCAAACAAAGCTCAACATGCAACATGGCCCGAACAATAGTTACTACATAAAGTTTTTTTATGTTTGCTTATTACCAATTATTTATTTTTTTCTCCGGAAATATAAATGAAAAATAAAGCAACATTATATCGCGGTAGCAGTGAGTGGTAGCAAGAAATATGATTGTTGTAATTGAAGGAAACTCGAACGGCTATACCTACTGTGAATTTTATTGAAACTTTTAGAATGCAAGGACTACTTAAATATCTAATTTCATCAATGTTAATGACACTAATACCGTTTTAATGGCGAAAATGTCAAATTTGCAAGTCCTGCAATTTTTAACAAGGTTGAGCGAATTTCATCCTCTTTGTTTTTTCTTTGGTTCTAATCCCAGTGATCGTGTAATTGTTCAACTGTAAGTCCGTTCCAAAGTGTAAGATCATATCACCTTCTCGATGCTTTCGAGCAAGATAATGAGATACTCTAAGCGAAGGCCTGAAAGGAGCTGCTGTGCAAAAGAAAAGTTATTTGTCATGCATTTACCTCCAATGATTTGTTCACCTATAAATTGTAGGTGCTCATCTGCAGTTATTCATTAATAAATTCAATAAAGTGCTAACAGCAGTTACCTTCCATGTTGAAGTTGGGGGAAACTAACACAAGTTTATTCGATATTCTAATTTAAAATGGCTGCCATTTTGTTTTAACCATTACTAATGTCAATCATTAAACAAGTTTTCAAAGATATTCATAACGCGTATCATTCTTGAAATGCTCCGTCTCAGCTCAACCAGCTTTTACGAATCTAGCAAATGAGTATCTCCATTGGAATTGTTGGTCTCGTGAACTCAAATTCGGAGGATATTTTATCTATTTATCGGTGGCCCATCTATACATGTGATATATGATTGGGACGCCGTCAAAATAAAAAACATATCGATTCATGTCTAAATACACGAGTGCTTCCGGAGCTACGAAGCCAATAGCGAGGCAAGTCACAATATACCCGTCTGTAGGGTGGAACGGCTGTGAAATTCAAGGGTTTTCACACACAGTTACAGATCTTGCTTTCAGCATGAAGATATCGACTCTCGTCACTTTAGCAGTTTGAGTAACTCTTCTATTCTATATATAATGCTTCCAATCTATCTCAGGCTTTCTGTTTAAACCAGTACATGCACGAAGACATTTCCTTTCGAAAACTCTTAATCTTTTTATAGTATTAACTCTATGGTTGTACCATATCTGACATCCATATGTCAAAACTACTCTAACCAGGGTCTTGTAACAGATAGTTTTGACCCTTTGATCAATGTATCTGGAATGTAAGAGTCTCCGTAGGGCCATGACTACTTTTTGTGCTTTACTGAGCATGATTTTCACATGTTCGGTATAGTACAGATACTCATCGAGATGAATACCGAGGTATTGAACACAGGATTTATGTGGAACCCATTCTGAACTACCCTCGCCAGCTATGATGTGAAAATCCTTCCAATTATTTCAGGTCTTGACTGATCCCCTGCAACGTTGTCCGGAACAAAATTGTTTCGCACATCATTGAACATTTTTTGAAGATTGCTTGAAATATTGTAGCTTTTTAGTCTGCCGTATGGATGATCAGATCATGAGCAAACGCTACCAAGGATCGCGTTAGCGAGACGTTAAAATCAAAGCCGTTCAATAGCTTGCAAATGAATACTAAGAAAAGCAGAGGCGCTGTAACTGTTTCCAGCTGTAGACCATTCAAGACCTTGTAGTCGCGCATCGTCGTCAGATTTCCATCAGCTACAGCAAATGATTTCGCAAATAATATATTGCACAACATGGCGAAAAAATGTCTGGGGCACCTGCCCTGAAGGAGTTTAAAAATTAGTACATCCAACCACACTGTGTCGAAGGGTTTCTCCATATCAGTGAAACACGCTCCAACACATTCTCTATAATTAAGTGTCCAACAGATGTCTGAGGTTATTTTCGTTATCGCATGTATGGTCGAATGCCTGGCACGAAAACCAAATTGGCAATTTGGCATCAAATCATATTCCTCAATGTGGGCGTTTAATGCTCTGTTGAGTATAACTTCAAACTCCTTGCTGATGTTTGGTAGCAAGCTGATTGGGCGATAGCTTTTGGGGCAGGAAAATTCTTTTCCTATCTTCTAGATCGGAAACACCTTAGGCTTTTTCCACTAATTTGGGGAATATGAGTTGCTCAACATGTTGTTGAACAATATGCAATAATTTCTAATAGCAACCTTAGTCAAATGACTATTTATCAAGATTTGATATTGAGGTAGACGTACGACAAGGAACCAATGGGGAATTAGACTCAATTTCAAAATCTAAAACAATGAAAGAAATAGCAAATGTTTCTACAACTCATTCCCTGCATGTTGAACATCCAAAGAGAGATAACGATTTTATAACAATGCATTTGGAAACTGAAAATATTACAGAACTAATACCAACAAGGGAAGAATTACGTTAATAAATACACTTTGCAGATAATTCTATCAAATAATGAATACCCAAACAGCTTACGGTTCAATAGAAGCTAGAATGCTCAAAATTGTGAAAAGGTCAGAAGTGGTAGTCTCTCAAAAATTAAGGTCTTATCAAACATTTCAAAAGTGTTTAAGGGGGGTGCACCCTAACAATTTTTTTTTCAATCAAAGGTAGTCGAGTGGGGTATCAAATGAAAGGTCTTGATTAGAATTTTAAGAGCCTGAATTGAAAAAAAATCATTTTATGCATCAGGGGTCTAGAGGGAGGCAAAATGTACCGAATATTGTGTCCCCCCTCGCGATTGAACACCTTTGAGCCGAAAAATCTGAAAATAATCACGGAGATGGGTCTTTGCGAGGGCAAGGGCAACAAATACCTAAGAAATCGAAATTCACTCAACTTTGTTAATAATAGTATGATTTGTAGATTTTACATTTTTGCCCACTAAGTCAATACGGTATTTCGCAATTATATAGGTTAATATAGGGTTTCTATGCACACATAATTTTCTGGGAATTGAATCATAATCAAGTGAGTTATAGCCATTTTAATTGTATGCAATTACAACAACAACATGTGTTGATGGTTGATAGATATTGCAAATTGACCAAGGTAATCTTATTTTCTTCGAGTTTTCATGAAAATTTTAGGAATAGTTTTTAACTCGAATATGTTCAATTGGCATAGTATTCAGAAAAATTATTAAAGCTGGATAAAAATGCTGATGAAACTGCGGTCGGAACTACGTACCGACCGCAACAGGAAACCGACGATCTCTTCGGCGCCATACTCCCCTTTCACCTTCGTATCCTACTGGAAAGGGAAGATTTCAGTGTATATAGCATACTACAAAACATACGCATTGTAGTCAGCAAAAAAATTAGTTTCCACTTATTTAGTCTAAAGTATCCTAAATCCTTTTTTTTACAAAATAAAATTGAATTTTTATCGACAATAACAACGATATTATTAATCAAGCTAAACATTAACACTAAGGCATCATAGTGAGGAAAACTGTCTATGTATTTAATAGCAAAAGAAGATCAATGGATATCACAAAAAAAATCCTAGAAAGACAATTCGAAATTTTTGTAAACCGCGTTTCTGGCATTGTTCTTATCAAAATTAAAGTTTTTTTTTGACAACGTTACATGATTTATTTTGATTTTTTGTCTGATCGTTGATCAATGACTGTATTCTTCCTGTATATTAAAATACTACAAGCTAAGAAATCTTAATATGACCTTTTAAATCTAAATTTGACGACATTTAATGCTTAAAATTAATGTATCAAGAAACAAAACAAAAATTGAGTGGCAATCTTCTGCAACATACTTCAATGCAGTAAAAGACAGAGAATAGGCAAAGAAAAGTTATTCTATATTTGTAATTAACATGTAGTACAGCGTTTCCTAAGTGGGATCCGCATAACTTAGGGGTTCTGTTACAAGGGTTCCGCGAAATTACGTTTACCCATTCATCATTCGATTATTTCTGGCTGCTAAATTATTCCATTGTAACGGAAATTACTTCGGAACAGCGTTAAAAAGAGTTTCAAGAAGAACCTACGATCGAAATTTGTGAAAACTCGGCCGCAACGTTTCACGTGGATGCAGTTGGCAATGGGTTGCAGCGAAATTCCAGTAGATACCTCCTACGCGCACGGCTTGCTCGACATTCAATTGTTTCATTTCATTCGTTTGACAACGACCGTTTATGAAGCATCACTTGACAGTGATGCCTCGTAAATTAAAGTACAGGTGAAATCAATAATTAAGCCAGAGACGTTTTGTTAATTAACGTAAGAATGTTTTTACGAGAATATGTGTGTATACTAGAAGTAGAAGTATCAAATTTTAATAATACTAGTTAAACTTAAGTGCATTCAAATACTAATTCTGTTGTTATGGTTAGCAGAACATACTGAAAATGGTTGTTTGCGTCCGAATTCTTTTGTCCTGGCCTCTGCTTTATCGGTTTCACTTGAGCTGCAATCAAGTGCTTCTCTATGCTACGAAAATTACTATTTAAATTGAATTTCAAAGAAATACCAAAAACTTTTTGCGTCAGGACTCTTTGTCCTGGCCTCTCTTTTATCGATTTCACTTGAGCTGCAATCAAGTCCTTAAAAGACTAAAAGCACGACTTTTTCCTTTCAATTTAATTTCACTTTACTTAAAATGTTCTTTAATTAATACATTGAAATGATTTAAAATACTATTAAACAATCAAATTATTTAAAACACCATTCCATCTTCAAGTTTCATTAAAACTAAACATATCAGTGTTTATCTTCTGACAAGCGTCAGCAGTTGCCATCCAAGAAAATGCTGACTCTCGAGCGTTCATAAGCGTCTTTCGCATGGAAACCGCTGACGTTCGCGTCTGATGTGGAGATTCACATTGCATGATATCTGATACACTAAGAAATTTTAACTTAGCATACAGAGGCTTCCAAAAGTCTTAGAGTCACATAAGGTGACAAAATTAATTGTACATCGAAATTTACCAATGTTTGAACTGAATTTACAAATTTACAAAATTAAGTTAAGGCCACATTCATTAACTGAATTTAACGAAACTAAAATTTAGCCTAAATTCAGATTCGCGCTGCTGGTCGAGTGGGCATTAACATCTCTTCCAGTGGGTGTGGCAGGCAGTGACGTCTAGGCAGTGGAAGTGGTCTCGGTCGTTACGATCGTGGTTGGCAGCTTACAGCTTCTGACAAGCGTCAGCAGTTACCATCCAAGAAAATGCTGACTCTTGAGCGTTCATAAGCGTCTCTCGCATGGAAACCGCTGACGCTCGCGTCTGATGTGGAGATTCACATTGCATGATATCTGATACACTAAGAAATTTTAACTTAGCATACAGAGGCTTCCAAAAGTCTTAGAGTCACATAAGGTGACAAAATTAATTGTACATCGAAATTTACCAATGTTTGAACTGAATTTACAAATTTACAAAATTAAGTTAAGGCCACATTCATTAACTGAATTTAACGAAACTAAAATTTAGCCTAAATTCAGATTCGCGCTGCTGGTCGAGTGGGCATTAACATCTCTTCCAGTGGGTGTGGCAGGCAGTGACGTCTAGGCAGTGGAAGTGGTCTCGGTCGTTACGATCGTGGTTGGCAGCTTACAGCTTCTGACAAGCGTCAGCAGTTACCATCCAAGAAAATGCTGACTCTTGAGCGTTCATAAGCGTCTCTCGCATGGAAACCGCTGACGCTCGCGTCTGATGTGGAGATTCACATTGCATGATATCTGATACACTAAGAAATTTTAACTTAGCATACAGAGGCTTCCAAAAGTCTTAGAGTCACACAAGGTGACAAAATTAATTGTACATCGAAATTTACCAATGTTTGAACTGAATTTACAAATTTACAAAATTAAGTTAAGGCCACATTCATTAACTGAATTTAACGAAACTAAAATTTAGCCTAAATTCAGATTCGCGCTGCTGGTCGAGTGGGCATTAACATCTCTTCCAGTGGGTGTGGCAGGCAGTGACGTCTGGGCAGTGGAAGTGGTCTCGGTCGTTACGATCGTGGTTGGCAGCTTACATTTTTGGCCTTGCACCACAGGAAAGACGACAATAGTAATAACTGCGATGAAACTAAGATATCCCAGCGCATACTGGTGAACATCATGCACATCCAGCTGGTCACTCCAAGAAAGATCCTGCGCCTTGAGTTGGTTTTGCAGGTCGTTGATCTCAGAGGCGTGCGTCCGGAAAGGTGTGGGCGCATGTGCTGTTGTACAGGATCCCGGTTCTCGTCAGCAGTGGAATAATGGGCCCCGTGATGAGTCGCTTTGATTGAGGATTCATAAATGCGGTGACCTTGGATGGTCACTGTATCGGACTTGAGCATGCAGTCGGGAGCCAGCTGCAGAATCCCGGAGCCCTGCATTGTCAGAATGGATGTTTTGCCACTGCACTGGGCCACCACCTGAATTGTGAAGGCATCGATCTACTCATTGGATTGTGGGATATTCGTCCACGAGAAGGATGTAGGCAGCTCAACCAGGTGACAGTTGTCGTCGTCGGCGTTCCTTTTAGTAGCGTTACCTCACAAGTGCTCACATTGGCGTCCCTGTGATACAACGGATGAGACTGTCGGCATAGATGGATGTTTGGCTTCATCCAGTTACAGGCAGCGTAGCTCATCTCGTTGAGCGGATAGTATACGTCGCGATGTGGGCTAGTGATCAGATAAGGAGCGGGAGGCTGTATGGCGATGAGATGGTTACGTTTCGCCGTTGGTATTAGTAGGATACAGCTCGAAAGTTGATACATCGATGAGTGTCATCCTGAGCTTTAAAAAGATGAAGTCCGCTTTTGCCTTGGTTTTGGTAGATGTCGACCCAAATAATTTTAGAAAGTCTCCTCGGCCGACGGGAAGACGCTGATTCTCCGGCAGGTGATCCCTGCTGTCTGTTGTTGCTGCATTAAGCTGCTGTTGAGACAACAGCAGAGGGTTGAAGTTCCCATGCTTCGTGTCCGTGATCACGGGTAAGATGCTGGATTGAGTACGTTGCAGATTGAGTGTCGCCAAGGTCATCTGTAAGGATAGCATTGAAATTAAGTTTGGAACTCGAGCTGTGGTGCCTTTGAGTTGCGGACTCTTGATCTCATTGGAAAGTTTTGCCAGTTTGTGCTCAATCAAGGCGAAAAGTTTTTGAACCCTCTGTTCTATTTTGCCGAGGAGGTTCAATGTCGAGTCGATGATTGATGTTTGATTTTTGAGTAGGGAGTGCAGCTTGTTCTGATCTCTCTGCATCGTCTTAATGATCGGAGCCATTTGGTTAGCGTACTCCTCGTCCAGAGCCCTGAACAACGACCAGGCCAGACTACTCACTTCGTTCATTGCTCCTTGCCTTGACTTGATCCTCAGCACCTGGTTTACACTGGAAAGCTGGTCAGTTAAATGGCGGAACTGCCCATGCAGATGTAAGCAGTCGGTGTGCCGAGGATCATGATCACATAGTTGTTGCAGGCAGAGCGTGCCGTTCTGCAGCGTGACCAGCTCCGTCCAGTAGGCCTCAAGGTCATAGTAGACCAAGAGTTTCCACTCGCTTGTCGACAGAAAGGCATTTCCTAATGATTGAAAATGCAGTGCTGGATGTGGTTTAGTTGATGACACCTTGATTGGATTGGCCACTGTTAGGGGGATCAGTAGGCAGATCACAAGGAGCAATAGGAATAGTATCCTTCTGCTCTTGGCGTTAAGCCCCTTGTGATAATACTGGGCGTATCTGCCTGATGCTGTGCTTCGGGTTGGATTTGAGTATTCGGCTCGGGACCGGATGCTTCTGGTGTCGTGTTCTCGATCATTGTTAGCGGCGCTAGACGATGGGTGAGCTTTCTTACTATTCCAGTGGCTGTCCTCACGTCTGTGACTCTGACAAAGCCCTCACGCCCTTGATATGTTTCCATAATTCGTCCCAGTGGTCATTTCATAGTTGGTAGATTATGGTCCTTGATGATGACGATGGTTCCCCGGGTAGCACTTGGTTGAACTTGTCGCCACTTAACGCGATGTTGCGGTAGGTTCAAATATTTGCGGGACCATCGTCGCCAAAACTCGTCCCTCAAATGATTTATCCGCTTCCATCGGGCATGAAGTCCGCCAGTGACAGGCTCCACCCGAGCATCCACCATGGCTGTGTGGGGTTCACCGATGAGGTAATGTCCTGGACTCAACGCTGCCAGATCGTTGGAGTCGACGGACATCGCAGCTAGAGGCTTGGAGTTGAGGATGCCCTCCATCAGGACCACCAGGGTGTGCAGTTCCTCGTACGTAAGTGTGGCTGATGAATCGCCTCGGCGAAGCAGGTCTTGGCTGATTTGACGGCCGCCTCCTACAATCCACCAAAGTCAGGGGTGCGAGGAGGGATGAAATGAAATTGTACTTCCCGTGTGTTTTAAGATCGGTCACCTTGCGTTGACCCTCGACTGAGTGAAGTGAGGAAGACAGCTCATGTAGCTGATTTTGCGCATCTACGAAATTGGTCGTATTGTTGCAATAGATGTCCTTGCAGAAACGACGTCTTCCGATGATACGCTTCAGAGCACTGATGAAAGCTTCTTTGCTGAGATGGCGTACCAATTCCAGATGGACGGCCTTGCTAGCAAAGCAGCAGAATATAGCGATGTATCTCTTCTGAGGCCGCACACCTCTGCCTCGGTAGTGTATCAGCACTGATCCGCAGAATTCGACGCCCGAGCGGATGGGCGGGCGAGCTGCTTGCCCGCGAGCACCTGCTAGATTCCCCATAATCGGATTGAATAGTTGTGGTCTTGCCTAGATGCATTGCTCGCATTGTCGAACAATCGCCCGTGCTAGCTGCTTCCCTTTGATAGGCCAGAAGCATTATCTCGTGGTAACTAACAGCACCTGAGCTCCGAGATGGCAACTGTTGCGATGAATATCTGTCATCAGTAATCTCGTAAGTGGATTTACGAACAGCGGCAACATAGAATGCTTGGCCTCGAAAGCGAGTTGTGATCCCTTCAGCCTCCCGCCAGCGCGCAGGATTCTGTCTGAATCCAGGAAAGAAGCCAGACGCGATAGGGGGCTGCTAATGTTGACCTGCCTCTGTAGTACCTCTAAATCAGACCAGAGGACGTGAAAAACATCCGGCAGACTGAGCACCCTCTTGACTCGATTCGTTAATTCTGCTCCAAGCTTGGCGGTACACAATTCCAAATGCGGCAAAGTCAACACTTTGATGGGGGCCATCCTGGACTTGGCACAGAGCAGCCGAACGTTTATTTGATTGCTCGAGGATGTTGAGCGGACATAGATCACAGCACCATAGGCTTTCTCCGAGGTGTCGCAGAAAGTATGTGCCGAGGAAAACGAACTCTTTGCAATGATGGGAGCCTACCGCGAAAACGGGCCCACTGTGTACGTATGTTGCGTGGCAAGGCCGCGTCCCAGTCGAACTCCAATCACCAAAACGCCTGCAGAAACAATTTGGCGGTTACGATAACCGAAGATAGGACGCCCAATGGTTGGAACATTCGGGCGATGTCTGTTGCGATCGTCCGTTTCGTGAATTTGACCTCAACGAGGTCCAAGTTAATGCTGATCTGGAAGTCGTCTGTTTTCGGGAGCCAAATTACATCCAAAGTCTTGATGTAGTCTTCTGAAAGGCTGCTCAAGTCCAACTGGACCTCCTGCTCTTCCACGCTGATTTGCTGCAGAAGATGCAGATGAGTGGCACACCATTTGTGCAAATGCATCCCTGCACTGGTAAAAATCTGCCACTGGCATGTAACAATCATGGTGTAGTGCGCCCAAGGATGCTCAATCTTGTTCAGCCTGTGCCAGAACCTGGAGGCATTTGGTTGATAAGAACGGGGCACACGTTGTGCCGTACGTGCCGGTCTTGAGTTGATAATATCGCAAGGGCTGGGCTGGACTTGTTCTCCGAACCACCAGTTGAAATCTGCAATTGTCATGCTGAAGCGCTATTTCCCGATAAACCTTGGCGATGTCGGCCGTGAAAATGAAGCGTGGCAGACGGAAACGGGTCAAATTGCAAACAGATCATCCTAAATCGTGGGTCCGGTATGTAGGATGTCGTTCAGGGAAACGGTCGTTGATGTTTTACTGGACGCGTTGAAAACCACTCTAAATTTAGTGGTACTACTACTTGGCTTCACGACGTAGTGGTGCGGTAGAAAATAATGTGCTTTCCAACTCGCTGACCATGTGATCTGCTCCATATGTCCCAGTCGTTCGTACTCGTCCATGAACTCGAAATACTGCCATCTTAGATCGGGATTCTTCTGCAGTCTATGCTCGATCGCCATGAATCTTCGTATGGCCATGTCCTGGAAGTCACCTAGCCTTTCGGGATCTTCCTTGACAGGAAGCCGTACCAAGAACCGGCCATCGGTCTCATGTTGAGTTGTCTGGGTGAATTGTACTTCGCAGGCTTTTTCAGTCGCTGTGAAATTGTGCTCTGGATCCGGTGCCTCCTCAACCTCCCAGAATCACTTGATAGCCTGAGTCAGCTGAGTCCCTTTGGTGAGAGCTCCACATGTTACTCCAAGCATTTGAGGTGTAACCACCCTTCCGGCGACAATCCAAGCAAGGAGCGTTTTCTGGAGCACAGGAGTTTAGGGCCCAACTTGATTTGCCCGACGGCAAGGACTTCATAGAAATGCTCCGAACCCAGGAGCATGTCAATTGGCTTCTTTTGGTGGGATTCAGGATCTGCTAGCTTTTTTATTTCTAGGAATCCGCCACTACGGTGTGTCGAGATTCTGGGAAGGTTGAGGAGATATGATTTGATTCAGGACGTAGGCCTCCAACTGCACGGCATATCCAGGCACTCTGGATTTTAGGTCAAGATCTACCTTCCGATGTGCCTTTTCGATGCTTCCGCTCGCCCCCTCAATCAGCGCAAGTTGTAGTGAAGACTCTAGACCCAGTTTCTTGATAACTCGCTCAGTTACTCGTCAGAGTGAGGGCAGGTGGCGCAGGTGGTGGTTGTACATCTGGTTTCCTGAATGTGGAGCCAGGCGTTGTCATTCTGATCTGCTTGGAATTTCTATCTCCCGTCATGTGCAACAGGGTATTATGTTTCTTGGCGCATTCCTTGCATCTTCTTGCCGTGCAGACGGAAACCTGATGACCTTCTTCCAAGCAATTTATACACAGACTCCTTGAACGTATGAAGCTCAGCCTCTTCGCAACATTGTCGTGGAGAAACTCCGGGCTGTAGTATGGCAGCCTGGGTAACCTTCTTGTGGTTGCGGTCTGGGTCCTTAGTTGCACCGCCAAGCGCTTTGAGTGCCTGGAATCACACTTGTAGGAAATCCTTCAAAGGTGGCAGCTCACGCGGGTTAGCCAAAGATTTCTGATAGAGGGCATGCGTAGTCGAATCCAACTTTCGTAGCAAAATGTGCAGTAGCAATGGATCCCAATCCTTTGTGGATATTTGCAAGTTTTCCAGGCCTCTGAGACACTCTTGTGTGGTGTCATGCAGCGACTTTATGGCTACAAATGACAATTTTTCTCTGGCCTGAGATGGCTGCCCCATCAATTCATTGATGGGGGTCGACACCAAGAGTCGTCGATTATCAAATCTCTCATTAAGTATCTTCCAGGCATCACAGCGGGCGGAAAAGGCGGTATTTCGGTAATGGCGTCCACTTTCGTTTGCAAGTGAACAATGCAATTCTGCACGTCATCCTCCAACCGGATGTGCTCCTCCAAATCGAAGCCTTGTGCTTTAGGGTCCTCACAGGATTCATAGAACTGCTGATGAAGTTCATCCAACTGTTGCCAGCGCCGCCACACCGCCTCCGCTCTAGCCTTAAACCAAGTGTTCTCTGGTGGTTCTAGGTGAGCCATCGTCCTTCTCAGCGAATTTTCCGAGGACCGATAATGTCGTAGCTTGCCTGTAAAAACGGCATTTTCTTGCGTCGATTTCGATTCGACCATTTTACACCCGAAAAAACACTTTCATAGGCACGACACCAACACAACACCCGAATTACTGGTATTCCAAATAAAAACAACCACTGGTATTCCAAACATACCTTGCCGGGGCCTCCAAAATGTTTGCGTCAGGACTCTTTTATCCTGACTTCTCCTTTATCATTTCCACTTGAGCTGCAATCAAGTCCTTCAAAGACTAAAAGCACTCCTTTTTGCATTCAATTTAATTTCACTTTACTTAAAATGTTCTTTAATTATTTAAAACACCATTCCCAATCAAAAGCTGAACCCAGACTACATAATTGAGTACATTTTATAATCTTCAAGTTTCTGACAAGCGTCAGCAGTTGCCATCCAAGAAAATGCTGACTCTTGAGCGTTCATAAGCGTCTCTCGCGTGGAAACCGCTGACGCTCGCGTCTGATGTGGAGATTCACATTGCATGATATCTGATACACGAGATAAGATCTGAACAATATTTTGCTGACTCGTGCGCGTCAGCTAAGAAATTTTAACTTAGCATACAGAGGCTTCCAAAAGTCTTAGAGTCACATAAGGTGACAAAATTAATTGTACATCGAAATTTACCAATGTTTGAACTGAGCCACATTGATTAACCGAATTTAACGAAATTAAAATTTAGCCGAAATTAAGATTCGCGCTGCTGGTTGAGTAGGCATTAACAATGGTATTTATTTTCTAGTTGAATGTATAAATGGCAAAGAACTGAACGGTTATCACACGACGTTTCAACTTTAAATGCAGTGACTGATATCGAAGACGGAATAACACTAGTTGTTCGGTAAGATTTATCGGAACAAAGTTCCTTTTAGCGTTTTGGCATGCTACATCCCAGTCCAAATACAGTACACTTTTGCTATATTGCAATTTGGAAGTGCGTATCCACTGCATTCATACAGGTGTATGTGTTAAGCATTCGTGCGTTCCATACTCAATATCTTGCTTAACAATTTTCAAACGGTATTCATCGAATTGTGAAAGTGATTCAGTAAAATTTTAGGACAGTAATGATGAAACAATATAGGGTGGCAGGAACTTTGTTTCTATTGTATTTATAACATTATTAGGATACGGTGACACTTAAGATTTCATAGTCCTAGATTAAAAGCATAGTTGCTTTGAAAATCTGTTCGGTAATTTGTATTTTTACATGTTTTTCACCGCGAGACCCATATTTATAACCGATGGTAAATACAATAATTTTATAACTTTGACCTTATATCCTGACCAGGAATATCATGAAAATCGGGGACATGAGTATCCATATTTATTGTCACTTATAAAACGCTAAGCTCCAAAATACAAATAAAGTTTAAGAAACTGAAAAAAAATTTAATTTGTAATTATCGGAACATAGAAATGAATTTTAAATATAAGCCTTTTACTCAATAGCAATAAGAAGTCACTCAACCCGATATATTTTTAAATATTACGATAAGTTATTTACTATGATATCTAAATGTGTGTGAATATTTTTACCATAATTAATTTGATCTCTATTATAAGCAATCCAAAGTCAACTCATTTCTTTTAAGAAAAGTAGCTTCTAACTGCTGCTGAAGATAATCTTTATATTTGTTCACACTGCTAGAAGAGCGTGATTTCTTTTGGAATTTTCAAACGACCGTTTTTTGCAGTTATCGGGTAAATAATAGTTTTACGCAAAATATGGCATCAAAATCAAAGAGGGATAGCATTAAAAAAGAAGATACGATGATTTTTACTTGTGGTTCGGGTTTATTCCTATAGGGAGTACCGAGCAACCGGATGGGTTATGCCCAAAACTGACGTTAGATAGGAAGCCATATGGCAGCAGCGCTTACTACAACATACATGACCATTAGTAGGCCGACTTTGCTGGCTGACCTACATGGCGTTATATGAAGAATTGTGGAGGTATCAACGAAAATTCGAGGTTTTGTACGGTTTAGAGACGGATTTCTACAGTGAAATCCAGATGGTGCGCGGAGAACACAATAGCGCTCCTAGTGAAGTGAAAATTATTTCAGTTCTTATACCCGTTTAGTTTTTATCGCCTTCCAAAGTGAATTTATAGGAGTTTGTTTACATCTCAACGCTGAGCTATCAGTCGAAGGTGCAAAACGTGTGCTTCATTTGCTTGTCTTGGAAAGTTTAGGAGTACAATGGGCTGTACAAGGTGAATTTATAGCATGCACGGAATGCGTTCCGCACGTTTTTTATTCGAAAAATAGTATATATGACGAAATATAAGCATTTGCTAATGCCGCAGTTGGGTGACAGCTACCGGAAGCTTGTCCATAGTAGGCCGACTAATACATATGCAAATTGTTACTATATAGCTTCCTTTCTAACGTCAGTTTTGGTTATGCCTGATTTGCAAGAAAGTGTTAATGAATATTTCTCTAGTACCAGCTAAACTTAAACCACACCTCCATACAAACCACGACCACATAAAAAAAAAGACATCGGCTATTTCCAAAAACATAAAGAACTATATGAATCCACAGTGTCCAATTTGCATTTATTTGCAAAAACCGACAGTGAAAGTGTTACTGAATCATCGTTCCTCTTAAGTCATAGGACAGCATCTTTTGGTAGACCCCATACGATGGCAGATAACCTAATTAAACCATGTGAGCTGTATTCTTAGAGAAGATGCAGCAAAGAAAGTTGCTGCAGTACAATGTTCAAATAACACTGTGTCTGATCGGATTCACCAAATAGCCGACTTCATTGAAGATGAACTTATCCGTAGATTGAATGCTTCGGATATGTTTTCAATGCAACTTGATAAACATACTGATGTAGCTGGTCTTTCAATGTTACTTGTATTCGTGAGATATACCTTCGGTACATCTAACGAAGAAAATACATTGCTCTGCACACCTCTGAAAACTAAGCTAACTAGAGAAGAAATATTTAAAGTAACAGATTATTACATCAATAACCACAAAATTTACTCGAAAAAATATTTTGACGTATGTGGTGACGGAGCCGCAGCAATGACAGGAAAAATATTAGGCACTGTATCGACAATTAAAAATATTGCACCGGGATGTAGCAACAGTCATTGTATTTTGCATCAATATGCTCCGGTAATAAAGGAAATGCCATCCGACTTAAAAAAAGTGCTTGATGAAGCTGTGATAACAGTTAATTACGTAAAAAGTCGTCCCTTCCAGTCAAGATTGTTTAAAAAAGTATGTGAAGAAATGGGTAGCCTTCATGAATCATTCATCATGCACACTGAAATTCGATGCATTTCCAGAGGTAAAGCTTTAAATAAGCCACACAAACTTCGTGACGAACTGAAGGTTTTCCAAATGGGGCAAAACATGTCAACATCCGTGACCATTCTCGATGGATTGCATGATAACGAACGGCTTATAAAGTTGGTTTATCTGGCCGACCTTTTCGGAAAGGTAAACGAAATCAATACGTTTATGCAGGGAAAATTAACAATTATATTTATCGTGAGAGATGACCTAGCTGCCTTTAAAAAGAAAGTTCTGGAGAAAGAGACAATACTGACTGTTTTCTACTTTTCATAATTTTCTGCAACAAAATACGTTGGAATTACAATTGAAATTAGAAATATTATTGCTTGTCACTTGTTAAACCCGCTGAACCCATTGTCAAAATACTATACTTCCCAGATCAATGTCAATAGATTGAATACAAAACCTATTTACAGCTCAAAGTCAACCTGAGATACTAACCGCCCTTGAATACGAAGCACTCATTGATCTTCAGAGGTCATCCGCATTAAAACGTATATTTGAATTTGTGCCACTGGGCGAGTTTTGGGTTAGCCTTAAAAGTGAATAGCCTGAAGTAGCCAGAAAGGCTATTTTAACTTTGCTACCTTTTGTCACAACGGATCGGTGTGAAATAGGCTTTTCGGCTTATACTTACACAAAAAATAAATATAGTTCCCCAGACATGCGCATACAACTGTCGGATATTAAACCAAACTTTAAAATAATTATTCAAAAACAGCGAAACAGTTACATTCTTCACATTAAAAGTCAACGTAAGAAAAGAATTAAATTATATTTTTAATAAAGGTTTTTGTACTTATCCTTAATGTCTGTGTCTTTTATTTATAATAATTTAATATGGGGTTCAACGAAATAAAGGGGCTTGGTTGAGGTTTCCGTCGCCTGAAAAGTTTGGGAGCCGCTGATATAGTAAACAGTAAACATATCTATTTCAACTTTTATCAGAGGTGAAAGTGTTTTAAGATTTTTGCTTTTGAAAATTCAACTTTAATTTTTAAATGTTTAATGTTAATCGAAAATGTTTTGAGGCATGTTTCGGTTGAATATTGTTGTATATGTCTACAATTTTTAAGTGGCTTTAATATTACATCAAATATTCTATTAAACAAGAAATTCTGGCCGCAGCATCAATTGGTCTATTGGAAGTATGGGCTGTGTGTAAATTGTTTGGATAGGGGTAAGGTGTACATAAAGTATAAAAAAACCGTTCTATTTCAGTGGGTGGGTGGGGGATGAATGCATGTAAATAATTTGATTTGTTATAATATGTATACGAGTATAATAAAAAGAAAACCGTTCTATTGCATTGATGTGAGTTTTGGATGAAGTATTTCTGTAAATAATTTTCTTCGCTATTGTCTATATTTATATATGAATAAATATACCTGCCTTTGAGTAATTGTAGAGGTTGTTAATGATTGAAATGGAACTTTTGATTTGGATACCGACAAAATCAAGTTGATGTGAATAAAATTGAAGATACGGAAATGGTTTTTTAGGGGGTCATTCAAAGAAAAGTTGATCATCCTGAAATCCTTTCAATCTTTAAAAACTTGTTCAACAAGATTTCATTTGAAGTTTAACAGAAATATATTACATATGATATAAATCAAAAGGTTAAATCAATAACAATGAATGTTCCTGAAAAAGTTGATGCAGGGTAGATACTGCAAATATTGTTGCACATTCAAATTGCAGGCAATTGACTATGCTGTCCGGTATAAGGCAGATGGACAAAAAAGATGTATAAGCATCGATTCAAAAACAAAATACACTTTCCGTTGTTTTTTTCAGTAATGTGTATGCCCCGGTTTTTAATTTATTAAGTAGAAAATTCTAAAACTAAGTCTACGTTAGCAAGATTGATTTTCATTTAAACCACTTTTGGCGTTATGACTGGCATAATTTTCATACCAACCCACTTTTTTGCAATTTGCATGCCCAACAAAAATAAACCGAGGCTTGTCACAATAACCCATTGATATTCATTGCGATAAACGCTTTTTCAAAACAACCGCAGCAGTTAGTCCTTCTAATTGCAAATGGAAGTACGTTTTGTTTTAACTAATAGCGCGACAAAATCTTACGATAACAAGATAGATTTGACAAGTCAATTTATGATACCTTCTTCGATGCATTGGATGTTGTCTAACTTTATGCTTACACACTACTACTTGAATATCTTTGTGTCACCTGTGAACCCCTGCGTTATGTTGCAATGGTTTCGCCTTGCAATGGTTCACTCAACAATTTTAGGTCTATCAATTGGCACTGTATGTATAACTTCTTCGAGTAGTTGAAGAGCACGATGCAAATGAAGTTCTGTCCAACATGGAGTATCTATGATTGATTGTCGTGTATAATCCGGCACCATGAAGACCATGCGGAAGACGAATAGTGGAATCTGAGAGGGGAGTCCCAAGCACTGAGTCGTGTTGTTAATCGATAGGGGCACGAATTTACGTTCTAAAAAATTTAGTCTAAGGGACTACAATTTTATCTCAAGAAAAAAATCCCAACCTCTTCCCCTTCCACCTTCCTCCTTATAGTCGCATTTTTAGAACTGTTTTGAACTTGCTATTGTGTCCTCTTTAGGCGGCACTAAGCGACAAGTGTCATTGTATGACCGACTGGTAAGACTCAATTTTATGCTTATGTTAAGGCCACAACTAGCGCAATTCCTGCGCTCAAATTTCCACGTTTCGCTTAAACTGAATCATTTAACCGGTTTCAAGTGACTTTAGTAATAAATTATACGCGTAAAATTTTTCTCATGAAAACATACAAAATTGGGAAATTAAGGTGTCAATAGACTCACCACTCGGCTGAAGTCAAGTGGCGATTCAGTGGCAGATATCTAGACGTCAATCAACTGACCTTACTGCCGACGTCGAGTGGCGGTTCAGTGGCAAAGATTAAGGTATTAATCTAAGAGAAAGATAAAAGAGGTGTAAGTCTATCCGTGTATAACCCTGTATGTGAATTCCGATATTTTGCTTCTGGAGGCGGCTTTTGCAAAGAAAGGGGAAGCCATTCCAAACATCAAAATTTTGTTTACGTCTTCGCGTATTCATCGTGGTCATTGTGTGCGATAGTTGCAACAAAATGCCCAAATACGCAGATTAGGTCAGCGATAGCAAAGCGCATCGTAGAAGAAAGCCATGCCATAGATATCAGCAATGTATGTGTTCTAAAAAACGTAATTAACCCAAGAAAATTAGACGCTATTGATTCAATGGAGATAATCCGAGTACCTGCGCACCTACGACTGAATGAAGACGAAGGAAATTGGAATTCTAGTCTGCTAAAACTAATTAAAGGAGACAAAAAGTAATTAAGTAATATGTAAGTAATAAAGCAATAAAACGGTTGAGATGAGATTATTGAAAAAGTAAAACGTATAAATTTCAGGAACCTAGAAGAAGATCAATTGTACTGAAGAAGACGTCAAATAGGCGTCGAAAGTAACTATCTTACTGAATAAAGTTTTTTTAAAATAATTCAATGTATAAAGGAAAAAATCTGTATCTTTTTTGTGTTAATTAGTAAACATTGGAAAATAGTCGACGCATAAACTATATTATTTTGTACCCAAAAAAAGTCAGAAAGATGTTCTTTTCTCCAAAAACTGAATAAAATAATTCACTTTAACGGTATATAAGAAGAAAATATTTAATAGAAAAAATATTGCCATAAATATTATTACGTCGAAAAAATATCGCCATAAATTAAAACGATCTTCCAGACCTGGGGCCTAATGAGATACATGCAACATTATTTTTTGGTCTGATTTATTTGTTTCACGTGGTTTGTCTCTAAATCTTCTAACTCCAATATTCCTCAGAAAACTGAACAGTTGCTCTTCATAATCTCATTAGATTTTTATCAATAATCTCTAAAAATAGATGTTCATTAATTGCATTTAATCCAAAGTTAAGTTAATCGGCAAATTTTCCTTCGGCACCTTAAATGAGAAACTAATTCAAAATTTAATTAATTTTGAGTTAAATATTTTTATCATGATTCCATTAATTTGAATTTCCCTGCAATTTGATTAAATTTGCCGCTGCTCTGCTGAGACTACCCTTGGTTTAAGCCACTACCAATACAATCAAAGAAGCCTTACAAGTACATAGCCGATATTCGGGCATTTTTTGGGCTATCATTCACTCCTTTTCTTCCCTCTCTAAGGCATGAATCAACTCACCACACTGCCGACGTCAAATGGTGGTTCAGTGGCAGAGATCTATCATCCAACACTTGCCAACTGACTGCAATTGTGCAGGGATGATAGGTCTTTGTCGTGTATTGCTCGGCGGAATCGGCAGTTATTACAATTTGAACGATTTCTTATCCAAGTATTGGATGAATAATTCAAGTTATCGATTCATACTATTAGAATACTTGTTTCAAGTTCTAGGATGTCTACAACGACCTTCTAATAATAAATTTTAAATGAAGCTACGTAGCTGAGTTTTTGGAAGTTTGGTTTACATGCAAATCATGTTATCATCCACATTCAGTATTCAAATTTACTTTGCGATGAGTTGATTCCTATTTCCACAAAGGCAAAACCAGCATTTGGCAACTGTCAGACAAATTACGCATCTTTTCTCTTTAGAAATGTTCTTTCCTATCAGCAAACAGCAAGCATATGCAAGGGAAACAATTGAATTTCTCGTTTACAACTGATAAGTGGCGAAAACCTTATCAAAATAAAGCACACCCAGAGCGGCATGCATAAAGACAATTATTTAGGAGCCCAATTGTTATTGCACTCCCCATTGTACTTACATTAAAAGCCGCTCAATATTTTCTTAGACACTTTTCGCATTCCAGCCACGTACGTCGTACATTGGAGTTTATGATGTATGACGGTCAGGTGTGTAAAAATATATATGCGCGAAAGGTAAATTGAAATTGTTAGGCAACCGCCTTCGGTCATCATTGAATCAACAAACCCAACCCTGAGCGGAACCGAGATAGGCGACATGTCGACTTGATACGCTGAGATTCAAAGATTCAACCTCCAGTGACATAACTGTGGAGTATTTCGCGTAATTTTATTTGCACATAAACTTGTCGCCATGTGTGTTGGCTAATAAAACATTGAAAGCACTTTGCCCAACTACCGAAGACCATTTTCTTGTAAATTATGCTCGAGCTAAGGAAATACCAGTCGCGAAGCTCAACACCTCCGCGATTTCAATATCATTTCCATAAGAAGACCAAATCAAGGACGTTTCACAGCTAACTTGTTGCCTGCCTGCTGATGGTTTATCGCGGCATTGTTCTCTTTGCCGTGGTTAGACGAATTCTTAAGTTATTCGTCGCCTGCTGAAGTGCGCCCGTTGTTAGATGAATTGTGTTTTGATTTGAATCTGGTCTACTACAGATAATCTTATTGTTAACGAGGAAAGTTTGTCGTCTCCATCAAATCATATTAATGGGTACTAAATCATCAAAGTTACATTTTCTTTAAATTAAGTAGGTAGCAAAATTACAATTATCATTAGGGATTTAGCATTGACCCAACATAAAGTAGGAATGCGTTAGGTACGCGGAAATTAAACAGCTCAAGTGACAATGGTTCTCGACAGTTAACTCAAAAATGCTACTTCCAACCCACCTTAAGAATTGCCACGGGGAGAATTCCGCTTTCATTGAAGCCACTCAATTTTC
Organism: Odontomyia ornata; assembly: GCA_963969285.1. Taxonomy (NCBI): domain Eukaryota; kingdom Metazoa; phylum Arthropoda; class Insecta; order Diptera; family Stratiomyidae; genus Odontomyia; species Odontomyia ornata. Next base: position 362,737,137 of record OZ017739.1, on the reverse strand, counting down.
TTCCTCCGCAATAATTATGCCTTACTTCTAAGTTCTGTACGCGATCGAGATACAAAGTTACAATCCGACGCGCTTTGCGGAAAAGATAAGCACAAGCCAAATTTGATTATTGGATTATCATTAAAGTGTTACTTTGCGGTCCAAGAATGTACATGCTTTGAAGGTGTTAAATTTGGTCATGCATTCTTTCTCTTAACGAGGTCGCTGACCGTAAAATAGATTCTATCAGTTACATTTCTGCGAAATCTTGAAAGCTTTAAATTTTGTTTTGATGCATTTTACAATTCCCCAAAAGAGACATCTGACTAATCCTAAGTCAACAGCAGTTTCACTTTTCCAAAAAGAGTATTTTCCAAACTGTTCACATTTGTTTTGAGGTGAAATATATTTTTAATAGCGTATCCATTACGCATACATACCTGTCCTCATTTTCTTGATTCGCTTAAAGCTCGCGCCAAAACCAGTAATTCGCTGTGTGCAAATAAGGACTTGTCTGGCCATGTAGAGTGCATTGAATGCATTGATAATCGGTTAGAGGTGCAGAGCGAATGCATCTTTGTGCTGAAAAATTAATTGCAAGTTTGGAAATGATTGAACTACGTCAGTACTCAATACGCGTTGAATCGACGGGAAAAAATGAGATTCTAGAAGTGACGCCATGGCGCATTGCAAAGAAATATAAATGTTGTACATACGAGTGTGACGCAAAACTGCAACAGTAAAGAAACAAATGATTCGGGCTTGAGAAGTGTTGAGGCATCTTAAGCAAGTTTCCATTTTAGTTAATTGTTGGTGGATTTGGAGGGAAGCTTTGCAAAGGTCGACATATGATTATTTTGAACTTAAGTTCCACTGAATATTCATTTTCAGCATGAAACCGGGAGAATGGGGTGGCATTTAAGAAATGCAGAGCGTCAAAAGCCTAGAATTTTGATCGTACACTCTAGCTTTAATTAGATCAATAAAGTAGAAAATTTCAATTTTAGATCGGATTAGTCAAATATCATTTGCTTAATACGAAGCTGTGATATTCGATTACTCTTATTTATTGATTTCTACCAAAACTAGAGGTTCAACCAAAGTGTCACTGAATGCAAGCTACCGTTCAGTGGATATTAAAAATGAGATTATTGGTATTTGTGGAACTGTTATTAAGGCTGATATTATGGAAAAAGTGAAAGAAGCAGCAGCATATAGTGTGCTAGCAGACGAAACAGCTGATATTTCTGGCACTGAACAACTATCGATTGGGATGCGATATTTTGATGAAGAAACACAAGAAGTCCAAGAAATGTTTGTCGGATTCATTGAGCTAAAACATTGCACATAGCATAAATGAGTTTTTGACAAAAGAAGATCTGAATATAAATAACTGCGTTGGTTTTAGTTTTGATGGTTGTTCAATTATGTCAGGAAAAGACGCAGGGGTATAAGCGATCTTACGCAAAAAGTACACCAAAGCCCTCTACTTTCATTGCTCGCCCCAAAAAATGAATCTAGTTATCAATGATCTAAATTCACTTCCTGAAATTAGAAATGCCATGGGAACCACCAAAGATACTATCAACTTTTTCGGGAATCAGTTTTGAGGAGGAAGTTGATACCTAATATTTCCAGACTTTGCGAGACAAGATGGAGTGAGAAACACAAAACCATCAGAGTTTTTAAAGAAAATCTTCCAGTAATTCTGGAAGCCTTACAAACATTATCTCAGGAAGGAAAAAGCGCAAATCGGAAAAGTGCCTTCCTACTGCATGCGGCTACTTCCAGAATTTTTTCATTCTCGGAATTATGTTGGCAGCCAAATACTCGGCTTTTATGGAACTCGTTGTCAACGTACTCCAATCTGTAGCTTTGGACGTGGTCAAAGCCTCGGAATACGTCAAAAGGATTTTACTTTTAATCAAAAACCACCTTGAAAATCCGGAAAAGTGACAGACGAAATTATAAAGGAAGCTACTGCTGTTGTGGAGAAAGTCGGACTGGAGGAGGACATTACATCACTGCCACGCATTACAGGGAAATAACGTCATAGAAGCAATCATCCAGCAGAAGGCCCTTCAGAATACTGAAAGAGATCTTTAGTAATACCATACTTAGATTCAATTATCACCTCCCTTGAAGTACGTTTTGCTGAAGAAAACGCGCCATCATTCGCATTATCTAAGTTACACGTGGCGCAGATGCAAAAGATGACAACTGAAAATTTGAAAAAAAACGTGAATGTATTGCCCAGTTTTATGATTTACCGAACGTAAAGAATAAAATCGAACTTTGGCAGCAATTGTGGCACGATAGGCTTAATCTAACAAATCTTACAGTTGTTGATGTCCTAAAAGGAAACAAGTTCCTTCTTTCCCCAAACGGAAAAAGCATTAAAAATTTTGATCGCTTTACCATCTACGACCTGTACAGTAGAGCGATCCTTTAGCAGCCTCAGAAGACTAAAAACATGGCTAAGAAGCACCATGAAAGAAGATCGCTTTAATGGTCTGGCCACGATGAGTATACACAGAGCTATAATAAATAAAAACCTAAATAATTTTAATGATAAAGTGGTTGAAAGTTTTGCGAAAAATCCCCGCAGGTTGTGTTTTGATTAAATATTAATTTTGTTAAAATAAGTAATTATACTGTGTTTAGAAGTTGTATTTAGTTGTTGTGCTGTTGAAGGCTTGTGAAGTTTTAACCATTGATATTAGAACCGTTCTTATTACAATCGTCATCGAGGCACAGACTTCCAAAGTGTGACGCTTCATGCTTTCGACTGTACTAGGCGTTCATATTTTTTTTCCTCCATAATATCGCCCCATTGCCCCTCCTTAGTCATAAGCTGGCGACGCCCTTGGACAAATATATATGAGATAAGACAATGCAGATACCAAGACTCACAAGGAAGTGCAGTTATGCTGCCAAAAATGTCGCTCCCACGGCGATCTTGAAATGGGTCCAGTTCAAAGATATTTTCGAACAAATGTACTACTTGGTCAACCATTTGATGGGGAATGCACGCACTCTCATACAATGCTTACCTGTATGCTTCCAAAACTTCAGTTTAGCATGGGATATCTTAACTTATCGTTATGACAACCATAGACTCTTAGTGACTGTTTTTCTCAACAAACTATTGCTGCAGCCTAATGCTCAACCAGATTCTCTGAGCAGTATATGAAGAATCCATGACACAACGAAAGAATGTTTAATGGGGCTGAAGAACCTTGGAGCTGACGTACAATATTGAGATGCTATTTTGGTTCATATTTTATTGAAAAAAAATGGATAAGGAGAGAATGTTGGATTAACTGAGCGGTGCGCTAGACTTTCTCTGGACTCACTCCCAGTCATTGGAGACTATTATCAGCAAACCATCCAATGTGTCAAGCCATCAACCTAAGTAGAAATCATCGGTGCTCATGGTAAGTTCGAAGAGAGACGTTCAATGTGCTGCATGCAATCAAGCTCATCCGTTGTTTACATGACTCTTGCTAAACGCTTGGAAGTGGTTCATCAACACAACCTATGTAGAAACTGTCTCAAGCCAGAACACAAATCTACAAATTGTTCAAGAGGACCTGGTACGAGATGTCAAACAAAACACACTATTGCATCATGAACCAGAAGCAGAACAATTAAATCAGGTTACGCAAGTTGAGAAGCGCTCCAACCAGACACAAAAGAAAGAAAAGGCCAAATCTAGACAATGTCAATAAGTCAGTTCTCTGGGGAGAAGTCTTATATTCTATTAGGAACAATAGGCTTTTCAGTTACTACTAGTATGATCATGTCATCACCTGTTGCGCTTTATTAGTTTCCGGTTCACAGCTGAATTTTGTGACTGAAAAGTCATCAAAAAAATTCACCAAATCTAGTTTCGAGGTATAGAAAGAAATTCAAACGAGGCAACTAGGAGAATGTCATTAAGAGTCAGTTCATTGGCTAAAAACTACACATTACAGCTTGAAGCATTTATACTTCCTCAGATAGCAACCAAGCAACTACCGAAAAGGCTAGATACCACAGTCTGGAAAATTTCCATTGACATAAGGTTAGCAGATCCCAAGTTCAACAATCCAGGTCCCATTGATAAGTGAATTGGCGTCACACATCATTTTGAACTAGTTGTAGATGATCGAATAAATCAAGGCAAAGGCTTTTCTGTGCTGCAAAATACTCAGTTTGGCTGAATTGTAGCAGGAAAAGTTGGGTAAACAGACCTACGCTCATGTCAGAAGGGTTTTGTATTCAATTTACAAAATGCAGTCACCAGATCGAATCAAATCAAGATACATGTCAAAGACGATTTTATTGGAGAAAATATGAAATACGAAGCTCATACTATTATTAAAAAAGTTGAACGAATTTCGACTTTTGAGGTTTTTGTTATTGTTATACTCATAAATATCTCCCTTGATAATTATTTCAGATGTCCATTAGCGAGGGAGGAAACACATTTTTCATGTATTTCCCCCCTGTGCCCCCACCGAAGCAAAAACTGACAGTTTAAGAACTGTTTTGAAATGCTCCCATGGAAACGTTCATCTCATACTCATATCGGCTACGTTTGATGAATTTTTTTTCAGGGGCTATTCTCCGGTACTGTTATCATCGATTCATGGCCAATTTTTTCGAATCCTAGAATGGTTACAAAACCCTTTTGCTAGGAGCTCTCTCCCGCCTCCTTGACTTGTTTCACTTATGAGCATTAATTGTAGGTACTCATCTTCAGTCATTCATTAAATTGAATCAAGTGTTCAAAGCATGCACCTTAAACGTTGAAGTTGAGGAAAAATAACTCAAAATTATCCAATCTTCGCATTTAAAACAGCCACTATTTTGTTTTACGATAACTGATATCACTAGCTGAACCAATTCTCAAAGATCTACATGACACCTATCATTCCTGAAATTTTCATGCAAATCCTAGCAAAACTGTAGTGTCTGAGTCGGTAAAAAGCGCATGTTGTTCCATAGCCATATGTTGCCATAGTAATAAATGCAGCGCATATTATTCCATAGTAATACAGGAAAATTCAAACCACTATAACTTCGCTAAATATGATTCAATCTTTTTGAAAATCTTATAAATAGTCATCTGTGTACTGAATTTCATAGAATTTAAGGGTACCATTAAGATTTTATTCAAGAAAACATAAAATCGATAAATCATACTATTACTAACAAAGTTGAGTGAACTGCGACTTCTCACGTATTTGTTGTTGTTGTACTCACCAAGGCCTACAACTTGATTTTTTCAGATTTTTCGGATCACAGGTGTCCAATCGCGAGGGGATGGGACACACAAATTTTTCGTGTATTTCCCCTCCCTGCGCGCCCCTCGAAGCGAACTTTGCCAAACTAAGACCTGTTTTGAAAGGCTCTCATCAAGACCTTTCATTTGATACCCATATCGGCGTGTATTTCCCCTCCCTGTGCGCCCCTCGAAGCGAACTTTGCCAAACTAAGACCTGCTTTGAAAGGCTCTCATCAAGACCTTTCATTTGATACCCATATCGGCTACTTTCAATGAAATTTTTTTTTCGGGGGGTCACTCTCCTATACGGGGAGACCCCCCTTAAATACCTTATAAAATTTTTTTGTAGTTGAACTTTGAAGAGAACACCACTTTACACCTACATACAAAATTTGATGCTTCTAGCTTAAGTAGTTTCCGAGAAAAACTGTTGTGACACACGGACGGACGGACGGACGAACAGACAGACGGACAGACAGGACGCGATTTAGTAGGGTTTTGTAAAATTATTTTACAAAACCCTAAAAACGACACATTTGCGAAAACTTCAAACAACATTTCATTGAAGGACTTTCTGTATACAGAACCTAAAGTTAAAGAAGTTCACTTCTCAATATTGATTCGGTTGCGAGTTCCAAAGTACGTTTGCAGTGCGGACATTGAAAAAATGTACCGATAGATAATGTTCGATGAAAGAGATCGTAAATATCAATTAGTCCTTTGGAGGGAGAACCTACGAGACGAAATCAAATACCGTGACCTACGGAGTAACTACCGCCCCACACGATGCATGAAAAAATTGGCCGCAGATTTTGAGGCAAGTAAACTATTTGGTGCAAGAGCTATCCAACAGAATATGTATGTGGATGATGCACTGTTTGGGGCTGACATGCTGATGGAAGCCTTAGAAATGCAAAACCAAATCAAGGACATTCTTAACTGAGGAAGATTTTGACTGCGAAAATGGTAAGGAAACCACGAATCATTCTTAAAAAAAAGAAAACATAAAGTTTAAAGCAGATTTCACAGATGGGAGTCAACAGCAAGTGAAAACTTTAGGTTAAATATGGATATCCATTATGGATGAATTCAGCATCATGGTCGATGAGAGTCTCATTAAAAGGAAAAGCCATAAAAAACGCGAGACTCTTCGATCCATTAGGGATTATAGAACCAGCGACTGTAACAGCGAAATTTATCCTCAAACAACTATGGAACCTAAAGCTGTACTGGGATGATATCGTAGCCGAAGAGCTACAAGCAAAATGGAATAAGTTTCAACAAAATATTCAGGCTCTCAATAATGTTCGTATTCCTCGACATGTGATTGGAACCCGCATAGCTGCAGCAAAGTAACTCCATGTTTCCTGCGACGCTCCAGAGAAAGCATATGGAGCTGCAGCTTATGTGCCATCGGAACTTGCAGATGGCACAATGATTATCAGATTATTGTGTGCAAAATCTTAAACAGCACCGATAAAACCTATTACCCTTCCTCGCCTGGAATTGAGTGCAGCGAAATCGGGAACCGATCTATTACTTCGTGTGACAAGAACCAATATATCTCTGGACAAACTCCAAAATTGTCTTATCCCGGCTAAGGGCTCCAGCATCTTCACTTCAAAAGTTCGTCGCCAACCGTACAGCAGCAATTTAAGAAGCTACCTCAGACATCCCATGGAGGCGCGTACCATCCAAGCAAAACAATGCTAATTTAATTTCAAGAGGAGTCTGGCCGGAAAAAGTACAAAACTATCAACAATGGTTCATAGGACCATTATTTCTGCATGGTCATGAGTCATATTGGCTAAAAACTGAAATTTCTTCAAAATATGCCCTAGAAAAACAAAAACAAAACCATTCCACGCTATATGTATCACAGTTAAAGGATGGCTTTGTGCATTCATTAGCACACTTAAGTTCAATAGTTCGAATCAACCGAGTGGTGGCTTACACTCTTGGATTCGTCTTCAACTCAAAACCTTCAAATCTGATACGGCAAGGTGGTTTGTCAGTACACGATTCGGAAGAAATGGTGAAAGTTATTCTAAAGAAAGTATAGTGATGAGCTAAAAGCCTTGGACAAATACAATGGGGTAAGCGCCACTGGCAGCATTATAAGTATCACTCCTTTTTTGGACGAACGAGGTCTTATTCGTGTGGGCGGAAGATTAGAAAACGCAGATATTCATCTCAAGGCGAAACATCTAGTACCGCTACTATATCAACATCATGTAGTAAGGCTAATTATCTGGTGTATCCACCATGACAATAATCATATCGGCCAGTTAGGATTACTAGCAATAATGCGACAACGGTTTTGGACCACAAATGGAAAGACAATCTTGCGATCAATTGTACACCAGTGCATATTATGCGCTATACAAAAGCCGAAACTGATGCAACAAATTATGGGAAACTTGCCCAAAGACAGAGTTCAACCATAGAGGCCTTTCATTGAAACTGGCGTTGATTTTGGCAGCCCACTATACACATCAGACTCAAAAGAAGGGATAAGCCGTTCAGAATGGTACGGTGGTAATAATCAAAGAAGATAACGCTCCTTTTTCTTCGTGGCCATTAGGTAGAATTATCAACACAATAAAAGGCAAAGATGGAAGAGTTCGTATAGTTGAAGTCAAACCCAATTCCGAGGTCTTCAAAAGACTAGTTCACAAGCTCGCTCCACTTCCAATTCAAACCAAAAACGAATCAGTAAATATTGCGGAATTAAATGATATAATGGCAATTTCAACAAATAAAAAGGTTCAGAAAAAACAGGCTCTATGGACACGTATTCAACAAGAAGCACCTAAGGCAAAGCGATTATGTAAAACTTCCTTGCTTTTAACCTCGTTATTGGTTTTATTTTGTATATCTCCATCTTAAGCCTCTTCGTCGAGCAAAATAACGCCATTTTCAACCCAACCAGGACTTTACTTCGAAAACGCTGGAGTGGAACTTAATCGTTCACTACAATATGAAAGGATTCTGGAAAGAAGACGACTTCATCTCTCAAGGAGCACAGCAACTGACGCACCTCTGCTCTCGAATACATGAATATACACCCTGTACAGATACAATAGATCAATTTAAAGCACTTCCAACTGACCTGACTAATAATAATCAGTTGTTGAAACCCCATGACTTACGAAGCCATAACGAGCTCCCCTGGATATTATAGGAAACACGGCAAATTCACTATTATAAAATGGCCCAAATCATTGACCAATTGGATACTAGTGATCATCATCTCCTTGATCTAGTTCAGAAGCAAACGTCAGTCATAAATTCCACAGCCAAAACAGTTCACAGATCACAAGAAATTATGCAAAATTAAATGAGGGCAGTGCGAAAGCTATAGAGGCATATCACTACTTTGTATGGCGCACAAAATATTTTCAAAGATCTGATAAATTAAAATTGGGTCGGACGCCAACGGTATTTTTGCCGCGTATCAAGATGGCTTTAGAGCAGGTAGATCAACAATGTATCAATTGTTCACTGTCAAGCAGGGACTTGAAAAATGCTGAGAGTCCAACATAAACGTAAACCAAATTTTCGTTGACTTTAAGTGAGCAGACGGCAATATTGATAAAACAAACTGTACCAAATAATATCGTACTTTGCCATCTCAGCCAGATTAGTCCGTCTTACCAAAATGACAATCATGTCGACGACTTCTCAAGTCTGCATCAATAACCAACTTACCGACGCCTTTAACACAAATATCGGGCTGGCCCCATTGCTATTCAATTTGGCTCTGGAATATGTCATAAGAAAAATACCTGTCGATACAAGAGATACGTAGCGATACAAGATGAGCCAGACGACATCAAAATTTTGACACGGTTGTTAACAAATACCAAAGAAATCTTCCTGAAACTCTACAGCGAAGCAAAGCTGGTAGGGCAACAAAGCAGGGAGAACAAAGCAAAGATCACAGCTCAGTCAAAGGAAAATGCCTCAAATGCTCAAAATATCACACCTGGCAAATAAAATGCTGAAAATGTGGGCGGGTAATGAAGCAGACGAAATACGCCAATAAATACAGCTCGCAAATAAAATATTTTATTCAGTCTTGACGATCTTGAAGGCAAGCTGCATATACAGGAAAATAAAGCTCAAAGCATACAAATCTGTGATATGACCTGTGTTGTGCTATGGGTATGAAACATTAACCACCTTAACCCAAGCATCCGCAAATATATTGAACGCCTTCGAAGGACGGGTTCTGAGGCGAATGATTGGAGCAAAGCTAGATGAGGACCAATGGCAAATTCGATACAACCATGAGCTGTATGAAATTTTTGACGAGTCGGAAGTCTCAACGGTTGTAAGACTGCGGAAGCTGCAATGGGCTGGCCATACGAACCGTATGGATGAACAACTGGTATCCAAAAAGGTATTTGTTGGGAGAACTGAAGGCTGGAGACCAGTGGGGAAACTGTGGAAACGCTGGTCTGACTCGATTGACGAAGAAAGTTCATCATTGCTCGGATTTAGGAATTGGAGGACGTGGTCAATGGACCGACACAGTAGGAGGCGCTATTTGCAGGAAGCAAAGGCCCAAGAGGGGCTGTAGCTTGAAGAAGGAGAATAAGATCGAATAGTCTCTGCTTTGACAGTGTAATGATACAAGGGGTTATACTTTGCTAAAGAGCATACAAATATTTACCTACGTAAAAGAGAAGGCAACTGTGAAGAAGCCGTAATGGAGGAAAGACAATGCAGTCCCTACAGTTAGTAAAATGCCTTAGATAGTGACACACAGAGAAGAAAGACTACGCCTATGATCCCCAAATGGGGCCGGTGGCTCGATAGAAGGCATAGTAATAGTAACTTCTACTTGACCCAGCTCTTGACCGGGCATGGATTTTTCATTCTTACCCACACAAGATTGGTATGTCACGATCTCCCGACTGCGTGCCTTATGTAGGAAAGGTACATACATTTTCAGCTGCAAAATATAGCACAAGTTGGTTGATGACCTCTAAAATGAAATTGAAGCACTCTATAATCGGAGAGTTGCTTACTACCGTTGATAAATGGTACCACATAGTACATTATGAGTGGGCCGTCCTGAAGGATGGAAAAGGCATAAATGAGCATCAGTAGACATCAAGGGCATTGGATCTCTTTTCTAGTAAGCCCCTTCTCTCCCTTCCTTCCCACTGGAAAGGAGATTTCTGCATCTGGAAGACGCCTCGCCCGAAGCAATGTGCTAAACGGTTCCAGACTAGGGTCTCAATTGACAAAGGAGGTATTTAGTAGGTAGTTCATAGTGCCTGGTGCACTTGGGAGTCCCAAACTCAAGGCATAAAAATCCTTAATAGTTTTGGTAAAAACAATTCTGGCATGGTCTGTGATTAGATTTTCTTTAACTCTTCCTGAAGTTTGGGATTGGAGCTTTAGATAGATAGAGAATAACTACGTTCAAATTAGAGCTAATCACTACACTTTGAATTAGTAATATAAATAAATTTTTCCCTAGCTGTTTCTCCAGTGTCATGCTTATTTTATATAAGATGCGTTCCTTCCATATTGCTTGATAAAAATATATCTTCGAACACGTGAAATTAAAATTTTCCAATTTTTTGAAGTGGTAAATATCCCTCATAAACCAAATAAGTATTCAATATTTTCTGTAAATGAAATCGCCTCTTTGTAAACAGATTGAGTTCCGTGTTAGCTTTCACATCCTAAATTTGTTAAAGTCAACTTCTCAGTCATATAATAACTAATATATCCATTGAACCAACTCCTTTTTCGGTACCTCACGACATTGAAAAAATCGTAAATGTTTGAACAGTGTCAACTGGATTTTTCTTCAACCTCAACTTTCCTGATCCATTTTAACGAGTATGTGGGTGCTGCAGACTTAGCTTGTTGTATTCTCACTACCCCACAAGTCTTTAAAATATTCATCAACAATTTGTAAACACACACGTTTCATCTGGCAATTGGAAAAGATTCATTCAAGCAAACACACATATCTCATATATTGCAGGTAATCAACTGCCGTTTGCCTTAAATGAATTGGGGTCACCTGAAGTGATTTACAGGTGACCTCGACATTGGTCCACAATGGAACTATTCCATTTGCTTAGATCAACTGGAACATGGAAAGACGATTCGACGTCGCGTCGTTGCTATTGCACGTATGGGTAGATATTTGCAATTTTTGTAGCATTGCATCGCGGTTCAAGTTGAGATCACAGGTTGTTTGTTTTAAATCGCGATTCACATTCAATGTATTCATATGTGCATTTATCACTCCGTTGAACACTGGAATTGAGTTCTTTGTAAGTACTATTTGATCTGTAACTATAAAACACTTGAGAAGAGTTTGTGTAGAAAAAAGATCAGCAGAGGAAACATAGCAAGCCTTATTAAAGATACAAATAACCTAAAGATACGGAATACCTTCAATGGAGAAGGCTTAGATAATATTTGCTCCTGGCGCTAACTATTGATTTTTCTCACGAGATTTAAACTTTGAATGACGCTATGGAAAAGAAGTTTTTTTTAGTTTAGCCATCTTTCGCTGTTCATGAAATTTATTTGTGCACTCTGTAAATTTTCATATAATACTGAAAATATTAAAATTTTGCAATTGTCGTTCGAATGAATTTATTACAATAATTTAGTTTGAGTTGTTCGCGATCGCTTTGTTTGGTCGCTTTAAGATGATTTGCTGTGATCATGTCGCGTTGAATGAAGAATTTCTCAACGTTTCCTTATATAGTAAAATTATTATTGTCACATTTTTATTGATTTTCAATTTGCATTTAGAGGCAATCGTAGGCGTCGTTTCAATGAATATGATCAAGTTTTCTTTGTTATTCATATGATGACACCTTACTTATGAGCTGAATTGTATTTTCAGTATAATTTAGTTCAAGTAGAATTGAATCTATTGCATATACCTTCAAAGAATTACTTGAACATTCAGGGTTGTTAAAAATTCGGACTTGCGACCATAAAATGATAAATCCTTTTGGAAGAAATATTTGTTTTCACTAGATATCAAGTGTTGGTGGTTTCTAACAAATATCCAAGGCCAAAGTTGAAAGCGCTTTATTTATATTAAAAACTTAATGGCCCAAATGGCTCTCTAAATTTATGTATTATCAATTAAAAAAAATTTAATCAAACAAAAAAAAACTATCAAATTCAATTTGATTAAAATTATTACATATTTTTCGAGTCAATTAGATATAGGAGAAAAACCAACCAACACTAATCCAACAAATATTTCGATCATACCCCATAGAAATCACAATTTATTTATTAATTCCATATTTCACTGGTACGAGTACATAAATAAGCATCATCGTGTGATCTGATGGAACTTTCAAGTGCCGGAGGCCAGCAAATTTTTCCAAAAGATTTTAGAGGGGTTCTTTGGAGAAGGTTTCCCGTCCCCTAATTTTGTACTTTGTGATTACAAGATGTTAGAATGTCTGCAGCGGTGGACTGCTGCCTCACTGAGTGAAAGGTTAGACTGGCCTTGCCTGGCGACGCGAATTGTGTTGTTTTAAAGCAAAACAACTTTTAGTAGAACTATATTTACTTATAAACCTAGCAAATACTAATCCTGTAAGTTTTTACTTATTCGCGATAGAATTTAAACTGAGATCGTATATCTAATATCTTAAATTTCATTCTTCTTAAAAACAAATGGAGAACAAACGTAGGAAATATCTTCATCTTTTTCGTTTCACATATTTTATTATTGCTTAATACAATTTTAATCTCGCACATTTTCGTATATTCTGAGATTTTTACACCTTTTGGGAAACACATAGACAAGTTAACGCCAATTTACCTTTTCTCATAGAAAGTGAGCCGGCAGACAGTCTTGTCAGCAAAATAATATACTTGACACGGTAAATGCATGGGAACGCTTGGAAATGCACGAGAATGCACATTTTAGCTAGTAAGCATATTTAGTTTACCGAATTCAACTGTTAGACTTAAGTTTTAGTTTGTGACGAACTTTCTTGCAATAAAGATTATTTTTTTCAAGGAACCTTTTCCTCTGTTTAATTAACTGGCGCCCAACGTGGGGCCATCATAACCGTCGCGTATCGAAATATCCATGGAGGGCAAGCCTTAATCCTCTTAATTTGGTCACTGAGGCTGGTGACCAATCCAAGATCTTGTAAAATTGACGAAAACCAAGTCAAGTAAACGCGAAAACCAAGCGGTTGGTTTGAGTGTTTCGCTCCAAAAAACAATGATCTTCGCGCGCGTGTTCCTGTCTACCCCATATTAGGAGTAAAACGTGACGAACATATTGGAACAGGCACCTGAGTAGTCGCAATAAGGAAGCAGACAAAAAGGAAGAAAGCAGCCAACCGATATTTATGATGGCACCGACCCTGTTGGAAACTGTGTTCCAGATCATATTGTAAGGATTAAATTTAAGATATTTTTTTTTCCTCTCAAAAGGAAAATTGTCTAGAATTCAAAAGTGAATTATATTAATGAAACAAATCAAATTAAATGACCTTAGGAGTTAACTGATCAATTCTATAAAAGTGGAACAGTGTAAAAGTGGAATATTTAAGAGAGCTCGAGAAATTTTCTAGTTGAAATATTACATAAATTTCATTTTCGTGTGAACTTATCTCAACGATTTTATTGCATTTTGAAAACATACTTATATTTAACGTCGCCCCTATTTGTGTAAATTTCTGGAGAAGCATAAAGGAAATACTTCATGCATACTTTCGTATTTTTGCTATGTTTTTGAAATATTTTGTTTTCAGGAAAATTTTATTTAAATTTGGGTTTCACTGTGAAAATATTAGTTTTGGCTGTGCTGTTTAAATTTTTAAAAACGATTTTTAGTGTCACTATTCAGATTTTTCCTGTTGAAGTGATTTTCGTTGATATTCTGTTGAAAAAATTTACAAAGTGATTATTTTCCGAAATTTTGCGAAGTAATTGCTTTTGATAGATCTTGGTGTGATTGATTTGTGGTTTTTGTGTTTTTAGAATTCAAACTGATTTATCACTGGCATTAATTTACCTCGAAATTCATTGCTGTGGTCTAGCATAGTTGTTGTTGTTGTGTTCCGTTTTTCGCTTCGAAAGTATTAAGAATGTCAAACCCGAATAATCTCATTCGTCCTGCAATGCTCACATTGCCAGACAGTGACACCTTGCCACCCGCGGCACCGCCCGCTGGTCCACATGTTCAACCAAATAATCAAGAGTTGACCAATCTTATTTCCTGACTTGTAACTGAGACACTCAATAACCAGGGTAGACAATTGTTTAATTCGATTATGAACCCTGCCTCGGACATCAATAATGACATCGTCATTCCTTTTAACCTTGGTCCTAATGTTAACCTTGCCGAAATGGACAAAATACCTGACGTTGTCAAGAGTTTGAGATGCTTCTCTGGCGAGCCAGGCGAGTTCAGTTCATGGCGAAAGAGTGTTGATAGGATTCTGAGATTATATGACGACCTTAAAGGAATTCCTAGATATTATGGGATCCTCTCGGTTATTAGAAATAAAGTTGTAGGTGAAGCGGACGTAGCACTTGAATCCTACAACACGCCTCTGAAGTGGGAGAAGATTTCCAAGTGTCTCACGTTGCACTACGCAGATAAGAGAGATCTTAGCACCCTCGAGTATCAGATGACCACTCTGGTCCAGGGTCCTAACAGTATTCCCCAGTTCTATCAGGAAGTGTATTTCCATCTCTCCCCTATACTGAACAAATTATCTTCTATGGAATTAGGTCAAGAGGCACTGAACATAATGGCACAGTTGTTTCGTGCCAAGGCGCTGGACACCTTTATTAGAGGTCTCCAAGGAGATCTGCCAAAGTTGTTGAGTATATGAGATCCTGCGGATCTACCCCAAGCACTCCACGTGTGCTTGAAATTACAGAACATGAGTTCCCGTGCTCAACATGCAAATAACATGTAAGGAGCAACTCAGAAAGCCCATCGGCGAACTCCACCTCCGGTTCCACCAAGAAGGAATATACTTACATCCTTGCAACCACGACCAATACCGGCCCCTAGAAATAACTTTTATCCGGAATTACTTTATAATCCTCGAAACTCCCATCCTACATTTAATCGAAATCATCAGCAAACTGGTTTCTCTCCACCCCAACGGTTGCCATATCACCCTTCGCCTCCGATACCTCCGAAACCACAACCACGACCAGAGCCTATGGTCGTAGATGAATCCATCCGATCAAGAGCCATTGACTATGCAAACAGACCCTGAAACCAGAGTTTCTCCGCTAAACGATATCAATCTGGTCAAGTCCATCGACCCAATAAAGCTCAAAGACTATTTAATACGGAACCTCGATACAGGTTCAAATAAGAACTATATCCAACCCAGGCACATAAAAAATGCTATACCAAATCAAAAGGTCTTTTCCGCAAACGCCGTTGGCGGAAGTATCAAAATAACCCACCATGCCTTTGCTAATCCTTTCGGCGCCAGCCCACAAAAACTGAAATTCTTCATCCTCCCAACACTTATCGCTTTCGACGGGATAATTGGCAACGATACGTTGAAAGACCTTAACGCAGTAATTCACACAAAGAAGAATTACATGGTGATCCACCCTAATATTATTGTACCCCTTAAACAACACAAATCTGAGAATGTTAGCACTATTACCATCAGAACATCCCATTTAAATCAAGAACAGTCCAACCAACTTCACCAAATAATAAAAAAGCACCGGAATCTTCTCTCTGAGCCTAACGAGAAATTGACTTTTACCACCAAAGTTAAGGGAGAAATTAGGACTACAACTCAAGATCCTGTATACTCTAGATCATACCCGTACCCAATGGCTCTAAGGGCAGAGGTCAGGAAGCAAATCAACGAGTTGCTCAAAAATGGAACAATTAGGCCATCTCGATCGGCATATAGCTCTCCTGTTTGGGTAGTGCCAAAGAAAGAAGATGCTTCTGGCGAAAAGAAGTTTCGGTTAGTAATTGACTACCGAAAACTCAACTCAGTGACTGACTATTCCGGATAGGTATCCTATCCCGGAAATAAATGAAGTTCTTGCCAATTTGGGGAGAAATAAATGGTTCTCGATAATTGATCTCAAAAGTGGACTTCACCAGATGCCACTACGAGAGTCAGACATAGAGAAAACCGCCTTTTCGGTTAATAGTGGCAAGTTTGAGCTTACTCGTCTGCCATTTGGCCTCAAAAACGCTCCAGCAATATTTCAGAGGGCATTAGACGACATCCTTAGAGAGGAGATTGGGAAAAGCTGCTACGTCTACATAGATGTCATAATTATATTCGGCAGAAGTGAGAAAGAGCATCTTCAGAACCTAGAGAGAATTTTTGAAATTCTAGACTCTGCTCATATGAAAATCCAGCTTGACAAATGCGAGTTTATGCAGCAGGAAATTGAGTTCTTGGGGTATATTGTGAGTACTCAGGGTATCAAAACCAACAAGAAGAAAGTTCAGGCTATCGCCAACTTACCGACCCGAAGAACACTCAAGGACCTCCGATCTTTCCTTGGAATGTCAGGGTACTATCGCCGCTTTATTCGTGACTATGCAAAGCTCGCAAAGCCCCTGACATCCCTTTTAAGAGGGGGGGGGGGGGGGACATACGTCCAAAGTTCACTCTAAAAATAAAATTATACACATGAATAAAGATGCTTTAGATGCTTTTGATAAACTAAGGAAGGCTTTGATGTCCCAAGAAGTTGTTCTAGCCCATCCGGACTTCGACAAAGAATTCGAGCTAAAAACAGATGCGTCGAGTTACGCAATTGGAGCAGTGTTATCACAAAATGGAAAACCAATAAGATTCCTTTCCAGGACCCTCTCAAAAACTGAAGAGCATTATGCAGTCAACGAAAAAGAAATGTTGGCAATTATATGGTCCTTGAACTCCTTGAGGAATTACCTCTATCGTTCAAGGAGGGTAAAAATCTTTACCGACCACCAACCTCTAACATATGCTCTCAGTAATAAGAACAATAACAGCAAAATGAAGCGCTGGAAAGCTATATTAGAAGAGTACAATTATGAACTCAAATACAAACCGGGTAAGGCCAATATAGTCCCTTTCTAGGCCCCCCATAGTAGCACCATTGAATTCCATGACGGTAACACAAAATAGTGATGAAAGATCCTCACAAAATTTAATACCTACCGTTGAAATACCGATTAACGTCTTCCGAAACCAAGTAGTCCTAAGGACAGGAGAAGAAGATAGTTACCAAGTTCTATTACCTTTCGAAAATTACACCAGACACATATTCATCAAACCACAATACAGTACAGAATCCGTCATTAGTATATTCAAAAGGTATCTGAACCCGAACGTTATCAATGGGCTTTCAACAAGCGAACAGATAATGGGAAAAGTTCAAGAAATTTATCCGATTCACTTCATCAACTATAGAATCAGGTATACACAGAACATAGTTGAGGATATAACGAGTGAAGTCGAACAAGAGGAAAAAATCATCAAAACCCATAAAAGAGCGCATCGTAATAGCAAAGAAAACCGGCTTCAAATCCTGGAAAATTTCAACTTCCCCAAAATGTCTAAAAAAATAAAAAATATCATGAGTCGTTGTACCACATGCCAAGAAAGCAAGTACGATCGGCACCCACCAAAAGTTCTTCTAAATCCAACTCCTACACAGTATTCAGGCCATATTCTCCATATAGATCTTTTTGTAACAGAAAAAAGCATGTACTGACCGCAATCGATAAATTTTCAAAATTCGCTGTAGCCTAAATAATTCCCCCCAAATCAGTTGAAGATATGAAGCAGCCCCTGCGGGACATTCTCTTTCTGTTTTGTATCCCCGAAAGCGTCGTCATAGACAATGAAGGAGCATTGAAGTCCATTTCTCTCACCACAATGATGGAAGACGAGCTCCAAATCAAGACGTACAAAACTCCCGCGTATAAAAGCGAGGTTAATGGTCAAGTGGAGCGCTTCCATTCGACCCTTGCAGAGATTATGAGATGTCTCAAGAAAGAGCAGCCAGACTGGTCTTTTCAAGAACTTCTTGAGAAAGCTGTTTTGGAATACAACAATACCATCCACTCGACAACTGGGAAGAAACCTTCCGAACTTTTCCTGGGAAGAACAACAAACAATGACCCCGTTGACTTAGATGCGTTGCGACTCGTGAATATTGAGAAGCTCCAAGCAAAACAGGAGAAGGATATGATGCAACATAATAAATTTAGGAAACCACCTTAAGATTATAGCCCAGGTGATATTGTTTACGTGTAACAAAATAAACGAAAGGGTTCGAAACTATCATCTCGCTACAAACCAGAAATTGTTAGGGAAAACAAGAACACAACAATTATTACAGAATCAGGCAAAGCAATACATAAGGACAAAATTAAAACCTAGTTTCTTCTTTTAGGTTCGTTGCCGGCATCGCTTCCGCAAACGTACAAATTCTTGACTTTTCTAATTCACAAATTGTGTCACTCCACTCGGGATATGCAAAGATTCATAATGGCAATTTTAAATTAATTCATATTATTGACATGGATCAGTACAAGCAGTTTTTGGCAAATATACAACCGATCTTGAATCTGTCCCATTTCGGATCTAACCCTAACTCCCGTTACCTGAAATTCGAAATCGATCAAATCGAAAATCTTATCGAAAATCTGAAGCCTCGTAGAACCAGAAGATCTTTTAATTTCATAGTGACAGCTTGGAAGTGGTTAGCAGGAAATCCAGACCACGAGGATTTCGTAACAATTAAAGCGAAAATGAACAATCTGCTGGACAACAGCAATAAGCAAGTGATAATAAATCAGCTCTATAACGAAAGAATAAACAACATAACAAAAACTACAAACAAAATTCTAGATCTGATCAAAAACAAGACCGAATTAAATATTAATTATATTTTGGATCTTCAGTTCCATTTAAAACTTATAAAAGAAGAATTGGTTAATATTAATTACGCACTTCATTGGGCCAAAGTCGGCATTATAAATTCAATAATACTTTCCAAAACAGAAATTAAATTAGCAACTGAGACTCTTGATAAAGAACAGTTACCATTTCAGACAATCGAGGAGGCCTTAGATTTTTCGGAAATAAAAGTCATTACTAACGGGTCATCTATTCTATATATTGTAAATATTCCACTTACAAAAAGCAAATCTTATCAAAAGTTATTAATCAAACCTTGAAAAAAAATTCAATTTTGTAAACAATTTAAAATACAACAACATATTGACAAATGAAGCACAAATATATGCAATAAAAAACGAATGTAAAGAAATGAACAGATTTGCGATATGTAAAACCACAAATTTATTAGAAATAAGTAACAGCACTTGCATTCCACGACTCCTGCGAAGCATAAGCGCCCAATGCAGCAATGTTAGTAACCAGCATATCCCGGACATGGATGAAATAGCCCCAGGAATTATCTTGCTGAATAGATTCAACGGAACCCTGCAGACAGAAGGCAACACCCTCATCAAGTATAGCAACACAAAAATCAAGGTTAACGGAAAGATATTTAAATCCTACGAGACTTCCACCCTAAAAGCCTTACCTGCTATCTTACAACCATCAGTAGAAGATGAAACGATTCATGAACTACTTTCGATGGAGATGCTCAAAGATATTCATATAAACAATAGTAAGAATATCGTGCTGTTAAAAACAGAAGGTGATGTACAAAATTGTTACAATAACAACAATATCCTTCACATTACTTATCATCGTGATATTGCTTATTTGGAGAAGATGCAACCTGTTAAAATCAAGTCAAGTTCAACCTTCTAGTATTCCAATAAAAAAAAACCCAAGTTGTGCCCTCCAGTCTAAAGCCTGTGGAAGAAATTCGATCACCGGAACCTAGTGGGTCCCAGAAAAAAGTGAAGTTCAACGACTTACCCTATTTTTAACACCGAATGGGACAACCGGACTTGAAGGGGGAAGAGTTAACGCCAATTTACCTTTTCTCATAGAAAAGTGAGCCGGCAGACAGTCTTGTCAGCAAAATAATATACTTGTCACGGTAAATGCATGGGAACGCTTGGAAATGCACGAGAATGCACATTTTAGCTAGTAAGAATATTTAGTTTACCTAATTCAACTGTCAGACTAAAGTTTCAGTTTGTAACGAACTTTCTTGCAATAAAGATTATTTTTTTTAAGGAACCTTTTCCTCTGTTTAATTAACTGACATCACAAGAAAGATTAGGAAAAATATATATTATGGATTTATTTCATTGAATCCTTTTCTCAACCTTATCTTATGGATGCCATATGAGTTGAGGACAGGGACTATCCGGAACTCGCGGAAGGGTAGTTTCGCGACCTGTCTGTCTGTTTTTCTCGCAAACTACTTAAGCTAGAAACATCAAATTTTGTATGCATGTGTAAAGTGGTGCTATCTTCAAAGTTCAACTACAAAAAGTTTTATAAGGTATTTAAGGGGGGGGGGGGTCTCCCCATATAGGGGAGTGGCCCCCGAAAAAAAAGGTAGCCGATATGGGTATCAAATGAAAGGTCTTGATGAGAACTTTTCAAAGTAGGTCTTAATTTGATACTTTTTGCTTCGAGGGACGCGCAGGGAGAGGAAATACACGAAAAATTGGTGCCCCCCTCGCGATTGGACACCTGTAATCCGAAAAATCTGAAAAAAATATGGTGGTAGTTGTTTATGAGTATTAAAACAACAAATACCTTAGAAGTCGAAATTCGCTCAACTTTGTTTAATAATAGTATGATATTCGAATTTAACATTTTCCCCAATAAAATCGAACCGTTACCCTTAAACTGAACGAAATTCATTATTTACGTAGTTCTACTAAGGGTTCTTACATACACAGAAGTTACAGCCGTTTAAAATTTCTCCAATTACAACAACAATAACACATGCTTTTGGTATTTTATGGACTTTCCATCCAATCAGTCACTGCAGTTTTGACTTGATCTTCTTGAAATTTTCAAATAAGGTCAATAACATTAATATTTTAGAGAGTTCATGATTTGAGCGATTTTTTCGGTTTGCAACAAAATGGCGACCGTTGAAAGTAGAAAAACAATGGATTTTCCTTTGAACGTGCGCGTCTCTTTGACATATTTCTTGACGTTATTCATTGCTGGTGACTGCATTTTTGAGAAGCTGGGTACAAAACCCTTCTGACATAAGCGTAGGTCTGTTTACCTAATTTGTTTTATTTCATTTTGGACGATAAGGTCCGGTCCGCTCAACAGGTGTTGAAAGCCAAGGTAACTAAACGAAGTATATAACAAGGACGAGACGCAATGACTTTTCCGAGTTACCCGCGCGTGAGGTCCGATCTGAAATCGTTGTTGCCCCGGATATTCACGACCCAAAAAAGAAACAAGTTTGGTAGCTCATGTCAAAAGGGTTTTTTACTTAACTTACAATATGTGGATAAATAGAATGATTTAATGCAACAAAAACTTTTATGACATGCACAAAAATATATTCTTGCTTGAAAAGAACTCCATTTTAATCAACCAACATTTCGTTCCAATATTACTAAGCAAAATGCTCGAAAACCTTCATAACACTTATCCGAGATTTTAATTACAGATTTGAAAAACTTAAGTATACCAATTTATAGTTATAAACCTTAAAATATTTTTTTTATTAAATATTTATTTTATATCATTTTTCTTCCTTTATTAAATTTAAACTTTTCTTTATAATTATATTCTTTATGATATTCATCTTTTGCTGCTATCATTCACATTTTTATATTATTTGTCATTAATTCAATAGTTTAAATCTGCAATTAAAATGCGGACATGGCAGCAACTTTTCCCGCTACACTTGCACGTATTGCATTGTCGAAGGCAAATGTGCAGCGGAATGGATGGAAGGCTAGTGAACTGCTGTTGCAAGCAGTCCCGCAAGGTGACAACTGGTAACAGGGGCAGTCGAGTTTGAGACGTCGAGGAGAAGCCGTCGTTGTACAGTCGCGTATTCGTTGTTCCACCCAAGTCCAAAAAAACATAATCATTTTGTGTCGCCGTGTGTATTGCTTTGAATCGGAATATTTTGGACTTCTAATGTTCAGTTCATGTGTGAACTTCCTATAGTTTGGTTATCTGTGGCATTTTATTATTGATACCTCGCGAAAGTATCCATAAAGAAAGTATGTGGTTGCAACTGTCTCCTTGATTTTTATACACGATCAGTGCATCTAAATGTGAAAGTAGAATCTTTAGATATAGTGTTTTAATCGATTCTTATACGTAACTGCATTAATTTTATTCAATAAAGTTCATAGCAGGATTTAATCTATTTGACGATCATCCATCGTGCTTAAATTGTGCTTTGAAACCATTCGTTTGCTCGCTTTGTGGTGGCGGTCTTATGCGTAGCGAACATTTAGCTCAACACGAAGAGTTAAGGTATTCTGCCGGATTTTGTAATGTGAAAACAGAATTTTGTCATATTTTAGACAAAGGATTTGCAACAGCAAAATATTTATAATATTATTCGGTTCGTAAATTTTGCCCAGAAACGTTTGATACGAAAGCTTCTCGACACAACATTCTAAAACACATGTGCGTGAAAAACAGTACCTGTGCTCGATTTGTGGCTTACTATTCGTACGAAATGATTATTTAGTCATTCATATGCGTCGTCACAAACTTGAAAAGCCGTATTTTTCTTGAAAAGCCGATTTTTCTGCCGTAACCAGCGATTTTTAGACGCAAATACGAAAACACTGCGACAAGATTTGCAAAGGAACTTCAGGCATGCGCAGAACTAATATGCTCATTTGAAGGTATGTCTTTGCCAGGAACACATGCGCTAACTCATTTGTGCGCTATGCAAGAAACTTCCGTGCGCGTCAGCGTCAAATGTCCAAATGATGTGCGCCTGCACGAGTAGCACAAAAACTACCTACTAAGCTGGTTTTAAGAAAAATCGCAAATTCCTGCGACTACCGACCTGGACAAAATTGTTGAAAATCGCAGTGTGCGGGCTTCCATTTAACCATGTGTAACTTGCGACAGAAGTGCGGCTAAATAGTCGTGGTCTGATGCATCCCTAAATGTAAATTCTGCGGAAAAGGAATTCCGCGAGCCACAGATTTAAATATTCACATAATGTATCATACGGGGAGAAAGTCACATTTGTGTACTGTATGCGAGAAAGGATTCCAACGTGCCTACAATTTATTAGAAATTGGTTGCTCAAGGCAACTATTTAAAATCACATATACGTCATCATACTGGCGAGCGCATCAAACGCGTTTTTTGCGATGTAGCTTTTGTCCAAGGCTACCATTTGACCGCACACAAACGAAATGCTCCCAGAATGAAACTGGAATCGAGGATTTGTCACGTCAAGAAATTTGTACAACAAATGCAGCCTACAATTTGTGTCTTATCATTGATTTTGTCTCCTCATCTCAGTAACTGTATCAAACCTAAGAATTTATTTATTCAAGTATTCGTGACGTACAACAGGGAATTTGTAAAGGCATCATCCACATCATCAGCGGGTGCCCGGCGAGGATTTTGGGTGAGTACCCTCTTTTGTTTATTAATAATAAAATAAAAAAAAATATTTTTCTACATTTAATCAAAAAAATTTCTACCAAGCGAAATTCCATATAGTAAAAATATTTTTCACTAAAAGTAGAAATAATTTATCGAAGAAAAAAAAAGAAAATACATATATAGTGTACGTGCGATAGTAAAAATTTTACATTTTATAACTTTTATATTATAAAAAATATTTAATTATTCAACAAAATAAAGAGATAGCTTGAGAAATTCAAGCGGTAGATTTTCTCTTATTTGTTTGAGTCTTATTATTGTCGCATTATAGTATAATTTCGAATCGACCCCGAAAATACGTGAAACCATTCATAAAGCATGGGTCTCATTTTTCAAATATGTCTGAGTTTAAATATATATATATACTCGTATATATATACTCGTATATATATATATACTCGTATATATATATATATATATATATATATATATATATATATATATATATATATATAAATATTTATAAATTTTCTTTCTTTAAAAGCCGTCGGGCCTTGCTTTGTTGTGTGAGCAGACGCGTTTCGACTACTTTGAGTCATCTATATATATATATATATATATATATATATATATATATATATATATATATATATATATATATGTGTATATATATATATATATATATATATATATATATATATATATATATATATATATATATATATATATTTATATATATATATTTACAAGTAGAGAGAAAAACCTATAGCGCCGAATGCTCGGATCTGCTTGAATTGAGTAAGAATTTGAGACCCAAAGAAACTAGTTACTTCAAATGTATTTGGCATAAATATATATTCTGTTTTGTATATTATTAAGGAACAAAATCTGATAGTCGTCATGATTTTTTTCTCTGTGAATTTTTTTTTTAAAAATGAAAACTTACATAATATGAAAGATTGCATACGTAAATGAAGCTAAGAAATAAATTTTAGTTTTATTACAATATTAGGAATTTCTTGAAAAATTTGTTCTTATTTTTGTTAATCTGAGGAAATAAAGAAAGAATGGATAGATAAATTTTCAATTTTGGTCTTTCCATTTCCTTTCATAGCACCTGACCGGGTATCGGCCCGCAACGATGGCCGGCCCCTCCACTATAATGAGCTAGCCATTGGGCGAGCTCTCCCCTTTTCATAAGTTACAGGGACTCTTGCCCGAGTCGAGTGGCCTTCCGCTCACGTGGCCTTTTAAAGTATAGTGTTAAGTGATTCTATCGCATAATATTATAACATAAATTAACACATTTTTGTTTCTCATTTAAGGTGAAAATTGATACAAATTGCGTTTGTATGAGTTTTTCACTTTAATGGGAAATATATGGCCTCGTCTACATTTGGATCTTGATCCGGTTGGGAGGGTGCAAGGGGCATCGCTTCCATCTGGATGCCTCACTCTTATTTGTGGGCCATAAGTATCGTCAGTAACGACGAAGTCCCTTTAAGTCCGTCTGTTTTTTCCAGGCCCAGTTTATCCTCCGAGTCAGCAATTTAATGACCCTTAGTAGGTTACCTCCTTCTCGAGTCCGGTGATACTTATTGAAACTTCTTTTGAAAGTCGTGGATGCGAAAACTTTTGTTGTAATGGGTCTTGCGCTGGGCAAAAGAACCCGCTCCACGAGATCGCAATGCTAGCCTGCCAGCGCATTCACGCGTCCTCACAAAAGGCCAATCTCGGCGGACCCTTACATCCTCTTTCGCCAAGGCACCAGATCGCTGCGGTTCTTTACGGACAATCTTATCTACCCAATTCACTACAATTCGATCAAAAGTATAGTGTCTTGTTCGACGGAAAGCCTATGTAGTAGAAAAAGCGTAATTGTTGTAATTGGATAAAACTCAAATTTGTAGCCATTTGAATTTTATTGAAACATAGAATAAAATGATATTTTGAAGAGCTACACGTACTTTAATGGCTGATTACCTCCAATCTAATTGCACCAATACAGTTTTACTGACGAAATTGTTAAATCCCACTACTTTTCGCCAAGTTAAATGAATTTCAGCCTCTACTCGTAAGATATTTGTCATTGAATCTAGCTTCATGATTTTTAGGGCTTTCTGAAAGAAATGTTGCAAAACTTACTAGTTTCCCATCCTATCTGTACGTCTGTCTGCTAGTTCATCTGTCCGTTCGTCCATCCGTTGCCCATCTGTCCGTTCGTCCATCCGTTGCCCATCTGTCCGTCTAACTGTGCGTCACAAGATATTTCTTCCGAAACTACAAAGCTCAAACTTTATGAAAAGGTCAGAAGTGATGATCTCTTAAAAGCTTAGATCATATCAAATACATCAAAAATTTGTTAAGAGGGTCCTCCCATATAACGAAGTGGCCCTGAACAAATTTTTTTATTAGATGTACTCGAGTAGGGTATCAAATGAAAGGTCTTGGCACTTTTAGAATCTGAAAAATAAGTAATTTTTTACATAAAGAGTCCAGGGGAAGGCAAAATGCACCAACAATATTTGTGTCCCCTTCCCTCACGATGGGACATCTTTGAGCTGAAAATCTGAAAAAATCGCGAAGGTAGGTCTTTTTGAGTCCCAAGGTAAGAAATACCTCAGAAATCAAAATTCGCTCAACTCTGTTAATAATAATATGATTTGTAAATTTTACATTTTCCCGCAAAAATTAAAACGGTGACCTTAAGCTTTTTAAAGTTTTACATTATGGTAGGTGGATATAAGACCCTTATACCTACAAAATTTCATGGAAATTATATCATAACTAAGTGAGTTATCGCCATTTCACTTGTATGGAATTACAAAAACAATTAGACATGTTGATAGTTAATATACGAATAGTGGTTTACTTGAATATGTTCAATGCCAAGCATTCAGAAAAATTATTTGACATGGGGCAAAATTGTGGCTGGTCTGCGCTTATAAATGAAATTCTGCATCCTTTGGATGAATTTGAACGATTTGTTAAACAAGTTAAGGTGAATAATTAAAATCATCGATTCATGGCATCAGAACATTTTTTTTTCACACCCTAGAATGGTTATAAAGCCCTTGTATTAGGAGCTCTCTCCTGCCTCCTCGACTTGTTTCATCTATGATTATTTAGGGTAGGTAGGTACTCATCTTCAGTCATTCATTGAATTGAATCAAGTGTTAAAGGCATGTACCTTAAACGTTGAAGTTGGGGAAAAATAACTCAAAATTATTCAATCTTCGCATTTCAAACAGCCACTATTTTATTTTACGATTGCGGGTACCACTAGCTGAACCAATTCTCAAAGATATTCATGGTACCATTCATTCCTGAAACTTTCATGCATATTGTTCGATAGCAATATAAGAAAATTTAAACCGCTATAACTTCGTTAAATACCACTCGATCTTTGTGAAACTTTCAGGAAAAGTAAATTTTTCGAATAACCATTTGTGCACTGAATTTTATTGAATTTAAGGGTGCTGTTAAAATTTTATTCAGGAATTGATAAATCATACTATTACTAACAAAGTTGAGTGAATTTCAACTTCTCATGTGTTTGTTGTTGTTATACTCATAAAGGCCTACATCCAAAATTTTTTCAGATATTTTGGATGAAAGGTGTCTAATCGGGGGATGTCCGTGAAAAGTTTGTTCATTTCCTCTTCCCCTGCTCTCCATGTTGCCGATAAGGCAATTTTAAGACTTGGTTTGAAAAGATCTTATTGAGACGTTTTCAATGACACCCTATTCGACTACCAAAAGTGAAATTTTTTTTTTAAGGGTCCCTGTTTGGGGAGACCCCGTTGAGACCCTTTGAAAAAGTGGTTCACCTTTGAACTTTCAGTAAGTCACAACTTCTGACCTTTTTACAAAGTTTCTTGGCTGTAGCTTCTATAGTTTCGAAGAAAAAGTGCTGTGACATACAGACGGATGGACAGACGGAAACAGCTCGTGATTGCAATAGGGTTTTGTATTTTAGTGCGAAACCCTAAAAAGTGGGGCATCCAAGTGGTAGTAGTCCCCCTTGCAGCCGTCCCAACTATATCAAACATCCGAATGATGACTTGGTCATGAGAACAGTAGAATCCTAATCAATACTTTGCGACGCAATTTAGTAAAGAATTGCAGTTTATCTCGTCGAGACAAACAGGCAGTGGCAAGGAAGCTTCCAAAAAGCAAGGTAAGCACCGGAACCTCGTCCGCAACTGTGCTCAGAGGAATTCCTCATTCAAATCGCGCGCGAATTAATTGTGCTTCGATCTTGTTATAGCTATTCATATCGTAATCTATACAAAATCCTTAAGATACTCGTATTTGCATTGCACATAATCTCGACGCGGTTGACGGCATTAAATAACGTTTTTAGAGCATTTTTGATCCCCGCCGGTAATTGATCGTTTTTTTACCATAAACCTGAGTTCACGTGCGGATTATGCGAAAGTGCAAAAGTTTTGCAACATGAATAGTTTTCCGTATTGTAATATCCGCGAAATATTGGACTTTTATTTTGCCTTTACAAGTTTGATTGTTTCGGATGATAGAATTATCTGAAAATTGGACAGATAGATCACGTGGGGTAGGCGACAGGCGAAATAAAGTTTTGAATCTCACTTGTTGAAAGCGGTTAAATGCAGTATTCGATCAACATTGCGGACCGTGTGATAAATTAATGCTGAATGACGGAAAAATATCTGGTAATTCAGGATTTATTGGCAAACGGCGAAAAGTTATGCAAATCCGGAAGGTTTCTTAAACACAACTAGTGAGACATAGTGAACTCAGAGTTCGATTACGTTAAAGTGTGATGCCTAACTGTTACGAGGAGCGAAGATATGAGGAGGCATTGGAGTTGGCTGCATATTTTCAAAAACTGGGACAGAGGCAGGAGATATTGCTGCTATGATAGTCGCCTCAATCGAAGCATCATGATATTCAATACTGGTGAGACTGCTTGATCAGCTTCTTACAGACTTACAGCTACCCAACATATTTACGTGTTGTTGGATATTTAAAGCAAATACAAGCATTTAGAAACACCGAGCTGAAATACAAATTTTTCTAAGTCAGGAAGACTTGGTTATGTGATAGTTTACGCTATATTTCAAAAGATGCTCCGCAATAACATCCAAATAAAACCATCGGATTTTTAATATCTTTTATATCTCTTGAGACATGTCTTGGGCATCCCCTTAGTTTAATCACTGTGCATAATTAACGCCTTGTTTGCTACAAGTGGAAGGTGTGTTCAAAGTGTTTCGGTGTTACCTAGTAACAAACAAAATAAAAATGTTTTAATCAATCATCTCATGAGACTCGGGAGATCGCTACTGCTACCGCCGCTGGATTTTTTCTTTAATGAAATTTAAATTAGAAGAAAATAAGAAAATTTTAATGTTTGCAGGCCTTACCCGCCCCATCATCGAACGCTTGTCAGAGGTAGACTGGCTAAGAACCCTTTTTTATTGCCTAAATTGCATTTGTTTATTAATTCAATAACGATATTATATTACACATGCATATACGTGTATATATTGCAAAGTGCAATCTCAGAGAGTGACTTCCATACAAAGTTTAAAGTTAGAGAAATAATAGTGAATTATCTCAGAGGATATGCAAAATAAAAATGTGATAATTTGCAAATGTAAACTTGAATAAAATTCAACCGTAATATTTTTTTTAAATATAATTTTCTTGAACAACGAGGATGCAAACAAGCAAAACGTTCATTGTATATAGGATATGCACTGTTAGAACTGATAATTACTCGTAGATTGAAGATGAAATGCGTTAATGCCTGATTGAGAGTCTTTTCGATGAAGAATTTGTTTATTGTCGAGTTATGTGTGTAGAATTTTTGTTTATATAATGATGATAATAAAGAATCTCAGGGACTTCATTTAAATTTCGAAGTCTGTTGAACCTTTGAAGGATATTAGAAAGCGAATTGTCTGAAAAATATAAATTGTTTGCAAGTGTATTGGATAAAAAAATGAATAGATAATCAAATTTACATTTTTTCGATCTTTTCAAACACATGAAACCTTGACTGAGTATGGAACCCGCCACGTTTGCCTTTGCGTTGCAGGTATGTGATTCCATTATATAAGACTTTAACATAAATTTGAACGTTTTTCATTTAAATGGAAAATATATGGCCACGTCTACTATGGGTCTTGTTCCAAATGGGGGGGGGACACCGCTTTCACCTGGATGCCCCACTTTTATTTAAGGGTAGTAAGTATGCATGGCAAAGATGAGGTCTCCTCAAGTCTCAGCCGCATTCGCCAGGCCCAGTCTATCGTTTTGCTCTGACAATACATCCTTTCAGTAGGTTACCTCGGCCTCGGTACCGTCGAACTTAGTCCTCCAATCATTTAATTCGCCAATGCGAAATTGTTTTGTAGAGGGCCCTTGTGCTGGGAACCTCCCCCACGACAACGCAATACTAGCGTGCCAGCGCATTCACACGTCTTCAGACAATGCCAATTCCAATCGCTGCAGTCCTTTACGGACATTTATATCCACCCAATTCACTACATATTCCTTTTGTGGTTGGTCGCTGCAGGGCAGAGGCTGCCAGATTTGCTGATTACTGTTGACTTTTGTTGGTCTAAATTCATTGTGCTTTAAAAATTCATTCGCACTATTCTTATATTTGATTGAAATCTTAACCAATTCAAGATCAGTCGATGATATTTCGCAGTAATCAAATCTTACATGCTACTGTAGTGACTGCAGCTATTTTGGTACATTTCAACTGACGCTGTCGTGTAGATATTGAGTTACTTCGCCTCGGTACTATGTGCAGGGATTGTAAAAAGGTTATAAGTAATCAAAACATGCTGCAATCGCGAGTTAATCACAACAAATTAAGCTAGAGGTGCTTTGGAAACTGCTGCATTGGGCTTGCCACATTTATCTCATTTAAAAAGATCTGTACTCCAAAAGTAAAGTTTTAAGTGCATTGCTGTCCTCCTTATGTCTTAGGTCAGAAAAACCTTAATTTCACACTCAGTAGTTTGAAATTCAAATTCACTATTCTCTAGTGTATTCGAATTCGCTATTCACTATTTAAATTGAAAATTGGCTATTCTATATATCGCGTTCAAGCAACAGACTCCTGTCCCTTAGGATGTCGATCTAATTCACATCAAATAATCTCTATTTCGCAATACCGACACTTCTACATAGTGAGTCCTGGAACAAATCTATAGCGCAGTTCAAGCAAATGCTCAACTTTCATTTTCCCTTCACAAGGTGGATGGTTACCAGCTCTTTCGAGCGGTCACCGGAATTTGTCACGCCTTGGCACGAGAGGCCAAGGACAAGAAACTTTCGCACAATGGAATCACAATGGCCGTCTTCACCGAATGACCAAACATAAAGAATTATAGCCGATGAGCGCTATACACGTCTTTTGCTTCACGCAAATAGATTCGAGAACATGACATCCACTCTGAATTATAAAAAAAATGCACTAAACAGTTTCTTGCACTGATTTCTAACAACATTTGCATTTTTTTATTTCAAGAAACTCGGCAAAGCCACAACGATGAGTTTTCTCCATCAAAACTTTTTGGCGTTTCCTCGTCTTCAACTTTTATTTACGGATGCCACGAGCGAAAATTCATCTATTTCACAATTCGTAGACCTTGTTGTTTCACGCAAAAAATTTCCTCAGATGAATGCTGGACCAACTCGTCCTGCTCACTGTGCAACGAGCAATTCAACAAACTGCGGTGCTTACACACTCGAATCTAATTGAATTTGTTAATTTAAGTATTTCCAACTTGCACTTGCAGTTGACCTTCTCCGCACTATGCACGTGATTACCCCAGGCGAACCCCCTTGCTCCGTTCACGTCGCTGTAAACTTTCATTTCTTACAAGCAAGCAAATTACAAATGAACTCCACACGCAAAACACTCAATTTCCCGCGACGACGAATGGCAAATTCCGTAAAAAGCGTTTTGCGATTCCTAACAAAAAACATCTACGCACGTATCGCAAGCATGAATCGTCGTCTCCCCCACGGAGGTTGCTTCGCGACGGCCTTGTTATCTGTCGTCACCTTGCGGGACTCCTCACAACGGCAATTGAGGAGCCTTCCATCCACTTTCAATTGCATTGCGGAAGTGCAATTCGTAGATTAGCTCCGTTGTAAAGGGTTTGTCGTGTCTAGATTTCAATAGGAAATTTAAAAGATTATTATTGTTTTAAATTTAAAATTGAAATTTGGATCAGCATTATGGTGGTTTTCGAGCAGTTTGAACCGGCTCGATTTCCTTTTTTCCAAGCATAATTTTTTTTATAATATATTTAATGAATTAAAATCTGTAAGAACGAAATAAATTAGGTGAACTCTAACAACAATTTTTTAATATTGCTTACACCTAATTCTTTACTACACGAATTTTTCGGGAACGTATCCATCGTGTAGAAAGAGAATTAGGTGTATGGCGAAAATGCTCTCGTTGATTGTCCATTTTCAAATTCATTTGACTGAAGAAAGTCTAAAGTCTAATTTTTAAAATAGTAAATAATAATATAAGCCACGCAATCACTACTACATGAAAAATGCAGTTCACGTCATCTATGAGAAAAAAACGCCATGAATTATCGAACAACATAATATATTCGCTGGAAAAACATACTTAAGTTAGTGCAATTAGAACCAAGGACTTTCAAAGTATTTGAAAATTCGGATATCATTAATTATGTAGTTGGCAATAATTTTTTTTATCTTTGAAAAAGTATATTTCATCATTTGATTGATTTAATTTCATTAAAAGTGAAATAAGCCCGAAAGCTTCCGCAATTAAAACAATTCGCAAATCAATTTGATTCATTCGTTAAAGATTAAAAATTACAATTAAGCTAATGAGTGCGTCATTATGCAAATCTGACAGACCCTTTGTATCGATTTGGCTCGCAAGGTTCACTCAACCAACGAATTGAGCACGCAAAGAAACATCCAAATGGTGATCAGCTCAAAGCTAATTCTGATGATTGCGCCTCTGGCGCATTTCTACATATGTTCGTGTGTATCAACTTGGCTAACTTATTACTTGTTCGTATTATTTCAATATCTTCTTGCAGTCACTCACCCACCTGCCGACACCCATTTATTTCTTCACTACCCACACGAAATATTAATGCGAGCGAGCACCGATACCGAGTGGTCCGCAGTGCAGGCGAAGCAGGAACCAGACCAATAACCAGGTGACAACATCAAGTTTGGTCAACCCAGTCCAGTCCAATCCAGCTTCGCGAAAACGGTGGGAATTTCGCTGGAGTTGCTGTTTTGGGACGATGCATTCGGGATTTAACATTTCGATCACGTTTTCTTGATTTGCTATATCAGGAAGCAGAATAAAAGTAATTTTATCCATTCTTGCTACCAACCATTCTTTTAGGTTGGTATGACAAAATTGAGCTCTCTCTGTTATTAATTCTTCAAGAGTTCTTTGCATCTCATAATTCCTCTGGCTAGCATACACCTATCATAGACTGGTACCACTTTGCAGACTGCTATCGCCGCTCCCATTACAACAAATTATCTAACTCCTATCATCGTCGTACACTTAGCTCAATGCAATCGCAGATACTCCGAGTATCTAAATATCCACACAGGTTGGACTCACGTTTCGATTTTTTCCGAGGCTGTGGACAAGGTCGTTCGCGGGCTAAGTTGCGTGTTGCGTGCAGCCAACATCCATCCCAAGAGTTGGCTAGTGCGTCCAACTCATAGGTGATGTTGCTAGGTATGTTGCTGGCAATATTACAAGAATGACGACTTTACTGGCGAGTCAATGTTTACAATCTGCGTCTGATTGAGCCCCAAGTCTGATTCCGCTGGAGTCTGAACGGATGGACCAGCACCGGTCGAAGGGGCCGCAAAGCGTGCGAAATCAGTCGTAACGCGAAACTTGAACGGTTTACATCGACGTTAAGACGGACGTCAACGAACAAGAAAAGCTCTCAACGCTTCAATGAGTCATTTGTAACGCGATTCGGAAAGTGTGTGCGGGGGCGGAACTTGAGTTCTCTGGAGCGACAACCCTTCCGTTGAGGTGACTTTGATCAGGTGCTAAAAGGGACTCTTATCAGTATTAATCGATTCCGAAGCAGTTCTAAGCTTTCGTGCGCTTCGCCGTTTGAACTAGGCGCGAAATTCTATTGCTCCGATTTTCTGCATTACGAAAGCGACAACAGATTAAAAAGGCAGACGGATATTACAGAAATAGTTGGTGTTGTTGTTTTTGTAAGTTTGCGGCTATTTGTTGGATGTTTTGTCACACAATACCTTGTGGTCAGTCAAGTGTTAAATCAAAACAGAAATTGAAAAAATTGTGCCCAGGTAAATAAGACGAACTAAATACTGAGTGTAATCCGAACCGAATAGAACCTACCAATAGATGCTTCTCGACTAGCAAATTGTTCTGAATGCAAATAATTGTAACGCAACATTAGGTCAGTG
Source organism: Odontomyia ornata (assembly GCA_963969285.1). Taxonomy (NCBI): domain Eukaryota; kingdom Metazoa; phylum Arthropoda; class Insecta; order Diptera; family Stratiomyidae; genus Odontomyia; species Odontomyia ornata. The sequence continues at coordinate 362,702,886 of OZ017739.1, read as the reverse complement.
TAGAAATATTCTGTGTCGCGAAGAGTGAAAAAATCCGCGGTTACAGGTGCATTGTGATAGTCAACACGAGGAGATTGAAGTGCATTTGAATTTGATCTTTCAGTAAAGTGTTGAGGACGACTTAAGAACAGACGCGACTTAAGAACTTTTGTTCAGGAAAAAATTCTCAAAGTGAACGTGTGCTCTGTGTTGACTGAAATTAGCCCTTCCTTAAGTGTGGTTTTGTTATTTGAATGTTTTTGGATAAAATCTAAGTGAAATCGTAAAAAATTTGTGGTTATTTTAGTGCTTAGAAATTCTAAAGTTCGAAGAGCAGATAACTAAAAAAATTAAATAGGTGAGTCAGTTTTTTTTTCGGCAATTTATTATACAAGCAGAATGCAGAACATATTATTTTTTATCCTATCAAAATTATTATTAAATGTTATTTGTAGTACAGTTAATTAGTTTTCTTTATCGTCGTACAAAGCGTAGATTTGAAAGGTAGTATGGGCATATGTGTTGTTGATCCTGTAAAAACCAATGCCATTTGCAAAATTTTGTTTGTTCCATGTTTTCGGAAGCAATATCTGATAAAAGTAACGGTTTACCAACATATATTGAAATTACTCCATCGATCCCTTTCATGAAATATTTTTTTTTTTAAATTCCATCCATTTCTGGATAAAATTTTTCATAATAAAAGTTTCTGTGTTCTTAATAAAATTAATTATTCATCTGTTCAGAAGTTGAAACGATTATGTTAACGTTTAGAAATACATAGGTAATCCTGAAATCATTTTTTATTTAGCGCAATTGAACACGTTTTTTTATACCTCCATTCCCTACCACTCTCCCCATCACTGTTTCTTCGTCGCACAACGCTCGTGCGATCAGCATTCACATTACGCCGCTTCGTCTTTTGTGGCACCCAGACAATGTTTAATACATCGGTATAAGGGGGCACGCAAAATAATGTGAACTAATCCTTTCCATGAACATCTAGTTCAAAAATCATGATCAGTTCTCAGGGATAAAAAAAAAATTCAATATAATACGACACATTCAAAAAAAAAAAAAACTCTGAGTAACTGTCACTTCAGTATCTCGCCGATAGCGTCACAAATGCCCTAATATACTGAGCTCATAAACGCAGAACTACAGGTCCACGCTTCAATCAGTGCCCATTAAATGCTCCCTTAGTTTTTTCTTAAATACCAAAAGTGAGTTTGCTTTCTTAACCATTTCTGGTAGAGCATCATTCGTTGCATCGTTCTCTAGACGATCCGTTCTGGCAAAAGGTATTACGAATTGATCTGCATTCCTTGCATTATATGGGTTGATCTGTCATACCTTAATTAATGGTGTTCGTTCCGATCCACTAGTTTTTAAATTTTTGTAGATAAACTTAGCTTTCTCCATTATAATGATTTGAATAAAGGTTAATGATTTTGCTAATTGACAAACCAAACTAGTTTGACTAAGCATTGGCAGTTTCAGAATGTTTTTATACGCTTTGGTCAGCAGCCTGGATATACTATTTAAATGTTGCTTTGCTGATTGACTCCAAATAAGTACTCCATAATGTAATTTCGTCAGGACAAACGAATTTAGAACAAGTTTCTTGATGTGCATTGAAAAGACTCATATCTCCTTAACAAGCCTATTGTTGGGGCTAGTTGCCTCCTTAAGCTTTTTATGTGTGGCCACCAGATCATAAGATGGTCTATGATAAGACCAAGATATTTCATTTCTAGCACTCTTTGCAATTTTTCGCCGTTAATATTTAGTTCGACATCTATGTCTCCTTTGTTAATTTGCTTAAAAACAATATATTTTGTATTTGTAGTGTTCAATACTAGTTCGTTTTCGATAACCACTGATGGAATTTTCCTAGATCCTCGTTGATAGTGTTCTAGTTTTGTCTCGTCCTGAATAAAGTAGAACTGTGTCATCAGCATGTAATGTGTGATGAACAGGAACAACAAAGTTGGGCTAAGTATTGGGCCTTGGGGAACTCCTATTTTCGTAGGTGCTTGTTCGCTCAGGGCATTGTTGTTGTTCTTTGCGATCTTCCCTCCAAGTAACTCTTAAACAACTGCTGAGGGCTACCCTAAATACCATACGATTCAAGTTTACGAAGCAAGAGGTCATGATCAACTGTATCAAATGCTTTTTTCATATCCACAAAAATTACGATGACATAATCACCTATGTCAAATCCGAGATTGATGAAACGTGTGACAGAATGTAGGGCATCCAAAGCACTCTTGTTATTTTGAAAACCAGACTGAAGTTGGGTTACGATAGTCTTTTCAACTAAGAATTCTCAAATATCTTACTAAATACCGTCAGCAGCACAATCAGGCGATAGTTATTCTGGTCGAAATGATCACCACCCTTAAATATAAGAACAATTTTTTCAATTTTTTCTTCTTCCGGAAATGACCCATTCCTAGTATGCACGTTTATAAAATTTACCATAAGCTCGCCTATGTCCCCATTTATTATACTTATCTCATTCATCGTGATGCTATCAATGCCTGGCGCCGTATTCTTCTTCAATCCATTGATTACATTTAAGACTCCCCTTTTATTTGTTTGATGAATGTGAAGGATGGAATTCATTGAGATGTTTGTAGTATTTAAATTGCTTGCTGAACTGGCAACGATTTTTTTAGTGATTCTTCCACCAATTGTTGAAAAAAGTTATCTAATGATTCCGCCGCGTCACGTGGACGCGATTTATTAGAGGGCCTATAAGGATTCAGTTAAAAGTTTTGTGATATACCCTGGGTTGAAGAGTTATCCTTTACCTCATTTATTATTTTCCATATTTCGCGGGAGTTGTCAGCCGCTGTTTCCATTCTTCTTGAGAAATATGAGAATTTAGCCTCTTTCACCAGTTGTTTCGATTCTTTTTTCGCTTGCATATATACAAACTTGAAAGCCTAGTTTCCATTGTTCTTCCTATAGTCCATGTATGCCTTCCTTTTTTAGGGTTTTGTAAAATAATTTTTCAAAACCCTTCTAAAATCGCGTCCTGTCTGCCCGTCTGTCTGTCTGTCCGTCCGTCCGTCCGTCCGTCCGTCCGTGTGTCACAGCAGTTTTTCTCGGAAACTACTTAAGCTAGTAGCATCAAATTTTGTATGTAGATGTAAAGTGGTGCTCTCTTCAAAGTTCAAGTACAAAAAAATTTTATAAGGTATTTAAGGGGGGTCTCCCCATATAGGGGAGTGACCCCACGAAAAAAAAATTGCATTGAAGGTAGCCGATATGGGTATCAAATGAAAGGTCATAATGAGAACTTTTCAAAACAGGTCTTGATTTGGCGAGGGGCGCACAGGGAGGGGAAATACACGAAAAGTTTGTGTCCCCCCCTCGCGATTGGACACCTGTGATCCGAAAAATCTGAAAAAAATCAGGAATGTAGGCCTTGGTGAGTACAACAAATACAAATACAAATACTTTGTTAGTAATAGTATGATATATCGATTTTATGTTTTCTTGAATAAAATCTTAATGGTACCCTTAAATTCTATGAAATTCAGTACACACTGACTATTTATAAGATTAATCTATCCTGAAAGTTTCATAAAGATTGAATCATATTCAGCGAAGTTATAGCGGTTAGAATTTTCCTGTATTACTATGGAACAATATGCGCTGCATTTATTACTATGGCAACATATGGCTATGGAACAACATGCACTTTTTACCGACTCAGACACTACAGTTTTGCTAGGATTTGCATGAAAATTTCAGGAATGAAAGGCGTCATGTATATCTTTGAGAATCGGTTCAGCTAGTGGTATCAGTAATCGTAAAACAAAATAGTGGCTGTTTTAAATGCGAAGATTGGATAATTTTGAGTTATTTTTTCCCAACTTCAACGTTTAAGGTGCATGCTTTGAACACTTGATTCAATTTAATGAATGACTGAAGATGAGTACCTACAATTAATACTCAAAGTGAAACAAGTCAAGGAAGCGGGAGAGAGCTCCTAGCAAAAGGGCTTTGTAACCATTCTAGGATTCGAAAAAATTGGCCATGAATCGTTGATTACAGTACAGGAGAAAAGCCCCTGAAAAAAATTTCATCAAACGTAGCCGATATGAGTATGAAATGAACGTTTTCATGGGAGCATTTCAAAACAGTTCTTAAACTGTCAGTTTTTGCTTCAGTGGGGACACAGGGGGGAAATACATGAAAAATGTGTTTCCTCCCTCGCAAATGGACATCTGAAATAATTATCAAGGGAGATATTTATGAGTATAACAATAACAAAAACCTCAGAAGTCGGAATTCGTTCAACTTTGTTAATAATAGTATGATTTTCGTATTTCCTATTTTCTCCAGTAAAATCGTCTTTGACATGTTTCTTGATTTGATTCAATCTGGTGACTGCATTATGTAAATTGAATACAAAACCCTTCTGACATGAGCGTAGGTCTGTTTACCCAACTTGTTTAATACTTGCATCAATTACTTTTTTTGTTATCCAAGTCCGTTGTCGACACCTGATTTTTTTCTCAATTGTTGAGCTTTGCCTAGCAGATATGATGATATTTTTGAGTTCAATAATGCTACTAGTTTTCAGTTATTCTTGTATGTTTATTTAAAGAGCTCTAATATTTTCCTTAAAACGCCAATATTTATTAAACCCGGGCAGACACGTGTTTCGGAAACAAGTTATTTCCTTCTTCAGTGCCGTGTTACTGAAACATAATCCAAAAATTCTTTTATTTATACATCGTTTCTTAATTACAAACTAATTTACAAAAGGTATTTTAATGAAAATAATAAAACCATCAAAATTACTACTTGGAAAGGTAATTAAAACATTATCCCACTCTAATTATCCTTCACGGTGTCATAAACTAGATGAGTCATTCAAGCCTTTAACATATTGATCCGATCAAACTACTGTATGCGTTCCCTAGATCCGTATTAAGCCTTAAATCTTCCGGTATCCTTGAAATCCACAAACTTTCCGCTGCATCCAACCTTCTCCAATCGTTGATTTCTTCGAGGATCTCCACGTTGTCCCATTCTATTTGATGCGTGCTCTCCATAATGTGTCTTGCAACCGTTGATCTTGCCTCATTTCGTCCTTTTTTCGCTGCTACTTCCGCTTCCCTTATATGCTCGTGGAATCGAATTTTCACCAGTCGTTTTGTTTGGCCCACGTACATTTTTCCACACTCTGGGCATGTTATCCTGTATATGCCGCTACGTTCATCCTTTTGTTTACTGTCCTTCGTAGTCCCTAGTTTTTGTTCCAATTTGTAGATTCGTGACGAGTGTGCTGTTTCGATACCCGCTGTCTTCAGTATTTTTTGTAGCTTCCGTGAATGTGTAGAATAAGTCAGCTTCATTCTTCGCGTATTTTGGACCGGTGTTTTGAAGAATGTCGTAAAAGAGTTTCTTCTTCGATGCGCATCTAACTTGCTTATTCTCGTTTTTATTAACCGCGCTGTATACCCATTCTTCTGTGCTGTTTCAATTATGAATTGCTCTTCTCGGACGCGTCGTTCAGTTGTCAACGGAATTGATAACATTCTATTAATCATCGTGTTGTATGCCGCCATTTTTTGGTTGTAGGAATGATTGGAGTTGCTGGGTATTGTCTTCTGTGTGTGCGTCGTCTTTCGATATACATCAAACTCTAGGTAACCGCTATTTCTTATAATTTTCATATCAAGAAACGGTAGCTCCCCAAACAACATCCACAAAAATATCAAGTTTACAATGGAAAGGGAAAACAATGGGGAGCTACCGTTTCTTGATATGAAAATTATAAGAAATAGCGGTTACCTAGAGTTTGATGTATATTGAAAGACGACGCACACACAGAGGACAATACCCAGCAACTCCAATCATTCCTACAACCAAAAAATGGCGGCATACAACACGATGATTAATAGAATGTTATCAATTCCGTTGACAACTGAACGACGCGTCCGAGAAGAGCAATTCATAATTGAAACAGCACAGAAGAATGGGTATACAGCGCGGTTAATAAAAACGAGAATAAGCAAGTTAGATGCGCATCGAAGAAGAAACTCTTTTACGACATTCTTCAAAACACCGGTCCAAAATACGCGAAGAATGAAGCTGACTTATTCTACACATTCACGGAAGCTACAAAAAATACTGAAGACAGCGGGTATCGAAACAGCACACTCGTCACGAATCTACAAATTGGAACAAAAACTAGGGACTACGAAGGACAGTAAACAAAAGGATGAACGTAGCGGCATATACAGGATAACATGCCCAGAGTGTGGAAAAATGTACGTGGGCCAAACAAAACGACTGGTGAAAATTCGATTCCACGAGCATATAAGGGAAGCGGAAGTAGCAGCGAAAAAAGGACGAAATGAGGCAAGATCAACGGTTGCAAGACACATTATGGAGAGCACGCATCAAATAGAATGGGACAACGTGGAGATCCTCGAAGAAATCAACGATTGGAGAAGGTTGGATGCAGCGGAAAGTTTGTGGATTTCAAGGATACCGGAAGATTTAAGGCTTAATACGGATCTAGGGAACGCATACAGTAGTTTGATCGGATCAATATGTTAAAGGCTTGAATGACTCATCTAGTTTATGACACCGTGAAGGATAATTAGAGTGGGATAATGTTTTAATTACCTTTCCAAGTAGTAATTTTGATGGTTTTATTATTTTCATTAAAATACCTTTTGTAAATTAGTTTGTAATTAAGAAACGATGTATAAATAAAAGAATTTTTGGATTATGTTTCAGTAACACGGCACTGAAGAAGGAAATAACTTGTTTCCGAAACACGTGTCTGCCCGGGTTTAATAAATATTTTAAGGAAAATATTAGGGTTTTTATTTATTCATTTGAATTTAACGCCAAAAAAGGAGCAACGGAAAAATTCAATTAAAGAGCTCCTTATCTAGATATCTGAACGTTTTGTAGGTCGGTTTTTGTTTGTGCAGGGTTTGGTCTTGAATGGCTATTTTGAACACACGGTGATCCAGCTCCGGCCAGTCCTCAAATGTGTATCTCATGCTTTCAGCGACTTTTAAATCATTAGTTACTATATGATCGAGACAGGTATTTGACACTGGGCGAGTAATTATGTTGTTATTTATGATTATCACTCCATTCGTTTCTAGCGTATCCTTATAAATCCTTAATTCTGTTGATTCAATTGGTACATCAATGTTTGTATCTGCTACTGTGATCAAATTTTTTTCAGTTGAAAATAATGTATCTAGTGCTGTGCAAAAATCTTGCGCATTCATACGTTTGGGGTTATAGTACGTCCCTAATTTTATTTTTTTACCTGCATCGCGTACTTCAATTATTATAACGTTATATTTATCAGGCGTCACTCTCTTGGTAACGAAATTGATTCTATTTTCTACGTTTATTGCTGTGCCTCCATCATATCCTTCAATATTGTAAAACCGTGCTTCCTTTGGGTAAATCCATATTTCATTGAGAATAATCAAATCTATGTCAGGATTTTGCTGCAGGTAAATCTGAATATTATTTAGCTTGTGTCTTAAGTTTTTTATATTAGCATAAACAAGTGTTAAATTTGTTCCACTTGCTTGATTTGAAAGATTAGCAATCATTGAAGTTGTAGTCCTGGCGATCAATATTCTGCGTTGAAGCTCCGGACACTCTACCGAGTCAGCTCTGTGAGAATGAGTAGCATTATTATTGCTACCAATACAGTTGGAGCACTTCTCAATCGTGCTTTTGAAGCCCTTTAGGCCATGATTTACTCTACATTTCAATGTTTTGTGATTGAATTTTTGACAATTACAGCACCTCGTTACGTTAAAGTCTTCCTTCACAAAATATGATCCAGAATCTAAATTAACGTATCTATTTGCAAGTCCCTTATACATGCTCCCATTTACCTGGATGATGTGCAACCACATTTCATTTCTTGTCCGCCTAGCATGTACGAGTTCCATAGAATCTCGCTCCTCTATACTGGGATTTAATGATTGTATCTCATTTCTTAATTCCTCATTTGAATATTGGCTTTCTAGACCATTGATGACCATTGATGTCTAGGCTGTCGCAATCTGGTCTCAGCAATATCATATTCATCTTTCATTGCCTCCGTTGCTACATTAAAGAGCGAAGGAATCTCATTTACTTAGGTACCGAATTTGCTGGTTCGAATGTTATTCTATGAACAAAAAACTCATGATGCATTTTCAGAACTACTCTAATGCCGAAATGAGTGGGAGTTTTTTTTTTGCCCATTTCTCTCACTAGCCGCACCTATATAAATAACCTGTAGGGGAACTTCAGTGTTCAGTATACGTTTCTTCTCAGGGCTTTGTAAAACGAATTTTATAAAGATCTTAAAGTTTTTCGTGCTATCCGTCTGTCGGCAGGTTCATATGTTTTCTCAAAAACTATTGAAGTTACAATATCCAAACTTTCTGGGAAGATCGAAAAAGGTAGTCACTTAAAAGTTAAGGTCTTGTCGAAAATTTCAACGGCTTTCCTAGGGGAGTCCATATGTAAAGTGACCCTTAAAAAATATTTTTCTATATAAGTTTGTCGAGTGGATTATCAAAATTGATTAAAACATATAAATCTGAAGCAAAAAAATCAGTTTTTGAACCGGGGTTCACGGGGAGGCAGTAAGTACGTTTGTCTCAGTCGAGATTTCCCGGAGGAAATCCAAACCGACTTCTCATCGGTTATGGACCTGAAGTTTTGGTATGTGCCAACGGACTGTACCCAAATGGTCAACTTGTGTGGACATCCTTATGTTAGACTACTCGAAGGTGGCTGCTGGTAGGCTAGTTAGTTCGGAGAGGAATCTCAATCGCAGGTTGTAGTGTTTGAGTTGATGTTAATGTCAGTACAGGACTTCAGTGGTAGACTGCTACCTCAGCGAACACAAGATTCATACTCAGATGGAAATGGCCTTGTCTGGGGACGCGTAAGTGTGCTGACAAGCCAGCTTTGCGGTGCCGTGGGTTGGGTTCTTTTCCCACATCATAAGGGCTCACTCCAAAAATATTTCTCGGACTTACGAATTATCCGATGACCAGAGCCAACAAAATCTAGAGTCGATTGACCGTCGATAGGCGCCGATGGACTCGGTAACATGCCGATAGGACTGGAAAGCAAATATGCGACGACATTGCCCGACTAACTGCGCGCGAGACGGCCCATAAATAAAACTGGGGTATCCACGTTGTGGTGGTGCCCCCACGCACCCTTCCCAGCCGGATCAAGGATCCAAAGTGATGCCTTGGCCTATGTCGGGTGAGAAAGGCCAGGCATCCTGGCAAGAGCCCCTAGAACAACAAAAGAGGGAGAGCTTTCCCGGTGGCTAGCTCATAAGTTGAGGGGCCAGCCAACGTTGCGGGTATCATACCCATTCGAGACACGAGTGAAAAGACCGATTTGTACCGTTTAATTCACCATTTCATGCATATGTTGTTTTTCTAAAAAACAACAAATGCATGAAATGGTATCGTTAACATGCAATAAATATATCAATGTATTCATCAAATCATTTTGCCATTGAATTACTAAAACATTCAACAGGATAATAGAGTGCTGTAGACAGAAGTGGGCCACGTTTTTATTTTTGGTTGTAAAATGGTGAAAAATGAAAACTTTTTCTTAATCAGATGCTTGCAATTAAGTTTTGAAGTATTTATTTTTTTGTAAATGGAAAAAAAGTGTATTTTCCGTGTTTCCCGAAAGTGTAGGGAGAAGTGGGCCAATCAAATTTTTATCTGAAAAATGCTTCTAGACGCTATAAATTCTTGTCCTGGCGATTTTTAAAGGCGCTAATTACGAATCCGTTGTTCAATTTGCAAAATTCAAAATAGTTTATACGAAATGAGGATTGAAAATTGAAAAAACAGTGACTTCAGTAATAACGTTCATTTAATGTCTGGAAAGAAGGATTAATAAAGTTGGAATGACAAAGGCGTTGCAAAAACACATTTTGCACGTGAAGTCGGTGCAGCTGGTCATATCGACGCACTTTAAGTGGGAGGGTCTGTTGCAGTTATCGCATTCGATTGAGTTTTTTCTTGCCAGCTTTATTGGCATCAATTTATTGCAAACCATGCAAAAATCGATATCTTCATCTGAAAAAATCGAAGACTTTCTATTTTGCCTTTTTCACAGCTGCTTGTGAAGAATTGGCCTTTTTGGAAACTTTCGTTGATATCTGAGATTTTTGACGCCATGCAGCTTCTTCCGCGACCTTTCTCTTTTCAGGGGATGTATTGATGCTGCTTTTCAGCGACTTGTGGCCACGATTGGATTTCTGCTTCGGAGCAGTCCAATATTGAACGTGTCGCTGATGTAGACGCGGTTGAAGTAGATGTTTTTGACTCTTCTCGCGCCCCAGGCTCTTCTTCAACTCTAACAACAAGTTGTTGGAGTTCGTTTTCCTTCTGAACAGCTTGATTTTCAACAACTTGGTGGCCTCCGCTAAGGGTTGCAGCCACAAATCGTCCTCGTCAAAAATTTCTGGATTAAAATTCCGGTTTTCTCAAAACCTAAAGCAATGTTTTAAGTATTGAGATTGTTACGCAGGGCAATGGCAACAATTTCTGGCACATGCTGGATTTCCAGTAGCAAACCAATGTGATACTTTGACCATGCATCGCATTGAATGTAGTAGGATCTGTTGACCGGTCCAAACACACCAACGTCTAAAGGCTGAAGCCGATAGCTGCAATGAAGCGGCAATGTCAAAATGGTGATACCATGTTCAAGGGTGAGATCAATAACTTCAATAGTGACGTGCGATCGGTGCTTGTCCATTAACAATAATAAAGGATTCTCTTTTGACGCATGTGCAAATTTGACGAAGTGTCGCATGAACTGGACAAAGTCAACGGCAGTCATCTACCCTGAGCCATTCGCGAAGTCGACGGCGCTTGGTGTGGCATTGTGCATGAATGATGTTTTCATATTTTTTCGCGGGATCAAGTTAAAAGGAGGAATGATATCTCCACCAGCACTGACAGCCGTCACCATCGTCACATTTGTACCACGTTCTACAGATGAGTGCAAACCAACCCTCGAACCGTTTGCAGCAACGATTTTAACGGTTTTTCTCGGAACCGTGGGGAACCCGGTTTCATCTGCATTCCGGATGCGGGTTGGAGAGAATGGATGTTCATCCAACGCAGCACGAAGCAGACGAAAAAGTCGTCGGCAGTTTCTTTATTAAATTTTTTTGCTCTATTCCCGTTGGTTGATATTGGCGTGCGCAAAGAGAGGCGTGGGTGGTGTTTCATAAAGGCATTATACCAATCTCTGCTGGCCATGCCCGTTTCATCCCATCCGTCCGGGTAATCGATTCCCATTTTCTTGGCATACTGTAAGGCTACCTTGCGTATGTTGTTTATGGTGACACCATAGTGTAGTTCAGAGCACTTGATGATGTATTCATTCAGTTCTTTTTCCTGGGCTGCATTGAAAATCTGTCAATAAACGAAATAAAAACATTCGTTAAAAAACAAAAAATTCAACAGATATGGTAGTGTATAGAAAGTAAGAATTCAAAATTGGAGGATGCGGTCGATGTACGGAGACGGTTGAAGACAAAATTTGCAGGAAGTGGCAGCCTGAGAGGAAATATAGCGCTACGAAGAAGAAAGAAAGACCATATACGAAAAATTGGTGTTCTACTAACGATTTGACACTTTTGATTCAAAAATCTAGAAAAATCCTTAGAGTAATTTATTTGTGAGTACAGCAATAATAAAAAATAGCCTGCGTCTCGAAATTGATGCAACATGTTGGGGTTATGAAAAAAAATCCTATTAAAATCGGTACCTGACTGTCCGTCTGGCCGTCCGCCCGTCAGTGCGTCACAGCAAGTTTTCTCTGGAACTATAGAAGCTACAATCATCAAATTTTGTGCACAGCCCAGAAGTTTCTGGTTAATGAAAATTCCGTTCCTGTTGACTGAAAAATCTGAAAAAATTAGGGAGGTAGTTCTACGTGTCACGAGACACTTTCCTCTGAGCTAAAGGTAATATTTATCACGCCAGCCAGACTGAAGAAGTATTGGTAACGTAATTTTTTGGAATTAAATATTTTTGTTTACATATTTCTTGGCACATGTAATGACAAGCCTAAGTAGATTCTAAGCGGAATGCCAAATCATAGCGCCTCTATAAAACGGTGCGTACAAAAGCTTCGAATACTAATGGAGTACTCCGATTTGAATTTGAAATGTTTGGGATACACGAAAACAACGGAGTAAACTGAAGAAATATTTAGAGAAAGCTGATTCAGAGACGAAACCCATTCCAAAATTTAAAGAAGAGCTCAACTGGTTTAATATAACTGAGCCGTTAACAATTAGGGAATCGCTTAAAGGCAAAATAGTTGTTCTGGACTTCTTCACATATTGCTGCACCAATTGTATGTATATACTACCTGATTTGAAGAAACTCGAAAAAAAGTGCAGCGTTGAAGATGGTTTGGTGGTTGTAGGTGTCCACAGTGCTAAATTCGACAATGGAAAAGATAGTACCGACATTCTGTCTGCAGTACAAAAGAAACCTTGGCAAAATACACAAAGTACAATCAAATCATTTGCCGCGACACTTATACATGATGCCTTATCGAATCCAGTAGACGTGATAAAGCATAGGCTACAAATGTACAATTCTCCATATGATTCAGTTTTAGAATACACGAAAGGAATCTATAGAAATGAAGGGTTCGGTGCGTTTATCGCTCATACTCTACACAATTGATTATGAATCTGCCATATCAGGCAATACACTTTATTTTAAATTCAATGACTGCGACAGTAATTTGTTGGTCAACCTACAAATTCTTCTAATTCCCATTATGCGGGAAAAGTCGTGAAGGCTATAAATCTTCGATATCTGGGAAAACAACATTACGACCGAAAGATCCAAATCAACAGTGACGGTGGAAAAACTACGTAGTGATGATATGATTAATAGTAATAGGATTAGTGCTGTAAGATAGGTTCTACCAGCGGCTAATGTGAATGCAGCTGAAACTCAAACAGATATATCCAGCTCTCGCTTGGTGACCTGATTTGGGTGGCACCCGCTGGCAAAGCGAGTACGGCATGACCCCTGTCCGGTGGGCTTACCGGGTCCAAGGGCCCCAGTCGGAGGTCTTGACGGAGCATCGCGAAATAGCGAGAGTTTCAATGAATACAACAACAGCAAATATCTGAGAAGTTGAAATTCGCTAAACATTGTTAGTAATAGTATGATTAATCAATTTTACATTTTCTTATATAAAATCGTGAATGAATCCATAAATCCAATTATCTAGATGGCTCCTTATAAGGTCAATCAACGGTGAAAATTTCAGAAGAATCGGATAGTATTTATCGAAATAATGGTGGCTTATATATTCAGTGTAACAAAAACAACAATACGCGGTTATTGACCAATACGTGCTTCCAATCGACTCAGACACCACGGGCTTGTTAGGACTTGCATGCAAATTTCAGGAAGGATGTATTTCATGCACATTTTTAAAAGCTGTTCAACGAGTAATATTAGTAAACGTCAAGCAAAATTTTCGTTGACTTTAAGCAAACATACGACAATATTTATCGTAACATATTGTACCAAGTAATGCTTTGTTTTGGCATCTCAGCCAAATCAGTCCGTCTTAGCAAAATGACAATGACGTCGGCAATCTCCCAAGCCCACATCAACAACCAACTCATCGATGCCTTTGACACAAATATCGGACTAAAGCAGAGAGATGGGCTGGCCTCATTGCTATTCAATTTGGCTCTTGGGTACGTCATAAGAAAGCTACCTGTCGATACACGAGGTACATTATTATACAAGTCGAGCCAAGTAGTAGCCTATGCGGATGGGATCAACATTTTGTCACGGTCATTAACAACTGCTAAAGAGCGCTTCTTGAAACTCGCCAGCGAAGCAAAACTACTCGGGTGTAAACCAATGAAAATGAAACAAAGCTCATGACGCAGTCGAGTAACAATACCTCAAATACACAAAATATCACACTTCACGAATACAGTATCGAAAATGATAATGAATTTATGTATCTAGGCGCCAAAATGACGAAAACGGGCAATGAAAGAGACGAAATACGCCGAAGGATACAGCTCGCAAATAAGATATTTTTTCTGTTTTGACGATGTTAAGACCAACTGCATGAATAGGAAAACAAAGCTCCAAGTATACAAATCTGTGAAAAGACCTGTGTTATGCTATGCGTGTGAAACATGGACCCTAACCCAAGCCTCCGCAAACATATTGAACGCCTGTGAGCGACAGCTCCTGAGGTGAATAACCAGAGCGTAGCTAAACAGAGACCAATGACGAACTCGATACAACCATGAGCTGTATGAAATTTTTGACGAAACGGAGGTCTCAACAGTTGTAAGACTGCGGAAGCTGCAATGGGCTGACCACAAGAATCGTATGGACGAACAACGGATATGCAAAAAGGTATTCGTTGGGAGAACTGAAGGCCGGAGACTAGTGGGGAAACCGAGGGAACGCTGGTCTGACCCGGTCGACGAAGACAGTTCATCGTTGCTCGGATTCGAAAAGTGGAGGAAGTGGTCGATTTACCGAGACAGTTGGAGGCGTTTGTTACAGAAAGCGAAGGCCCGAGAGGGGCTGTAGTGCTACAAAGAATAAAAAACAAAATGGCGACCGATTTAAATGAGAATATTGAGTAAATTTAAGCTATTTTTCCCAAACTTCAGCATTGAAAGTACAGGCTATTAACTCTTGATGAAAACATACATTTTAAAGGTGGCAAAATCAGGGGTAGGGTCTAATGAGTACAGCAATAACAAATATTTTATAAAATATATTCACTCAACTTAGTTTATAATAGTAGAATTTGTAAATACAAACGTTTTCCCAGTGAATCCATACGGGTGCCCTTAAATTTAAATTTAAGCAATCCCACGAATTGCCTTTGTAGTCTAGAAGTTACAATAAAGTTATATCGCATTCACGGAAGTAAAAGCCATTTGAAAGTTCTCCGAGTACAACAAAAACAACGAACGGTTTTTCCACCAATCAGGCTTTGCATTGAACAAGACACTTAACTTTTAATTGGAACTTCTAATTCCCAGATAAAATGAATAAGAAAATTATCTGTAAGATTTCATCCAGTCAATGGTTTTAAGTGATATTGCAACCAAATGGCGGCAGGTTAAAATGGTGTGACAATGGCTTTTCTTTTAAAATGAGTAAATAATTGTTGTAAGTAGATGTCGTTGAAGTTTTTCTTGAGTTTATTCACTATTGATGGCTGGAGATCGTAGGTTCAGTACAAAACCCTTCTGACATGAGTATAGTCCTGTCAACCCAACTTGTTTAAGGCCAAAATTTCATAGCACGCCTCTTTGACTTGATTTACATAGGCACTAAGGTTTCTAGTACAAAATAAATGTAGAAAATTTTAGTTTAAAACTTTCCAAAAGATTTCGCACGGCAAATAATGTATATAAACTTCTATATGACTTGCATGGCCTCCTCCCTATCTCTTGCTGTTAACTCCTATTTGTCTGGAAAATCCGAATTTTCTCGTATGAGGAAAAAAATGTGTGAATTGTCTAGGGTAGCCAATTTTCCCAGCTAATGTTTTGGCATGCAATACCAGCAATAATGAAACGAAATTTTTAAATGTTTTAATCACATAATATTGACAAAAAATGGCCGATTTCAAGGCCAGGATAGGTTTGCAGTTTTCTTTTCAGCAAACACATTCGAAATAAATTATTACCCTAGTAGGTGTAATCAACTTTCTATATTAAGTAATTCAAGTTAAAATGTTTAAGCTGTGTCTATCACACATTCCGGCATTTCAATTCCCACGTGAAGTAGATTTTATTATACTTACATCTAAATCAGTCAAACAATTCCTACAACTGTCTCAATACCACGTCGTGCCATTAGCATAATCCTGAATTTGGCGTTAAAGCCAATTTTGATTTATTGATCTTGGGCTCTGTTTGCGTTGTTTATTCGAATTAAAATTAAATATTTGCATACACACACAAGCACATACTCCAAAGTTCTCACCTTTGCATAGTTTGAGTTGCTTTCAAGTGGAAGGTTTTGCTCAAGTCTCTTGCAAATACAAATAATAATAAATACTCGTAGAATGTCAAATGTACTCCTATCGTCACATAATAAGCATCTTATATCATCCCTATACACCCAATTATGTATGGATACGAGTGAAATGTGTCTTGCTGCAAATCTTCACACATTCTCGTGCGTACAAATCGAAAGGAACCAGTTAAAAGTTTCACGATTTGAAACTTGCGAAATCTTTCGAACGATGACAATACGACTTGAGTGTATATTCTTGCGGGAGAGTGCCTTGTCATCCGCTTTTGGTTTTTTCGCTGGTTTTTGCATTTACAATTTGTTTAACAAACAACTAAAGATAAAAATTAGCACCTCAACTGAAATGCAAATGGCTTTCTTGTTTTGTCATCTAAATACTTGTGAAAGAATTGAGGGTTTAAGTTGAAGGTCAATGAATTGGTGTTGGGAATTCTTGCTGGATTTGTTCATAGAGTTTTGTTGACGCAACTTTTTTCGACATTTCAATCGAAATTTAAGATGATTAGTTCGGAGTTTGATGAGCTAACAAGAGCTATTTAAGAACTGTCGAGGGTGTCAATTTTGGAGCTATATTTAGGGGCACTTCACTGCATACAATAAAGTAATACAAAGTCATACGATAAATTATATTTGAGGCTAGTTTAATTCCTTCAAATGATTCAATATTTATTGACAAGAAAAACTTAAAGGAAAAAAAAAGAAAACCGACTTTAAACGGCCTAAAAAGGATGAAATTGATTTTTTGGAACCATAGTCAAGTCCCTTTTTCCTCATTTTAGATACGGCGTTTTGAAGTCGGTTCTATCTTTTGCCCAATTTTATTATTATTTCATTATTTTAGTGATAACATTAACCTCAATCAGAATATCGATTACGATAAATGATAATTTTTAGGGTTTTGTAAAATAATCCGTCTGTCTGTCCGTGTGTCACAGCAGTTTTTCTCGCAAAGTACTTAAGCCAGAAGCACCAAATTTTACATGTAGGTGTAAAGTGGTGCTCTGTTAAAAGTTCAACTACAAAAAAATGTTATGAGGTATTTAAGGGGGGTCTCCCGACAGGCGCGGCGGAACAGCTTCAAGCCATGTGTTGTGTTTGGAAGTGGGGGAACGGTGATAGGAAGGGGGAAGCTGTTTGTTAGGTGTCAAAAAATTGCACTCTGCATGCCCTTACAAAGCTTTAATCTCACAAAAATTTGAATTCACTGTGTAACGTAATACAAAACGTATTTATTATTCTAATTATAACAAAATTGCTTCCTATGCAACTGTACCTATTATACTGATGCAATGTTTTACAAGAAGATTAGCATTTTAATATTGCACTGTTTGAACATTTATTTTTTTGCGAAGACAGCAGCTCGTTTTGTATTTCGGGAAATGAATTCGTTCATCAACAATTCAAAGTCGATTTTATCAACTTTATCGTGATACATACGCAGGATTGCAAGACTGTTCAATCTTTTTTGTCCCATCGTCGCCCGAATATAACTTTTAAGTCGTTTCAATACCGAAAAACTTCGTTCATTACTGCATGATGAGCCAGGTATCGTCATCAAAAGACGAATAAATCTGACGAATTCAGGTACAATGTTAAATGAACAATCATTTTGTCGAAGAAAATCTACAACATCTTTTAAATTTTTGATATGTTTGCCATTTTTTTGAGCTAAGGTCAGAAAAATGTCTCTATCACTCACAACGTTTTCTTCGGAAAAATCATTCTTATAAAACTCAACAATTTGCCTCCAAAGATTTAAAAAATGTTGCACTATCAGTTTCAAACCTCTCACGAAGTGACTCGATTACTTGATCAAAAATAGCAAAAAATTTCTGACGGTAAAATTTTTCAGGAGTTGCGAAGTCATGACATGAGTCTAAGCGTTTTGCAATTTTTCTGCGCCGTGGCAGAGAAGATTGATCTAAATCCAATTTTTACACGTCTTCCAAAGTTTTTTCACAAACACTTTGAAATTTAGAATCGCGAGAAACAGACAAACAGTAAGTTACACCATCTACTTTTCTGTGAGAATCGATAACGCTTAAATCTGAGTTCTGAAGGTCAGTGTTCAAAGTTTCAATTCGATAGGAAATTTCAATCATTGCGTTTAAAAACAAAGATAAAATCAAAAGAGTCCATTTGCTGATGAAATGAATAAAAAAAATCCCCGTTGGCAGCACCAGCCGGAAAGGTAAATTTCTCGTATGTAGCGTAAGGTTTCGAAAAAGAAATTGGCTTATCTACTACTGGACTTCTTATTGCAATTTTTGTAGCACTACATGGGTATTTATTAACAGAAAGGATCTGCCGCCGTTCGAATTTGGAGACCCTTCATAGAGACGCAAATATTTTGCTAATTAAATTGAGTTGCACACGTATGGATCACATATTGAAAATCGGCGGGTAATAAATTGTTATAAACATATTTATACTGGTTTCGCCCTTCTCTCATTTGCTGTTTATACATTTGACAGTGGTTGACAAACAAAGGTGATAACTTTTTGGCTTAAATAGGTCAAATAGTTAATTTCAAAAGATTTCCATGAAAGTTTAATCAGCACTTGCGTTGCCATTAATATATACATTTTCAATTTTTTTCTGAACTATGAGGGCCGTCATTTCAATTTTTATTGAAATCGGCTGCTAAAAATATTAAGCTGTAAATTTTCAACTTTTTCATTTGTCATTCGATTTGCATAATTAAATTAAATTAACTTGCGTTAATAACTTATAATTTCAAGTTTCAACGGAATCTGTTGAGAATCTTGGCTGCTACAGAAATAAAAAAAATTGTATGCCACCCCCCTGTATGGGGAGACCCCCCTTAAAATACCTTAAAATATTTTCTTGCACTGCAAATTTCAAGAGGCACCACTTTTGACCTACGTAGAAAATTTCCTCATTCTAGCTCATGTGGTTTGCGAGAAAACTTGTTTTGACGCACGAACAAACGGACGGAAAGACAGACAAGTCGCGATTTTATAATTTTTTTAGGGGATTGTTTAAAAGATTTTACAATATCTTAAAAATGGTCTGGTTTATAAATTCTATCAAGTAAAGTCATTTAAAACGTTATCATGAAAAATATTCATTATTTCAGTTGGCACTAAAATAGCGAATTGCGCTTGCCTTCTGACCTTTGGGGGCCGCCATTTTGAATGCATGCATTTTATTTTGGATTATTTTAAATCTTTGTATGCTAGGAACTCATCAATCAATGTACTATCTCGTTCAAATAGAAGTTTCACTCTAGACAGGGCAAAATAATTCAATTTTTAAAGAAAATGGCAGCTAAAACTATTAGGCTTTAAATTTTCGACTTTTTTATTTTTCATTCAATTTTAATAATTTCCTGCATAATACAAGAACATAGTACAGAGATCCATAATCTCAAGTTTCATCAAAATCCGCCGGAAAATGTGACCGCTAGAGGGCCACTAAAACCTGAAAAAAACGCATATTTAAACGGCCGCCATTTTGAAATTTGCTCATGCATGATCACCAAAATATCAAAGACTGTAGGCCTAAATGATGTCTATCTTGAAACCGAATTTCGTATATGTCGGATCAAAATTGCGACTTTAAAAAGCCTTTGAAATTTTGCCCTTTAACTGGCCGCCATTTTGTTTTTTGCAACCTGACCTCCAATTTTTGACGTAATTCTTTAGATACTTATAATTTCTATCAAGTTATCAAATTTCATAAAAATCTGTTGAAAGCTTTGACCACTATTACAACAACAAAATTTTGCACGTTTTTCGACCTTTGAGCGGCCGCCATTTTGTTTCTGCTGTACCGACTTTGGATTTTTTATTGTGAAATTCATCACATACAGCAATGAACCTTTGTACCAAATTTCATCCAAATCGGAGCTATACTTTGGTCAGAACAGAAATCACGATTTTTCGTCTAAAATGGCCGCCATTTTGTTTTTGCCCGGCCGATATAGCTGGTTCACGAACTTAATCGAGATAATTACCCAATACACCTTTCCTGAAAATTTGGTGAAAATCGAAGCAAAATTGCGACCTCTATCGTGGTCACAAATTTCGTTATATCCCATATATATATATATATATATATATATATATATATATATATATATATATATATGATGCTCTCCGCAATAGGTAAATTTCTCTCGAGAAATTCACCTAAAAAATTTTATGAGGTATTTAAGGGGGGTCTCCCGACAGGCGCGGCGTAACAGCTTCAAGCCATGTGTTGTGTTTGGAAGTGGGGGAACGGTGATAGGAAGGGGGAAGCTGTTTGTTAGGTGTCAAAAAATTGCACTCTGCATGCTCTTACAAAGCTTTAATCTCACAAAAATTTGAATTCACTGTGTAACGTAATACAAAATGTATTTATTATTCTAATTATAACAAAATTGCTTCCTATGCAACTGTACCTATTATACTGATGCCATGTTTTACAAGAAGATTAGCATTTTAATATTGCACTGTTTGAACATTTATTTTTTTGCGAAGACAGCAGCTCGTTTTGTATTTTGGGAAATAAATTAGTTCATCAACAATTCAAAGTCGATTTTATCAACTTTATCGTGATAAATATGCAGGATTGCAAGACTGTTCAATCTTTTTTGTCCCATCGTCGCCCGAATATAACTTTTAAGTCGTTTCAATACCGAAAAACTTCGTTCATTACTGCATGATGAGCCAGGTATCGTCATCAAAAGACGAATAAATCTGACGAATTCAGGTACAATGTTAAATGACCAATCATTTTGTCGAAGAAAATCTACAACATCTTTTAAATTTTTGATATCTTTGCCATTTTTTTGAGCTAAGGTCAGAAACATGTCTCTATCACTCACAACGTTTTCTTCGGAAAAATCATTTTTATAAAACTCAACAATTGGTTTCGAATCTGTATCTTTGCCGATAGCTAAAGCCTCCAAAGATTTAAAAAATGTTGCACTATCAGTTTCAAACCTCTCACGAAGTGACTCGATTACTTGATCAAAAATAGCAAAAAATTTCTGACGGTAAAATTTTTCAGGAGTTGCGAAATCATGACTTGACCCGGAGTCTAAACGTTTTGCAATTTTTCTGCGCCGTGGCAGAGAAGATTGATCTAAATCCAATTTTTTCACGTCTTCCAAAGTTTTTTCCCAAACACTTTGAAATTTAGAATCGCGAGAAACAGACAAACAGTAAGTTACACCATCTACTTTTCTGTGAGAATCGATAACGCTTAAATCTGAGTTCTGAAGGTCAGTGTTCAAAGTTTCAATTCGATTGAAAATTTCAATCATTGCGTTTAAAAAAAAGATAAAATCAAAAGAGTCCATTTGCTGATGAAATGAATAAAAAAAATCCCCGTTGGCAGCACCAGCCGGAAAGGTAAATTTCTCGTATGTAGTGTAAGGTTTCGAAAAAGAAATTGGCTTATCTACTACTGGACTTCTTATTGCAATTTTTGTAGCACTACATGGGTATTTATTAACAGAAAGGATCTGCCGCCGTTCGTATTTGGAGACCCTTCATAGAGACGCAAATATTTTGCAAATTAAATTGAGTTGCACACGTATGGATCACATATTGAAAATCGGAGGGTAATAAATTGTTATAAACATATTTATACTCGTTTTGCCCTTCTCACATTTGCTGTTTATACATTTGGCAGTGGTTGTCAAACAAAGGTGATGACTTTTTGGCTTAAATAGCTCAAATAGTTAATTTCAAAAGATTTCCATAAAAGTTTAATCAGCACTTGCATTGCCATTAATATTGTTACATGTACAAATAATTACATGTACAAATAATTCTGCGAGCTACTGTCGCAATTGTTAAGAACATCAACAACTGAATTTACTCGAACCCACGAGAACCCAACAAGCATTATCAACATCTGAAAGTGAGTCACTGCCCATTCATGCTGGAACGTTCCCGCTTATTCACTAATGTACGAGAACTGAATTGAATGATTAGAGACCCTATATAAAGGCGAGCTGAATGAATGAGGGGATTCATTCGAACGCGATAACACGCGACAGTGGTGTCAAGAAGTGCGAAAGAAAAATTTTGAAAGTGAAAATTTGAACATTTTTATAGTGCACAATAGTAAAATTTAAAGAAACATTAAAAATACCACGAAGCTTAAACTTAAAAATTAATGAATTGACCATGTCGGAGCTTAAGGTAGAGTTGGAACAGCGAAATCTGGCTACGCAAGGTACAAAGGCCACACTGATTGCACGCTTGCGTGACGCGATTGAGTCGGAAGGCGTGAATCTGGATTCGGGTGAGCTCTCAGATGCGGAAAAAGGCGCAGAAGGTGGAGAAGTAGAAACACCAAATTCAAAGGAGCCAGAAAATGCGCTAATGCAAATGTTAATGCTGATGTCATCGAGTCTGACTGCGAAGCTGGATGAACAATCAGCGCAGCTAAATGAACAATCAGCGAAGCTAGACCAACAAGCATTAGAAATCAAGGCAGACATCACACAGAAGCTGGAAAAACAGTCAACCGAAATAAAAGCGGAACTCAGTAGTCTCAACAGCCAAATTAAATGCGTCGAGGAAAAGGTATACCAAGTCGAGGAGAGAATCAACCTTGAGATCAGCCAGGTCGAAGAGAGAATAAACCATGAGATGGAAAACATGAAAAAGGACTTGGAAGCAGCGAAGGCAGTAGTGACCGCCTCACCAGCCCCACTTATAACCGCAGCGCAAAGCTCATCTAGAAATGTGCAAGCACCAATATTCGACGGGCAAACGGTCTGGACTATTTACAAAATCCAGTTTGAAGCAGCCGCTAGGATAAATCACTGCAATGAGCAGGAACGAGCAACTGCGTTAATTCTTGCTTTAAGAGGCCCAGCTGCCGAGCTTTTGCAGACTATCCCCGTTGAGCTGCATTCAAACCCGGCTGCTATAATGAATGCGCTGGACATGCGTTATGGAGACGATCATCTGAAGCAGATTTACCGGGCACAGCTACGGGATCGGATGCAGAAGTCTGCCGAAACCTTGCAGCAGCTAGCACAAGACATTGAGCGACTGGCACTTTTGGCTTACCCAGCGTACGACCCAGAACATCGAGATGACGTAGCAGCAGAAGCATTCATCAGCGCCTTAAAGGACAAGGAATCGCAACAAGCCGCGCGGTTAGCTCAAAAGCGAACAGTCAAGGGTGCATTAGCTTATAGTTTAAATTTTGAGGCAGCCAAAAATGTGACCCGTACCACTGCCCGGGTTCACGAGGTAGTGGCAGATAATTGCAGGTGTGAGCGCGTGGGAATTGAGCAAGAGCTGCAGGTGAATGGTGCGCCTAGATGCTGGAATTGCGGGGAAAAAGGCACCTGCAAAGAGACTGCAAGAAGGGAAGAAGACCGAGCTATTGTCCAGGGTGGTGGAGATCCAGACCGTGTCAGGAGCCTAGAATGGAGGCCCATCAAACTGCAAGGGCCAACTTCGTGGGGCGAACGTTGGCTAGGAGTATCGACATCCCCAGCACCGTGCCAAGGCAACATCGTGGAGAAGCAGACAGATGCCTTCCTGGTCAAGTTGATGAAGAACATTGCACCATAACAAACGATACTAGTGCAACCCGATCGACTATCCGACCAGACCTAGTGAGGCCCCAACTACTTCACAAGGGCAGAGTTCATGGAAATGCTGATGCCCTATCTCGCCATCCATGTCCAGCGAACTGCAAGCATTGCCGGCGGATTGAGGAAAAGGAGCCGACCGTTGATCTGCGAGTGATAACGGCCGGATTCGATGAAGGTTGGTCAGCGGAGGAGATTCGAAATGCCCAGTTAGTCGATGAAGACATCGGACCATTGCTCGTATGGAAGGAGACAACTGGGCGACCGGAGTGGAAGGACGTTTCAATGCATGGCGCAACCCTGAAAAGCTATTGGGCACAATGGAACTCCCTTCAGGTAGAGGGTGGCGTACTCAAGCGGAAATGGGAAACGGCGGATGGTGGCTCCTATAGTATGCAAACTGTATTACCCAAAAGCCGAATCCACGATGTGATTAAGGAAATGCATGAAGGATCCTCGGGAGGCCACCTTGGTGTTAACAAGATTTTAGCGAAATTGCGGGAAAGGTTCTACTGGCTCCACGCTCGAGAAGACGTAGAGGACTGGTGCCGCAGATGCACAATTTGCGCTTCCGTCAAAGGCCCAAAGCGACGACTGAGAGGACAAATGCAAACCTATAACGTGGGGGTACCGTTTGAAAGGATTGCTGTTGACATTGCAGGTCCCTTTCCTGAATCCGAATGGGGAAATCGATATATGCTGGTTGTAGCCGATTATTTCAGCAAGTGGCCTGAGGTCTACCCCATTCCCAACCAGGAAGCAACTACTGTAGCCGAACAGCTAGTGTTAAATTGGGTCAGTAGGTACGGCGTGCCTTGCGAACTACATTCGGATCAAGGCCGAAACTTTGAGTCACTAGTTTTGGCAAAATGTGCGAGCTGCTTGGAATACGGAAAACGAGGACAACACCGCTGCATCCCCAATCCGATGGTATGGTCGAACGTTTCAACGGCACGCTCAATAAACACCTGGCCAAGATGGTTGACGAGAACCAAAGGGACTGGGACCGACATATCCCACTATTTTTGATGGCGTACAGAGCTGCCGAACATGCATCGACGGGCCACGCTCCAGCCAAAGTCATTTTTGGAAAGACTATTCGTCTGCCAGCTGATATAAAGTTCGGAACACCCCCCGAGAAACCCCAAACCATCTCGGAGTACGCAAGTGAGCTAAGGCAACGGTCGAACCAGATACATCGGACAGTGCGAAAACACCTCGATTTGGCTACTGACCGCATGAAGACCAGGTATGATCTAAAGGCAAATTCTACTGGCTTCCAGCAAGATGACTTGGTGTGGCTTTATAACCCGCAACGGCGAAAGGGTAGGTCTCCAAAGTTGCAACATAATTGGGAGGGACCATACCGACTTACAAAGCGAATCAACGACGTCGTATACTGGATACAGGAACATCGTAAGCCGAGAGCTAAAATGAAAATCGTGCATCTGGACCGTCTTGCCCCATATTACATCCAGGGAGAATTGACTACAAATAGCGACACATCTTCTCGGGGCGAAAAGAACTGAGGTGGGGGCAGTGTTACATGTACAAATAATTACATGTACAAATAATTCTGCGAGCTACTGTCGCAATTGTTAAGAACATCAACAACTGAATTTACTCGAACCCACGAGAACCCAACAAGCATTATCAACATCTGAAAGTGAGTCACTGCCCATTCATGCTGGAACGTTCCCGCTTATTCACTAATGTACGAGAACTGAATTGAATGATTAGAGACCCTATATAAAGGCGAGCTGAATGAATGGGGGGATTCATTCGAACACGATAAGAACTGCGATAGTGTGTGGAAAGCGAATAGAAAAGTGATTTTCGTAATTGTGAAGTGATTTAGAAGACAATTGCGATAAGAAATTTACGGACAAGTGTTACATTTTTAATAGTGAAAATTAAAATTAGTGAAAGTGTTAAATCGATTATTGTGCACTTTTGTAATTAAATAAACTCTTTTGATTTAATTTAAAAGACATTGCGTTTTCACTTTCCCGGAACATTAAATTATTGGCCGCGAACCAAAACACGCGACAATATATACATTTTCGATTCTTTTCTGAACCATCAGGGGCCGTTATTTTGAATTTTTATTGAAAACGGCTGCTAAAATTATTAAGCTGTAAATTTTCGAGTTTTTTATTTGTCATCCGATTTGCATAATTAAATTAAATTAACTTGCCTTAATAGCTTATAATTTCAAGTTTTATCGGAATCTGTTGAGAAACTTGGCTGCTAGAGGACTACAGAAATAAAAAAAAATGTTTATGTCACCCCCCTGTATGGGTAGACCCCCTTAAACACTTTAAAATATGTTCTTACACTGCAAATTTCAAGAGGCACCACTTTTGACCTACGTAGAAAATTTCCTCATTCTAGCTCATGTGGTTTGCGAGAAAACTTGTGACACACGAACAAACGGACGGACGAACAGAGAGAAAAGTCGCGATTTTATAATTTTTTACGGTATTGTTAAAAATATTTTACAACATTTAAAAAATATTTTGATTTATAAATACGTTCAAGATAAGTCATTTTAAACGTTTCCATGAAAAAAATTCATTATTTCAGTTGCTACTAAAGTAGCAAGTTGCGCTTGTTCCTGACCTTTGGGGGCCGCCATTTTGAATGCATGCATTTGATTTTGGACAATTTTGAATCTCTGTGGGCTAGGACCTCATCAATCAATGTGCCAAATCTCGTTCAAATCGGAGTTTCACTCTAGACAGGGCAAAATAATTCAATTTTTAGTGAAAATGGCAGCTTAAAAATATTGGGTTTTAATTATCGACTTTTTTATTTTTCATATAATTTTAAAAATTTTCTGCATAATACAAGAACATAGTACAGAGATCCATAATCTTAAGTTTCATCAAAATCCGCTGGAAAATGTGACCGCTAGAGCGCTACGAAAACCTAAAAAAAACGCATATTTTAAACACTGCCATTTTGAAATTTGCTAATGCATGATCACCAAAATATTAAAACTGTAGATCTAAGTAATGCCTAACTTGAAACCAAGTTTCATATATATCAGATTAAAATTGCGACTTTTAGAAGCCTTTGAAGTTTTGAGTTTCAACTGGCCGCCATTTTGTTTTTTGCAACCTGACCTCCAAATTTTTCACGCAATACTTTAGATACTCATAATTCTATCTAAATGCCGAATTTCATGAAAATCTGTTGAAAGCTTTGACCACTATTACAACAACAAAATTTTGCACGGTTTCCGACTTTTGAGCGGCCGCCATTTTGTTTCTTCCATACCGACTTTGGATTTTTTATTGCGAGATTCATCACATACATCAGTGAACCTTTGTACCAAATTTCATCCAAATCGGAGCTATACTTTGGTCAGAACAGAAATCACGATTTTTCGTCTAAAATGGCCGCCATTTTGTTTTTGCCCAGCGGATATAGCTGGTTCACGAACTTGACCGAGATATTAACCCAACACACCTTTTCTGAAAGTTTGGTGAAAATCGGAGCAAAATTGCAACCGCTAGCGTGGTCACAAATTTCGTTATATCCCATATGTATATATATACATATATATATATATATATATATATATATATCTATATATATATATATATATATATATATATATATATATATATTTATATATATATATATATATATATATATATATATATATATATATATATATATATATATATATATATATATATATATATGATGCTCTCCGCAATAGGTAAATTTCCCTCGAGAAATTTACCTAAAATATATGAAAAATTAACATGAAAATGAGTTTGGTGGTTTCAACCTCGCTTCTCGCGAAAACTCCATTTCATGAATATAAGAAAAAATTTTCAAACACCTTTTTTTCATCAATCTAGGTTTCCCCCCCAGATCGTTTCTTATTTTTGCAACAAAATAAAACCTTTTTAGAAAACAAATTTTTTTTCAACAAATCTTAACAGGAGTCACGATTGTAAACACATTGACCTTATATTTCATATCCATATTCGTGCTACTCGTATTGATACATACGAGTATGTTAGCACGATATCATTATTACACTTACGTCGATTTTGGGAATCAGCTGAATTGTCGATTTGTTTTTTGTTGAGAACATTGCTGTCGTTTTCGCTCGTTTCAAGTTGTTCGGGTACGTCTAACCGCTGAAGCTTTATTTCGTTTCGGTAGGATTCCTCTACTTCATGATCGTTTTCTCTTTTTCTCCTGATCACAAATTTATCCATTTTTTCTCATACCTTTCATTCGACAGTCGGTACGAAGCAAACTGAAGTAAACAGGATATAGGACTATATAGGAGTGTTACAAGTGCGAAAAAGACAGAACAGCACACGAACTTAATGAATTGTGTTGTAATGTCAGTTGCTGTCGGCAGTTGGCAGATGGAGACTCTGCCGCGTGGTACACGCCGCGATTTTTCAAATGTTTCTGTGGAACGGACTAATACAATGTTCCACGTATTTTGCATGCACAAACGCAGGGCAATCGTACATCAGTAGATCGCATGTGTTGTTTTCAACATATGGTGAAGTCCCATGTGTTGTGTGCGAAACACACACAACAGGTCTTCCGCCGCGCCTGTCTCCCGATATAGGGGAGTGACCCTCGAAAAAAAAATTTCGTCAAAGGTAGTCAATATGGGTATCATATGAGAGGTCTTAATAATAACTTTTCAAAACCGGTCTTAATTTGACACTTTTTACTTCAGGGGGCGCACACGAAGGGGAAAAACACGCAAAATTAGTGTCCCCCCCTCTCGCGATTGGACACCTGTGATCTGTGAAAAATCTGAAAAAATCATAGAGGTAGATGTTTATGAGTACAACAGCAAAAAACACCTTGGAGGTCAAAATTCTCTCAACTTTGTTGATAATATTATGATATTTGAATTTCACGTTTTTCCAAATAAAATCGTGAAGGTACCCTTAAACTCAACAAAACTTTTTTAGTAGTTACACATAAGGACCAAATACTCTGCAAGTTTGATGAAAATCGAATTATATTCGCGGAAGTTATAGCCATTTGAAATTTCTGAAATTACAACAATAATAACACACGGTGTTGGTATTTTATGAACTCCCCATCGGTTCAGACACTGCAATTTGGATTTGATCTTCTTAAAATTTCTAATTAAGATTTATACCAATACAAATTTTTTTGTATTCATGATTTGAGTGGTTTTTGTTTGTTTGGAACAAAATGGCGACCCTCGAAAATGGAGAAACAATGGATTTTCCTCCGTAAACGTGCACATCTCTTTGACGTATTTCGGAGAGTTTGGGTACAAAACCCATCTGGCATATACGTAGGTCTGTCTACCGAACTTGTAAAATTGCCAGGATGATCCTATATTGAACCAGAAATACAAGGTACAAAAGAATAGGGTTAACTCTTTGATTAGATCAGCTAAAAAAATGTATTGAACAATCAGATAAATGCTGCTGAAGGAAATTCTAGAAAAATATGGCAGATTCTAAATAAAGAATTATTCTCCTCTGGCAGGACTAAGAATCAAATTTCGGATATTTCTGTTGATTCACTTGGATCCCGCTTCGGATCTGTTGGAAAAGAATGAGCGGAAGAACTTGACCAAAGATTCAATCTTTTAAATTTTGATAGAAAGCAAATTCCTTATAACTCTAAGTCTATATTCCTTGAGCTTACCAATACTAAAGAAGTAGTGTTATGCATTAACTCTTTAAAGAACTCTTCGGCTGGTAGTGATGGTATTTCGGCAAAACATCTAAAACTCGTCAATGATATAATAGCTCCACATGTGGTATCCGACTTTAATAATTTCATATCTAATGGGATCTTTCCTACGGACTTTAAGGATGCTATAGTTGTGCCAGTTTTCAAATCAGGCAATGTAAATGACCCTAATAACTATAAACCTATTAGTTTAACTAGTACTTTGAGTAAGGTATTTGAAAAAATAATTAATAAACGTCTGATTCAGTTTATTGAAGATTCTTTGGGATTTGATGTAAACCAATATGGCTTTATTGAGAAAGGTAGCACAACATCTGCTATTTCTGATGCCTTAGAGTTCATCAACAACGAACTAGATGTAGGTAAATATGTTGCAGCAATATTTGTTGACCTAGCGAAGGCCTTCGACACTGCTGATCACTCGATTCTGCTTCAATGCTTAAGTGAACTAGGAATAAGAGGCACTCCTTTGAAATTGTTTGAAAGCTTCCTGAAGGACAGAACAATTGCTGTTTGCTTGAATCAGAAAATGAGTGATAAATATAAAATCAACATAGGCGTTCCGCAGGGTTCCATATTGGGTCTAACTTTATTTATTTTATACATTTATAATATTTATTTTTCTAATTTGAATGGCAAATATATTGTCTATGCATTAGAACGAAAAGTAAATGACGATTTAAAGGAGTACGGGTCATGGTTGTTAGGGAATAAGTTAACTATAAACATTAAAAAGTCCAAGTTTATGCTATATAAACAACTAAACAAAGCAGATATTGTGTTGGACATTAAAATGTTCAATGAAAGTATTGAGCGTGTAGCATCGTGGAAATACCTAGGTCTTATCATAGATGATAGATTGTCATGGTCTCAACAGATTAGTAGTCTGAAATCGAAATTGGTTTTTTGGATTAGGGTATTTAGGTGTAAAAATTACTTAGATATTGGTCTCAAAAACTTAATTTATAATGCTCATGTTTTGCCTTTGATTACTTATGGCATTATGAATTGGTGTCATACTTCGGAATCGAACATTGATTCAATTCATAGAATGCTGAATAAGATTGTCAAGGCTATGCATGGCTTGGATAGACTGACCTCTAGTATTACCTTTTATCCACTAACGAAGAAATTTAGTATCAGGCAGATGATATATATGGAAAAAGCTAAATTTATTTTCAGTATACTTAATTCTGAAATGAAATCGGATGTCCAGCTAATCAAACACTGTGACATTCATTCTTATAATACCAGATATAATGATTATCTTAAGTTGTCGTTTGCTCGAACTAAAAGAAAATATAGCGAGCCTGTTCGATTAGCAATGGAAGTATATAACTCATTACCAACTGAGTTAAAAAAGGTTAAAGTCTTTCCAATATTTAAGAAGCTACTTAGGGAACACACTGTTGAGGTTTGGAGAATCTGAGGAGTCATGTTTTGCGATCCTGATTAAATTTAATTTATGTTGTTTTTTTTTGTTTTTTCTTTGTTTTTTTTTTTTATTTAAAAAGCTTTAAGATTTTGAACATTAAATAACTTTCCTTACACCAGCAGCCTTTAGTTGCTGACTGGGAAGTTGCAAAATTTGATAGAAGAGTAAAATTGTTGGAAAATTAATACGAAAAGAGCTTCTTCTTCTTCTTTTTTGTTCTTGTTTTTAGTTACTAACGTCACATATCCTCTAATTGTTTATATGTGTGTGCTATCCTACAATCCAATAGTTAGATTATGTGTCTTGGTCATTGTTAATAATAATATTACTAACAAAATTAAAAAATATATGAAAATGAAAAAAAAAAATTAATAATTAATTTGAATATTTGTGTTATGAGTGTGGTTATGGTACCAATCCATATCCTTTCTCCTTTCGGAATATGATGAAAGAGGATATGAAAAAGATGAAATGAATAAGTGTATCACTTTTTTTTTCTGAAGAAGCTCAGTATCCAATCTGATTCCACTGTCCACTGTTAAAACATATGGCTATGGAGCCATATGCGCTTTTTACCGACTTAGACACTACAGCTTTGCTAGGATTTGCATGAAAATGTCAGGAATGATAGGTGTCATGAAGATGAGTACGTACAATTGAAACAAGTCGAAGAGGCAGGAGAGAGCTCCTAGCAAAAGGGCTTTGTAACCATTCTAAGATTCGAAAAAACAAGCCATGAATCGATGATTACAGTACAGAGGAGCGGCCCCTGAACAAAAATTTCATGAAAGGTAGCCGATATGAGTATCAACTGAAGGTTCTCTATGAGAGCTTTTCAAAACAGTTCTTAAACTGACAGTTTTTGCTTCGATGGGGGCACAAGGGGGGGGGGGGGGGGAATACATGAATAATGTGTTTCCTCCCTCGCGAATGGACACCCGTGATCTAAAAAATCTGAAAAAATTATCAAGGGAGATATTTATGGGTATAACTATAACAAATACCTCAGAAGTCAAAATTCTTTCAACTTTGTTAATAATAGTATGATCCTCGAACATGACATGTTTCTTGATTTTATTCGTTACTGGTTACTGCATTTTCTAAGTAGAGTCCAAAAACCTTCTGACGTGAGCATAGGTCTGTCTACCCAACTTGTTGTAAATTGTGTATGTGATTTCCCATGTGCTGAAAACAATTTCGGAAGGCGTTTACTTTAAGATTGTTGGCAACTTAACGACAAATTTTGATCTTGAGGCTAGAATCACCATTGATTTGGAAGAATTGGGCATAACATAAACAGCTGTCTCAACCTTGTATAAAATTTTGACTTCAGAACTGTTTTCAGGTTCTAATTGATAATTCTTTTCAGAGTAAATTGTTGTTAATGACATCTATCATGTTCAATTTTTGCCCTGTAGCATGCATGTCAAGTTTCTAAAGTCATGGATATAAAAAGGACTCAGAGGTACATGAATTTGGCGTAGAGATAATGTTCATGTGAAAAGCTTATTCATATTTTAAGATTTTTTCAACACTTGAATTTTCATAAAAACTCTATCACATATAATTCGTGGATACATGATAGTTACTGAGACAAACAGTATTCTCAATATCGTGAAAATTATCTTGGAAAGAGTCTTCAAATATATGTGAATTTTTAACCATAAATGCCAGGAAATATCAAATTTTAAATGATAGCGTTAGTATAGTAAATACTGCGAGTGCAGTGCATATCATAAAATACATTCAACATGTTTTGTAGCTCAACGCATTTCGAAACGTTCAGTTATATGAAGATTCAAGACAAATTGTTTAGTTCATTTAATAAAAACAAACTAAAGATATTTTTTTCAACATGAAAGATTGAAAACAATCATCCCATTCACCAACCACAACCATTTGGGAAATAAATTCTTGGAAGGGACAAACGGATTTAGTATGTTTCATATGCAGAATTGTTAAATACGAATTTAATATCAAAAAACCCATTTCGTACTGTAATTTTGATCATATCCCTAATTGGATAGTCATAAGATGCTAACAAACTTATTAATCATATGTTGGCTGCCACATGCATCCTTAATAATTGAAGCTTACCCATACATCGAACTGTGGCCTGACTGGGAAATTCAAAGCGAAAATCATGCAACACACTTTTTCTTATGATCATTGCCATTTACGGCTGACCAAACGAAATTTCCTTTGCATAAAACGATTGCCAAAGTAAATCCAATAATTTTGCAGAATTGTTTTTCAACTCTATCGGAGTTCAAAAGTAACGAGTATCTCTACCAATACCTTCCATTTGATACACCAATTCAATAATCTTGATGATAAATTGTCTTAAGGGTCACTAAGACCCCCTGGAAAATTGTTGAAATGTTCGATAAGACCTATACTTTTGAGAGACCACCACTTCTGCCTTTCTAAAAAGTTTGAGGTTTGTAGCTTCAATAGTTTCTGAGAGTACTTGCTTTGATATACGGACAGATAGACGGACGAGCAGTTGCACAAAAAAGAAGCGAAACGGATAAACTTTTTTCTTACAGAACTAAGTTGAAAAACGGGGTATAAAAATAAGTTAATTAATCAATACTAAAAATACGTAAAAAACTGCATCTTTGGGCAGAGCTATCACTTTTTAAATTTGGACCAATTTATTGTACACTTTGTTTGCTCTGGCACTACAGCCCCTTTCACGCCTTTGCTTAGAGATAGTAGTTCGAGTATCTCATTATCTTGCCCGAATGTGGGAAGGTGATATGGTCAGTACCACGCATTGGCCATGTATTTGTCTACCCAGCTTCGATACGTTGTGATTTAAACCAGTACATATCATAAATGAATGGGCTCACAGTCCGTCCAAAGAATCGACCGGAACAAGTCTCGTTGTCACCAAGAGGACTCGAACCAAGGACCTTAAGCTTACGCAGTGACCGCTTTAACCACTACACTACGCGGGCTAGTACACTTGCTACTTACAATGTAATTAGTTTTAAATATTGATGAGGTTGAAATTTAATGAGTTTTTTTTTCACCCTTATGGACCGCGAAAAATCAAGTGTTAAAAATAAAATAAATTTTCAGATGTTATAAATGTATTTAATTTTAATTTTAGACTACGCGA
Organism: Odontomyia ornata; assembly: GCA_963969285.1. Lineage (NCBI taxonomy): Eukaryota > Metazoa > Arthropoda > Insecta > Diptera > Stratiomyidae > Odontomyia > Odontomyia ornata. The sequence continues at coordinate 362,668,924 of OZ017739.1, read as the reverse complement.
ATGCATTTCGGTCGGTATTGCCGACCATCTTCAGCGTTACACGCGAAACTTCTATTGAAACAATTACAACAAAACTTTAAGAAAAGAAAAGAAAACCGACTTCGGAATGCCCGAAAAAGAATGAAATAAATTTTCTGGAAGCGGTGCCATATCATTTTTCCCCCCATTTTTTTGTGATCGTGTAGATGTTAGAAGTATTTATGTTGAAATGGGGAAATTCATTTGGCATCGCTTCCAGAAAATTTATTTCATCCTTTTTAGGGCATTTCGAAGTCGGTTTTCTTTTTTTTTTCTAAAAGTCTTTTATTTCACCCTTTTTAGTGGCAAATTTTTTCATTTCAAACCATTCAAAACTCAGTTTCTTGAATACAGGTACATTGTATCATGTTCTCGTATATTAAAATATAATTTTTTACTGCAATGCAAAAACCACTACGGCTAAAATCTGCAGCGTTATAGGAATCGAATTTCACTCTGGTACGTCTACCTTGATTTTACATTTCATAATAATCCAATATGAATTGTAGCTTTGAGAAATTATCGAATTTTGAACTTTGCCTAGCCGCCATTTTTAGTTCGACTTTGGATTTTTTATTGCCAGCTTTAACACACAATTGAATAAATCTTTGCACTAGTGTTGGTACAAACTGGAGCTATACTTTGGCCAGTACAGAAATATTGCTGAAAATTTGGCGAAAATCGAAGCAAAAGAACACACATACACACACATAGCCATAAACACACACACACACACACACACATATATATATATATATATATATTATATATATATATATATATATATATATATATATATATATATATATATATATATATATATATATATATATATATATATATATATATATATATATATATATATATTTAAATCATACATATATATTTACATAATTGTATATATATATATATATATATATATATATATATATATATGTATATATATATATATATATATATATATATATATATATTTATATATATATTTATATATTTATACATATATATACATATATACATATATATATATATATATATATATATATATATATATTTATATATATATATATATCCATACATATCTATATATATATATATATATATATATATATATATATCTACATATATATATATATATATATATATATATATATATATATATATATCCATACATATCTATATATATATATATATATATATATATATATATATATATGTATATATATATATAGCCATATGTACTTATATATGTAAACATAAAGTTCACTCCGCAATCAATGTCATGAAATTTACTTAAAAATATCCTTCTTAACCGCATCATTCGTTCACGTTTATTCGATACCCATCGCCTTTGTTTTCAGTTGACTATGGCACCTAATTTTCATGAAAGTCACTCCCCTATATGGTCTCCCCATATAGGGGAGTGACCCCCCGAAAAAAAAATTTCATTGAAGGTAGCCGATATGGGTATCCAATGAAAGGTCTTAATGAGAACTTTTCAAAACAGGTCTTAGTTTGGAAAATTTGCTTCGAGGGGCGCACAGGGAGGGGAAATACACGAAAAATTCGTGTCCCCCCCTTGCGATTGGACACCTGTGATCCGAAAAATCTGAAAAAAATCAGGAATGTAGGTCTTGGTGAGTACAACAACAACAAATACGTTAGAAGTCGCAATTCACTCAACTTTGTTAGTAATAGTATGATGTATCGATTTTATGTTTTCTTGAATAAAATCTTAACGGTACCCTTAAATTCAATTAAAATTCAGTACGTAGGTGTCTATTTATAAGATTGATCTATCCTGAAAGTTTCATAAAGATTGAATCATATTTGGCGAAGTTATAGCGGTTTGAATTTTCCTGTATTACTATGGAACAATATGCGCTGCATTTATTACTATGGCAACATATGGCTATGGAACCGACTCAGACACTACAGTTTTGCTAGGATTTGCGTGAAAATTTCAGGAATTATAGGTGTCATGAATGTCTTTGAGAATCGGTTCAGCTAGTGGTATCAGTAATCGTAAAACAAAATAGTGGCTGTTTAAATGCGAAGATTGAATAATTTTGAGTTATTCTTCCCCCAACTTCAACGTTTAAGGTGCATGCTTTAAACACTTGATTCAATTTAATGACTGACTGAAGATGAGTACCTACAATTAATACTCATAAGTGAAACAAGTCAAGGAGGCGGGAGAGAGCTCCTAGCAAAAGGGCTTTGTAATCATTCTAGGATTCGAAAAAATTGGCCATTAATCGATGATAACAGTACAGGAGAGTGGCCCCTGAAAAAAAAATTTCATCAAACGTAGCCGATATGAGTATGAAATAAAAGTTTTCATGGGAGCTTTTCAAAACAGTTGTTAAACTGTCAGTTTTTGCTTCAGTGGGGGCACAGGGGGGAAGTACATGAAAAATGTGTTTCCTCCGTCGCGGATGGACATCTGAAATAATTATCAAGGGAGATATTTATGAGTATAACAATACCAACGACCTCAGAAGTCGAAATTCGTTCAATAATAGTATGATCTTCGTATTTCATATTTTCTCCAATAAAATCGTCTTTGACATGTTTCTTGATTTGATTCGATCTGGTGACTGCATTTTGTAAATTGAATACAAAACCCTTCTGACATGAGCGTAGGTCTGTTTACCCAACTTGTTTTAGGTTGCGATTCTCGCCGATTTTTAGTATGGAAATTACTAATTTTAGATTTCTGGGCATATGTTGTAATGCACATATAATATTAACTAGAAAGTAACGAGTCAACTATAATTTGCAATTACTCAATCCTTATTATTTCTTCGGGGAATTTTATACTCCTATATGTAACTTTTACGTCTAAGGATGTAAGAAGGATCCTATACCAAGCTCATTGGTAAGCGAACAATGAATAAGGAAGAGAAATGCATCTTGAAATGTTCCCTTTTAACTATTGTTGAATTGTATTTATGCCACATTTAGAATTAATTTATTGGTTATGGACTAAAATGTACCATTTATGCAGAAAATTAAGGATACTGAACCTTTTTAGCATCCGTCACCAAAGGACTCGGTATCTCCAACAAATCATTGCAGAGTGCCAACTAATTGGCACTTTTCGTACGAAATATCATTTAAATTCGATTTCTCGACTTCAATGTATCATATTTAACTGTTAATATCTACAGAGTCCTTGGAAGGATTTCAATTCTGTTCCGATACATTTAAGATCAATATGTTGTCCTTCATTTGAAACCTCTACAATCAAAATCCTTACGCGCGTCGATCAGTTACGCAGAAAAATCCGGGTGAAAGCCGGAATTTTTTTAGTTTTAACGGAAAAAGTCCTTTACCGTTACTTGAATTTCTTATCCTTCAAACGGGACCTAACTGGAAGAAAGATGTATCATTTGCCAAGACCAGAACTCTTCTATCTATCTCCGTTTGAAAGTTATGCGTGAACATACAAAAAAAAGCAAAAAAAATATACGCGATGAATTGATAACCTTCTTTCTTTTGGAAGTCGGTTAAAAAGCAAAGACATTAGCTAATAACAGTTAATTTCAACATATACTACTGTGTCCAAAAATAAGGTGACATTTGAATTTAAACTGCGCGCGTCGAAGGATTTGGAGAATTATTTTTTTTTAGGTTGTTAGTACTGTCAGTGACATCTTTGTCAAATTTACACGTCAAAATATTCATTAGTGTTTGAGATATTATTATTATTATTATTTCAACATATTATGAGTTTTTTGATGAATGATGCAAAAGCTAATAAATTTTAACCGTTAATATATATTATCTAGCCGAATTAAATAAATTTAAATTTATTGGGCTATTGTCGATATTTACTAAACTGTCCGTTATAAGTATGAATAGAGATTCATATGGGTCGAGTTTTTGCGGATTAGTTACATTTTTTAATAATTTGAAATTATCAGCTAACGGTCCCGGGTAGTGCCTTCCTGGGTTGTTCAAATCCAATGCGTGTGCAGCAATACCTTTATTTACGTCTCTATTTTTGATGTATCTTTCGTGTATCTGGAGACGGAATTCAACTGCACGTCTTTTTTGTTTTAGTGAAAATATATCTTTCGTAGAGCTAAGTTTGCGGGTGTTATTATGCACAATCCTAAGAGTGGCTTTGCTGAATTCCTTCTTAAGTGAGTTGTAAATCTTTGGAACATATGCCATAGATACAAACGATTGGGTATTGTTTGATATGGAGTTTTGATGGAAAAGGGTCGAAGCTCTTCCTCTTATTATTTTATGCATGCATTTGGCAATCAATTTGTCCATCAGCGCTTTGTCATACCCATGTTGCATTTTTGGAGATGATCTCTAAATGCTTCGATGGCTATATCAACGGGGACGCTGGGAAAAAGAGCTGTGACGTCGAAAGAAATAAGCCGTTCGTCTTCCTTGACTTCAATATCTTGGACTTTGTTGACAAAATCGTAAAAATTCTTCACTGAAAACCCTTCAAAATTGTCAAATTGTTTCATTTCATCGACTGTCCATTTGGTCAATTTAGAGAAAGGTGAGTTGACGCACAAAACTATTTTTCTCATTTTTTCTCCAGTTTTATGGATCTCCGGTAGGCCATACATCAATGGCGCATGTGGGTTTGGCACTCTTAGGTAATGTTTATTAACATTGAACATTATGACGTCTATGATGGACTTGGCATCTTTCATCATTTTATTTAGAGGGCAAAGGCAAACAGCAAAATTATCTTCGGATATTGATTTCATGATGCGTTCGTCACAATCGGTTTTGTTAATTATAACAAATTTGTGCTCTTTGTCGGATTTCATGTAAAATACATCGCGTTGTTTTAACGATCTCAATGCACGATTCCATTTAATTGTTTTGGAGTCAGGCTTGTTGTTTCTAGCACCTCTTTCAACCTCGTCAATATCTTTTCTCTTACTTGGTTCTTAACATCTATGGCTTGTATTAGATTGCAGATTCAATATCTGCAATTACGTCAATTACAGGTGGTGATAATGGCTTAACTGTGAAATTAAGACCACGGCTTAATAATTTCATCAAAACTCCATATCAAACTGTACTCAATCGCGTGTATCTATGGCATATGTTCCAAAGATTTGCAACTCACTTAAGAAGGAATTTAGCAAAGCCAATCTTAGGATTGTGCATATAAACACCCGCAAACTTGGCCCACTCCTTAGCTCTACGAAAGATACATTTTCACCAAAATAAAAATGCAGAATCTATCAATTCAATTGCACAGAATGTGATATGAAGTATATTGGACAAACTAGACGTGCAGTTGAATACCGTCTCCAGGAACGCGAAAGATACATAAAAAATAGAGACGTAAATAAAGGTATTGCTGCACACGCATTGGATTTGAACCCAGGAAGGCATAATACGGGGCCGTTAGCTGATAATTTCAAATTATTAAAAAATGTAACTAATCCGCGAAAACTCGACGCATATGAATCTCTATACATACATAGAATTGACACTTTAGTAAATATCGACAAAAGCCCAGTAAATTTAAATTTGTTTAATTCGGCTAGATAATATATATTAACGGCTAAAATTTATTAGCTTTTGCATCATTTATCAAAAAACTCATAGTATTTTGAAATAACATAACAGAACTCTTATGTAATATTGACAACAGTACGGAAATTTATTTGTTTATTTTTCATTGAAACCGACTGAATCATATATGTTGAAATTAACTGTTATTAGCTAATGTCTTAGCTTTTGTTGTAATTGTTTCAATAGTAGTTTCGCGTGTAGCGCTGAAGATGGTCGACAATACCGACTGAAATGCATTCGTGTAGTTCAAAATTAAAATAAAATACATTTTCAACATCTGAAATGTCATTTTATTTTTTACACTTGATTTTTTGCGTTCCATAAGGGCAAAAAAAAACAAAAAAAAAATGAAAAAACTCATTAAATTTTAATCAATACCGACCACAATTGTTGTTCATCTAACAGCTCTACTTGTTAGAGAAAAGTTTCTGAACTTCGAAATTGATGAGATGTTGTCTATGCTATTGACTTACTTGTATTGCATAGTCATGCCAGCCGTTGTGTCGACGATAATGAACTGAGCCACAAATTCTCGTTTTTTTGCTGCTTTCTTGGACCTCCCGTGGCATTGAAACAAGTGATAATATTTCTTCTTTTTCGTAGCACTACAGCCCCTCTCGGGCCTTCGCTTCCTGCAAATAGCACCTCCAACTGTTTTGGTCCATTGATCGCGTCCTCCAATTTCGAAATTCGAGCAGCGATGAACTATCTTCGTCGACCGAGTCAGACCAGCGTTTCTTTGGTTTCTCCATTGGTCTTCGGCCTTCAGTTCTCCTAAGGAATACTCTTTTGGGTACCCGCTGTTCGTCCATACGATTCATGTGTTCATCCCATTGCAGCTTCCGCAGTCTTACAATCGTTGAGACCTCCAGGTCGTCAAAAATTTTATACAGCTCATGGCTGTATCGAATTCGCCATTTGTCCCCGTCTAGCTTCGCTTCGATTATTCGTCTCGGGACCCATCGCCCAAAGGTGTTCAATATATTTGTGGATGCTTGGGTTGGGGTCCATGTTTCGCACTCATAGCATGACACAGGTCTTATCACAGATTCGTATACTTGGAGCTTTGTTTTCCTGTGTATGCAGCTGGTCTTCAAGATCGTCAACACTGAATAGAATATTTTATTTGCGAGCTGTATTCTTCGGCGTATTTCGTCTCTTTCATTGCCCATTTTCGTTATTTTGGCGCCTAAGTACACAAATCCGCTCACATTTTCAATACTGTATTCGCCAAGTGTGATATTTTGTATATTTGAGGTATTTTTCCTCGACTGCGTCATGAGTTTAGTTATACTCTCATTGATTTGTAGCCCTAATAGTTTTGATTCGGTGTCGATTTTGTAGCTTGGCGCCTGTTTTTTGTGGATAGGGAATATAATTCATAGGTTCCACTTGTTCGGCATATTTTCTTGTTACCAGAGGTACTAGATGACTTTATGGACAGCTTTCTGAACACTGCTGCCACCATAACTAATAAGCTCCAATAGAATTTCATCGATACTTGGCGCTTTATCATTCTTTTGAGCTTTGATGGTGGAACAAACTTCATCCAGAGTAGGCGGAGCCAATGGAAGCTCTCCAGAAATATCTATAGGCTTCGACGCTCTGGAGCTGTGTGGAAGATTTAGGAGGCGCCTGGAATATGATTCCCATCTTTTTTTAAACCTGTTCTTATCGCCGATGATGTTGCCGATATCATCATAGCAGAGCGTGGTCTTGGGCTGATAACCTCGTTTCACGCTTTTCACTACTTTATTGGCTTGTCTTGTGTTGTTGCTCGCTAGACTTATATCGATGCTTCTCAATTGGTCGGCATAGTATTTTCTTTTCTTAATTCAAATGATCTTATTTATTTATTTATACTCTATTTAACAGAAAATATCCAATCACAAACAAAACCAAGTAGCAATTAGAAAGAAAACGAAAATATTATTACAAACAAAGATTACAAATGGTAGATTTAACTAAAATTCAAAAAACAAAGTAGGAAGGAGGAAAATTTCCAAGCTGAAGATCATTGTTCTTTCGTGGGATCCTTAGCATAGGTGAATGAAAATAAGCTTCACTGCGCGCGTAGGGAATATCAAAAAGTTTTGTTAATCTAGTTGGACGAACAGGGTGTCTCACTTCAACTTGGCTAGGTAGACGACAATTCAAAAAACCATGACAAAGCCTATAAAAGAAATATTCGTCGAGACAAATGCGGCAAAAAGGGGAAATATCAAGGATAGACAAACGAAAGTCATAAAGACGATAAGGAATATGAAATTTCAAAAAAATAATTCATATTCGTTACTTTTCTGAGATTTTCATATTGTTCTCCCTGCATCCTAGTTTTCCTACCCAAATATTGTTTGAAAACCTGATTCTTTTTGCCTAACACACTTTGGCACTCTTCATTGAACCAATCATTCCTTTTGCGCTAGGCTTGATGGCCGACCGTCTGTTGTGCCACGATGTTAATTGCCCCTTTCACTTCCACCCAGGGCTCGTTTCTCATTTTCAGCGATGTGCCTGGTAGGATGGGAGCCAGCTGATTGTCGAAAGTGACACAGACGCCGTTTGGAACCTTACATTGGCGAATTACTGGAGTGAGCTTGCCTTCGCCGAATACACCTTCGACTTATGCTACGACATCGATAAGTTAATTTGATCAAGTAATGAGCTGAGTTACGATTGCTTCCTCGGTATGTACGGATAACAAGTCTGCTTGAGACCCAATGTTGTTGGATCAGAACATGGTCAATCTGGTTTTTTGTGTAGTTATTCGGTGATACCCAGGTCATTTTATGTATGTTCAACGAGGGAAGGAAGTTGAACGACTAGATCTCTGCTACATGCAAAGTCAGGCAGGCGCTAGCGGTAGTCATTTGGTTTGTCGTAGAGGTGTTATCCTGCCGTCGTTCCTCAATAAGATAGGCCATTGCCAACTTAACCTCTCAGATCACCCAGAATTATTTTTGTGTCTTTTCTAGGCAATGAGTCGAATAGTCTCTCCAGATGATTGTAGAACGTTTCCTTCATTTCTTCGTCATTTTCTTCGGTCAGGGCGTATGCGTTTATCAGCCAAATTTTGAAGAATTTCGGTTTTATATGATTCGCACACATTTGTTGAGTGACTGCCTTAAAATCAATAACGTGTGGTTTGAGCTCTCTATCCACAATGAAGGCCATTCAAAATTCTGTCTTTCGAGTAGGCTTTCCACTTTTGAATATTGTCTCATATCTTGAATATCACTTCCAGTTCAGTTCATTTTCTGAATTGCCAGTATGTGTAATTTATATTGACATGGCTGTTGTAAAAGGTCCTTAACAGCGCCAGGGTAATTCTGTGATCTGACATTTCAGAATCCAATGGCTTAGTCCTTTTTTCAGTTGCGAGGTCGTTGCCGTAGATACAATCCATTCCGATCCTCTGTTACAGGTTTCAAAACAATGTAGGGGTTTTTCACTGACGAGGAATCATCCCATCGCCCAACCTCCATTTCGGTGGCATGGCTAATACTTTCAATCCCGTATCAGGCGTGGAAGAGTCGCTTTCACCATATTAAGTCACCACAAAGGAGGTGAAAGTAGGATTGCGTAGCAGAACTGCAAGGTATATTTGCAGTTATTGGCATTTCCCGGTATTTAACGTCTCATCATTGGGGAACCGGTAAAACCAATGTGCGACCCCAAGACCATATACTACTTTAAAGACTTAGTATTTAAGCTTATAACAATCTTGTATTTGGGTTACTCTTTGGTTACACGTATTTATTTTACTCTTTGTCAAATTGGCCGAAACGAGGACGACGATGATGATGCTGATGAGGTTGCTATCGTTGGTTGACTGCAGCGCAGGATGAAGAGCGATTTTGCGTTGAGCTCGTGCCGTGATATCAGATCATGAGAATCTGAAAGAACGGGGCGAGCTATTTTCCATTTTCTGGCAGCGATATTGCGGATTCTGCTCAGCCGTGATGCGCTTCGAAGATCTGCCGCGGGAGCAGGATTTGCTTGCGGCGCGAGGAAGATGTTGTAGTTGGGGCGTCCCGTGCCTCCACAGTCACTCCCTCCTCAGTGAGCTTCGCGGTAGCTGAAGGGAGTGAGAAAGTGACTGATTTCCTCGTGGTAGTAGGCAGTAGCTGTGGCGATGCCGGTGATGGAGTTGATGGCTGGTCTTCGGACTGCTCTAGGTAGGCTGGCTTGAGGTGGTCGGTGGAAAGGGTTTTGGTGACGCCGTTAACATCCACGATGTAGGTGCGCTCGTTGACCCTTTCAATTACTCGATGGGGCCCGGAGTATGGCTGGTCGAGTGGCCTCTTGATCGCGTCGATGCGCCGAAATACGTACTCGCAGCTACTCAAATCCTTAAAAACGAAGGGGTGGTGCGTAGTATGCCTAGCTGGCGGAACTGGATGAATTCCCCTGAAGAGGCGGCGTAATTCGGCGACGAAGTCTTGCGGATCGCTGGCTGACGTTGTTTGGGGCGTGAAAAATTCGCCCGGGATCCGTGGTGATGCACCGAAGACCATTTCCGCTGGCGAGGCTTGCAGGTCTTCCTTGAACGTCGTGCGTATGCCCAACAGAACAGCCGGAAGTGCCCGCAACCATGGCGTTTCGGGGACACATTTTAATGCCGTTTTAAGGGTGCGGTGCATGCGTTCCACCATGCCGTTTGCTTAAGGATGATATGGTGTGGTGTGAATGTGTGTGATGCCTAGGAGACGGCTGAGCTGGTTTAGGAGGTCGGCTTCGAACTGACGGCCTTGATCCGACGTCAGTTGTAGTGGCGTGCCAAATATGGTGATCCAACTGTCGAACAAGGCTCTGGCGATGGTATTGGCCTTGCAGTCACGCACTGGAATTGCCTGTGGCCAGCGAGTGTAGCGGTCGATAATTGTCAGGCAGTTCTCGTAGCCTTCGCAAAGCGGGAGTTTAATTAAGTCGATGTGGATGTGTTCGAACCGTCCGTCCGGCGTCTTGAAATTGCCTAGCTCGGCGCGGTTGTGGCGATGGATCTTAGCTCGTTGGCACGGTACGCATTGTTTGGCCCAACGAAACACGTCCTTGCGCAGGCTAGGCCAGAAAAATCGGAGAGCGACGCTTTTTGCGATCGCGCGCCCACTAGGGTGTGAGAGCCGATGGAACATGTCGAAGGCTTGACGACGGAGCACAACTGGCAGGAAAGGTTTGATCGTACCGTTGGATTCAACGACGTACATCAGGTGGCCTTCTAATGTTAGCTCGGCGGAGTCCTAGGCGGGAGTTCGTTAGGAGGTGAGGCAGCTGCGTGTCTGTAGCCTGGGCTTCGCTGATGGCACGCGCGGAGAAGATGGTAGGTAAGGTGACAGTCTCCACCCTTGAGAGCGCATCGGCGACGATGTTTTCAGGACCTGGCGTGTATTCGAGCCGCGTGTCGAACTGGCCGATGAAATCCAGTTGTCTTAGTTGGCGAGGTGAAGCTTTGTCCGAACGCTGCGTGAGAGCGAAAGTGAGGGGTCGATGGTCGGTAAAAATGACGAAGTGTCTTCCCTCCAGCATTCGTTGGAAGTGTCTGATGGCGGCGAAGACAGCCAGAAGTTCTCGGTCATACGTTGAGTAACGCTGCTCAGTCTTTGATAGCTTCCTCGAGTAAAAACCGAGGGGTACCCATGTGTCGTTTTCTCGTTGTTGGTCTAAGACCGCTCCGATGGCGGTGTTGGAGGCGTCAGTACGTAGAGCTAGCGGGCGTGAAGGCGTGAGGAAGGCTGATGTGGCTGCCTTGGCAACACTATTTTTGCACAGTTCGAAGGCAGCTTCAGCTTCAGGTGTCCAGCTGAGAGTAGCCTTTTTCTTAGTGCAGCCTTTCAGGAGCTCAGACAGTGGCGCTTGCGACTTGGCGGCGTGAGGCATGCAGCGTCTGTAAAAATTCAGCACTCCAAGGAACCGTCTTAACTGCGAGGAGTCGGTTGGCTTAGAGTAATCTAGGATGGCCTGTGTCTTGGGAGCCGGTGGTCGAAAACCTGTTTCGCTGATTTGGTAACCGGCAAAGATCACCTCGGCCAGTCCGATTTGGCACTTCTGACGCTGGTGGTGGTCGTGGTCGGCAGAGAATACCAAGATGTCGTCTTGGTAGACTCGAGTGAAAACGAAGCCTCTTAGCAGGTGGTTGAGGGTTCGCTGCATCGTCTGGGCTGCATTGCGTAGGCCCAATGGCATACCAACGAACTTGAACAGGCCAAATGGTGTGGTCACTGCCGTTTTACAGACGTCCTTGGGAGCGACCGGGATTTGGTAAAAGGCGCGCTGGAGGTCGATGACTGAGAAAATTGAGGCGCTGGCCTCCTGAATGAGATCCTCAATAATCGGCAGTGGGTAGCGATCCGGCTGTGTGCGAGCGTTAAGTTGCCGGTAATCGCCAGTAGCTCGCCAACGGCCTCCGCTCTTGGGGACCATATGTAGAGGACTGGCCCATTGGCTGGCTGATGGTCGAACAACGCCTCGGGATAAAAGGAGATCAAATTCGGCTTTTGCGGCGCTGAGACGCTCCCCTGCGAGGCGGCGTGGTCGTGCGAAGACGGGTGGGCCGTGTGTGATGATCTCGTGGTGCACGGGGAGGTCGGCAATTGAGGCCAACTCGCCAGGCTGGATAGTTGAGTGCTTGTACATGTCGATGACGACCCTGTATGGGTCACTAATGGAGGGTACCGAGGTTGGTGGTTTTGCCGTGGTGCAAATGTAAATGCTGTGCACCGGTGGCGCCGGGCCAAGAAAACAGCTAGTTGACACGTTGGTGCAGTCATCTAGGAGGCGTCGGTTTCGTAGATCGATCAGAAGCCCGTGGTGTTTAAGCGCGTCTGCACATAAGATGGCCGTCTGGACATCCGCTATGACGAAAGGCCAGTGAAATGGTCGACGTAACCCAAAATCCAGCGTAAGATATTGGATGCCGAAGGTGATGATGGGGGTGCCATTGGCTGCCTGTAGCGTAAGGTTTGGCTGTCTCTTGAGAGGCTCGGCGCAGAAGTGCTTTGGGATGATCGACACGACGGAACCGGAATCTACCAGGAAGCGTTTCTTGCTGTAGCGGTCGATGACGTACAGGCGCCTCTCTGATGTGTCGCCGGCGGTCTCCGCAGAATGCACCGCCGGCGAGCTTAGTTTTCCGAGTAGTTGGATGAGGGTTGAGCTGGAAATGTGCACGGCGGCCTGCAGTGAGTTGCTAACGTACCGAATTTGTTGTGGTAAAAGCAAAGTCCCGAGCGGGCTGCAGAGCCTGGGGTGGTAGAACGTGTCCTTTGGCCTCCTCGGGATGAGGAGCGTCTGTGCTGATGGTTGTCGTTACCGCGTGGTGTTTGCAGCATCTCTCGAGTCAGGCTGGTTAACTGGGCTATGGCTAGGCGTAGGGCTGCCAGTTCGATGGCAATTTGGTCGGGCCAGCTGTGCGCTGAAGAAGAGCCAGTTGAGGGGGTTGTAGTCCGCGAGGTTGGTTCGAACGATGAGGCCATTATTGCGGGGCCCATGTCGTGAGCTTCGTCTGCGACCGCAGCGAGTTCCTCCAACGTTTGATTCTTAATCAGAAGCAGCATGCGCCGTGTCTGTTGCGGCAGCAGGTCCAGCCATCTGATTCGCAGGACATCGTCGCTGACGCGTGTGCCGGCTAGTGAGCGCATGTGGCGTAGAAGCTGCGATGGCCGTCTGTCCCCGAGCTCGACGCCCGTGAGGAGCTTATGTAGCTGGGCGTCGGGGGAGTCAGTGAGGCGAGAGACGATCGTAGATTTCAGCAGCTTGTATTTGTCGATTTCAGGCGGTGCGCGGATGATATCAGCCACGTCAGCGATGGTGTCGTGGTCGAGTGCGGAGACTGTCAGGTGGTATTTCAGTGAGTCCCGTATGACCTTGCGGACCTCGAATTGGGACTCGATCTGAAAAAACCACAGCTCCGGATTGGCTCGCCAGAAGGGGGGCAGCTTGCATTGGTTGACGGCGCTGACCTCAGGAGTCGTCGACTGGTCGCTTGGCTGCGGACGGAACTCCGCGCCACTTTGTGTGGCGATGCGCGGGACATCGTCAGCTCGTCCAAGGACCATGCTTGCAGTTTCGCTGTGTCCGAATCGGGGTCACCACTTTAAAGACTTAGTATTTAAGCTTTTAACAATCTTGTATTTGGGTTACTCTTTTGTTACACGTATTTATTTTACTCTTTGTCAAATTGGCCGAAACGAGGACGACGATGATGATGCTGATGAGGTTGCTATCGTTGGTTGACTGCAGCGCAGGATGAAGAGCGATTTTGCGTTGAGCTCGTGCCGTGATATCAGATCATGAGAATCTGAAAGAACGGGGCGAGCTATTTTCCATTTTCTGGCAGCGATATTGCGGATTCTGCTCAGCCGTGACGCGCTTCGAAGATCTGCCGCGGGAGCAGGATCTGCTTGCGGCGCGAGGAAGATGTTGTAGTTGGGGCGTCCCGTGCCGCCACACTACCATTTGATCGTAGGATTTGGGTTGGGGAAACAAGGGGATCCCTCCTCCTTTGTCGAACGGGTTAGGGACCGTCTATAGTAGGGTTGCTTTTCGGTATAACCTTCTTACTTATCTTCGACCTACACATCGATAGAAGAAAATTCTAGTTAGATGACTGAAATTGATTTGAATAAATATTTTATAATCAAAAAACACAAACTCGTGCGCAACTTCCGCAAAATCTCGCGGAATCAAACTTGAAAAAATGAACCAGAAAATGAATTATACTAAAGAAATATAGCAATCAGCCATACGCAAAGTAATAGCCAGGATAATCGAATATCTCTGAAGGACTTCTTTTGCGTATGGTAAAGATAAGGGTCGCATAAGATAATGGCAGTGTTTTTGCTTTGTTTCCTGTCATACGCGGCCTTGATTCCAAACCAGGTAAATTGTTTGAATAAATGCTTACTATTCCACAATTACTCATTTATTGAATGTGAAATTGTGGTTTCTTAACGAATATATGACGAGCATTTGGGGGAGAGTGTGAGTATTAAATCTGACATAAAAATTTCCTAACAAATTTAAGGTTGCTTTGTTTAAATTGGGTAATTGAATTAAAGGTTTTTGTGCTAACTTAAGCGCAATATATTTTAGAGTGTCTTCTTCACCTTCTTCGTAGCATTATAACCCCTTTCGATCCATCGCTTCCCGTAAAATGTGCCCCCAACTGTTTTGGTCCATGGATCGCGTCTCTGTCGACCGAGTCAGGCTAGCATTTCCTCGGTTTCCCTACTGGTCTCCGCCCTTCAGTTCTCCCAAAGAATACCTTTCATGGTTATCAAAATTTCATACAGCTCATAGTTGTCGCGAATTCGGAATTGGTCCCCGTCTAGCTTCGCTCCAATTATTCTTCGACTGCGTCATGAGTTTAGTTTTGTTCTCATTGATTTGTGGTTCCATTAATTTTGCATCAATGTCGAGCTTCAGGAAAAGTTATTTGGCGTTTATAGAATAAAATCAGTCAATAAAAAATACAGGACTGAAACTTTAAATAAAAATGTTTTCAGGACTATGTAAAACTAATTTTAAAAAGACTGACTAGTTTCGCATCCTGTCTGTTCGTCCGTGCGTTATACTCAGTTTTCTCAGAAACTATCGAAGCTACAAAGTTCAAACTTTGTGGAAAGGTCAGAAATGGTGATAATTCTAAAGTTTCAGTTTTATCAAACGTTTTTAAGGAGGTTTTCCCTCAGGGACTCTTGAAAAAATTGTCATCAAATGCAGTCAATAACATTTGTTGATGGTTGACACATATTTATAATCGACTTAGGCACTGCTATTAACCTTGGATTTTCAAGAAAGCTGAAGGAATAGTGTTCAATTCAAATATGTTCAATTGACCGAGTATTCAGAAAAATTATTTTAACTGGAACGAAATTTCGGCTATTATATGCTTATGAAAGAAACCCTTTATCATTTAACTAAATTTGAATGAGTTCTTATACAAGTATTTGACGCATAATTCAAGTCATAGTTCATGTCATCAGAAAATTTATGTCGAAACTTATGATTAAAAAGCTCTTCTGGTAGGAGCACTCTCCTGTCCACTCGAATTGTTTTGTCCAAGCATTTAATACGCATACATTGTCTCTTTAGCTTGTTAGTCTTCGGTTGAAAAAAACGGAAGTCTCCGTATTTTATGAGTCCATCTATGGGAGCATACTTCTACTGAGACTCAACTTGTTTCTAGTGTTTTTTTTACTGCGAATCTCTTCCTTTGTTTTAATCGGATTAATATTTTACGGTTCATCAAAATAACATAATGGAGCCATGCATCGGTGAATGAATAAAAAACTGAAGTTGCCTTTCATATGAAATTCTCAGAAGTTGAAAGCGTTCATTCCCTAAACACACTAAATTGAAATAATTTTAAGCCTTCAAATTATTATTTTTCATTTCACAAACTTTCCCACAAACTTTCGCTGTCATATCCAACCCATATTTTTCCAGTCACATTCGCGCACTGAATATCAAAACAACCATTCAAATCTACAACTTTTCACACCTGATACCGTACTCTGCCATAGATGCAAACTCGGCTGCTACTTAAAATGTAAATTAGCCACTAAACTGTCAGATACAATAACCTTTCAGCATGAATGATATGGTAAATTTAGACACCTAGGCCGAAAAAAATACTGCAATGAATTATTTTGCAAATTTGATTGACTTCTCATAACAATTGGACAGGTGGAGGAATTTATTTAACTAGTCCAAGTCACTGAGAGCTTTTTTGTGCTGCGGAAATGCGCCGGACAGGTAAACAGATATGTTCAAGAACTACACTAAAATAATAATGAATGGCGGCGTGCCTGCTGCGACCGGAATTACCATTGTGTTAAAAGCGTGACACTTAGAACGCGACAATAATTATCCACTTCATTTACCATGTGGATGGTTTTTATGGAATTAACAACTAGCAATAAGGAAAATATTCATAATTACATAGGCATGCTGTCTGATAGTGATTTCAACATTTTTTTTTTGTTTTCGAGCAGCAATGAATAGCTCGCGGAATGCAAGAATGGTAGAATGGCTGCAAAAAATCATAAGATAGGATGAATATGCAAATTGAGACGTTCCAAGACTGACGAAGAGATTTAAACGATTTCATAGACAAGTGCGCCGATGTTAATGGCTCTCAGCATGGAGTGCTTAAGAAGTATATAATAATGGGAATTAAATGGGCAAGGTAACATAGCGACACTTCCATGGTGTGAAGTGCCGGTGATTATGTGAAGAATTAATTCGCTTATGAGTTGCATGAAGTGCTGAGTATTTTATGTATGTGACATCACAGGTCAATTTAAATGCTTAATGTCTTATGAATTAGCTTCATTTCGCCGTTCACTTTCAACATTGGCCTTGCTTCCTTGGGTAATTGTATTATAGTATAGTTTGCCAAGAATTAAGGAGATTTGCCTTAGGCATTCTTTCCAATTTGGTTATACTAAATGTAATTTGCGGGTATTTTCGAATAGCGGAATCTAAAATGAAAATACTTTAGGTAAATGAAATAACATTCCGTTTCTTCGCTATTTATTTTTATTTTTAAAGGCAGACACCGGCGACAATATAAGCTGGAGACGGTTTTAGGTTCTGCAATATACATCAAAACCGTTGAAGAATTGACTAGCTTCGCTTTATGACTTCGTACGCGTGCTTGTCGGCCAGCTATTTGTGGAATCATATCGGGTGAGTTATTGTCGTGTCACAGAGCTACACTACAAAACATTTATAAAACATACTCTGCGTTATCAGACATCTCGAGCAATTTCTATTATCTTTGAAAATTTCTTTAATGAGTATCGGTCAAGCTACTCTACAATTATTTAAAAATTTCATCTTACTAAGGTTAGTACATACGAGGTAATGCAGACATCAAACAAACAATCTTTCTCCGAAGAAGGTCATTGTATTACAAGCGAAAAGGAGAGAAAATACATGGTGTCAAACCTAAAGACGTTAGAACTGTCTAAAGTGGATCACTCACCTCTACCTAACTTACGGAAAATTGACCTGTAACCGTCTCAATTCTAGTACTAACTTTTCCCTGAAAGAAAGCAGTCTCGGGCGAGGTGACCGGCTCCTTCTTTGTCAGAAGCTGCCACTACCAATAACCTTGGGACAGTTTGACTGCTGCTTTTCAGGGTTTTGTACTAAAATACAAAACCGTATTGCAATCACGACCTCGGTCCGTCCGTCCGTCTGCATGTCTGATGAAATGATGATGATTATAGTACAGAGGAGTGTCCCCTGAAAAAAAATGTCATCAAAGGTAGCCGATATGAGTATCAAATGAAAGTTAGCTTTTCAAAACAGTTCTTAAACTGACAGTTTTTGTTTTTTTTGCTTCAATGGGGGCACTGGGAGGAAATATATGGACACCTGTGATCTGAAAAATCTGAAAAAAGTATCAACGGAGATATTTATGAATACAACAATAACAAGTACCTCAGAATTTAAAATTCGTTCAACTTTGTTAATAATAGTATGATTTTCGAATTTCGCATTTTCTCCAATAAAATCGTATGTATGCATTTAAACCCAATATTTAAGTAGCCTTACACAAAATGCTAATGCTCTGTAAGTCTGATGAAATTTGTGTCATATTCACGAAAGTTATATCAACTTGAAATTTCTCCGATTACAATAACAATAAATGTGGCAGAAGTACTGCACTTGGAAACGGAACGCGATAACCTCTCCCAAGGATGGTTGCAAGGTACAATTCCGGCCCAGCGGTACGAAGAAGAAAGGATACTCCAAAAAGCGGGAGATGTTCTGAAAAGAATACAATCTGCATGCGACTCCCCAAAAATCAGCGAAGCAGCAAAGGTGGGGCTCCTTAAACTAGAGGAGCTCCTAGATCGTATAGGGCACTATCAGAGGAGCTGGTTAAAGGCCGAAGACAAACAGAAGGCTAAAGAGGCTCTTGGGGCGAAATCTAAAGATGACATGCAGCTAGCTCCACCATTAAAAGTCAATAAAAGAATGGCGTCTAGCCCAATCGAAGAAGATCGGGATAAAAAAAGGAAGGAAGAGGCATTTGATGGGCGTGGAGCACCAGATCACGGGTTCCAGGCAGTGCTTACGAAAGGAGTGAAGAAAGCCGCCAAGAAACTCCTTCAAAAAAGCCAGAAAGTACAGTTCGCACGGACGCCCAATTAGAAAAAGGACCTGATGCAAAACAGGAGAGGCAGAAGCCCCGACGAAGACCCCGGCAGCAGGCAATGCTCGTGAAGCTCCAAGATGGCCGATCCTACGCGGAGGTACTGCGGGACATCAGGGGAAACGTAAGGCCCGAAGACACCAATACTACCATTAAAGTAGTACGACCAACGCGGTCGGGCCACATACTGATCGAATTTGGAGCAGAGGCGAGCAATAAAGAAGCATTCTGTGACGCAGTAAAGAAAGTCCTCGGCAAAAGCGCAACTATAGCCCCGCTTGAGCCGATGGCAATGATCGATATACGAGACATTGACTGCGTGACGGATCTGGCCGAGGTAGAAGAGGCCATCCAAAGGGAGTTCCCTAGCGTGGGAAGGATCCAAGCGAGACTGACACCAGAAAACAACAGGGGACAACGCATGGCCATAGTTGACTTGACCGAAAAGGAGGCCGGACAATTCCTGAACAAGGGCAAAGTACGAATAGGGTGGGTTGTCTGTAGGATACGGCGAAGAGCAACGCCTATTCAATGTTTCAAATGCCTTGGTTATGGTCACACCACACAAGTATGCAAAGGACCCGATAGGAGTTCCCTATGTTACAAATGCGGTGATATGGCACATAAAAGAAAAGAGTGTACGAAGGAGGCACACTGTAATTCTTTGCAAGGATGCTGATTCAAAACCTGATTTTGGACACGTATTGGGATCAGGAAAATGCCGGGTGTTCCAGGAAGCCCTAGCCAAGGCAAAATCAGAACTCAGATGACCCGCATCCTGCAGCTAAACCTACACCGCAGTTTAACCGCCAAAAATCTGCTTGAGCAGTTTGCGAGGGACATGAAAACTGACATCTTGCTGTTGACTGGGCAACACCATAATAAAAGTCCTGCATTATGGTATTCTGATGAAACTGGTACTGCCGCCATCTGGGTTCGGAACAGTGACTTTCAAGCGGAGAGTTGTGGACGGGGGGATGGTTCCGTGTGGGTTCGGTGCTCAGGGACCACCTTCTTTAGTGTGTACCTAACGCCTAACGAATCGATATCATCTTTCCAAGCCAAGCTTAATGCTTTGGAGGGCGCTGTCTCGAACGCAGAGAGCAAAGTGCTTGTTGGGGGCGACTTCAACGCTAAAGCAATCGAATGGGGCATGCCTCAGATGGATCCGCGGGAAAAACGAATCCTGGAAATGTTGGCCAGGACGGTACTCGTCGTACTAAACTCCGGAAACACGGCGACCTTCCGCCGTATTGGCTGTGAGGGAACCATACCGGACGTGACATTCGCCTCGGAGTCCTTAGTATGGAAAATACACAACTGGAAAGTATTAGAGGACTACTCAGCCAGTGATCATCAGTGTGTTCTGCTTGAGATAAGTGATGCTGTCTCCCGATGTCCGTCCTCTTGGCCTTCTACAACTGGATGGAACATCGGAAGGATGAACGTCCAGAGGTTCGTCGAGGTGCTCACAGCAGGTGAGCTGCTGCAGGGAGCTTTGGAGGGGACGGAAGAACTGGCAGCTCAAGACGTGGTGAACTCTACTATGAGCATCATTACGACTGCTTGCTGCGCTTCTATGCCCCGTCGAAGACCCCGGCACGGCCAGCCCTCAGTGTACTGGTGGTCAACTGAAGTCACTGAAAAGCCAAGGGAGTGTCACAAGCTTCGACGTGAGGCTCAACGGGCGCGGAACGGTGATGAGGCATGCAACTGGGTGGCAGCATATGAGTCGGCCAGGAGGTGCCTTCGCAGACTGATCAACAGTAGCAAGGCTCGCTGCTGGCAAGACCTAGTGGACAATATGAACAAGGATCCGTGGGGCCTTGGCTACAAGCTGGTCATGCGGAAGCTTGATGCCCTACGGAAGCCTTGTATACATGACGCGGAAAAGATGGACGCGATAGTGCGGGGACTCTTCCCCACCCATCCCGTCCGTGTCGACGCTGTCCATGATGAAACAGCAGTCGAGTGCCCCCTCTTCACACAGCTGGAACTGGGGGAGGCAGTCCTCTCATTGGAAGCGAGGAAGGCTCCGGGTCCAGATAGTGTTCCGGCTGAGGTTGTGCGGCTCGTCTGTCACCACTGTCCTGACTTACTGCTCAGCACATTCAACGCTTGCCTACGGGACGGGGTTCTCCCGGTACGATGGAAGGTGGCGAGGCTCGTGCTGATCAGCTAGGGGAAGGGAAATCCCGAATTGCCGTTTGCATACCACCCGTTATGAATGCTAGACACGGTTGGGAAAGTGCTAGAGAAACTGATCAAGGGAAGACTCACTGACGCGATTCGTGCTGCTGGGGACCTATGTCCTTGGCCGTACGGCTTTAGAGCAGGACGTTCTTCCATTGATGCGATTGCAGAGGTGGTGAACGTGGTCCAAAGTGCAGAGGCATATAGTCGCAGCAAGCGACAGATCGTCCTGTTGGTGACACTTGACGTCAGGAATACCTTCGACTCCGCTGGATAGGTGGATATTCTGGATACGCTGGAAAACTCTTTTCAAGTTCCAAATGTTCCGAATATTCCGCGCCTGATAACGGAATTGACGTAATAACCATGCGGCCGGAATGGAGTTTATCCGACGGGCTAACTCTCCGTCCCTAGAAAACCTTTCAATGTTTCGAAACCTGATGAAGGGCCTCGTAATGGATTGAACTCACGGCAACAACCTCGCAATCGGAAAAAGAACTATGGCATTGGATCCTGGAATACCAGAACAATCAATTATCCTGGCGCTGTTAAGGACCTTGTAAGTAGGCCAGTCAATATATATTAAAATACTGGCAATCCAGGAAACAAACTGGACAGGTGATGATATTCAAGACATGAAATCACATACAATATTCAAAAGTAGGAAGCCCACTGGAAAACGAGGATTCGGAGTAGCCTTTATTGTGGATAAGGAGTTTAAAGTACACGTTATTGACTTCAAGGCAAAAAACGAACGGTTGTGTGCGATGCGTATAAAAGTGGAATTCTTCAAAATCTGGCTGATCAATGTTCACGCCCTGACCGAAAAGAAAAGAAATAATCGACCCATTGCCTACACTTCAAGGCAAAAAACGAACGGTTGTGTGCGATGCGTATAAAAACGGAATTCTTCAAAATCTGACTGATCAATGTTCACGTCCTGACCGAAAAGAAAAGAATAATCGACCCATTGCCTACACATGACACAAAAATCATTCCGGGTTATTTCAACGCTAAGGTTGGCAATGAGGTATCTCATCGGCGAACGACTGAAAGAAATAGCCTCCACGATGAAACGAATGACAACGGCCAGCACCTGATCGACTTTGCTTGTAGCAGAAATCTAGTCATACGTTCGATTTGCTTTCGACATCGCCGCATTCATAAAACGACCTTAGTATCACCGAATGGCAATACACAAAACCAGATCGAACATGTTCAGATCCAACAATCTTGGGCCTCGAGTATACTTGACGTCCGTGCATACCGAGGAGCCGATTGTAACTCAGATTATTACTAGATCAAATTTACCTATTGATATCGAATATCAAAGGCATATTCGTCGAAGATAAGCTCGCTCAAAAAATTTTACATCGAAAGGCTCCACACGGCATCTGTAGCCACAAATTTCACGGAGGCCCTCGACAACCAGCTGGCTCCCATCTTATCAGATGCATCCTTAACGGCAAGTCATGAGCTCCGGGGGAAATGAAAGCGATTATTAAGACCGTGGCAAAACAGACGACCGGAATCAAGCACGGCGTAAAAGAAATGATTGGTTCAATGATGAGCGCCAGAATGCGTTAGATAAAAGGAATCAGGCGTATAAAGATTACGTAGGTAGGAAAACCAGGACGAAGAGAAAATGCCATGAAAATCTCAGAAGAGTAGCAAATAACATAGTTAGAGTTAAGAGAAGAAAATACTATGATGACCAATTGAGAAGTATAGATATAAAATTAGCGAGCACCAACACAAGACAAGCATACAAAGTAGTGAAAAGCCTGAAACGTGGTTATCAGCCCAAAACCACTCCCTGTCGTGATGACAGTTTTTCCAGGTTAGGCCACGTAGTACGTATTCCATCAGACATTTGAAAGTGGCTGGAGCATTGCAAAGCCCAAATGGCATCACCACAAACTGCCACAATCCGGTCCCAACTGAAAATGCGGTCTTCTCTCGGTCCTTCTTGTCGATGTCTACCTGCCAGTAGCCACTCTTGAGATCGAGTGTAGAAAACCATTTTGCGTCGGTTAAAGTGTCCATGATGTCATCGATGCGTGGGAGCGGGTAACTATCTTTCTTAGTGACGTCGTTAAGCTGCCTATAGGCGACACAAAAATGAGTGCTACCATCCTTTTTCTTCACTAGAACTACTGACGCGGCCCATGGACTGACAGAAGGTTCGATAACGCCTTGTTTTTCCATGTCCGAGATCAGTGCGCTCACTTCTCCTTGTTTGGCTATAGGAAGACGTCTCGGTGCTTGTCGAATTGGCTTGGCTCCCTGTGTATCTATGACGTGAGTTACCATACTCGTTCGGCCTTGGTCATCCAGGCTTGTTGAGAAGATGTCACTGTACTTGGCGACCAGATCAGAAGCCTGCTTGAAAAGCTGCACTGGCAATTTGACCTGCTTCAATATTGCAGACGTGAATTCCCGAGCTTTGTCTGTGTCGTGCCTCCTTTTCCAATGATGGTCGTGAGTGGCTTCCAAAGAGGTGATGGTGGAAACAGGCTGGCAGCTGCCGATGACTTCTCCCGCTTTGATGCTCGTGGTTGAGTCTGCGGTGTTAAGGACTCTAACCGGCACGTATCCGTTCCTTATAAATCTTATAAGGCTTCGTCCTACAATCAAACTGCGCAATGTGGACGTTTTCGTTGGCTGTATCAGATAAGATCGGTGGTCTCCAGAATCGCCATCAAGCTTGGCCCATTCAATGCTCTCGGAAGATTTCGGTACATCAGTGTCGGTACATACTATCAGATTAGTCTTGGGAACTTAGACGCTGGGACCCTCCATCAATACTTCGACATTCTGCCATTTCAATATCCGTTTGCCCAAGTCCAACGTGATTCCATGTGGTCGCAGAAAATCCATTCCGAGAATGCAGTCATCCATAATGTTCGCGACCAGAAAATTATGTCGGAACGCAAGGTTTCCCAACTGTATCTGGAGGTTGACCTCTCCATGGACAGGTGCAGTTTCTCCCGTAGCTATGCCTTTTCGAAGTAGTTGTTGCCTCACATGGTCTGGTCGGATGATCGATCGGATTGCACCAGTATCGATGGTTATTGTGCAATGTTCTCCGTCAACTTGACCCGGAAGGCATGAGTCCGCTTCTTCACGATGTAGTCTTGATACAGTGATGGTGGTGCTGGGGACGTTGATCATCCTAGCCAACCTCTGCCCCACGAAGTTGGCTCTTACATATTTCCCGATCCCTCAGTTTGAAGGGTTTCGATTCTGGGCTCCTGACTCGGTCTAGATCTTCTCCTAGCTGCACACCCTGGACAATAGCTCGGCTTTCTTCGCTTTTTGCAGGCTCTTTGCGGGTGCCCCTTCTCTCCGCAATTCCAGCATCTAAGTGCACTCGTCTGCCACTACCTCGCTAACCCGGGCAGTGTTTCGAGTCACATTTTTCGCTACCTCAAAGCTCAGACTGTAAGCCAATGTGTGCTTAACCGTTTGCTTTTGAGCTAAACGCACGGCTTGTTGCAATTCCGGGTCCTTTAGTGCGCTGGTGAATGCTTCTGTTGCTGCACCATCTCGATGTTCCGGGTCGTAGGCTGGGTAAGCCAAAAGTGCCAGTCGCTCAATGTCTTGGGCTAGCTGCTGTAAGGTTTTGTCAGACTTCTGCATCCGATGCCGTAGCTCTGACCGATAAATCTGCTTCAGATGATCGTCTCCATAACGCATGTCGAGCGCATTCATTATAGCAGCCGGGTTTGAGTGCAACTCGACGGGGATAGTCTGCAAAAGCTCGGCAGCTGGGCCTCTTAGAGCAAGAATTAATGCAATTGCTCGTTCCTGCTGATTCTAGTGATTTGCCCTAGCGGCGGCTTCAAACTGGGTTTTTTTAAATGCTCCAGACCGTTTGCCCGTCGAATATTGGTGTTTTCACATTCCTGGACGAGTTTTGCACTGCGGTTGTAAGCGGGGCTGGTGAGGTGGTTACTACTGCCTTTGCTGCTTCCAATTCCCTTTTCATGTTTCCACCTCGTTGTTGATTCTCTCCTCGACCTGGCTGACCTTTTTCTCGACCTGGTAAACCTTTTCCTGGACCTGGTCAACCTTTTAATTTGTTTATTCAGACTACCGAGCTCCGCTTTTATTTCGGTTGACTGTTTCTCCAGCTTCTGTGTGATGTCTGCCTTGATTTCGATCGCTTGTTGGTCCATGCTTCGCTGATTGTTCATGGAGCTTCGCAATTAAACTAGAAGACTGTTCATTTAGCTACGCTGATTGTTCACTTAGCTTCGTTGATTGTTCATTTAGCTTCGCAGTTAATTTGGAGGACTGTTGTCGCTGCTCTTGCTGAATCAGCATTAAGATTTGCATTATCGCATTTTCTGGCTCCTTTTATTTGGGTGTTTCTACTCCTCCACCTTCCGCGCCTTGTTTCGCATCTGAGGGCTCACCCGAATCCAGATTCACGCCTTCCGACTCGATCGCGTCACGTAAGCGTGCAATCAGTATGGCCTTTGTACCTTGTGTGACCAGATTCCGCTGTTCCAACTCCTCCTTGAGCTCCGAAATGGTCAATTAATCAATTTTTAGATGTAAGTTTCCTGGCATTTTTATTGTTTCAGCTAATTTTTCCACCAGTTTCCACGTTAATTTGCACTTTAAAAATGTTTAAACGTTTTCACTTCCAAAATTTTCTTTCTCACTTCTTGACAATATTATCCATTTATTCTTATAATACATAGTACTTATAGAATTGAATCCGATGTTTATTTCTTATTTTCAAAAAGTATACAAGCACTGTTAGTGAGTACTTACTACATGTGAAATATCACTTCGATTTGCACACTCCATAGTTCTGTTGTCTCTTTGCTAATTAATAATTTTATTGCTATGCATCAAACTTTTGCTTATTTTCGGAATTTCCCACCTTGTTGAGAATGAAATAGACATTCAACAACTGACTACAAGTGTTGAGTAAATACGCCTTTTTTATGTTCAAAATTTATACGTTCACTCTGCTCAAAGAGACCGACTCTTAATAGCATTATTAACAACAAACACAAATGTGATTGTTTAACAGTTACCTACACACTTGCTCTAGTGTATTTATGCATGTTGTTGCTCTGAAAGCTAATTAAAATGCAATATATTCTGTTCAAAGGTGTAGAACGTTCTCTCATTATCACAAGCATTAATCATCATCATGTTACAGCAAATAAATGCCGTCTAATCTCTTTACACATTGACTGGCTAACAATCTTTCTAACCGCCATTATTAACGTGATGATGATACGAAGTTTATTATCTGTACTCCATCACCATTTGCGCCACTCCATCAGTTACAATTGAATCGTTAAAGCAATTACATGCAAAAGCACAAGATACACACATCCATATACTCGTATGTTACTATTCGCACCTGCAACAGAAACCACTATTACTATTCTTGTAATCTTAACCGCCAAGCATCTTGTAATCAAGCTCAATTGAAAATCTTACATCGAAGCATTTATCAAACGCATCATCGTATCGTGGCTTTAGCAATATACGAGTACATCTCAGTAAGAAGCTAATAAATTCTTTTAAAACGCCGCTTATCACAGCTTCGAATTTTCGATTAAAAGCTAGCTCTGCCTTGCGCACCACTAACTGACACATAAAAGAAACATTTGAATTTTATTTTGGTGACACTAAAAACGATGACACCATCATCCTACAGGTGACCAAGAGAATTTTCAGGTGAAGATGCTGCTCGAAGCTTTTGAGCTGCCTACGAAACTTATCTGAGTGTACGTATGTATCTGGCGTACTAAAGATATTAGCCTGATCCCATCTCAAAACGAGTAAAGTTCGGATTAGAGAATGATCTTGTTCGGATTGGATGACGTAATGAAGCAGATATTCTAAAGCTGTTAAGATGTTAAACGCTCTCCTCGAAGATTGATGTGTAATTCATTCTTCTGAGGAAATTAATCATGCGTTTATGCAGGTTGGAAAGTGGTGTACGTAGTTTGCAATAACAGTCTAACAAAGTCAATGAATTTACAGTGAATTTCCGTTTTGTGAGTAATAGATCGTTCTTTGAATTTTTCCAGATTGATTACGATTAGAACGCGTTGGAGACGGATTTAATAACTGTTGGGGGAAAAATGCATTCATCATTATCCAATTAGAATTATAATTCTAAATGACAAAGTGTTTCGCGCATGTAGTGGATGTTCTGGTAGAATGGATGGCAATTCTGCTGTTTTAAGTTTTGCAACCTTCTATAAATTAACTTGAAATTTACCAAGTATTAAACCGAATTGGATAATAAAATCTTCATATTATTAACAAGATAAAAGATTTGCTATTCTTTGCATTTTTAAATAGCGGTTCATTACATAAATTTACTCTAGTCTTTTCCATGAATCTTCATTACTCCATCTCTCAACCTCATTATATTCACCATAAACATAAAGTTCTTAACATTAACACATAATCATTATTGCAAACATTTTTTCCGGTCATAAAACTTACACGCGTAAATGGAAAATTTTGCGAAATTCACATGCATTGCAAACGTAGCGCCCGGAATAAGAGGATTTCGATTTTGTAATTCAACACCAGACATAAGTTAGTATTGTTGATTGTATTCATAAGCGATTTCAGTGAATACGTACATGAGCAGTGTTGTAGCTTTCCTTATATTCCTGGCATGTACTTGTATGTCCGTTGGTACGTGCGAATACTGAACGCAAACGAATGATTCAGTGTAAATATTTAATATACAATTACTTTCCTAGTTATTACGAGTTAAAGAGACTTTGTAAAGTCTTAGCGATAATGTTTATCATTGGTCACACATGTGTATTTAAACGAATAGCTTTTTAGCTGAATACTTTTTGTCGGTAGGAAGTATGTTTACAAATATTAACTTCATTGGTAGAGATTAATGCTTATCAGAGGCATTTTGCAAATAAGACGGGAAGATTATAGACATGTGGAATCGGAAAATTGCAATGAAACAGAGAGTAAAGAACTTCCTCATGACAAAGCAATCAATAAAAATCCTGATATGATGATTGCTGCACTTCAAAACACAGCCTATGATGTTCGCTTCCATATACAGTCCCTGATAAAAATTAGGAATACTAAGATTTTTCCTAAAATTTATACTTTTGCCCCTAAAAACTCTTTTTCAAAACGACGAAAAATATAGAAAAATTGTATGTTATTCCTTGACTTTTTATCAATAACAAATTAAATACAACTTCTGTCTAAAGACTAATATTTCGTAAGACCGTCCATAGCTTTAATAACCGTTGTTATTCTTGCGGGCATACTGTGGATGCACTTATCGATCATATCCTTTATTTCGTCACGGTTTCCTTATCACAAAAAATTTCCTTTAATTTAACTGCAGTGGGATTAATAAGGCATAAACTTCCGATTTCAAGAGGCTCCATATTAGTGATGTGCAAAAAGTAACGATCCGTTACTTAGTACTCGTTACTTGCAATGAGGACTTAGTAACGAATACTCATTTAGAAAAGTATTCGTTACTATTCGATACCAAAATCTTCTCATTCATGCATAGATCTACTCAAACGTGTGTAGATTTCTGTTTTTCCCATTCTCTTTTACTTGAGATTCGTTCTCGACTTCAACCGTTCAAGCCAACATCGCTGATGAGTTGCGATGATGTTCTTTGTTTGTGGGGAGTAACGAGTAGTGACTCGTTTTTGAGTACTCACTTTCGAGTATTCGTTACTTACGAGTGAATGATCTGAATAGATACTCATTTTGAGAAGTATTCGTTGTGTACTCAAATTTTGAGTGCTCATTTAATGAAACATAAATTTTCAAATTTTTGATAATTTGTGCATTAAATGATGAATAAATAGCCAAGCATTTAAGTACAGAGTAAAATTTTGAGAATTTCGATATTTATAATAATATTTAGAGTTAACTTTTGGAAGGGATGATCGACTTATTCATTTTGAGTATAAGTTATCCAATGATAATTCCTTTACTTACTTCTCAAACTGAAAGCACACATAGCCAGAAAATCAAGGGTTTTTCGGGAATTCCCGAAAATGAACTATTGTTCATCATCATCATTGTAGCGAATGTTCAGTTTTGAATCACTGATATTTCGGTTATAGGTAGTGTTGATTGATTTGTGATTAGTGTTTTTTCATAACGTTTTTAGTTAAGTAAATTTCAAAAAGTTCAGTGTATAAGAAACAGCAATTGAAAAGGTGAAATTTGGTAAACATCTGTTTAAAGTAAACATCTGTTTAAAGTATAACAAAAATTTTGTTTAATAGATTAAAATGGCTGACCAAAATATATCAAGAAAAGGAGTAGTATTTGGCTGCATTTTTCAATATCTGGAGAAGGAAAAGCGGTATGCGATGTTTGCAAAAAAAAACATTTCTTTTAAAGGCGGTTCAACGTTAAATTTATCCAAACACATCAAATCTGTGCACCCGATGCTTGAAATTGGAGAAAGATCTCACCCCGGAAGCCTTAGTAATGGAGTTGAACTACAAAGTTCACCTCAATCTTCCACAAATATCGTTCTTGATGGCAGAAACCACCCGTGTACATCAGAACAAGCTAGGATTTGCTTGATATCCCGTAATGCGAGCATTCGGAATCAGCCAAAAATAACGAACTACGCATCTCGTCCCTTAACTCTCAGTCGAGAAAAAAAAGATAACGAATTGTATATTCAATATGTTCATCAAAGATCTACAACCATTTTCTTTAGTTGAGGACGAAGGATTTAAAGAACTGCTAGCAGAGTTAGAGCCAACATACAAAATACCAGCCAGAACAACTTTCAGTCGAAATTTGTTGGAGTAACATTATGATCATTCAAAGCAAGCAGTGGCGAAAATCATTCAAAATGCTCCAGAAGTAACTCTCACAACAGATACATGGACATCTACTGCAACGGAGAGTTATATTATAGTCACTGCTCATTTCATCGATAAAGATTGGAGTATGACGTCATTTTTATTAGATTGCTTCCAATTTTGCGATCGACACACGGCAGTAAACATTCGAAGTAAACTGTCCGACGTTGTTGCCAACTATGGCATTTCAGAAAAAATAAATGCTCTAGTTACAGATAATGTCGCTAATGTCATTGCAGCAGAAAAACTTACAAATTGGGATCATCTCTCATGTTTGGTCCACTCTCTCAACTTTGTTGTGCAAGCGGCTCTTCTCAGAATTGAAGTGATCCATAAAAAGGTAAAAAAATAGTCGAATATTTCCACCACAGTGTACTAGCCACAGAAAAGCTGCAATCACTACAGGCTCAAATTGGAGGGAATCAGTCTCTAAAGCTTATCAATGATGTGACTATTCGCTGAAATTCAACATATTATATGTTTGAACGAATGTGTAATATATAGGAGCCAAAAGAAGCAGCTATTGGAGTCTTACATAGCCCCGTTGAGACTCTAAAAAACGAGGAATGGATCGGTCTGAAAGAATGCTGCCTTGTCCTTAAGCCCTTCGAAATTATAACAGCTGAGCTCAGCGCAGAGCAAACAGTTACAATATCGAAGGTGATTCCTCTGATCGTTTTTCTGGGCAGAGCTATTGAAAAAATAAATGTTGAATCAGATGTAGCGAAATCACTCAAAGTATCTCTTCTTGAAGGATTGAACAAAAGATTTAATCGGATTCAATATAACAATGTATATTCCAGGGCAACATTTTTGGATCCTCGTTTCAAAAAAAAAGGATTTGACGACACGAATGCATTAATACAAATGCAGCAGACTTTGAAGACTGATATTTCTATTATGATAAAAATGCGCCCCCGACAAGATAATACCTCCTCAGAAAACAGACCATTGATCGAGCCACAAGAACAACATCCTATTTGGGGAGAGTTAGATGTTGATCATGATTCTGACCATTGTGAACCAGGATCAGAAGGCGTCGAAGAAATTCGGCAGTACACCGAAGAAAAAACTATTCCTCGTCAACAAGATCCGTTAGAATGGTGGAAATCAAGACAAATTATTTATCCTAATTTGTCTAATTTGGCGCGAAAATATTTGGGTATAGTTTCTACCTCTGTGCCCTGTGAGCGTATTTTTTCAACAGCTGGGCAGGTGATATCTGAAAAAAGAAATCGTTTAAAAGCCCATAATGCCCAGAAAATCATTTTTCTAAATGCAAATTGGAAGCACGTTCAAGGAAAAGCTGCTTATTTTGGTTACATTTGCATTTTTCTTTACGACATTGGAGTACTTAGTCTTTCGGTTCATCAATTGTTTTTCGTTTGCATTTATTTTTTTTTTTCACATACCCATGTACTGTAACTAGGATTAATACTTAACAACCTATAATTTTTGTCTGTGATGAATTCTTATTTATCTTAAAATTTTATAAAAGCAATATTCATATAATAAAGATGTATTTAACTTAACATTCTACTTTATACTTTATTAATTTTTTGCATAAATGAAACCATAGAACCAGCACGTTCATTCATGTTCTACAACAAAAATTGGAACTATCTTTAAAACGGAATTTCGTGGTGCATGAAAAAAGCTTGTTTGCTAAGCTCATAGTTACCTGCATTGCGATTGCCTTAAGTTTTACTACATTTTATTATTTAAATTTTTTCAACCGGATTAACATCTACAAAAAATACTCATAATCGGTAATGAACTTTCTCGCATCGAACACTCGGTAACTTATACTGAGTAACGAATACTGAGTAACGGGTACCGAGTAACGAATACTCATGTCGAAGTAATCAGTAACGATTCGGTACTCAGAAGTAATCAAATTGCACATCACTACTCCATATATTTTTAATAGGATTCAGGGCGGGGGAATTTCCAGTTCATGGAGCAATATGGATACTGCCGCCATCGAATAGGTATATTTCGCACGAACTGGGCATGGCGACATGGAGCACCATCATGCATAAAGGTGATGCAGGTTCCACTGCATCTCAAAAAATTGAAATATGGAATTAATATGTCTTCCATGACCTCAGAGCACTGAAGAGCACTAACTGTCCCGTTAACAGAATGGATGCTTGACGGTTCTCACAACACAAGCTTCATTTGATCGCTCATATGGCCTTCTCCGAACGAACTAGTGACTTTCTGCTACCGCTTCTAACCTACATTCGTCGCTAAATACAATCTGGAAAATGAGGAAAAAAAATTCGAAAATCTTGCTCTAAAGCCAAGAAAATAGCAGAAAATTATTAAAATATGATAATTACCTTTCGGAAATCTTCAACGGAATAATGTTGAAGATTCCTTGCAAATTCTAATCTAGGTTCGCGCATTTTGGCCGTTAATTTTGGTTTTTTGTTGGTCGCCTGGCATATAAGTTCGCTTCTCTTAAGCGTCGCCTGAGTGTCATCTGCGATATAAATATTCCTTCGGCTTTCAGATCCTGATGCGAATTTCGTATGGACAAAAAACGTGTTTCACAGGTTTTCTGTATAACTTTTCGGTCTTTTCGAGTCATTGTACTCCTTTTCCGGTAGGGATTCTTTCGTTTGCTGGCAGATTGCAAACGACTCTCAATCGTGATGTTATTGATTCGCATCACCGTTTGAGGAGAAACCTTCTTCATTCGTGCAATTTGACAAAAAGAAAAGTTGTTTACCCTTAGCAACGCAGTTATCGATGCTTTTTGTTCCAAAGATATATCTTTACACTTTCCCATGTTGCTTTAATGTCCAACTTTTATAATAAAATACGCGCAACAATTCTTTTGCTCTCACAAAGCAATCCCTTTCACTTCCAAACACTTTTCACAAATCAAACACAAATACTAGTGGAAAGCTAACGACTTTTAAGTTTTCTGTCCGATTTACATAAAGATAACTTTTAATGTGATAACAGCCACTAGCATGTATATGTAAAAAACGATTACAATTGAAAGGGTTACAAATGACTGGGATTCTCCATAGCGCATAAAACTTCTTCAGAATACATAATTATAAAATGAAAACATGCTCGATATCCCAATTTTTATGACATCACAAACGAAAATTTTGAAAAGTCATAAAACTGCTAGGAGTTCCTAATATTTTGAATAGGGACTATGCAATCTTCATCCATAAATTATATGGTTCGTTTCCATAAATATAAAGATAAGATATAAAGATAATATTTATAGCGTTATTCGCAATAGTAACCCATAATGTATCAATTTTTAAGGGTTTCCTCTAATATTATTACAAGATTCTGCTAGTTTCGCGATCTGTCCGTCCATCTGTTTGTTCGTCCGTGTGTCACAACAAGTTTTCTCACCACTTACAGAAAGCGTTTTACATCATAAAATTGAGATACAAATTTTTAGCAAATTTAAGGGTCACTCTTGGATTTTATAGATGAAAGCGTAAAATTCATAAAATGCATTATTATTGACAAAGTTGATTGAATTTTAACTTCTGCGGTATTTTTGGCCTTGTACTCATAAGGACATACTTTTGTGGTTTTTTTTCAGATTTTTCTGTCCAAAGATGTCCAATTGCGAGGGGGCAGCACAAATTTTTCGTACATTTCTCCTCCCTCTGAACGTCTCCTTGCAAATGTAGCTTATTTAGGACCTGTTTTGAAAACTTCTCACCAAAGCCTTTTATTTGACACCCACATCGCCTACCTTTGGTTGAAATTTTTTTTAAAAAGTCAACCTCCTATTTCGACAGATTCCCCTTAAACACCTTAAAATAATTTTTTTTGCACTGAAACTTTTGAGAGGGCACCACTTTTGACTTAGGTAAAAAGTTTGATTCCTCTAGTTTATGTGGTTTGCGAGAAAACTTGCTGTAACACATGGACAGACCGATGGCCAGGCAGGTCGCGATTTTAGTAGGGTATTGTAAAAATACTATAAAATATCCTTAAAGGGGTCTGTTGTTTAAATGCTTCCAACTTCCATTATAAACTTTACCATGAAAAGTATTCATTATTTCAGTTGCTATTAAGAAAACAAATTGTGCTTGCTTTCTGACATTTGGATACTGCCATTTTGAATGCATGCATTTAATTTTGCATTTTTTCAAATGTTTGTATTTTTGGGTATCATCGATCAATGCGTCAAGTCTCGTTCAAATCGGAGTTTCACTCTAGACAGGGCAAAAGTAGGCAGTTTTAACTTAACTTTTAAATTTTTTATTTTTCAACAAATTTTTTTGCATAATAAAAGAACTTACTCAGGAGCTGTCACATCAGTCACCTTGGGGCAGCTCGACTGCGTGGGTTCCAGATGACCGTGAACCCATATATATATATATATATATATATATATATATATATTATATATATATATATATATATATATATATATATATATATATATATATATATATATATATTTATATTTATATATATGCTGCAAGATGGCAGTGCTGCAAGCTCTATCGAGCAATAATTTCCACTATTATGTAGTGGCGGCGAACTTATAAAAAATTTTTGTTTAAGGAATGCTAGTGTCCTAAGTGAAAGAACTACATTGTCGAGCTGCCCCGAGGTGACTGATGTGGCAGCTCCTGAGGAGTATATCGGTCACCTCGTACGAAAGTGCGAGATTTTTAATGGAACCAGCCCATATGCTGGAACCAGCTGGTGTCCATCGAGCGAAAAATGCTATTATGTTGATAGCTTAAATGCTCGGGTGAAAGAACAATGTAGTTCTTTCACTTAGGACACTAGCATTCCTTAAACAAATTTTTTTTAAAAGAACTTAGCAAAATTATCCATAACCCTGAGTTTCATCAAAATCTGCTCGAAAATGTGGCCACTAGAGGACCACAAACATCTGAAAAAATTGCATATTTAAACCGCCGGCATTTTGAATCATACGCTTGAATACCCACCAAAATGACAAAGTCCTTTATCTAATTATTTTTTTTTATCTTGAAACAAGGTTTATATACATTGGATCAAAATTGCGACTTTTAGAAGCTTTAAAATTTAGAGACTCAACTAGCCTCTATTTCGTATTTTGAAACTTGACTTCTTTAGGTGTATTTTGCTTTCATGCAAGTACCAAATTTCATCAAAATCGCTTGAAAGGTTTGGTCAGAACTAAAAAAGTGAATTTTTGCACGTTTTTAGGGTTTCGTAAAATAATTTTACAAAACCCTTCTAAAATCGCGTCCTGTCTGTCCGTCTGTCTGTCCGTCCGTCCGTCCGTCCGTCCGTCCGTCCGTCCGTCCGTGTGTCACAGCAGTTTTTCTCGGAAACTACTTAAGCTAGAAGCATCAAATTTTGTATGTAGGTGTAAACTGGTGCTCTCTTCAAAGTTCAATTATAAAAAAAATTTTATAAGGTATTTAAGGGGGGTCTCCCCATATAGGGGAGTGACCCCCCCAAAAAAAATTGCATTGAAGGTAGCCGATATGGGTATCAAATGAAAGGTCTTGATGAGAACTTTTCAAAACAGGTCTTAGTTTGGCAAAGTTTGCTTCGAGGGGCGCACAGGGAGGGGAAATACACGAAAAATTTGTGTCCCCCCCCCCTCGCGATTGGACACCTGTGATCCGAAAAATCTGAAAAAAATCAGGAATGTAGGCCTTAGTGAGTACAACAACAACAAATACGTGAGAAGTCGCAATTCACTCAACTTTGTTAGTAAGAGTATGATTTATCGATTTTATGTTTTCTTGAATAAAATCTTAAGGGTACCCTTAAATTCAATGAAATTCAGTACACAGATGACTATTTATAAGATTGATTTACCCTGCAAGTTTCATAAAGATTGAATAATATTTAGCGAAGTTATAGCGGTTTGAATTTTCCTGTATTACTATGGAACAATATGCGCTGCATGTAATACTATGGCAGTATATAGCTTTGTAACAATATGCGCTTTTTACCGACTCAGCCACTACAGTTTTGCTAGGATTTGCATGAAAATTTCAGGAATGATAGGTGTCATGTATATCTTTGAGAATCGGTTCAGCTAGTGGTATCAGTAATCGTAAAACAAAATGGTGGCTGTTTTAAATGCGAAGATTGAATAATTTTGAGTTATTTTTTCTTAACTTCAACGTTCAAGGTCCATGCTTTGAACACTTGATTCAATTTAATGAATGACTGAAGATGAGTACCTGCAATTATTACTCATAAGTGAAACAAGTCAAGGAGGCGGGAGAGAGCTCCTAGTAAAAGGGCTTTGTAACAACTCTAGGATTCGAAAAAATGGCCATGAATCGATGATAACAGTACAGGAGAGTGGCCCCTGAAAAAACAAATTCATCAAACGTAGCCGATATGAGTATGAAATGAAAGTTTCCATGGGAGCTTTTCAAAACTGTTCTTAAACTGTCAGTTTCTGCTTCAGTGGGGGCACAGGGGGGGAAATACATGAAAAATGTGGTTTCCTCCCTCACGAATGGACATCTGAAATAATTATCAAGGGAGATATTTATGAGTATATTAATAACAAAAACCTCAAAAGTCTAAATTCGTTCAACTTTGCTAATAATAGTATGATCTTCGAATTTCATATTTTCTCCAATAAAATCGTCATTGACATACTTCTTGACTTTATTCAATCTGGTGACTGCATTTTGAAAATTGAATACAAAACCCTTCTGACATGAGCGTAGGTCTGTTTACCCAACTTGTTTTATCTTTGAGCGGGTCATTATTTTGTTTCAGACGATTCGACTTTAGATTGCTTATTGTGAAATTCATCCTATAGTTTAATCAACATCTGTATCAAATTTTATCTACATCGGAGCCATGCTTTAGTCAGAACAGAAATCACTATTTTTCGTCTAAAATGGCCGCCATTTGGTTTTCGCTCGGCTAATTTAGCTCGTTAAAAACCTTAACCGAGGTATTTAATCTTTATATATATATATATATATATATATATATATATATATATATATATATATATATTTATATACATATATATATATATATACATATACATATATATATATATATATATATATATATATATATTTATATATATATATATATATATATATACATATATATATATATATATATATATATATATATATATATATATATATATATATACGAGTATATATATAAAAAGGGTGATTGATTATGAGGTTTGATTTTCAACAGGTTTTTTTGACGAATCATGCGCGATTCCTGTCAAACTGTTATGTAATTTTGATTCAGTATTGTTTGACAAATCATCATGGAAAGACTTACACAGCCACAATATATCCAAATGTTCAGATGTATAATGAAAATCAGTGTTCGTTAAGAAATGTTTTTCGTGCTCCTAGAGGAACTCATGGCATGAATTGTCGACCTACCGAACCTGAGAACCAGATTTCTCGTTTTGGACCAGTAATAGGCCGCCTAGATCGTGTGATATCATACCTTTAGATTATTTTCTTTGGGGTTACACGAAGTCTCGTCTTCGGGGATAAGCCAGCTTCAATCGACGCTTTGGAAACCAACATGACTCGTGTGATTCGCGAGATACCGGTCGCAATACTGGAACGCGCTATCCATAATTGGACCCTGAAGATGGACCATTTACGGCATAGTCGCGGTCAACATTTAAACGAGATAATCTTTAAAAAGTAAATATCATAAATTTTTATTATGACCCACAATAACATTTTTATTATAGAATTCAACTTTATGCCCTTTATTTGAGATGAACAACCAAACCTCATAGTATATATATAGATATTTTTATGTATAAATACATATATGTATATATATATATATATATATATATATATATATATATATATATATATATATATACATATATACTCGTCTATATATATACAATGTAAAGGGTGGTCCAACCAAAACGCACGATGTGAATTGTAAATAAAACAAAAAGTCTTCAGAGAATTATGTTAGTGTATTTTATTATAATAGAAGGATCTTTGACAATTATGTGTGAAATACAATATTGCTCAAATGCTCGCCACGGCTACGGTGGCATACTTCTATCCGATGGTCCATCTTTTCAATGACTCTGAGACATAATTGAGGTTCAATGTCGTCAATGTGTACCATTTCATGCTTTAGCTGTTGAATTGTTCTTGGCTTATTGGCGTACACTTTTTCTTTTAAATATCCCCAGAGAAAGAAGTCCAACGGTGTCAAATCACATGATCGTGGCGACAATTAACAGCGCCACAACGTGAATTTCTCAGGCAAAAGAGCCATTGTTTCGTTGGTTGTGTGGCAAGTGGCACCATCCTGGTGGAACCACATATCTTCCAGGTCCATAACCTTAATTTTCGCCACAAAAAGTCCGTTATCATCTCGCAATAGCGAACCCCATTCATGTTAACTGCTTGGCCGTCCTCATTTTCGAAGAAACAGTCACTCTTTGTGGATGCATCGGCTTTTCAACAATCACTCGTGAATTCTTATTTACCCAAATGCGGCAATTCTGTTTGTTAACAAATCCACTGAGGTGAAGATGATTTTCTTTGTAAATTCACCATTCCCTTCTGTCTGTCCAACCAACCATTCGGCGTATTGCCGACGCTTGAAGTGGTAAATAGGCTTCAGCTCTTGAGTCGATTGAACCTTGTAAGCGTGTAGATTCAAATCTTTATTCGAAATTCGCATCAGTATTGGATGTGTTGAATTGATGGGCACGACGACGAGTCGAGGTTGACGGCTCTTCTGCCACAATATCGCGAACAACAGCAATGTTTTCCGCAAAACGAACTGGGCGAGCATGCACAGGTGATTTTACATTTCCTGCAGACCCGATTTGCTGGAATTTGTGGACAATTCTCCCGGTTGTGGACACATTTGGTTGATTATGCTGACCAAAAAAATATCACGAAGTGCACGAAATGCACGAAATGCATTTTGATTTGAACACCCATTTTCGTAAAAGGCTTCAACAACCTTAAGGCGCTCCACAATTGTGTACCTCTCCATGGTAGAATTTGTCGAACACTGAAACTAAGAAATGTCAAATAAAGTTGGGCGAAAAACTTGATGTTAATGTGTGACTCACAATTAACATCGTGCATTATGGTTGGACCACCCTGTATATATATATATATATATATATATATATATATATATATATTTGTACATATTTATTATATATATAGAATATATGGTATATATACATATATATATATATATATATATATATATATATATATATATATATATATATATATATATATATATATATATATATATGACCAAAAAATAAGGTGACGTTTGAATTTAAACTGCGCGCGTCGAAAGATTTGTAGAATTTTTTTTTTTTAAGTTGGTAGTACTGCCAGTGACATCTATGTCCAATTTACATGTCAAAATATTCATTAGTGTTTGAGATACGCGTCGTTTTCGGGATGGCCTTCAGTTCCGTCGTCGCTGCGGCTTGTATCGCCTCTATCGTATCAAAACGGTGTCCCCGGAGCGGTCTTTTGAGCTTCCTGAGCAGCCAAAAGTCGCACGACGCCAGATCAGGTGAATACGGAAATTGCGGAGCAATATGGGTTGAGTTTTTGGCAAAATGGTCACGAATTACGAGTGCAGTCTGGGATGGTGCATTATCGTGGTGTAAAAACCAAGAATTGTCTTTCGACAATTCCGGCCTTTTTAGGCGGATATATCACTTGTAAACATTTTTTTTAGAGATAGCCTCATCACCAAAGGCTTTCTGCACCATCCTCAACGTATCCGCAGCAGTAAATTGACTCCGCAAACAAAATTTAATGCAAATTCAACAAATTTCGACATCGTAAAAAAATGAAAAACTCACTTTTAGCAGCTCACAAAATGACGCGTATCTCAAACACTAATGAATATTTTGACATGTAAACTTGACATAGATGTCAATGACAGTACTACCAACCATAAAAAATATAATTCTCCAAATCCTTCAACGCGCGCAGCTTAAATTCAAATGTCACCTTATTTTTTGGATGCAGTAGTATACTCGTATACAGGGTCTGAATAATAAGTAACCGGACTGACCTCTGGAAATTTTTTATTGGCAAAATATGTACAATTTTTCTTTAGAAATCTTCAAAGCAGTCCCCATTGGAGTCGATAACACGCTGATACCGGATTTTCCAATCCCCGAACGCTCCCTGGAAGTCGGCAACCTCGATGCTGTCAAGAGCCCTCGTCGTAGCACGTTGAACGTTTTCCAGAGTCCCGAACCGCGTCCCCTTAAGGTGTCTCTTGATCTTGGGGAACTGAAAGAAGTCCGCTGGTGCCATATCCGGGCTGTAAGGAGGCTGTGGCAATGTTGCCTTCCTGTTTATTGGAGTATTTATATATATATATATATATATATATATATATATATATATATATATATATATATATATATATATATATATATATATATATATATATATATATATATATATATATATATATATATATATATATATATTTATATATATGTATATATATATATAATATATTTGTATATATTTATATATTTCTCTCGAGAAGTTTACCTTAAACTACGAGCACAGTTCAGTGTGATAAAATCTCCAAACTTTAGATAAAAAAAATTTTATACGGTTTTTTAGAGGGATGTAAGGTCTTGATAGACCTTTCAAGATTAGCCGTCAAAAGTGCGGCAGCGAGAACAAGGAATCAAGGGGGAGTTAGAAAATGTGGAAATTGGTTATCCCCTGTAATTGGATATCATTGAGCAGAAAAATCTAAATAAATCATGAAAGTAGGTCTTTATAAGAATTTGCAAGAGCAACAGTACCTCAGAAAAGGTTGACTGTTAGACGTTGAAGCGCCAACATAACGCGATAGTCGAAAGTTTATGAAAAACGAAGCGTGTGAAGAGCATAGGGGAAGGAAAAAAGATTGCATAAGCAAGCGAAATATTTTAAGAGCGAAAGATAAACAAGCTTAATTCGGACTTTGGATTAGTGTTTTTGGTATCCATTTGCCAACTTGGGCTATGTTCAGTTTTTGCTGGTCTTAGGTTACACTTTAAAAAACTTCTGCCAAGGAAGAAGAATGATCCGAATGCCAAAATTATTGCCACGGGAAGTTAAAGAATACAATTATTTAAAAGCGGCGTTAATTCGTTTGATTTTCATTGAAAGTTCAACAAAGAAAAATGTAATGGTTAATATTAACATCTACAATGTTAAAATTCTTACCACTGAAACTCGTCATTACAGAAGGCTCTTTTTTCTGGAAAGTTCTTCTTCATCATAGACGTTTTTGCCTTCGTCAAATTTCTTATCTTGAGCACCTTTGAACTCTTGCTTCTTAAGCCACTTTCCACTTGTTAACTTCTATACTCCAATTTAACAATACAATCCAATTTAGTTCAATTTACTGGTCGCTGGCTCCCATTTTTCCCGTCCGGATCTCACTGCAAATAAAGCGAGCGATCCCTTTGTCCGTGAGACTTTTAAAATCTAGGGCGGACGATCGTTTGCTCATCCCCGATTAATGTCCCCAGAGATGAACTTGCGAGCTGAAAATATGTCTGTTTGTCTCTTTTCTGCAAATTCCAACTATTCGGAGAATTCTTTTCCTCCTTGAGCGCACCCACTTTGACATTTCGGAATCTCCATTGATGTTTCAGAGTCTCTCCTTCACCTATTATCATTGTCCTTTTTTTACATGTGCCGTTAAAAGTAAGCGCAAAATGGTTCAATGGGCAAAAGGCGTGAGGGGCATTGAGGTAGCTTGATGGTAAAAAAAACCTACAAAATTTTCTAGGGTGAACCGGCCATTACACACACACAAACGCATGTTGTGTATCTTTTGATGCAAAGTAAAACTAGGGATACGGGAAAACTGAAAAATAAAGAGTAGTGCGAAAGAAGAACTTATGCAGAGGTACTGCGTGAAATTAATAATAATTATAATCCTCGCACACTAGTCCGATTTGAACGTTGGCGTTGAGATTTTCGGTATTTAAGGTTATATACTTAGTATCACACTCACCTAAGTGATTGTAACCTGAATTTTTAAACAGTACCCATCACAGGTGGGTAGGCTGATAGTCCAAAGTAAGTACCACAAGCACAAAAAACTTTGAGCTTGGGAATTGCTGCTCAAGGGGTGGGCCTCCTAACCACTACATCAAAATTGAAGGGGCCGTTAAACCAGGTGATACCCAAACTACGATAAGAGCATTACGACCAACTCGGTCCGGTAGATTTCTGCTAGAGTTTGGACCAGAGGCAACTAACGAAGAAGCATTCCGTATTGTAGTTTATAAGTCCTTGGAAAGGGGACAACCTTAGCCTGACATGAGCCATGGAAACTCTTGAAATCAGAGACATTAACTGTGTTACAGATTTAGCTGAAGTAGAAAAGGCCATCAGAAGGGAGTTCCCTAGTTTGAGTGGAGTCAAAGTAAGACTGACTTAAGAGAACAATAGGGGGTAGCGTAAGGCCATCGTCCGCCTTGCCGAACAAGTTTTAAGACGAAAATCAAAATAAAGTAGTTAACCTGCAGGATACAGCCAAAACAGTTCTGCCAAGTGCCTCTACAGGGAGACGGGAGAGCTCACCCCGAATAATATAGTTGCGGTGATGCTCGAATCGGTTGACAAATGGAACCAGTTGGCACATTATGCTCGGGCAGTCCTAAAATATAAAAGGGACTCACAGCAGCCGGAGGCGCTGGGGCTGGGGGATCGCTCTTCTGGCATTTCCTCTTCCCCTCTCTCCTCCCGCTAGGAAAGGGACTCCCCAGCTTGAAGGCGCCCCACGGCGTAACAAAACGAGACCTGGCCCGAAGTTATGTGTCAAACGGTTCCAGGCTAGGTTCTCAGATTGACAGGGGGGGTGTTTAGTGGGTAGTCAAAGGGTATCCTCCATGGGAGTCCCACA
The DNA here is from genome assembly GCA_963969285.1 of Odontomyia ornata. Classification (NCBI taxonomy): domain Eukaryota; kingdom Metazoa; phylum Arthropoda; class Insecta; order Diptera; family Stratiomyidae; genus Odontomyia; species Odontomyia ornata. The sequence continues at coordinate 362,626,198 of OZ017739.1, read as the reverse complement.
CTGCCAGACTCGGCGGGCGTAAATGCCTTCACCTCCCTACCACAACAAAAAAAAAGTGCCTCGCAGGGGTGTAAGGGGATTAATAGGAGCTCCCTGTGCTACAATTGTGGCAAAATAGGTCACAAACATTAAGATCGTATGAACGAGGTGGTTTATATTCTTTATAAGGATCAGGACTCAAGATTCGATAAATACAAACACGTTCTAGGAAGTGGAGAGTGTTGGATTCTTAAAGAAACCCTCGACAAGGTCAAAGCAAAGCTGCAATGATACATATCCTGCAAGTTATCTTGTACCGAAGCATACACGCTAGGGACCCATTCGAACAGTTTTTGAGGACCATGGAAGCCGATTTACTTTTGCTCAGTGAACAAAATCATGACAGGACCTCGCTAGCCTGCTATCCCAACGAACATGGCACCTTCGCCATTTGGATTGGAACAGTGTTAACCCCTCTCTGTAGAGCTATGAGGGAGGGGATTTGAACTGCTTTCTACCATTTTCTTTACTTTAACCTCGGGTCATTGCAGGACTTTATTTGGTATAGTACATTCTTTTACTGTAGAATTAAACATATGTTTATCAAAAGCAATTTGTTTATATCCACTGACCAAAATATTCCTGGATGTACTGCCCCGATCAGTCTTTCTTTTTTACGCTCACATGTCTCTAAAACAACCACACATCTGCAATTATGCTATTTTTATGCAAAGTTAACTTAAAAATCTGTAAGCCTACTACAGAAAACGCTCCGCTGAATGTAAAATCGTTTATCTGTAGCTCGGTACATTTTAATACACTATAGGGTGTTTTCTTAAGAGTCTAAGAATTTTAAATTGAATTAAAACATCAAGAATTATTTTGATTATTTAGTTTATTTAATGACAGTAAATTCAATTCCATTAAAAATTAAAAAATGATTTCTATTAAATGGCCACCACGACTAGCAGTTACAAAGCGCGTTCGATTAACCCATCTTTGGCCCCTTTTTCCAATGCATCTTGTCTTATTTCGTCATTGTCACGTCGAATATTTTCCTCCCACGCTTACAGGGTTGTTGGTTTGCTGGCCTAAATCAAGGACTTGATAAACCTTCCCAAAAAAATAGTCCGAAGATGTCAAATTGTATGATCTTGTAGGCCAATCGACCCTGACTGAATCTGGACTACACTTTTGACAACGAAATAAAATTGATGCTTTGGGCTGGCGGACATGATGGTTTCGACTTAGTTGCTTCCACAGTAGCGCCAAGGCAACGCTCGTGCGTGAATCGCTCCAATCTAACTGTTATACCGTCTTTGTCTCGGCAAAACCTTGGCAGGCCTCGGAGTACGTTCGAAGTTTGCACCATTATGTTAGTGGTATAGTTTCGGTTAAGATGGATTCTCGATTAACGTTGATCTCAAAAGGCTCTCGGATGGACCAAAAGTGTTACACATATGAACGGAGATAGCGGTTTCGAGGGGGAATCCAATTAAACATGGCCTCCAGTGTACTGGTGATCTTCTGAAATTGCCAAAAAGCGAAGAGAGTGTCCCATTATTCGGTTCAACGAGCACGGTCTCAAGAAGATGCAGGCACCAAATTAATAGTTTATATTTCAGATAGAAAATATCGCCGCAAACACATCGAAAGCAGTAAGGCCAATCGTTAGCAAAAATAAGTAGATGACGTTAACCGGGATCTGTGGGACTTAGGCTACAAACTGGTCATGCGGAAGCTCAGCGCCCAAAGGTTACCCTGCTCATACGATTCGGGAAATATCGATATGATTGTGTGGGCTCTCTTTCCTATTTATCCACTTTACTTCAAGGCTGCCCATGACGAAACACCAATAAAATGCCCACTTTGAAAGAAGACGGAAGCACTGTTGTCTTTGAAGAAAAGAAAGGCTTCAAGATCAGACAGAATCCTAGCTAAGTTTTAGATGGCTTACCAATTTTGCCCTGACTTGCTGGTCATTACGTTCAATGCTTGCTTATGTCAAAGGATATTCTCAGAGTGCTGGAAGGTGGCAAGGCTCGTGCTAGTCAGCAAAGGCAAAAGGGAAGCTGATTGTAATGACCGCTATACTCGTATATGCAAGACAAAGCTGAGAAATTATTTGAAAAACTTATCAAGGAAGACTCGTTGGCACGATGTGCGCCGCTAAGCAACTATCTCTAAAAAGTATGGCTGCAGAGCAGGTTGCTCTACTATTGACATAAGTGAAGAAGTCTTAAGGGCGATCCAGCTCGCTGAAGTGAAAATTTATGCCGCTGGAAGGGTAATTTTTCTAGTTACACTTGACATCAGAAACAATTTCAGTTCCGCTGGATGAGTGGATGTCGTGAAAGTACTGGGAAGTTGTTTCCAAGTACCACAATATCTTATGCAAGTCTTGAGTGGCTACTTGAGGAACCGCAGTTTGCTCTACGACATGAAACAAGGTTTTATGTTTGAACAAGGTATTAACTATTTGCTTAGACAGTCAGTGATCAACTGACTATTTTATTCAGTATACGAGTATAACGCAATGGTGATACAATGACCTTTAAAAGTGTGGGTGTGTAAGTAACAACACCCTTCGCGAGTTTATTTTAATAGCAATATACATTTTTTATCTTTTTTGAACTCTATCGGTACGTTTGTCGATCAGATTGCCTTCTTTCTCTGTTAGATTGTCTTCATAAACATCTTTCTTCCTGAGCATATTTATGTCAAACAGGCGTAAGGTGCTCAGTTGGGGACGCACCCAGGTTACAATGTGGGTCTACATCGTTTGTTAACACTAATGGTTGTGATACTGGTTCACTTGGCTTATTCTGGAATGTTGACCAAGACCACTCTCCTTTGCCGATGTGTGGAGACTTCGCCGATGGTATATACTTCCTCATTTGATCAATATGAGCTGATCTGTAGATACGTAGACTTTAACCAAATACACTCGGACTGACTTCTTATTTCTTAATAATGCTCTCACGACTGTGCCGTCTCTCGTTCTAATTCAATTGCACCCATGTGTCTTCTCCATTTTTAATTGTTTTATCGTAGGTAATTCCATTTCATTCATTTCGGACCCAGTCCGTTTAACAGGAGGCTTCAGAATTTGTAATAAATTCCTTAGCTTTATATTCAGCATCGTTTCTGCTGTTGCCTTTCCTGCTGCAGTACATGCTGTATTCCGATACTTGAATAGAAACTGATCTATTAATTTTTGTAATTGAAACGAACTTAGCTGTCTTAGCTCTCTGAACTGCTCGCTCTGCCTGCCCATTGCTTTTGGGATGAGATGGAGAGCTTTTCATTGGCCGAACGCTATTAGCTTTAAGAAATCCCATTCATTCTGCTGAATTGTAAGGAGGTCCATAACCCGTGACGAATTCTACTGGCAGGCCTCAAACTGAAAAAGTCGTTCACAGTTCTCCGATTACTGCTGCAGCCAATGTCCGATGCATATGTGTAATTTTCATCCATTTGGTATGACTATCAATTAACAACAAAAAACTTTGCCCTCGGCAATGAAAAAAATCCCCATTGGCAGCACCAGCCAGAAAGATAAATTTCTCCTTTGTAGCGTAAGGTTTCGAAAAAGAATTTGGCTTGCCTACTACGGGACTTCTTACTGCAATTTTTGTAGTACTACATGGTTATTTATTAACAGAAAGGATCTGCCGCCGTTCATATTTGGAGACCCTTCATAGAGGCGCAAATATTTTGCTAATTAAATTGAGTTGCACACGTTTGGATCACATATTGAAAATCGGCGGCTAATAAATTGTTATAAACATCTTTATACTCGTTTTGCCCTTCTCAAATTTGCTGTTTATACATTTCACAGTGCTTACCACACAAAGGTGATAACTTGTCGGCTTAAATAGCTCAACTAGTTAATTTCAAAAGTTTTCCCTAAAAGTTTAATTAGCACTTGCAGTGCCATTAACATATACATTTTCGATTCTTTTCTGAACCAAAAGGGCCGTCATTTTGAATTTTTATTGCAAACGGCTGCTAAAAATACTAAGCTGTAAATTCTCGAATTTTTTAAAATTTCAAGCTTTATCGTAATCTGTTGAGAAACCTGGCTGCTAGAGGGCTACAGAAATAAAAAAAATGTTCATGTCACTTTCCTGTATGGGGAGAGCCCCTTAAACACTTTAAAATATTTTCTTGCACTGCAATTTTCAAGAGGCACCACTTTTGACCTACGTAGAAAATTTCCTCATTCTAGCTCATGTGGTTTGCGAGAAAACTTGTGACGCACGAACAAACGGACGGATGGACAAACAGACAAGTCGCGATTTTATAATTTTTTAGGGTTTTATTAAAAATATTTTCCATGAAAACGTTTCCATGAAAAACGTTTCCATGAAAAACGTTTCCATGAAAAAAATTCATTATTTCAGTTGCTACTAAAATAGCGAATTGCGCTTGCTCCTGACCTTTGGGGGCCGCCATTTTGAATGCATGCATTTGATTTTGGACTATTTTAAATCTTTGTGAGCTATGACCTCATCAATCAATGTGCCAAATCTCGTTCAAATCGGAGTTTCACTCTAGACAGGGCAAATAATTCAATTTTTAGTGAAAATGGCAGCTAAAAATATTGGGTTTTAAATTTTCGACTTTTTTTATTTTTCATTTAATTTTAATAATTTTCTGCATAATACAAGAACATAGTACAGAGATCCATGACCTCAAATTTCATCAAAATCCGCTGGAAAATGTGACCTCTAGAGCGCCACAAAAACCTGAAAAAAACGCATATTTAAACCGCCGCCATTTTGAAATTTGCACATGCATGATCACGAAAATATCGAAGTCTGTAGACCTAAGTAATGCCTATCTTGGAACCAAGTTTCATATATGTCGTTTTGAGTTTCAACTGGCCGCCATTTTGTTTTTGTGACCTGACCTCCAGTTTTTTCATGAAAATCTGTTGAAAGATTTGACCGCGATTACAACAACACAATTTTGCACGTTTTTCGACCTTTGAGCGGCCGCCATTTTGTTTCTGCCGTACCGACTTTGGATTTTTTATTGCGAGATTCATCACATACATCAGTGAACCTTTATACCAAATTTCATCCAAATCGGAGCTATACTTTGGTCAGAACAGAAATCACAATTTTTCGTCTAAAATGGCCGCCATTTTGTTTTTTGCCCGGCCGATATAGCTGGTTCACGAACTCAACCGAGATATTAACCCAATACACCTTTTCTGAAAATTTGGTGAAAATCGGAGCAAAATTGCAACCTCTAGCGTGGTCACAAATTTCGTTATATCCCATATATATATATATATATATATATATATATATATATATATATATATATATATATATATATATATATATATATATATATATATATGATACTCTCCGCAATAGGTAAATTTCTCTCGAGAAATTTACCTAAAAGTCTGCATGTACACGATGACAATTCCGGTTTGATTTTGGACAAGTTGACGTCTTTGACGGCTCCATTTTACCTAGTTGTTGACATGTTAAACACTTTCTCCAGAATTCTTTGATATCTGAATCGAGCCCAGGCTACCAATAAATACTCCTTGCGAACAATTGAATTCATACTTTCCGATATGTTGGTCATGCAACAGTTTCAAAACATCGTATTGTAAAATTCTAGGGATTATTGTGCGCACGCGCCATAACACTGTTCATTTCTTCGTAGAAAATACGGACGTAGTGCCTCCTCTGTGAATTTTTCAGTCCAACCGCTCTTTGTCATGTGCCGTACCTTTATCAAGACAAGATCTTCATCCGTAGCCTTCATTATTCGATTAAAATCTATTGGTATATAGTCCACGTCATAAAATGCATCAACCTCCGAGTCGTCATCTCCTTAAATCGCTGACACATTACTATCTTTCTCCAAATTTACATTCATTGGTAGTTTCGAGAGTGCATGAGCCACAGCTAATAAGGGGCATTTTTTTGTGTACCAATTTGTACCGGTATGCAGATAAAATTAGTGCCAAACTTTGTATGTGACTTGCTGCTAACGTTGGAATAGCCTTATTTGGTGACAAAATGATTTGAATTGGCCGGTTATAAGTGACCAGTGTAAACATATGCCCGTAAAGGTGTTTTTTTTCTTTTTATAAGTGACTGTATTTCCGTTGTGTCTCTGACAACATACTTGAAACGAATAGCACAGGTCTATCGATATCATCTAAAAGTTGCATTATTACTCCTCCAACTCTATGGACTCGCATCCACCATCACAATAACTTCTTAAGACAGGTCGTAAGGCAGTACTACTTGATTATCAGACAACGTTTGTTTGCTTTTCTGAAAAGCCTTGCTGCGTTCGCTGGACCATTCAAATTGATTGCCCAGCGAAGTTTTTCGTAGAATGGCTTCAATCCCATTGACAACATTGGTAAAAATCAATTGGAAAAATTTAGCAACCCTGAAAATGAACACAATTGCTGCAAATTTTCTGGGGTAGGTGCTTCCATGATTGTCTTTGTTTTCTCGTCTGTTGTCATATATTCGATCTCTCAAATACTTAATGCTCTTTTCCAGGAAAATGCATTTATTGGGATTCACTTTCACGTTGAATTTCGGTAAACAGCATTCACGATATCACGGCAGTGTTGTTCATCTCGGCCAGCCGCCAATATGTCGTCAAAGTAACAAGCGATGTGTTCCGATCCTTTTAGTATACTGTCCATTGTCTCCTGCAAGTGAGCTGGTGCAGCTGATATTCCGAATGTCAAAACGTTGTGACGCAAAAGTCCAATATGGGTATTTATTGTAAAATACGGCAATGACTTCTCACCAATTTTTAATTGCTGGAATGCTCGTTTCAAATCGATTCTTGCAAAGACCTTCCCACCTGCTAATGTTGGGAAAATATCTTCTGCCGTCGACAATGGATAATCGTTGAGTTCAATAACTTTGTTTACGCGAACTCCACCTTCCTTCTTTGGTAAGACCACTATTGGGCTCGCCCAATCTTTATGGGCTATAGGCTCCAATTTGCCCTTTCTTTGCATATCTTTTAATTCCTTTCCGATTGTCAATACCGTATCAATCGCTTTCGATTTGCCAGAACTTTGTTCTTCGATAACGGCGTCTATTTTCTTCCGATTCTGTGTTCAAATTTTTGCAAGCTGCCCTCGCTCCCCACATTAATAGCATGTTTAAAATCTCACTTTGGTTCTTCGTAATTTTTACCACCACAATATTTGCATGAACCATACTTTTTATTTCGATTTGACATCGATAATGCATCCGCAGATGTATTTGGCGGATGCATCAACTCGGATTGACTGGATGCGGTCTCCATTGACAATGCTCTTTTTGTTGCTGAGTCCCACGTTAAATCGTCCTCCGACAATAGACGCTGCTGTATGTTTGTCTTCAGCACTCCACAAAGTAGCCTGTCTCGTAACGTCTCCGACAAAAATGAATTAAATTCGCATTTCCAGGTTTTTGAAATCGTTCTTAAAAGTGAAATCTCTCAGCAATTATAGACGTCTATTTTCTGAAATGTTTGATTAATTTGAGCTTTATCTGGTGGTATATCTTGGTGTTCGCAATGCCTGACGCAAATAAATTTTTCAACACTCCGTACGTAACCCGCCCAATATATGTTACGTGACTATCATCAGAACTTTTCTTCGGCATTAATCACATTAATCGCCAAAAACTGATCAAATCTTTCTAAATACGGTTTGATTACACCACCCGCTGCGTCGAACTGCTCCATTAATCCTATTGTGAGCGCCATTTTGGGTTAAAGTCACCTCGTCGCCAAGTTTTATGTTTGCACAAGGCACGAACTATTTGCTTAGATTGTCAGTGATCAACTGACTATTTTATTCAGTATAGAACGCAATGGCGATACAATGATCTTTACAAGTGTGGGTGTGTAAGTAATACACAACAGAAGGGAGTCAAAGTATGGCTGTTATATCGGATGTCGCTCAGGGTTCCACCCTCGGTCCCGGTTTGTGGTTAAAATCAAAGCTTTTGGCTTTACCGTAAAAGAGTAAGAACACCCTCCAAAGGGCTGACTTTATATCATGTAAAGTGTGCCTAGACTACCGTTCATACCATGATCTAAACCGTTGACCTTTTTATCTACTTTCATCTTAGTGTCCATTAAGTTTCAATTCTCTAAGCAAATATATCGTTGATAATATAAACTTAAATTTCGGTTTTGCTGTAAATATTATAATACCTTATTTTTGTAAACTTTCTCTCCAATTATATTCTGGTTTGTTGTAAACTTTCTTGATTCATATGAAGATTTGTATCAAAGCTGTGATTTGATCCTTTCTCTAATCGAATTTCCAATCGTCACAATTATCGCCTCTTACTTAGCATTCCAATTTGTTTCTCAAGCCTGAAATTCGAGTTTACAAGTCCTCTTTGATGTATAATTTTATGCTGGTGCTGGAAATAAATTTGTCTTAATGATAATTGCACATTGTTCTGTATAAGGTAGCAATTTACCAATCCACCTGCTTTGGTTTTTGAAATTTTAAAGCAATTTTTTATCGCTAATGAACCAAAGACTCCATTAACATATTCGGAATTCAATTGCGAACTCTATTGTGGCTTTGTTTATGGATCTAGCAATCCAAGCCCTTGATATGGCATTCCTTTCTGAATTTCAGAGAAAAACTCTAAAATACGATTGATTTTAATCGCTCGCTCTTCATGGAGCTATTATTTTCGACACGTGCTGAAACAAAAGACTCAAGCGAGTAACTTGACGTTGAAATCTTTCCTCTCAAAATACTAATACCTAATGTCTATTACTAAATTATTTCTACACGCGTAGTATAAAAGCCGTAAAAATATGATGGAAATCAATATCATACAACATCGACACCTGAATGAATTGAATTTTCACAATTGAATTGTTCGAAATAAAGCCTACCTATGAAATTTTCTGAGTATTATAGAACAATAGCCCCCAATTCAAAACCCAAAAAAAAATCATCCCATTCATAGATGCTTTTTTTCAAAATAATTCAATTAGAATGCATATCACAATCATGCATAAAACATAAAATAATAACAATAATCTCTAAGTTCATGAATTTCACTACGTGCCATTAAACAATTGAAGGTATAATGAAATAGCCCACTTACGAGGTCAGTTACAGCCATTGTGAATTAACACCTGTATTATATTCTCACACGTTCGGAAATAGTCATTAATAATAGAAAAATAGCTTGACTAATACGTTCACACTGGAAATAAATGTTCGTGCTTTCAAGTACGTGCTTCCACTTAGAGAGGGTTTGTCGAAAAATTAACGTATTGTTGACATAATGTAACGCTTTCATGCGTTCATTTGTTTATTGAGCTCGAAAAATTGTTGAAACTTGTGAATTTTTACTTGTGATTATGCATGCTTACAAAAAATTATTACGAAACTGAAGTTTTTGTTATTTTATTCAAATCGGAATGCATGCCTTGAGTCCGGGAAGATGGGGGAAATTGGGTAGTGAATTTAAAACCAAATACTAACATGAAACATACACCGTGAGTAGCTTTGTATTAAAACAAAAAATTACGCATCTTTTTCAAATTAAGTTTTTAATATTCAAATCATAAAATGAATATTCTCGGTAATATTTTTATTATTTCTCGCAAATACGAGTACTCTATTACACAGATGTGCATCAAGCACGATTTCAAAAGCACGCTACAAAAAAATTGGCAATATGCTAATACAATTTACAAATTGTTGCATCACGATGATGCTTTGAAAGCAGGCTCCAAGATTAAAGCTCTCGTCAAATGTAACATTAATGAGCATCTCTATTGTATGAAATTAGGCTATGCTTATGCATTAGACTTTAAGTTTCAATTACAGATTTATTGTTTGCTTGTAAATTGTTATGAGCTTGTTGGATAGTTCAGAAAATAAACATGCTGTTACAGCAACTTTGTATTCACCCAATTGCCGTTGAAGTTTACACTTTCCTTTTCCCTAACTCAATCGTGTGATTCTTTTATATTAAAACAAATGAATAGAAATAACTTCAAGTCCAAACAATGAAATAACATTAGATACCAAAAATGTTCTTTTATTCCATTTTTAGAAGTCGTCATCTTACCGGTCGTTGACTTAATTAATACCTGAAAATATTAGCGACATCCGTCTTTTCTGAATTTTTAACGAGTTCTTTAAAAATTTTTAGCATTGAGTTTGATATGGAACTCATTTTATAGGAACTGCTGTTGCAGTAGCAGACTATAATGCAAATGACTGTTACTTCTTGAAATTCAATTCCATTTGTTTGGGTGTAGAATCATAGAGGCGTAAATCTGAGATTTATCGATCATTCAATTGTTATTATCAATGATATAGGAATTGTACTTATCAATAACTACCTCCATTTATAATTTCAGATTTCTCGAATTAAAGGCATTCAATATTGAAGTTGCGTAAAAAGGCTTTCATGCACTCATCTCTTTTATGCTTCAAAGCTGCTAATGCGATTTTAAGTCCTTTGTTGCGCTCATTTATCCGTTTCTCATTAGGCACCTCTCAAAGCAAAACGCGTCAGTTTAAAACCTGCAATATTTTGGAAAGTTCTCATTAAGACCTTTCACTTGATACCTATATTGGCTACCTTTGGTGGAATTTTTTTTTCAGGGGCCAGTCCCTTATGCAGGTAGACCACCCTTAAATATTTTATACATTTTTTTGTATTGAAACTTCAAAGAGGGCACAAATTCACACCTACTGACAAAATTTTATGTTTCTAGCTTACATGGTTTGCGAGAAAAGTTGCTGTGAATCACGGAGGGATAGACGGACGGACAGACGGATAAATAGGTCACAATTTCAGTAGAGCTTTGTAAAATTATTTTAATAACCCTTGAAAAATCAAGCAACTCTAAAAAAATCGAACATCATATAAAGACTTTAACAGGACAGGGGACCCTTTGCTTATATCTAATAATCTTTAGCTTAATTCGTATGGATTCCAATCAAAAAGTTTATTTTATCCTAATATACGAGGTGTGTTCAAAAAATATCGAGAATTTTGTTTTTTTTCAAAAATTATTTATTTATTCATGAATATCTATTTTGTCCCCCTCAAAGTAATCCCCATAAGATATTATACACTTGTGCCAACGGTTTTTCCAATCTTCGAAGCACTTCAAAAAATCATTTTTTTTAATCTTGTTCAGCTCCTCCTTCGATGCCGTCTTTATCTCGTCAAGCGTAGCGTAACGCCGTCCTTTCATGGGCCTCTTCAGTTTAGGAAACAAGAAAAAGTCACAGAGGGCCAGATCTGGGGAATACAGTGGCTGCGGCATCATTAGTGTGTTGTTTTTGGCCAAAAAGTCGCGCACAAGCAACGATGTGTGAGCAGGGGCGTTATCGTGGTGCAAAAGCCAATTTTTGTTCTCCCACAAATCCGGGCGTTTCTGGCGGATTGCTTCGCGCAAATTGCGCATAACTTGCAGGTGATATTCCTTATAGACCGTTCTTCCCTGTGGCAGGAACTCGTGATGCACCACGCCCCTGCAATCGAAGAAAACTGTCAGCAAAACTTTCACATTCGACCGAACTTGGCGCGTTTTTTCGGTCTTGGTTCATGCGGCAGCTTCCATTGAGATGATTGAGCTTTGGTTTCCACGTCATAACCATAAACCCACGATTCGTCACCAGTTATGACCCTCTGGAGCAAATTTGGTTCGTCGCGGTCAGAGTTTAACATCTCATTAGCAATGTTCATGCGTTGCTGTTTTTGGTCGCAATTGAGCAATTTTGGTACGAATTTCGCGACGACCCGTCTCATGCCCAAATCGTTAATAAAAATCGAATGGCACGAGCCAATCGATATGTTTAGGTCCTCAGCAACTTCTCTAACGGTGATTCGACGATTGGCCAATACCATTTTCTCCACTTCATTAATTTTTTCGTCTGTTGTTGAAGTGCTCGGGCGTCCGGCACGCTCTTCGTCGTTCACATCTTCTCGGCCTTCTAAAAACATTTTGTACCACCGATAAACGTTGCTTCAGTCCAAGGTAGCTTCTTCGTATGCCACAGTCAACATTCGTAATGCATCCGCGCACTTAATTTTGTTTTTCACACAAAATTTGATACACGTTCTTTGATCCATTGAATAAGTAAAAATCGAAGACGATTGAAAACACGTGCAACTAAAGCAGCTATCACCAATCAAGTGAACATTCAAAATGGCCGAGCTTGTCGGCATAAGTGACAGACATGAGTACCAACATAACGCCACAAAAAAATCGAAATTCGAATATACGTAACCCGCGAAAATTCAAAATTCGTGATACTTTTTGAACACACCTCGTAATTACATTACAAGATACCTAATCTAAATATTTAAACCTATATCTAATTTTTAACAAAACTGTTAACACAAACAAATAATAAGATTAAATGTAGCAATAATTAGGTGAAAATCAAAACAGAGAAACAAGAAAAACACAAACCACGAACAACTACAAATAATTTAGCCATTGTTATTCAGTCAACAATACCTAGATTGTTCAATCCTAGCTCGACCAGCCTTAACGATCCTAGTAAATGAGTACCGTCATTAGGATTGTTGATTTTTGGAGCTCGAATTCGGAGGAACACCGTAAGAATCAAAAACACACCGATTCATGTCCAAATTCATGAATGCTTGTGGAGAGATGAAGCCAGTGGTGGGAGAACTCTCAACATAGATTTTGAAGCAGTTTAAAAATGTCGATGTCGATTCTCGCCACTTGAGCAGTTCGATAAATTTTTCTGTTCGATACATAGTGTTGGCTATCCATCTTAGGCTTTATGTACAGACCAGTATATACAGGAAAACATTTCATTATGCCAGATTGAGTTTCTATATGCCAAGACTGGTCTGATCAGAGTCCTGTGACATATAATTTTAGCCTCTTGATCAATACATATATCTGTAATGACAGAGTTGTTGAGGGGACAGGACCACTTTTTATGAGTTACTGAGCATGATTTTGGCATATTCAGTATAGTACAGATACTGATCAAGATGAACACCAAGATACCGAGCGCAGGGCTTATGTTTGAGCTACCCTTATTAGCAATAATGTAGGAATCCTACCAATTACGTTTCAGGTCTTGACTGGCCAATCACAGTGTGATCCGAAATAAAATTTCTACGTACTTTTATGAATTAGCCAATTATCTGTTGTCCGTTCAAAAGTTTGCAAATGGAAAAGAACAACAAGGTAGTAATTGTTCCTTGGTTTAGATGATCTTGAACCGCGCATTGATGTCAGATTTTCATTATCATTAGTTACAAGAAAAGATTTCCCGTACTATGTATTGCACATCATGGTGACTAATTGCCTGGGGAACTTTTCCTGAAAGAGTCCATCTAACAATACCGTATCTCTATATCAATGAGCCCTGTTCCAACACATTCTCTATTGTTTAGTTTCCAACAAATGACCGAAGTTACTTTCGCTATCGCATGCATGGGCGGATACATAGCACGAAAACCATATTGACCATTCTGTATCAACTCATATTCCTTGAGCTGGGCGTTTAATGCTTGGTTCAGTATCGCTTCAAATTCTCGCTAAAGTCAGGTAGAAAACTGATTAGGCGATAGCTTTTAGGGCAGGAAGATTCCTTTTCTTTCTTCAAAATTTTCCGCTGATTTGGGAAACTCAAATTGTCCAACGTGTTGTTGTTGTTGGTATGAGGTTAGAGGTAAGTGCTTCATTGAATCGGGGAACGTATTCATCATTCAGGCTTGATTTTTAGTTGGAAACTTTTACCTCAATGATTTTTAAAAGTATTTGTATCCCGCTCTTTAGTAGGTGAAGCAAATTAAAATGAGTTTCAATTAGGGCCAACGTCTATAATTCATCACACATAATCCTATTCCTATTTGCATCCGGAGTCAGGCCATTCGTTTCGATGCCAGCTCTATCTAGTAAACTCATCGATTTTGACTGGGTTGCTTTTGATTGATCCTTGTGCACTTTTGCAAACGATTGTTTGTCGTTTGAAGCTATCTTGTAATTGTTCAATAGAGGTTTACGCCGATATGACTTCGTGTAGAGTCATGTTTTTGTTTATCTGTTGGATCTTGTTGTTGATGGTCAGTCGTTTCTTTCTTCGACACACTTTTTCAGCTCGTCGTTGCAGGGTATTATAGTGTTTTTTTTTAGCCCGAGCTGGTTGCTACATGTTTTAGGTAAATTTCTCGAGAGAAATTTACCTATTGCAGAGAGCATCATATATATATATATATATATATATATATATATATATATATATATATATATATATATATATATATATATATAAATATACATATATATATATATATGTATATATATATATATATATATATATATATATATATATATATATATATATATATATATATATATATATATATGGGATATAACGAAATTTGTGACCACGCTAGAGGTTGCAATTTTGCTTCGATTTTCACCAAATTTTTAGGGAAGGTGTACTGGGTAATTATCTCGGTTGAGTTCGTGAACCAGCTATATCGGCCAGGCGAAAACAAAATGGCGGCCATTTTAGACGAAAAATCGTGATTTCTGTTCTGACCAAAGTATAGCTCTGATTTGGATGAAATTTGGTACAAAGGTTCATTGATGTATGTGATGAATCTCACAATAAAAAATGCAAATTCGGTACGGCAGAAACAAAATGGCGGCCGCTCAAAGGTCGAAAAACGTGCAAAATTTTGTTGTTGTAATAGTGATCAAGGCCATCAACAGATTTTCGTGAAATTCGGTAGTTTGATAGAAATTATAAGTATCTAGAGAATTACGTGAAAAAACTGGAGGTCAAGTAGCAAAAACCAAAATGGCGGCCAGTTGAAGGTCAAAATTTCAAAGGCTTTTAAAAGTCGCAATTTTGATTCGACATATATGAAACTTGGTTTCAAGGTAGACATTACTTACACCTACAGTCTTTGGTATTTTGGTGATCATGCATGTGCGAATTTCAAAATGGCGGCCGTTTAAATATGCGTTTTTTTCATGTTTTTGTGGCCCTCTAGCGGTCACATTTTCCAACGAATTTTGATGAAACTTGAGATTATGAATCTCTGTACTATGTTCTTGTATTTTACAGGAAATTATTAAAATTGAATGAAAAAAAAAGTCGAAAATTTAAAGCCTGATATTTTTAACTGCCATTTTCACTAAAAATTGAATTATTTTGCCCTGTCTAGAGTGAAACTCCTATTTGAACGAGATAGTACTTGATTGATGAGGTCCTAGCATACAAAGATTTTAAATAATCCAAAATCAAATGCATGCATTCAAAATGGCGGCCCCCAAAGGTCTGAAGGCAAGCGCAATTCGCTATTTTAGTGCCAACTGAAATAATGATTTTTTTTTTTCATGGAAACGTTCTAGATGACTTTACTTGAAAGAACTTATAGACCAGATCATTTTTAAGATATTGTATAATATTTTTAACAATACCCTAAAAAATTATAAAATCGCGACTTGTCTGTCTGTCCGTCCGTCCGCCCGTTTGTTCGTGCGTCATAACAAGTTTTCTCGCAAACCACATGAGCTAGAATGAGGAAATTTTCTACGTAGGTCAAAAGTGGTGCCTCTTGAAATTTGCAGTGCAAGAAAATATTTTAAGGTATTTAAGGGGGGTCTCCCCATACAGGCCGGTCTCCCCATACAGGCGGGTCTCCCCATACAGGGGGGTGGCATACAATGTTTTTTTATTTCTGTAGCCCTCTAGCAGCCAAGGTTCTCAACAGATTCCGTTGAAACTTGAAATTATAAGTTATTAAGGCAAGTTAATTTAATTTAATTATGCAAATCGAATGACAAATAAAACAGTCGAAAATTTACAGCTTAATATTTTTAGCAGCCGATTTCAATAAAAATCGAAATGACGGCCCTCACAGTTCAGAAAAAAATTGAAAATGTATATGTTAATGGCAATGCAAGTGCTGATTAAACTTTTATGGAACTCTTTTGAAATTAACTATTCGAGCTATTTAAGCCTTTGTGTGGTTACCACTGTGAACTGTGTAAACAGCAAATGCGAGAAGGGCGAAAACGGTATTTATATGTTTACAGCAATTTATGATCTGCCGATTTTCAATATGTAATCCATACGCGTGCAACTCAATTTAATTAGCAAAATATTTGCTCCCCGATAAAAGGTCTCTAAAAACGAACGTGGCCAGATTTTTTTTATGTTAATAAATACCCATGTGGTACTACGAAAATTGGAGAAAGAAGTTTAGTAGTAGGCAAGCCGAATTCTTTTCGAAACTTTACGCTACATACGAGAAATTTACCTTTCCAGCTGGTGCTGCCAACGGGGATTTTTTTTATACGCTGGGTCCCTTTTTCAACCACTTCCCTGCATTCCTTGTCATACCAGTCGTTCCTAATTTTCTTTAGTAGATGCCCAAAGACATCTTCAGCCGCTTCTGTTACTCGTTGTCTTCCACATGTTTTGGATGTCATCACTATCTTCTCTCGCTTGCGGGGATATGTTGATGCTATTTTTCTGCGCTGATATGTGCCTGCACATTACTGAGCTTTCATTTAGCTTGTGTATCTGGCGCCTTAGCGAAACTGATTTTCCAAGTACAAAGCTGTTGGCGATGCGGTATTGGAACTTGACCCTTATGAGGCAGTGGTACGAATCACAGACAACGCCGCGGAACAAGCGCGTGTCAAGAATGCTGGTGACTGCTCGTTTTTGTTTGAGGATATGGTTGATATATTTAGTTGAATGTGTGACCGTCTGGGCCAACGTTCTCTTATGGATATCTCTAACTTTGAAGTCTCTACTTGTAGCCAAGTCCGTCAGGCGTTTTCACTTGTCTCTGCATGGAGGCTGTGTCCTCCGGTTGTTCTTCTATGTGTCGTTTCCCGGCCCGGCCGTTATTTGACAACAACGTAAAATTCTTCGTTGATTGCCTTTTTTTGTGGGTGCATGAAAGTTGACCAGCCAGCCATTGAAGAATTCGGTCTTGACACGAGTCGCAAAGATCATTTCGTTAACGGGCTTGATGTCGGTGATAGTTTATTTAAATGTGCTGACGCTACTCCAAATTTATGGCTTCCTTGCGATTTTTCGCTATTAAACATAAGGTTTCTTGCATTGCAAGGATGTGAATTTTGTTGTTCTTTCTTTCATCCATAAGTTTTTGCAGTATACTTGTTCCAAGTTCCAAAAGAGTGGTCGCTACAATAATCGGTTCCGGTTATCCAATGTGGTCGAAGGCCATTGTCTCCATGACAAGTGAGAACTAAGCGGAGCGCTTCGATTTGGTTGTCTTTTGGTTCACGAGTGTTAGTTAATTTCCCACGTACCGGCTAGCCAGTTAGGGCACGTTTCTATCCGCCGGTTGAGGTCTTGTTCAAAAACTGAAACTGGTCTGAAAACCCCACACGTCTGATGACATAAGGAGACTTCACTAACGCGTCCCTACTTATTTCATTCAGGCATATGTAATGCCTGCTGTATCCTGAATGCGGTTGCTCATAGACATTCACTTTTTGATTTTTTAACTTCTTGATAAGACAATCTGTTTCATGAAAACATTTAAAAGAACATAACAATACGGAAAGAGATCGCTGTTAACTTCAGGCGCCTATGGACAGTAGACGAGCTTGAGTTCAGCAGATTCATGTCAAGTGGCAATCTAGATAAAGCGTCTGCACGGCAGTTTTTTTTGCCTGGTCTATAAACTAAGTCAGAATTGTACTCCTCTACCCTTGTTTTTCAACTTTTGAGCTTCTCATTATGGTTTGCGTTGCTTAGAGCATGATGGTTGGTGATCAGTTAAAATTTGATCTTTTTTGCACTACAAAGATTTCATGCCCAAACTATCGCTAATAGCTCTTTTTTGGCAACAGCGTAATGTTCTTCTGTTTTGTTCAGTGATCGAGAAACGTACGAGTATATTATAGGCTTACCTTTTCCGATCTTACCCTGTGACAACGTTGCTCCAATGGCTTGCTTAGAAATATCAGTTGCTAGCAAAAATCAGGCCATACCCAAAATACTTTCAAATTTGTTGGAGGGCTCATTTTCTGGATAGCTGAAATCTCAGTAAAGATTCTTTTCTCTGAATTGATATAGCGTAAAAATTTGACCTGATTTTTGAGAAAAGCAGCCTTTTCCAAAATAACCTTCAGATTCTATTCCTTTAATTTATCAAGTGTTGACTCCAAATTCCTAAAGTGGTTCTCCTCTGTCTATCCCAGGACAGTAATATCGTCGATGTAAACAAAGTACATCTTACCAATAAATGGCTTCAGTACATCACCAATCATGCGCTGAAAAATGGCCGGTGTGTTTTTCAAGCCAAACGGCAGCTTTGTAAATTCATATTTGCCATATGTTGTTAAAAACGCTGTCTTCTGAATATCACTTCCCTTCATCTTGATTTGGTGGAAGCTGGAAGTTAAATCCAAAGTAGTGAAGACATTAGATTTTTGAAAGCTTTTCAATCTATTTGTATTATCGGGGATGGGGTACACGTCTGAAATACTTAATGCGTTGAGCCTTTTGAAGTCAATGACAAGACGATATTGTTTTTGATCCAACTAGTATCTGCATTAGGGAGTCATGCGGACTTTTAGATGGACGAATGGTTTCATCCTTCAACATCCCTGCGATTTGGTTCTCAATTCCAGTACTCAGGTCCCCGAGATACATGCACGACTTGACATAAACGGGATCCACCGTTGAAGCCTTTATTTCGGCTCTTATAGTTGTTTCCACTATTTTGTCGTCAGTTACTGGGCCAAAAGCATCGGAATGCTTCCTGAGTAATTAACATAATTTAAAGTTAATTTCTAGATCTTAATGGTTGTACACGGTTTCCAAATTATTCACGTACTTCTATTGTTTAGTTTTTAAGGGTATTTTAATATAGGGGAAAATTTGTGAAACATTATTTTTCCTATCGATGATCGTCCCCAGCTGCTCGAGCATATCATCGCTGATAACACCGTCAAACAATTTTAATCCCAGCAATGCAAAAAAAAATCCGTGTGGGATTTTCAGTCCCCCATCAGACGCGTCCTCAGGTAGTACCCTAACTGGCTAGCCGGTGGGTATATGGGGAATAAAATACATCTCGTTGGCCAAAACTGACTTAGTTAAAGCGCTGACAATTCCTTACTTAGTATTAACTTGTCATAGAACTAGAAGAACAGCCTTGGATCGGATTGGATAAATGGCAACGCCTATCGCAACGTATAAAGAACTATTCTTTTGGAACTTGGAATGTTATATCATTGAACAGACCAAAGGCGTTGCGACAACTTCTGGATGAAATAAAAAAATATAAAATCAACATCCTCGCAGCGCCAAAACGCAGATGGAACAGTGAAGATATATTTGACATGCGAATGCACACCATGTTTAAAAGCGGAAAACTGCAAGTAAGCTATGTGTTTGAAGTGGCTTTCATTTTCGACAACACAATTAAACAAATTATCACCGACTTCAAACCCGTTGACGAAAGGCTCTGTGCGATTTGTATCAAGACGTAATTCTTTAATGTCTGGCTGGTCAACTGTGTGTCCTTCAGACTTCGGATTTATGTTGAAATTGTCCATTAAGAAAGATTTTAAACGATAATTTATAAATTTTTCGAATATTTTACTTAGTGCTGATGTTCTCCTTCTTTGAACATTGAAACTTCTTTTGCCAGTTTCTCTTCGTCCAGAAATGTTCCATTTCTAATAAGCGCATTTATTGAATTTCCTAGTAATTAATGACTAGGATAATTTCATGTGTGGTGGTGTTGTCAATACCTGGTGCTGCATTATTTTTCTAATCTTGGATTGTATTTAATACTTCTCTTTTATTCGTTTTATGAATGTGAAAGATGGAATTAGGAGGGCTATTTGTGATATTGAAATAACTAGTTGACTTGTCACCAATCTCATTGGTAATTTTTCATGAATTGTAGAAAAAAAGGAGTTTAGCGAGTTGCTGTTCCACATGGGCGTGCTGCATTAGTAGAGTCCATGCAAAAAACATCAGCATTTGGTAACATGATCCAGTGTGATGAATTATCTTTTACTTTATTTATTATTTTCCATTTTTCGTGCAAGTAGTCCGCCGCTGTTTTCAATCTTCTGGAGTAATATGAAAATTGAGATTTTGTTATGAGACGTTTTGATTCTTTTAAGGCTTGGCTATACAGGTATTTAAGTGTGTGAGATTTAGCGTTCATCTTGTATTTTTTATAAGCCTTCCTTTTGTTAACACTAACTTCGATAACTTTTTTTGTTATCCATGTACTCGTATGTTGTCGAGATCTTTCTCAATGGTAGAGTCATACTTGGGCTCTGTAATCATATTTTTGAGCCCCATTAGGTTTTCAGGTTTTCGGTTTGTTAGCAACTCTTGAAATTTCGATTTGAGAAGATCTTTGTCTAAGTATCTCAATATTTTGTGAGAAGGTTTTTGCTTTCTGAAACTTTTACCATGGGCGACGATTTTTAGAACACGATGATCTAACTCCGTCCAGTCTTCAAGTGTGAATTAGATGTTTTCAGCATTTTATCCCGTTCGTTGCTATATGATCCAGGCAGGTACTTTAAGTTGGGCGAGTAACTTTGTTATTATTGACAATGACTATTCCGTTTTTCCCAGGGTATCCTTATCCATCCATGGCTCTGGAGATTCTGCAATCACGTCTATGTTTGTGTCAGCAACTGTGATTAAATTTTATTTCAGCAGAGTATATTTTATCTATTACTGTGAAAAATCATGCACATTGAGACGATTGGGATTATAGTAAGAACCGATTTTTAGTTTTTTACCTGCGCAGATTATTTCAACTATTCTTCTTTTTCTTTGTAGCACTACAGTCCCTCTCAGTCCTTCGCTCCCTGGAAAAAGCGCCGCCAACATTCTCGGTCCATTGATCGCGCCCTCAAATTTCCAAAACCGAGCAGCGATGAACGTCTTCGTCGACCGAGTCAGACCAGCGTTTCCTCGGTTTCCCACTGGTCTCCGGCCTTCAGTTCTCCCAATGAATACATTTTTAGGCATCTATTATTCATCTATACGATTCGAGTGTTCAGCCCATTGCAGTTTCCGTAGTCTTACAATCCTTGAGACCTTCGGCTCTTCAAAAATTTCATACAGCCCATGATTGCATCGAATTCGCCATTGGTCTCCGTCTGGCTTTGCCCCGATTTACTGGTAAACACTGTTTTTGTCACGTAAACTTTGTGGTGATTTTTATTTATTTTGATGTGCCCTCATTCAAAAATTATTATTATTTTGTTTCAGTCAGATCCAGTTATTTCGTGACACCTATACATATATTCATTTCTGATCTCATCTACATGTTTTTGTTTGAATAACTTAATTTAGCTGACTCTATAACGATTGCATTTGACTAACTTACCTTTATTAAATTGTAAATATGCCGCAAACGTGCTCCAAGACCCGGATAGTTTTGTGATATGTGTGGAGAATAAACTTGTACATCTGAGCGTCGGAAATTTATGCCATTAATTGAAAAGTGCTATTTAGACTATTTTGGTTTTCCTGTGTGCCACCAAGATAAATTCGGGGTTCCACATGTATGTTATGTAATGTATTTGAGACTCCTATTAGGTTGGGCTAAACAAGAATCTAGACGTTTACCTTTTGATATACCAATGATTTGGACGGAACCAAAAGATTATGTACGTGATTGTTATTTTTGTTTGATTCAAACAAAAGGCGTTACAACCAAGCCCAAACACACTGTCCAGTAGCCAAATTTGTCATTGGCCAACAGACAAATCCTATATAGTGCCTAACTGCCTGTGGTAAAGCCTCAAAATCAAGCAGAAAGTCAGGATTCTGTTCCTAGTCGAGAATTTTTTCTTAGTCAACACGATAAGGTATCTCAAGAGAGTGACCCAAGTTATGAACCGTCAACTTCAAAAGAACCGCATTTCTTGACTCAAAGTGATTTAAACGATTTAGTACGTGATTAAACGACTGGAATTTTCTTTATCCTGGTACGAAAATTTCTTATTTCTGTCATCGTGACGCTTAAATGAAACCTCACTTTTCTAAAGCAGATGATTAAGTCTATTGTGATAACATTTCTGTAGTGATGAATTTATTAAATTATGAATATGATCCAAGTCACCGGCGATTGTTCATTGACTCCTCAAAAACTAGCTTGAAAGAAGTGTCACTATATAACGGAAGCAAATGTCCTTCAGTGCCGGTTGCCCATGCTTCTAATATGAAAGAGACTTACGAAAACATTAAGTTACTTCTTAAAAAAATTAAATACAGTGAACGTGTTTGGAAAATTTGTGGAGATTTTAAAATCACACAAATCATTGCTATTTCATTTGCGAATGGGGCAGCAGAGACAGAAAAAGTCATTACACAAAGAAAGTATTGACCAAGGTGAATCGCTTACTCCAGGGTAGAAGAATGTTAAAAATGATCCCTGACGACATATTTTTACCGCCGTTGCATTTAAAGCTCGGCCTGATGAAAAATTTTGTAAAAGCTATGCCTAAGGATGGTAGTGGATTCTTATACCTGAAAGAGAATGTTGCAACCGCGGAAGTCACCGCAGTTACAGACATTATATTTCAGCGGAGGGGTGCGCAGCCCGGTGTGGCATACTGAGGCCGGCTAGTGCTCAGTCGTGTCGTGGGACTTCCGGGACACCCTCTGCTCGTACTGAGCCACCCTACATAAAATCACTAACACTAAAGGAAAGGACGGGAAAGGGGGAGGTCATTTTAAGAAATGAAAGATTATTGTCTTAACGTGACATAGCCGTTTATTTAATTCACAAAAAAGGAATTCTGCAAGTAAAATTCACAAATTTTACACCCCTTTAAAATTTATGTGTGCGCTCGGCGAAGAACAAAAACAGGAATTTGGGGCACCTGAAATTCAAGCTTCAATTTGAAAATTACTGCTAACAAAAATCCAAAACGAAAACACAGAACGGCCACTTTTCACAAGACGCTTTCTTCACTAATCCGCTGTCCTTTCAATTTCATCCAATAGTATAATTTCAAATTTCAAAAATTGAATTTTTCACCACAACAACAACAAAGAACTTCTCAGGAAACTTTTGCTTTTCTTCTCGTATTTTAGTTTATTAAATTAGGACACTTTTCTATTTCACTTTCAGTTTCTTGATTTTATTTTCCGCACAATCTTCGGGTTTGGATTATACCGGAAAATATTTAAGCCCTCATTATTTTTATTCACGGCTCACTCCATTTAATTAAGTTTTTCTTTCTCTAACTTCCACACCATATGCCACAATAATTTACCAATTATGCTATTCCAATTCACACGTTTGTAACTTAATCCAATTCAAAACCCGACTTTTCACAAATTCAAAATTAGCCTTTATCTTGACATTGCCTAAGCACTTCCTCTTCTTCTTCAAACCAAATACCGAAATCCTTTCTCCTCGATCGCCAACAACAATCCACTTATTTGAATTAAAAAATACTCATTGCCCCAAATCCAAGAACCCAATCCCGCAATACTCACTGCCCCAAATCCAAGAACCCAATCCCGCAATCCTTTCCTTCCCAATTACCGCTGTTGCATCTGGGTAACGTAATCGATTCCGATACCCACACATCTTTTTGCATATCGACAACCGCATCAATTTACATTTTGCATACATGGCGATATGCATAACCATGATAGCGTTTGCTTACATGCAAATCATCATGTATAGACGGAAACAGTTGCTTTCGTCGATATTCTAAAAAGAGTGTTTTCCTGCGCTCGGGGAACTTGAACCCAGGGTCCCGGTGGACCCCCGGTTGGGAATCCACGCCACTACCAACGGAGCCACCTTCTGTTGATTTCCCATTCATCCAATTAGCAAATTCGTTAGCAGGGAAACGTCAATGAATTTTTTGTTAGTATGAAAAATAAAATTTGTTAATGGGAGCTAATGAATAAAATTAGTTAGTATGAAAAAAGGAACTAGGTTTCGCTAGGGAAAATGTAACGATTGAAATTTTGTTAATGGGAAGTAATGGATGGAGTGTTGTTAGTGGAAAAAAATGAAATTATTAATATATAACTTTTTTTTGTATTAAAAAACGATAAGAGGATAGGATTGAGATGATGGGAAATTAAAAATTATAGGGAAATCGGTAAAATTTTAATAAAAATAAATAAATGCACAAAGGAAAAGGTACATGTGCCCAAAAGAAGGTGGATATGTTACAGCGGCAATTAGAAGTTGCGAATCGGAGAATGCCGATACGGCGGAATTCGCAACAGAAAATTCCCCAACCTCAGCATAGCAAAAATTAAAGAGAAAATATTTTTTGGTCTACAAATGCGGGAGCAAGTGGAGGATACAAACTTTGAAGGAAAGCTAAAAATGTTTTGTGAATGTTGTCAAAAATTTTCTAGGAAAACATCGAGCGGAAAAATAAAAAGTCTTTATCAATGAGCTTATAATTTCATACAAAGCTTTGGGATGTAATATGTCTTTAAATATACATATGCTGTACTCTCATCTGGATTTCCTTCCCAAACAAAGCGAGTGATTTCATCAGGTCATTTCCTTAATGGAAAAGCGCTATCAAGGGAAATGGAGTCCAGGAATGCTAGAAGATTACTGTTGGAGACTTAAAAGGGACCCACCAGAAGCCAAATATTCACGAAAATCATAGCTATTTATTGTACATTAAGGAATGTTTTTTCTAAGTGTCAGTGATTTTTGTACTTTTTATAAAAATATATTTCTTGATGTCACAAAGAAACCTGATATGTCAATTTTTTTCCATTGATGTATTATTGTTTGGTGGCCATAGTACATTCGAAATTTCGTATAAGTTTTCGTGTGATAAAAAAAAGTTTAAATTTTGTTGACCAGTGATTCGCCTCAGGTATATGGTCAAAGGCGTTCAATATATTTGCGGATGCTTGAGTTTTGGCCCATGTTCCACAACCATAGCATAACATGGGTCTTATCCCAGATTCGCATACTTTATTTCCTCTGCATGTTGCTGCTCTTCAAGATCGTCAAAACTGAAAAAAAACTTTATTTTCGAGCTGTATTCTTCGGTGTATTTCATCTTTTTTATTACTGGTTTTCGTTAGTTTGGTGCTTAAATACACAAATTTGCTTATATTTTCAAAACTGTATTCGCCAAGTGAGATATTTTGTGTATTTGAAGTATTTTTCCTCGACTGCGTCATGAGCTTTGTTTTATTTTCATTGATATGTAGCCCTGCTAGTTTTGCGTTGCTGTCGAGTTTCAGGAAGAATTTTTTGGCAGTTGTTAATAACCGTGACAAAATGTTGATGTCGTCCGCAAATGCTACCACTTGGCTCAACTTGGATAGTAATGTACCTCTTGTATCGATATGTAGCTTCCTTATGACGCACTCCAGAGCCAAATTGAATAGCAATGGGGCCAGCCCATCGCCCTGCTTTAGTCCGATGTTTGTGTCAAAGGCATCGGTGAGTTGGTTATTGATGCGGACTTAGGAGGTTGTCGACATTATTGTCATTTTGGTAAGACGGATGAATAAGGCTTTGATACCAAAGCAAAGCATTATTTGGTACAGTACGTTACGATCAAAACTGTCATACACTTGCTTAAAGTTAACGAAAATTTGGTGTACGCGTTTGTTGAACTACCAGCATTTTTCAAGTACCGACTTGACTGTGAACAATTGGTCTATCGTGGATCTACATGCTCTTAAAACACCTTGGTACTCCCCAGTGATACTGTTGGCATATGATCCGATTTTATTTTCTAAGGTTTTTGATAATATTTTGTACGCCGTACTAAGTAGTGATATGCCTCTATAATTTTCGCACTGTAGTTTGTCACCTTGTGTGTGAATAGGGAATACAATTGGTTGGCTCCAGTCTTTCGGCATGTGTTTTTGTTGCCAAATATGCTGGATGTCTTTGTGAATAGCTTTATGAACATGCTGCCACCATATTTGATGAGTTTCACTGGAATCTCATTGATGCACGGCGGTTTATTATTTTTTTCTAGTTTGATGATAGAACAAACTTCATCCAGAGTTGGTGGGGCCAATGAAAGCTCTCCGCTGCCATCTATAGGCTCCGATGTTCTGTTCTTGAAATACGATGGCCATCTTTCCTTAATCCTGGTTTCATTTCAATTTCAATTATTATTATATTGTATACATATGTCAGATGCTACTCTTTTTGTCACGAAATTAATTGTATTTTTTACATAAATTGCTGTACCACTAGCTCTTCCGGGCCTGCAGGAAAAAACCGAGCTATATCCCGGAATAATGTAATACTTCGCTTCTTCAGACCAGATCCATACTTCGTTTAGGATAATCAAATCCGCTTGCGACTCATTGCCGCACGACTATCGTGTAGCTGTCTGTATGTTCTCTAACTGGTATCGCATTTTCGTAACCTAATATAATCTCATAGATTTTACCTCATCCAGAAGCTTTATATAGGGTGAACGTGCCTATGGAAGTTTTCACTTCAAAAACTTGATGAAATTGTAATCGTGCTTTTTAAATATACTACCTTTCTGACCAAATCTATATTTGGATACTGCAACTTCTATTATTCTGAAAAAGTATTTAATTAAGAGAACAACATTTTAGTAACCTTTTGTTTTATTTTCAGGTAATCCTATGCGTTTCAATTTATTTCAATCAGTGAGTATAAACACAATCTAATAATAAAATATGCACAAACATGAATCAAGTCTATGTATCGAGTTATTCGCTAAAGTCTTTTGTTTATGCAATATAATTTAAAAGCTCTTACTTAGCTTGTAGCACAAATGATAATCAAATTTATTAGAAATTTTGAAAAAAAAAACACCAGCTGCTGTATAAATATTTACATATAACATAGTCAAACCAAATCCAATAAGTAACAGCTGCAGCATTTCAACGTCCTTTATAGTGTTTACTCATTTCTCTAGAATTCTCCCACAATATTCAAATTGAATTCATCATTGGTATATTTGCACAGCGAAAAACAGGCCATGACCATCTGCAAAGCTAAATTAAGCCTTGCAAGGTCAATAAATTCATCGGAACACAGAAGTAACGACTCAAATCATGATCGCAATAAAAACCAATTTCTCATGTATGAACTGGCGTATGAGCATTGACCGAAAACCTGAACTCCAAATTAAGAGGATTTCAAAGAGAACACGTAGAGTCGTTAACCGCTAATCTGCGTTAAACCGAAACAAGTTGGGTAGACAGACCTATGCTCATGTCAGAAGGGTTTTGTACTCAACTTACAAAATGCAGTAACCAGCAACGAATAAAATCAAGAAACATGTCAAAGACGATTTTATTGGAGAAAATGTGAAATTCGAGGATCATACTATTATTAACAAAGTTGAACGAATTGTGACTTCTGAGGTATTTGTTTTACTTATACCCATAGATATCTCCCTTGATAATTTTTCCAGATTTTTTAGAAACACATTTTTCATGTATTTACCCCTCCCCTTGGCCCCCACTGAAGCAAAAACTGTCAGTTTAAGAACTGTTTTGAAAAGCTCTCATAGCGAACGTTCAGTTGATATTCATATCGGCTACCTTTCATGAAATTTTTTTCAGGGGCCACTCCTCTGTACTGTAATCATCGATTCATGGCCTATTTTTTCGAATCCTAGAATGGTTACAAAGCCCTTTTGCTAGGAGCTCTCTCCTGCCTCTTCGACTTGTTTCAATTGTATGTACTCATTTTCATGATACCTATCATTCCTGAAATTTTCATGCAAATCCTAACAAAGCTGTAGTGTCTAAATCGATAAAAAGCGCATATGGCTCCATAGCCATATGTTTCCATAGTAATATAGGGCATATTGTTCCATAGTAATACAGGAAAATTCAAATCGCTATAACTTCATTAAATACTATTCGATCTTTATGAAACTTTCAGAAAAGATCAATCTTATAAAAAGTCATCTGTTTGCTAAATTTTATTGAATTTAAGGGTACCGTTTGGATTTTATTCAAGAAAATATAAAATCGATAAATCATACTATTACTAACAAAGTTGAGTGAATTTCGACTTCTCATGTATTTGTTGTTGTTGTACTCATTAAGGCCTACATTCTTGATTTTTTTCAGATTTTTCGGGTGGAAGGTGTCCAATCGCGAGGGGGGGGGGGGTACGCGAAAAGTTCGTACATTTCCCCTTCCCCTGCCCCCCTCGGTACTTAGAAGGCAATTTTAAGACCTGTTTTGAAAAGATCTCATTAAGACCTTTCCAATGACACCCTACTAGACTACCAATGGTGAAAATTTTTTTTTGAGGAGTCACCTCCCTATACGGGGAGACCCCCCTTAAACCCCTTTGAAAAATTTTTCCACCCTTGAACTTTCAAGAGGTCACCACTTCTGACCTTTCCACAAAGTTTCATGGTTGTAGCCTCTATAGTTTCGGAGAAAAAGTGCTGTGACATACAGACGGACGGACGGACGGACAGACGGACACAGGTCGTGATTGCAATAGGGTTTTGTATTTTAGTACAAAACCCTAAAAATAACAACATACTCCTAAATCCATTGAAACCAGTATGTGTACTCGTATGTACGAGTATGTGGACAAATGTTTGGCGGTGCCCAATCAATTAACCGCTACTGTAATCCGTTTGTAAGTGATTTGATATGAGGAGATAATTTTTTGAGCCTTTTTGTCTCTTAAATAAATATCCACTTGAAAGTGATTACAATTGCTGCGTTTCATATGAACAAATGGTCCCAAGCCATAGCGGCGCGGCGGCGGTAAACAGTAGTTACGGGTCCGCAGTAAAAAACTACTTAAGCTATGTTTGCAAAGTTACGTTGCAAACAGTATGAGTCGTCGAAGAAACCTTCAATCGGTCCATTTTTGGGCAGTTTATCGTTTTATACCAATGGCGACGGGTTGGAGAGTTTCATTTATTTGCAATTGCAATATACGAGTATTTTCTTGTACCTTGATGAGGGATGATATTATTTAAGGATTCTTTAATCATTCATATTCGTTTTTAACTGCTCACTGAAGCAGCCTGCAAATGAGTTCTCAGGTTCAGCTCATTACAAAATTTTTGAAAATTCCTTGAAATTCTCTGCTTCCATATTCAGTACCTCAGAAAACGCAATATCTTCAAAACTTGTCGAAGGCAAGATGACCTAATCGAGAAAGCAAATGTTATGTGTTTGGATTCTAATAAGATGACGCACATTCGATTACTCGATGAAGCTTGACTGACGCCAAGTGTGCGAAATGAGCCGATCATAATTAACTGATTGCTTGCATGGCGTGCTTGCTTAACCTAAATTGCTTCGTACACATGACCGTATTGCGGCATACGGTCTAAACGCAATGCTGAGGAAGTGGTTGACAAATATGTTGTTGAATGAAATAATCAAACTGTGATACCGAAAACATTACCAGATTTTTAGTAAAGGTGAGATTCACGCAACCTTGCCAAGGTTATTTATTTTTATGAATTACTATATTACGCGAAAATAAATTGTTGTTACAGGTACTGGGTTTTTACGCAGGAGAGATCTATGAGCTAATCAGTGAAAACTACTAAAATGGAATAATATAAGGGGCTTGATATGAAAAATTCAATTGTATAGGCCTGATGGGGTTATCAACCAAACAATCGACCACGAGAGAATAAAAAATTTCTGAAAATAGCGGTTGAAAGCAATATTTCACAATAAGCCTAAAATTTCAGTATCAGTTTTACCTTTTCCTAAGTACCGCTTCTGAATCTGGTATACCGATGCTCGTCAGTACTTGATTTAGTACCAGTTTTTTAAACACGTTTTTTCAGTGACAGTATTAGTTTCGTTTTTTAATCATCATGAGCCAGGGTTTGCCAATCCTGATATCTTTTGTACTGCTGCCGGGGTTTTGAGTACCAGTGCTGATAACGTACGTAACGAAAAATTCTCTTAGACTTTGTAATGGTTTTCTTTCATTCGTAGTCTGAGATTTCCGGAAGGAAACCTAAATCTACCTTTCATCTGTTAAAGGCGTGAAGTCTTGAGGCACATCAACGAACTCTGCTTCTTAAGCTCTACATGTTCGTATGCTCGCAGCCTACTCTGAGGGGCTTCCAAAAACTCAACAAGAACAAATTCGACCCCGTGCATTCCCAATCTAAATATCGTGACTCTAATCCCAGTCGAAATATTCTACGGTACTACAACAACTACATACTACGCTACTACAAACTGCAAGTTAGGACACTGCGTGACCGAACTGAAAGCATTGAATCTAAAGGGTTTTCCATTAAGGACATAAGAATTTTATCTATTAATAAAATATAGAAGTATTTGGAATATTACATTTACATTTTATGAATGAAATTCAATTTCGATCATATGACTACTACGATCTCGTTTGCAGCGGTCGATTCTTTGGACCCAATTTTCCGCCACTCTTACACACATTTCGACCCGAACGTTGGCAATTTCACGTGAGATGTTGCCTTTGACATCGTCTAAAGTTGCCGGCTTGTTGGCATAGACTAGTGACTTGGTATAGACCCATAAAAATAAATTCAATAGCATTACATCGCATAAACAAGGTGGCTATTCGACCGAAACATTTCTCGAGATAACACGTTCACCAAATTCGCCTTTCAATAAATCGATTATGAGGCATGCTGTCTGGCTAGTGGCACCGTTTTGTTGAAACCACATATCGTTGATATAAAGTTCATCCAATTCTGGCCACAAATAATCTTCCAACATAACACGATAGTGCTCTCCATTGACGGTAACATGACGGTCGTTTTCATCAGCCCAATCACATCTCCGGGATGAAAACCGCACCGGGTTTGTTGTTGACTAACAATGCATATTTGGCTTATTAACAAAGCCATTAAGCCAGAAACGAGCTTCATCGCTGAAGATGAGTTTTCAATGTAATTCTTCATTTTCTTCAAGTTTTGCCAGAGCCCAATTGGAGAAATTTAGATTTTTCGAATGATCTCAAGTGGCTTTAGTTCTTGAGTCAATTTGATCTTGTAACCATGTAGGCCAAGATCTTTTTGCAAACTACACCAAAGTGTCGTTTCTTCAGAACGACGTAGAATCGACGGATATGGCCCATTTTGAATCAATGAAATCACGGGTACGATATTTCCTTCGCTTCGAACGGCACGACGTCTTTTTAGCACCGGAACGTCCAATAGTGAAAATTTAGACTCCAACTTATCCACTACAGCACGCATATCCTGTCAGGTGGAACGATTACTATGGACGGAAATTGTAGTAAGCGCTCTTAAAGTTGCGACCACCGACTCACCGAATAAAGCGCCGTTGTGTGATTTCATCGCCACCTTCCAGAATGTGGCGGAAGTACTATACCTGGGAATGGAAGCCGATAACCTCTCCCAAGAAAGGTGGTCGCAAAATACAACTGCCGATCAGCGACATGTGGGTATACTATTTCCCTTACTAGCAAATCCTGTGACGGTTTAACTCCATCCTTACCTGTTGTAGTGAATAATGAGTTCCAATAAGTCCGTGAAGGACCGCAGCGATGTTCTGCTGCCTCGGCAGAGGAAGGTGTTGGTTCCTGCCGAGAATGCCCTCGTCCGGAGACGCGTGAATGCGCTGGCAGGCTAGCATTGCGGTGTCGTGGGGCGGGTTCGTTTCCCCGGCACGAGGACTCACTACAAAACATTTCGCATTCACGAATTGCTTGCAGAGATCAAGAGGACGACCGAAGTCGCAAATGTGTAGATACCCTCCACGAAGGAATTACGACTTGTTGCGAGAACAAGTGCAACCTGACAAGAAAGACTAATTTGGGGGTGACCTTGTCCTTACCCAAATACATTCAGGGCCCACAAATGAAAGAGGGGCAACCGGGTGGTGGTGGAGCCCCTTCATGCCCACCCAACCGGAATAAATCCAATGTTAAACTGTTGAAGTGGCCAGGTATTCCTCTTCTGAGTGGAAAACTCATACAACTTGAATTATATGAACTTTCCCATCAGAAGGGGAGTACCCCGGTGACCAATTTATGTCATAGAATTATACAATTGAATTGCATAACTCGATGCCATAAAAAGGCACTTGGCTTGGGCCACTCAACCCATTAAGTCTCCTGAAACAAAAGAAGAAATTACTCTGTACCCGGCGGCTGGCTCATATTTTCGGGTGGAAGCCTGCCACCGTACCGGGTCCTATACCCGATTGGAAAAGACCGGAAGGGAAAAGACCGATTCTTCCAGTTTAATTCATCATTTTGTTTTTATTCGAACAACGCCAATGTAATGAAATTGATATATCTCCACAGTATGATTATTCTATGGCAATCAGCACAGCAATTTACAACACCATATTGAAAGGCATTTAACCATCGAAAGAGGGAAATTGATATTAAAAGAGGATTAACATTAGAAGAAAATTCATTTTACTCCAATTTCCTGTATTATTACAATTATTGTGGTTGGCTCTTGTAGATGCCACTCTTTCACCCTTCATACATTATGTTTCAAAACTTTTTACATGGATTTATACGAAATTAATCATTATTTCCTTTAAAAAAAAAACGATTTTATACGACGATTCTTCCTTATTTTTTTTTTTTCTAAATAGACGGATGCATTGGGAGGACGATCGTCGTCCTATTACATTTTCATTTTGATCATTCAATAAATTAAATTTTTATATATATATTCAATATAATTTGCTATGTGGAATAAATATTAATTTTTATATATATTCAATATAATTTGCTATGTGGAATAAATATTAATTTTTATATATATTTGATATATTTTTTTTTTTTTTTAATTAAATAAATATATAATTATAAAAATGTTAAGAGGGTACTTACAGTACCTTTCCCTCGACGACGAGCGCTCGTTGACGATTTGGAGGTAAGCAAGTCCTGGAATTTTTGGTAGTGAAGAATCGCGTTCATATATCAAATATTAACACACGAGTATTAAGACATAGAATAGATCTTAAGGGTGTATAAAATCATCTAAAAATTCAGCTATCAAAGTGTAAATACATATAGACTTCCTTGAATATCAGAAACGCCCTGAACGGCTAATACGATGTGAGTAAGTCTCAGCCATACGTGAAAAATCGCAATTACTAGCAACATTCACAGCCTATACATCAATACCACGTGTAAAAAAGATCAGAGCAGACTAGATTTCTGCATAGCCCCTGTCGGAACTCATGGAAAACACGATTTCTATGCGCCTGCGCCATGTTGGCATGGATATAGTAACAACAATAACCAAGTTCCATGATCTTCTTAGTCAGCAATTCCACACGTCGCGTTGAATTGCAAAATATTATCGATTGGCTTATTTGCAACTTAGAGAATAACGCATTAAGACGATGCACTTTTTGCTTCAAATGTATGAACTTTTAATGATTGAAATGGTTTAGGCCAATATAAAATTAAATTTTCATCCCTGTATCCAATTTTAGAGCTTGTTTAAGTATTTCGTATGTGGAAAATGAAACAGCTACCATGGGTGTTGCTCTTAAATAGTTAATTGACATTCCTCGATATAATCCTCGAACGATACCGTTTTCACGGTAAATTAACGTTAATGTTTGCATCATTCCCATCCCAAATTTTGTTGTATCTGGGCTCATCATTGCGAGTTGCATTCTTCTTCTAGTAACATCCAAGGGATATGAAATTGATTGCGCAACAGCTCCAGCTAAGCCACCACATACCAGTTTTACAGGTATATGTAATACAAGGCCACCAGTATTCCTTTCGCATTTGTTGCATGCGTACTTTGGCAAATACTTCATGCAAAAAAATTTAAACATCTCGAAACAGTAGAATGACAGCCCGGCATACGGGACCATGCCTGTTAAAGTAGGAAAAAAAAAACCCTCTGTAAAGTGCACGTATTCCGCCTTCATTGCGGAACATTTCCGAAGCACGCTGCAAAATTTCAGTGTATTTGTGTTCTCCCATTACTTGAAATGCTAAACGAGCCCGAATTGTATCTAGCGGATATGCCAATGTAACAGCCGTCAGTCCTGCACAAGCTCCTGCTATAAATTTATCCGCGTGTACTACAAACTTTTAAATGTAGTTCAAACTGCGATAAGTACTTCTTGTACATTTCAAAGGATGTGAACTGCGTGGCTGCGTACGGAAATATCCTAATCATCTGTGCTCCATTGCCTTTATACAATGCCAAAATGATTCCTTCAATATTATGTGCCTGAGACCACTAAACACCCCTAGATGTTCGTAATGAGAGGAATGTGCTTGAAGTAAGATTTTTATCCTATCTAATGGCGCTACAGCAGTTTTAGAACACATCCCAGCAATTCCCTCAGCCAGAAGATTTTTCAGAACGGTTCATAGTTGCGAAAAGATTCAGCGGAAATAACCATTGTGGATTGATAAATGTCTATTTTCCACAAATTAAGTCTGGCTAAAGTTTCACAGGAAATACTATTACTAACTGTTAAGGCTAAATCAAATATTAAATCATTTTTGATATTGTAAACTTTAAATTTCAAAGTCTAATTATAAATTCTAATGTAATTTGTTTAATTCAATTCATTCATTTAATTTTCTACTTGCAAAAATGCCAAACAATCAAATTCACATTCTTCACAAAATTGTAATTTTAGATGCCAGACGAAAAGTCCATGAAATTGTAACGCTAGATGCTAAAATTCAAAAGTCCAAAAGTATTTGCTTACACGTTAAAGTTCTTTTCAAGTCAAATATTTTGCTTACACCAAGAAAATTGTACACGCATGAAATGTACATATTGAAATTTACTATGAGAAAATGTTATTGCTTAGTTCACATTATTTAGATATAAATTTAATTGTTATTTTAGAAATAAACAGAGTTGATATTCAGAACTCAAGCTGTCTAGTTGTGGTTTTATTTATTGACTCTCTGAAAAGTGGAATTGCAAAGTGGAATATAGGTAACCTGTTTTCCTCTTTACAACTTCCTAAGTCCTTTGCTTGGAAGCAGTGTAATATTGCTGTTCAGGCATTGAACTATACAAATAAAACCAACTAAGTCTTTTCTTGGACGTAGTGTAACACTGCTTTTCAAGTATTGAACTTAGACATTTTCTTTTCAGGTATTCATATAGATCTACTGGGAAGTAGAGTAACCTACTCTCCATTTAAATCTTTATTTTTCTGTTCATTGTTGAGTGATCAAACTATTTCATAATTATAGATTGAGCACAAGCGTGAACACTAACATTTCATGAAGAAACAATATAAAGAAAGCCGATAAACTGTCGGTTAAGCTCAAATTTATTTTAAGCACGTTTAGGAAGTTCGATTCAATGTTTTCATTAATTCAGTTCGAGATCGGCGTAGCAGATCGGGATAAACAACAGTAATACACGCTTTATTGTCGCGGCTTACGACGAGCATCACCTTGGCGTTTCTAATAAATCCAATAACCACTAACGAATAGCGATACTCCCCTTTCAACGTCGTAAAACCCATACTAAATGCACAAAGTCTTCACTGCTTCCATTTGCTCTATGTTGCACACTTTCCTGTCTTCGTCGTCCTTTCGAATCGCTTACGAAAAATAATTTGTGTCGCTGGCGGATTCGCACGCGTAGATTCATTAACTGACCCGAGCAATCTCTGGACACGCACAAAACAACCATTAACTGTCCTATACACTCGCACAACTCCAATTATCCAACTTTTGCCTCGAGTCTTTGCTAAATTGCGTTTTTGTCTCTGGCTTGAAGCTTACATGAACAAAAGATTTTTCCACAGAACTTCATAGCAATAACAATCCACCAAACAGTCCCTTTTCTTTTTAGTTCGAAAAGGAATTTTCTTGCAGTCAACGAAAGCAGGACAGGTGATACAAAGAGCGTCGAAGAAAATGAGACAAAACACAGTTTAGCTGACTGCCACTTACACTGCCCCCGTTCGTCCTAAACTACACTCCACGTTCTTACGTGTCCGATTTCCGCCTGCTGAGTCCCGCAAGCAGAAATCACACTCTCGATGATACGATGACACGAGCTTGGATAACATCACGCGATGGGTCGATTTGCTCGATTACGGGAATGCAATAAGTACCGGTTTTCCCAGTACCGTTTTCGCTCGTGCTAATATATCTTTACCACTTAAAGCAATTGGTATAGCCGCCTTTTGAATAGGCGACGGTTCCTTAAACTCATTCACAAAAAAAGAAAAAAAAATATTAACCTTAGAGAAACTAATATGAATTTACTCACGTTTTATTAGCACGTCTCCCTCGCCAACCATCCAAACATACTTCTCAAATGATCACCACAAGCACACAAATCACTTCACCAGATCCCTGTTGGCACTTGATCGAATGCCGTCTTCTCTACGAAGCGGTTTATGGGAAACTGTTCCCTGAAAACATGTTCGAGGCAAACGCAATAACCTCGCTCGTACCATATGGAAATAGAAGTGCCATCTATGTGTGAACATGCGGTGGTGATAATGCACACTCATTTCGGTTATTTTTAAAATTCGAAATTGTTTATTTTTTTTGTAGATTCGATTAAGTTTTCAATTGAAAGCAATGTATGTTTATAATTATTAGGCGTAATTAAGGGGGAAATAAATCGAAAGAATAGGACAGGCACGCGTTAATTACCAACAAACAAAACAATTTTTAATTAATATTATGGTTGGAATGGGTAAAATTTGACAAATTTTGTGGGGTTTAAATGATACAATGATTTTATCGTTCCTATAATTTAAGGGGTTAACCGTTTCGTTCTAAGCATTTGCATAACGCATTACACCGCAATTAGTTAAATTATGTTCAAAAGATATTGAAATAAAATCACTACACATTAGAACAGTTTTAGAATTTTGTTTCCCGGGTGTTAAATACAAAAGAAATTTTTCCCTTTAATTATTTTTCATGCGAAGAAAAAACGAGTGTCGCGATGAGGAAGGTGACTGAATGGTTACTCCTTGTTGAATTGAGTTGGTGCTGTGTGCCTGTGTCAGCGCTGCTTTTAGAGCCATAGCTCCTAGATTACTACACTGTTGAGTATGTAATTGGGCTAGACTCTCTAAATGACTCTCTTTCCTTCCTCGTATCATCGGTGTATATCCCTTGCAACAGTCCTGCTATTGTTTACCAATGTTTCCTTGCAGAATTCTCGAGTTAAATTAATGCTCGTTTCTCTTCGACCCCTATATTGGTCTATGGTGACTTCAATTTGCTCTCTTCTGTTTGGAATGATATGTATGTCTCCATAGTTTCTAGCGGTAGCGTGTCTTTTGCTCTTTCTTCTTTTATTTCCCTCTGTTCTTTCACCCAATGCAACACTATCCCTAATGCCAATAACAAATTGCTTGATCTTGTTCTTTCCAACTTGTCGTCCTCTTCTCTGTCCGCATCGGTGGCACTCTCATCCTTTGTCAAATCTGATCCCCACCATCCACCGCTCTCCATTGAGCTTGCTATCACATCTTCTCGTTCTTTGAAGAACTCCTCACCTTCCCACTTTAATTTTTTAAAAGCCGATTTATCGAGCATGGAAGCTAGCCCTAATGCCGTGAATTGATATTCTTTCTTCAGCAATCTCCACACTGAAGTTATTGTTGATAAGCTCTTTATGTTTCTCCTTTTACTCCTGTGTTTCCAGCAAGAAGTTTAATTAGTTTAATTTAGATGTTGCTATTGCAATTAAAGCTAAAGGTGCTGCCCGCAGAAAATTCTTATCCAGTGGTCTTCCAATTGACAGAAAGAAAGAAAACTGTCTCCTCTGCACTTCACGCATACGTTAACTACATCGAAGCTACGATAACGTCGAATAAAACTCGTGCGTTCTGGTCGTACGTAAAATCTTTAAAACCCTCTCATCATACCCCTGATAATTTTAATCTAGATGGCGTGACATCAACTCGCTTCAATTTTATGTTCCGTATGCACGTAGCAATACCTTCTTTCCACACTGCCTTACTGCGGTTGCCTCGTAAGCACAACCAGCGAAGTCTTGGTCCTCTGCCACAGTCCCTTGGCGTATTCAAAACTTTTATGAAAAAGCAAATTTATAAATACTAAATAAGTCTTAATTTGTGATATCGTATTGTGATCTTTTTTCTTTAATTTCCTCTATATTTTGAATTCTTGTATTTGTTTTTATCTATTAATTGACTTGTAATTGGACTACTAGTCTGTAAGTTGATTTTTTTTAAATAAGTAAATAAATGAAGGAGAAAGGCGAATCCGAAAAGGGGGAGATGATCTAAAAAGAATCAAATCTGCACGGGACTCGCCAAAAATCAGCAAGGGAGTGAATATTGGGCTCTTGAACTAGAAGAGGTCCTACTCGTAGGCCACATAGGGCATTACTGAGGGAGCTGGTTAATAGCCGAAGTGCAGCAGAAGGTTGAAGA
Source organism: Odontomyia ornata (assembly GCA_963969285.1). Taxonomy (NCBI): domain Eukaryota; kingdom Metazoa; phylum Arthropoda; class Insecta; order Diptera; family Stratiomyidae; genus Odontomyia; species Odontomyia ornata. The sequence continues at coordinate 362,587,833 of OZ017739.1, read as the reverse complement.
AGAGCAGAAGGCTAAAAGAATGCTGAAGGCTAAGCCCAAAGGGCATGTACAGATAGCTGAACCATTAAATATCAATAAAAGAGTGGTGCCTAGCCCAATCGAAGGAGGTTGGGATGAAAGAAGGGAAGAAGAGGCACTTGAAGAAGAGGCACTTGATGGATCAGATCAGGGGTTCCACACACTGCTGCCAAAAGAAGCGAATAAAGCCGCTAAGAAACACCTTCATAAAGTGCCGAGAAATAAAGTTTTGCACGGACGCCCAACAAGAAACAAGTTGGGTAGACAGACCTACGCTCATGTCAGAAGGGTTTTGTACTCACCTTACAAAATGCAACCAGCAAGAAACATGTCAAAGACGATTTTATTGGAGAAAATATGAAATTCGAAGATCATACTATTATGAACAAATTTGAACGAATTTTGACTTCTGAGGTATTTGTTATTGTTAAAATCATAAGTATTTCCCTTGATAATGTTTCCAGATTTTTTAGATCATAGGTGTCCATTCGCGAGGGGGAAACACATTTTTCGTGTATTTTCCCCTCCTGTGCCCCCACTGAAGCAAAAACTGACAGTTTAAGAACTGTTTTGAAAAGCGCCCATAGAGAACTTTCATTTGATACTCATATCTGCTACCATTGATGAAATTTTGTTCAGGGTCTACTCCCCTGTGCTGAAATAATCGATTCATGGCCAATTTTTTGAATCCTAGAATGGTGACAAAGCCCTTTTGCTAGGAACTCTCTCCTGCCTCCTCAACTTGTTTCAGCTATGAGTATGAATTGTAGGTACTCATCTTCATTCATTGATTAAATTGAACCAAGTGTTAAAAGCATGCACCTTAAACTTTGAAGTTGGGGAAAAATCCCTCAAAATTATTCAATCTTCGCATTTAAAACAGCCACTATTTTGTTTATCGATTACTGATACCACTAGCTGCACCAATTGTCAAAGATATTCATGATACCTATCATTCCTGAAATTTTCATGCAAATCCTAGCAAAGCTGTAGTGTCTGAGTCGGTAAAAAGTGCATATTGTTCCATAGCCATATGTTTCCATAGTAATACGGCGCATTTTGTTCCATAGTAATACAGGAAAATTCAAATTGCTATAACTTCGTTAAATATCATTCGATCTTTGTAAAACTTTCAGGACTTTTATTGAATTTAAGGGTACCGTTAAGATTTTATTCAAGAAAACATAAAACCGATAAATCATACTATTACTAACAAAGTTGAGTGAATTTCGACTTCTCACGTATTTGTTGTTGTTGTGCTCATTAAAGCCTACATTCATGATTTTTTTCAGATTTTCCCGATGAAAAGTGTCCAATCGCGAGGGGGGGTATGCGAAAAATTCGTACATTTCCCCTTCCCCTGCCCCCCTCGGTACAGATACTGCAATTTTAAGACTTGTTTTGAAGAGATCTCATTAAGACCTTTCCAATGACATCCTACTCGACTAACCATGGTGAAAATTTTTTTTAAAGGGTCATCTCCCTGTATGGGGAGACCCCTTTAAACCCCTTCGGAAAATTTTTTCACCCTTGAACTTTCAAGAAGTCACCACTTCTGACCTTCCTACAAAGTTTCATTGCTGTAGCTTCTATAGTTTCCGAGAAAAGTGCTGTGACATACAGACGGACGGACGGACAAACGAACACAGGTCGTGATTGCAATAGGGTTTTGTATTTTAGTACAAAGCCCCGAAAAGACCTGATGCGAAACAGGAGAATAAAAAGCCACGAAGAGGCTCCGGCAGCAGGCGCTGCTCGTAAAACTCCAAGATGGCCGATCCTACGTAGAAGGGCTGCGGGATAACAGGGGAACTGTAAGGCACAAATACTGCCATTAAAGTAGTCAGACCAACGCGGTCGGGCCACATGCTAGTCGAATTCGAAGTCGAGGCAAACAATAAAGAAGCATTTTGCGACACAGTAAAAAAAAGTTTTCGGCAAATGCGCAATTATAGCCTCACTCGAGCCGATGCCAACGATCGAAGTAAGAAATAGTGACTGCGTTACGCACCTGGCCAGGATAAAAGAGGCCATCAAAAGGGAGTTCCCAAGCATGGGCAGGATCAAAGCATGACTGAGTCCAGAAATCCATAGGGGGCAACTCATTTCTGAATAAGGGCAAAGTAAAAATAAGGTGGGTTGTCTGTAGGATACGGCGAAGAGTAGTGCCTCTTCAACCTATTGCAGAGAGTATATATATATATATATATATATATATATATATATATATATATATATATATATATATATATATATATATAAATATATATATATATATATATATATATATATATATATATATATATATATATATGTATATATATATATATATATATATATATATATATATATATATATATATATATATATATATATGGGATATAACGAAATTTGTGACCACGCTAGAGGTTGCAGTTTTGCTCCGATTTTCACCAAATTTTCAGGAAAGTTGTACTGGGTAAATATCTCGGTTAAGTTCGTGAACCAGCTATATCGGCCGGGCAAAAACAAAATGGCGGCCATTTTAGACGAAAACCCGTGATTTCTGTTCTGACTAAAGTATGGCTCCGATTTGGATGAAATTTGGTACAAAGGTTCACTGATGTATGTGATGAATCTCACAATGAAAAATGTAGAGTTGGTACGGCAGAAACCGACCGTTGTAATAGTGGGCAAAGCTTTAAATAGGTGTTCATGAAACTCGGCAGTTAGATTGAAATTATAAGTATCTAAAGAATTACATAAAAAAACTGGAAGTCAGGTGGCAAAAAACAAACTGGCGGCCAGTTGAAGCTCAAAATTTCAAAAGCTTCTTTAAGTCGCAATTCTGATCCGACATATATGAAACTTGGTTTCAAGGCAGACATTACTTAGATCTACAGACTTTGATATTTTGGTGATCATGCATGAGCAAATTTCAAAATGGCGGTGGTTTAAATAGGGGTTTTTTTAAGTTTTTGTGGCCCTCTAGCGGTCACATTTTCCGGCGGATTTTGATGAAACTTGAGATTATGGATCTCTGTACTATGTTCTTGTATTATGCAGAAAATTATTGTGTTATGCAGAAAATTTTTAAAAGTAAACAAGTCGAAAATTTAAAACCTAATATTTTTAGCTGCCATTTTCACTAAAAATTGAATTATTTTGCCCTGTCTAAAGTGAAACTCCGATTTGAACGAGATTTGGCACATTGATTGGAGAGGTCCTAGCACACAAAATTTTAAATAGTCCAAAATCAAATGCATGCATTCAAAATTGCGGCCCCAAACTGAAATAATGAATTTTTTTCATGGAAACGTTTTAAATGACTTAACTTGAAAGTATTTATTAATCAGGAAATTTTTTAACATTGTAAAATATTTTTAACAATACCCTTAAAAATTATAAAATCTCGAGTTGTTTGCCTGTCCATCCGTCCGTTTGTTCGTGCATCACAACAAGTTTTCTCGCAAACCACATGAGCTAGAATGAGGAAATTTTCTACGTAGGTCAAAAGTGGTGCCTCTTGAAGTTTGCAGTGTAAGAAAATATTTTAAAGTGTTTAAGGGGGTCTCCCCATACAAACATTTTTTTTATTTCTGTAGCCCTCTAGCAGCCAAGTTTCTCAACAGATTCGGATAAAACTTGAAATTATAAGTTATTAAGGCAAGTTAATTTAATTTGATTATGCAAATCGGATGACAAATAAAAATTCGAAAATTTACAGCTTAATATTTTTAACAGCCGTTTTCAATAAAAACTCAAAATGACGGGCCCTGATGGTTCAGAAAAGAATCGAAAATGTTTATATTAATGGCAATGCAAGTGCTGATTAAACTTTTATGGAAATCTTTTGAAATTAACTATTTGAGCTATTTAAACCAAAAAGTTATCGCCTTTGTGTGGTAACCAATGTGAAATGTGTAAACAGCAAATGTGAGAAGGGCCAAACCAGTATAAATATGTTTATAACAATTTATTACCCGCCGATTTTCAATATGTGATCCATACGTGCGCAACTCAATTTAATTAGCAAAATATTTGCGCCTCTATGAAGGGTCTCCAAATACGAACGTCGGCAGATTCTTTTTATGTTAATAAATACCCATGTAGTGCTACAAAAATTGCAGTAAGAAGTCCAGTAGTAGGCAAGCCAAATTCTTTTTCGGAACCTTACATTACATACGATAAATTTACCTTTCCGGCTGGTGCTGCCAACGGGGATTTTTTGTAAAACAAATTTTACTCATATTCAAGACTGATATTATTAAAATTGAAATTCATCTACGATTAACTATGAAGCAAAGAATCTACAAAAAAAGAGTTAAGTCATGAGTAACTGAAGAAGGAATGGAGAAAGAGAAAAAAATCAATTCAATACTACTTACCCTTTGTACGGCTGCGGAGCCCTCTGCAACTGGAAAGGGAACGGGGCAACTACTCGAATTTGCAAAAGCTATTAAATTGATCTTCTTATACTAATTGATTAATTTTTTTATCGTTTATACAATTTAAACGCCAGTTGTTATAAATTATTACTATATTTTCCAAATATTTCAGTGTAGATGTGCACTATTGTCAGTCAATGAAGAGGCACAACAAAATTTAATTACGATAATTACTGATAATCCAGCAATTCTCTTCGTTAACATCTTCACCCACTTTGTGCACAAGTTGATATAATTATTAATATCTTCTCCAAGTATTTCAATACAAAGATGCATTATCGTCACTCAATGAAGGGGCACAATAAGATTTAATCCCAATAATTACTAATAATTCAAAAATTCAGTAATGGTGTCTAGCCCAATCGAAGGAAATCGGGATAGAAGAAGGAAGGAAGAGGCACTTGATAGGCGGGGAACACCAGACCAGGGTTTCCAGATAGTGCTGACAAAAGGAATGAAACTGCTTCAAAAAGTGCTAGATATTAAAGTTTGCCCGGACGCCCAACAAGAAAAAAGACCTGATACGAAACAGGAGAGAAAGAAGCCCCAATGAAGACCCCAGCTGCAGGCACTGCTTGTAAAACCCCAAGATAGACGATTCTGTGCAGAAGGTCTGCGGGATATTCGGGAAAATGTAAGGCCGGAAGACGCTCGAACTAAAGTCAAAGCAGTAAATTAACGCGGTCAGGCCACATACTGGTCGAATTTGGAGTGGAGGCCGACAATAAAGAAGCATTTTGCAACACCTCACTCGAGCCGATGGCAATGATCGATATAAGAGACATTGACTGCGTTACGGACCTGGCCGAGGTGCAAGAGGCCATCAAAAGAGAGTTTTCTAGCGCTGGCGGGATCAAAGTGAAAACCATAGGGAACAATGCATGGCCATCATTGACATGACCGAAAAGAAGAAGAGAAGCGCCTCTTCAATGTTGCAAATCCTTGGCTATGGTCACACCGCACAAGTATGCGAAAGACCCGATAGGAGTTTTCTATGTTACAAACGCGGTGAAATGGGACATAAGAGAAAAGAGTGTAAAAAGGAGGCAATCTGTATTTTTTTCAAGGATGGTGGTCCAAAACCGGATCTTGGGCACTTCTTGGGGTCAGGGAAATGTCGGGTTTTCCAGGAAGCTCTAACAAAGGCAAAATCAGAACTTTGATAACCCGCATTCTGTGATTAAACCTACGCCACAGCTCAATCACCGAAGACCTGCTAAGGTAGTTTGCAAGGGACATGTAAGCCGACTTCATGCTGTTAAGTGAGCAACACTATGATACAATTTCTGCATTATGGTATCCTGACAAAACTGGAACTGCCGCCATCTGGGTTCAGGACAGTGACTTCTAGGTGGAGAGTTGAAGACGGAGGATGGTTTTCGTGTAGTTCAGGTACTCAGGGAGGGCTCCAATCAGTTCACTTTTGTAGAGGGCCAAAAAGCAGGGTGGAATCAGATCTAGGGTAGGTCATTTATTCAAATCATGATCCTCAATAGCTTGGAGAATTTCATCTTCAGAAATCGAAACGCTTTCTATAAGGGTCCTTGACGCTATTTCCCGTGGCTCGAGGTCTGGTGAAGTAGCAAGATTGGAGTAAATATGCTGAAAATGGTCTGCAAAAAACTCACAGATCTGTCTTGTTCTAGATGACATCTAGTCTTTGCGTGTGATTATCTAAGGGTAGCCATAAGTTTTATGCTTCACTTTTGCAATGTTGGAAAACTTTTTAGGATTAGAAACAATTTCCTCCGCTACAACGTTAATTAACATACGATTGACATGCATCTTGGGATTTAAGTTTGGATTCTAGACTAGATCGTTATATTTACTCCTAGTCTCATCCTGGCATCATTTCACCTTTTTAGGAGCTTATAGAGTTTATTTCTTTGGTTACGTAAATGCCTGATATCGCTCCCCAGCCACGGTTCTGAATGTTTTCTTTTTGCTTTATTTTAGGTATGAATGATTCAACGACGTCAAAGATTATGGTATAAAAGGTGGATAGAGCTGTATCCAAATCTAACGTTGACAGAATATCATTCCGATTCACTCGAGATAAAAGACTATAAATTTTATCATAGATGCCATTTTGGAAGTCATATACAATAGTGGAATTATACGATATAAAATTAAAAGTATCAGGAGTGGACAATTCAACTGTAAAAGCTGAGTGATGAACTGAATTAGAAAACACATACCCTTTGTCGTAAGCGTTAGAAAAAATAAGATCTAGCTATCTGCCATTTTGGTTGAGTTTAGGAGCTACTTGCTGCAAATCGTCACTCTAAAAGCTGCTTATGAGATTGAATTCATTAGTATCTAGGAGATGTAAAAATGAAAATGGCAACAGTAACTTACATAACTTCAATCGTGTGAATGGATATATGTACATATGTTAAACTTATACTTCCACTGGTGGTACCCACTCTTCGCGATTTTGTTATCACTACCCTTCAATTTCAATTCACCTGGAGCGCACAATAAGAGCGTAACGTAAAGCGTCTTCAAACTTATTTCTTTAAGAAGCCGGCAAATGTTTGTCTATTCTTTTCTTTACACAGTTTTAAGGCGTCGCACTATCAGTAATGGATGACTTTAACGAAACAACTAAACACTAAACTCATAACTAACACTGAAACCGTGGTACTGGCTACCGAATTGAATTTTGTTGATCATGAGGAGCTGGATACTGACTGAATGGACGATAATGGCTGTGCGGCAGCTTATATTGTATAAAACGCTTCGAAGTGAAGTCGGGCGAAATCGGTATGGTATTGGTAATTAGTTGGCTCAGTAAGAAAGAACAAACGCTTTCGAAACTGCAATCAACCGGTTCAATCCAAGCTTCCAAGCCAAGCGCACACAAAGACAAACACAAACCAAACGTCATGTCGACGTCGAGCAAATTTTTATTTTTGGAAGTTGGCAGAAACATCGAACCGAAATATTGCGTTAAAAAATCGATGGAGATTAAAACATCGAAAGTCTTATATCGATATATTTGCCAAGACATCGATATTGCAAAAATATCGATATCGATGCCTCAGCACTACATATGAAGGTGAAAATCAGGCAGATTACATTCGACTACGTTACGAAAATTGCACTTGAAACTAAGGCAAATCGCACTTGAAACTATGCTAAGCTAGTAGGACGATTGAAATTACGCATAATAACCAACACAATTGCGATTGCCCTATGTGGATGATTTGGTTCAGAGTACAGTAAGGTGTCCCGTGGCTCAATGTGAGTTCTTGTGATTTGTAATCGTGAGATGCAAGTTCGAGCCCAGCGCAAGTTCATGCATATGAAAGAATTTAAGAGAATAAAAGATGGAATATAAAATCATAGTTTCAGAATGAGCAGGCGGCGGGAATCAGAAGAGAGGAGAATCAAGTTTAGGGGAATAACCACATAATAAATTTAAGATTGTTTTCTTCAATGCGTGATTGGAAACAAGCAAGAAGAAACAAAATTGCCCTGCCATTTAGAAGATCCGAAAATGTCTTCAAAATTTCTGTAGCATATGCACGAATTTTGTCCAATTGCAAATTAGTTTTGTTTTTAAAGCCTGAACAGTTTACACGGGCTAAATAATAAATTAATAATGATAAAGTTAGCTGACTTTAGTACTTCTTTTGCTCCTTCTACACATTTTTGCTACTGACCCTCATTTCATAATAGGGAAGTAATAAGTCGTAAAATGTATACTCCGACACAATTGAGTTCTCTTCATGCAATCAGTGGCATTCTTGCAATCCTCTTGTGCAACCATTAAAAAACCACAAATTAGTAGACCACACAAGAACAAATATTACTGCAATATTTCCTTCAATATGGGTGGCATTGAAGTCATTTCGAGAACCTGCTAATCAATCGTGTATTACAGCAGGTAATTCCTTGAATGCCGGAATTGTTTCGCCAGACTCCGATGGCGTATAAAAAGAATGACATTGGCAGCATTTGCTAAGTATACACTACTCATCTTCTTATATCCAATTATTGTTGTTTCAATGTCTTTTCAACAATTTTACAATCGAAACTGAAAAATTATCTGTTTTTCCACGATTGTCTTTTTTTCGTGCAATTTCCAGTGGCAATTAATGCTCGTTATCCAAGAAGACATAACATTGAATGCTCATGGTTTTTATTGCGTCTGCTATCATACGCCCAACGAGACTTATCATCCCTGAATGAAGGATTTCCAGTCTCACATAAAACTGAAAAAGATAATCATTCATACAAATTATGTCACTTTTTCCGATCCGCGTGTTATGTGATCAAGAAAAACTGGTATGGCCCAAGCCAAACCATTTTCGCGGTCGAATCAATGGCGAAAATGAAGCAACCAAAGCCGACCAAGATCCCAATGCGGTCCATGCATGCATTGTACGGGGTAATCGGTGAGAAAAAAAGTACAGGAACAATCAACTCAAAACTGAAAATTACTGTGATTTAAGACATTATTGGACATCAGACAAGTAGAATACGTGATGTGATTAACGATCGCGTTCGACAAGACCTGGTGATCTTGTTTCCGCCGCTGATCAATGGTGCGGACAAGTGGCATATGCCCAAAGATGGCACCCCTCCAGATAAATTGCAATATGTAATATTTCAGATGAGGACTATGTTGCGCAACGTCTCAACAATAGAGCAGCCAACGTGGCTCAAGTGATCCTCCAGTCGATTCTTTGAGGTGTGATTATCGGCAACATGATCAACGCAAAGACTACAAACGATCAACACTCTGGGGATATCGAGTGAATTTATTCAGTTGGAACTATCGTCGGAGGATTGTCTGCAGAGTCGAGTCATGCTTCAGGTGAACGCGAGATCGAATAGCTTGGTTACAAGAGCTCCTTACATGGCCGCAACCAGATCAGCACCACAAAGATCGCGACCGGGCACGTGCTCGAGAATTTTAATAGAAGTTAATCTGATGACAAGACAGATTATGATTGTACCTCATCAGACCAGACCGTAGAAGTCGCTGTCGTTTGGCGATTTCGATTGAGTTTCTGCGAAACAGACAATTATAAGCCCACATACAACAGATTATGGATCTAGATCACTGCTCGCAAAATTAGACATCTAATTTGCAGCAATCGGATTAGAACGAAGTTTCATTCTTCGACCTCTTGTTGGAGGGCGTTTTTTATTTGAGGTGATTAGAGGTAAGTGCCAAATGGTGACGTTGGCCTCGACTAGAAAGAATAGAGAATTGGTAGAACATCTAATTTGTATTGAACGGATTAAACCTCTCAATGACTATTTAAGCCGGATGATTTCACTTGAGAGCTCTCATCGGCGGTCTTTAAGTTCGCTACCCTGTAATTCTAAGAAATATCACAATATTATCAATTAGACAGGAACGGTGTTTTCGATATCCCTCGAGCTTCTCTAGGATATTTATCCATAGTACAAGCAACTTCATTTGATGTTCCAATGCTACAGACCTTATAAAAATTGATTTCAACGTCCAGATTCAGACCGATTGCGCGACTACTTAAAACAATGCAAACAATACTGCTATTAAATCAAATGACTGATTTATTATTCACTCTTTGATCGCTTAATCACCGCCAGAACATATGTTCGAGTAGTGCTCCATTGTAGGTACAATAAAACCCTCGAACAACAATCAATCGTTGAAAGATTTTTCTATTACGATCAGATTAATTGTTCACTTTGTACAGCAATTGAACTCAAGATCGAGCACAATACCCTGGATCTGGTACTCAGCCTGCCACTTGAAACCAACAGCACTTTGTAACTATTTAACAACTGCTGCAGCAAATTTTCGACTTGACATTGAAGTTCGCATTATGGAGCTTGTGCCCGCAATTATTGTCTTCGAGATATTGCGTCTGGCGCTTGCCTTCCCTAGTGGACCAAGTTACTGGCGTACAGCGAACAATCGATTGGATTTGTACTTATTCCAAAAAGGGAATCTCGATCTTGCAACTCGGAACGAATGATAAATCACTGATTCGAGATCAATCCAAGATTTCAGCCACCTACTCTCCGACGAGTGACTCGAATGGCTTTCTGGGCATCTTAGTTTGCCTGAAGGTTGCCTCGAACAATGGTTAATCGAGGATCGATGAATATCGAGTTGAGCAAATAGACATTATGGCTCGGCGATCCCCTCGCGTACACATATTGATTTGCCTGCCAAATGACCTCATGTTTTGTGATCGTCGGTGAGACCAATGTTGATACCGATCTTCTATACTGAACACTCTTCACTGCTGCGTCCAGGATGGTTGCGATCATGATGGATGGATAGTTGCAACAGATGTTCATATATTTAGACTCAGGAGGTGTTTAAAGATCATCATCTTTAAGTAAATTTGGTTAGTAAGGTGATTAGGCTTGAGAATGTGAAGATACTTTCCGCAGAGTGACCCAATGATGACTTTCACTTATTCAAACTTCTTTTTGCGTGCGCCATGATCTTACCTTGAACCACGTTCAGATATGGAGTTTAGTATTGTCTGATTGGATTGACAACTCATTGGTCAATTGTAGTAAGTTTCTGGGCTTTGTACGTGGAATTGAGTGTCGTTGAAAACGATAAATGAACCCACATAAATATTCAACCTTTGACTTGTACGTGGCATTGACAAATTAAGAAATTGATCAATGGCAAAGAAGGATGGTATGATGGAATGTTGAGATAATGTTTGAAGTGTTTTTGTATATGCAGTAAAATACATTGGCAATGATTCATGACATTCATCTGAGTTTTGAAAAACCAGAAAAAATTAAAATAGAAAAAGAACCACAAATTGTATTTCATACAACTTGAAATTGTTTAAATTTTAATATGAATTTTTGAAAACACAATATTTTTCTGTCCAGCTCAAGCCTCGATATTTGGGATTGTTAAAATATCTCATTTTGTAACTTTAGATATATGCTAGGACTTTGAATACAGGAGAGATCATCGTTCCTGTGTACTTCCATTTATCAATGTCCTCGTGTAGAAAGCGTTAGAAAACGACCTTTTCGTAGAATCACCTCTTCTTCTTCTTAGCACTACAGCCCCTTTCGGGCCTTCACTTCCTGCAAACAGCCCCTCCAACTGTCTCGGCCCATTGACCGCGTCATCCAATTCCGAAATCCGAGCAGCGATGAACTGCCTTCGTCAACCGAGTCAGACCAGCGTTTTCTCGGTTTCCCTACTGGCCACCGGCCTTCAGTTCTCCCAACGAATACCTTCTTGGGTATCCGTTGTTGGTCCATACGATTCATGTGTCCAGCCTATTGCAGCTTCCGCAGTCTTACAATCCTTGACACCTCCGGTTCGTCAAAAATTTCATACAGCTCATGGTTGTATCGAATTCACCATTGGTCCCCATCTAGCTTCGCTCCAATTATTCGCCTCAGGACCCGTCGCTCAAAGGCGTTCAATATATTTGCGGATGCTTGGGTTAGGGTCCATGTTTCACACCCATAGCATAACACAGGTCTTATCACAGATTTGTATTCTTGGAGCTTTGTTTTCCTGTGTATGCGGCTGGTCTTCAAGATCGTCAAAACTGAATAAAATATTTTATTTGCGACCTGTATTCTTCGGTGTATCTCGTCTCTTTAATTGCCCGTTTTCGTTATTTTGGCGCCTAAATACACAAATTTACGATACTGTATTCGCCAAGTGTGATATTTAGTGTATTTGGGGTATTTTTCCTCGACTGCGTCATGAGCTCTGTTTTATTTTCGTTGATTTGTAGCCCTACTAGTTTTGCTTCGATGTCGAGTTTCAGGAAGAGTTCTTTGGCAGTTGTTATTGACCGTGACAGAATGTTGATGTCGTCCGCATAAGGCACTACCTGGCTCGACTTGTATAGTAATGTACCTCGCGTATCGACAGGTAACTTGGGAGGTTGTCGACATCATTGTCATTTTGGTAAGACGGACTAATTTGGCTGGAATGCCAAAACCAAGCATTATTTGGTACAGTACGTTACAATCAATACTGTCGTATGCTTGCTTGAAGTCAACAAAAATTTGGTGTACATCTAGGTTGAACTCCCAGCATTTTTCACCCACCTGCTTGACTCTGAACAATTGGTCTATTGTTGATCTACCCGCCCTAAAACCACCTTGATGCTCCCCAATAATATTGTTGGCGTATGATCCGATTTTATTTTCTAAGATTTTAGAAAATATTTTAATACGCCGTACAAAGTGGTGATATGCCTCTATAATTTTCGCACTGTAGCTTGCCACCTTTTTTGTGGATAGGGAATATAATTGATTGGCTCCACTCTTTTGGAATACGTTCTTGTTGCCAAATGTACTGGATGACTTTGTGAATAGCTTGATGAATACTACTGTCACCATATTTGATGAGCTCCACTAGAATCTCATCAATGCCCGGCGCTTTATTATTCTTTTGGGCTTTGATGATGGAACAAACTTCATCCAGAGTTGGTGGGGCCAATGGAAGCTCTCTGCAGACATCTGTAGGCTACGATGTTCTGGAGCTGTGCGGAGGGTTAAAGAGGTTCTTGAAATATGATGCCCATCTTTCCTTAATCTTGATTTCATCAGCGATTATTTTGCCGGTGTCATCACGACAGAGCGTGGTTTTGGGCTGATTAACACGTTTCAGGCTTTTCACTACTTTGTATGCTTGTCTTGAGTTATTGCAAACTTACATCTATACTTCTCAATTGGTCGTCATAGTATTTTCTTTTCTTAATCCTAATTATCTTATTCGCTACTCTTCTGAGATTTTCATAGTGTTCTCTCTTCGTCCTAGTTTTCCTACCGACGTATTCTTTGTATGCCTGATTCTTTTCATCTAACGCATTCTGGCACTCATCATCAAACCAATCATTCCTCTTGCACCGGGCTTGATGTCCAATCGTCTGTTCTGCCACGGTTCTGATAGCCGCTTTCACTTCCATCCAGAGCTCGTTGCTCGTCTTTAACGATGCGTCTGATAAGATGGGAGCCAGCTGGTTGTCGAGGGTCTCCGTGAAATTTTCGGCCACAGACGCCGTTTGGAGCCTTTCGATGTCAGATTTTCGCAGCGGGCTGGTCTTCGCTGAATATGCCTTTGACATACGACGATAGTTTCATTTGATCAAGTAATGATCTGAGTTACAATTGGCTCCTCGGTATGTACGGACGTCAAGTATGCTCGAGATCCAACGTTGTTGGATCAGAACATGATTGATCTGGGTTTGTGTGTTGGCATCCGGTGATACCCAGGTCATTTTATAAATGCGTCGATGTGGGAAGCAAGTCGAACGTATGACTAGATTTCTGCTACATGCAAACTCAATCAGGCGCTGACCGTTGTCATTTGTTTCATCGTGGAGGCTATATCTTTCAGCCGTTCCCCAATGAGATTGCTCATTGCCAACCTTAGCGTTGAAATCACCTAGAATAATTTTGTGTCATTTGTGGACAATTAGTCGACCAGTCTTACTAGGTGATTTTAAAACAATTCCTTCGGGGCGTGAACATTAATCAGCCAGATTTTGAAGAATTTCACTTTCATACGGATCACACACAACCGTTCATTGACTGCCTTAAAATCAATAACGTGCGATTTGAACTCCCTATCCACAATAAAGGCCACTCCGAATTCTCGTTTTCCAGTAGGCTTCCCACTTTTGAATATTGTGTGCGATCTCATGTCATGAATGTCGTTTTCAGTCCAATTTGTTTCCTGGACTGCCAGTATTTTTAATTGATATTGACTAGCCTGTTGTAAAAGGTCCTTAATAGCGCCAAGGTAATTGAGTGATCTGATATTCCAGGATCCAATGCCGTAGTCCTTTCATTTGCGAAGTCGTTGCCGTGAGTCCAATCCATCCCGAGGCCTATCTGCAGGTTTCGAAACAATTAAAGATTTTCTAGGGACGCGGAGTTAGCCCGTCGCCCAACCTCCATTCCGGCGGTGTGGTTATTACGTGGGTTCCGTTATCAGGCGCGGAAGATTCGCCTTCGCCCTCTTAGATCCCCACAAAGGAGGTGTAAGTAGGATTTAGTAGCAGAGCTGTAGATGTATTTACAGTAATGAGCATTTCTCGACATTTAATGTTACATTATTGGGGAACCAGTAAACTCAATTTGCACCCCGGGAGCATTTACTACCATTTAATTGGGGGTTTGGGATGAGGAATCATGGAAGCTATCGGTTGGGGAAACTAGGGGTGCCCTTCTCCTTTCTCAAACGGGCTTGGGACCGTCTATGGCGGAGTTAGAATCATCGCTTGGGAAACTCAAATTTTTTTCTTGAATTACAACATATTGAAGTGCTTTTCATGGATGTTATATGTCCATTCAGGACCGCAGCGGTAGACTGATGCCTCAGTGAGGAGCAAACTAGTGCCTAACTGGAATGGCCTTGCCTGGCGTAGTGTGGCCAGATTGGGTGTGAACGGGGCTATCTGTTATTGCTTACTCGCATGTTTTTTATAAATAAAGCGCGAGGCGCTCTTTTGGGCTATTTTTCAATCATTAGGTTCCCTTTCGGACTACTTTCCAATTGAAGAGTTGTGAATAGGAAGTTTGAAAATTACACGACCTCTGATCAGACGAGAAATTTTCGAAACTTGACAACCGCCAAATAATATACTTTTGGAAGACGCTGTAGATGATGAATTATGATGTAGTTGTTGTTGATGATGATGACGATGAGGATGTGAGTGATGATGTCGATGATTATGCTGGTGACATTGTCGCTGAAGATGCTGAAGATAATGTTGACTACAGACCAGTAATGGCGTTTACCTTGGCTTACTCATGCATGTTAATTTATGAGAAGCGAGATGAACGGCTCAAGCAAATTTCCATTTTCTCGAGGAAATTGCTTGCGCAACTGATATACGGAATTGGCTGGTAAGCGAAGATTTCTCGTGGGATGAGGGTCTGTTCGCACCGCTAAGCTTGCGCCAACGTTGGGACGTTCTCAGTCGCCACAGTCACTCCCTCCCCAACAACCTCCACATGCGTCGAAGAGAGTGCAAAAGTGGCTCTTTTCTTTGATAGCTGGATTGGTTATTCTTGCAAAATCGACGCTGGTTAAGCCGTTTCCGAGGGCAGCGGAGGTGGTGTTGTAAGCGCCTGTGGAGGTGTTGAGCATCGGATTGCTTCAGATAGGCTGATTTGAGTTATTTGGCGGAGAGGGTTTTTGTGACGACTCGATGAGGTCCGGAGTATGGCTGATCGAGCGGCTTCTTTACAGCATCGATGCGGCGAAACACGTACTCACAGCTGGCTAGGTCTTTGAAAACGACTGGTTGGTGAGCCGAGTGTCTGGCTGACGGGACAGGACGAATCGATGTGAAGAGGCGGCTTAAGTCGGTGACAAAATCTTGTGGGCCGCCAGGTGGTGTGTTTCGAGGCGTAATGAACTCGCCCGGGATCCGAAGCGAAGTGCCAAAAACCATATCAGCAGGAGAGGCTTGCAAGTCCTCTTTGAATGTGGTTCTTAGACCCAGCAAAATCGGTAGAAGTGCCTGTAACCATGGTGTCTCCGAAACGCATTTTAACGCTGCTTTGAGGGTGCGGTTTATCCGTTCGACCATGCCATTGGCTTGAAGGTGGTGTGGACGTGGTTGGTGCGCAAGAGGTGGCCCAATTGATTCAGGACGTTGGGTTCAAACTGGCGTCCTTAGTCCGATGTGATCTCCAGTGGCGGACCAAATATTGACATCCAGTGGTTGAATAGTACCCTGGCGACGGTGCTGGCTCTGATATCAAGCACTGGCACTGCTTGAGGCCACCGTGTATAGCGGTCGATAATGGTGAGGTAGCCCTCGTAGCCTTCACACAGTGGCAGCTTAATCAAGTCTACATGGATGTGGTCGAAGCGCCCATCCGGCATTTTAAAATTTCCTAACCCAGCGTGGTTGTGGCGGCAGACCTTTGACAGTTGACAAGGTATGCATTGCTTGGCCCACCGGGATACGTCTTTCCGCAGACTCGGCACGTCCATTAGGATGCGATAGTTGATGGGCGATGTCGAAAGCCTGACGGCGGAGCGCAACTGGCAGGCGAGGCTTAATAGTGCTGTTGAACTCCACATGGTACGCTGAGTAGCCATCCAAGACCAGCTGATGCAGTTTGCGACGGGGGCTCGCCAGGAGGTAGAGCAACTGGTCATCTGTATTCTGTGCTTCACTGATGGCTTGAGCTGTGATTGTGGTGGGTATCGTGACCGTTTCTACACGTGAAAGTGCATCAGCGACGATATTGTCATCCCCTGGTGTGTATTCCACTCGCGAATCGAATTGGGCAATGAAGTCCAGTTGTCTGCTTTGGCGAGGTGCAATATATATTTATTTCTATTTAACAGAAAAAAATCCAATAACAAAAAAAAAGAAATAATAGTACAGCAAAATGAATTAGATAATAGCACAGCATGCAAAAAGCAAGATAAAAGTAAAAAAAAAATGCAAAAAGTAGGAAAAAATAAATAGGAATAATTACTAAGATTGGAGAATAAGACAGTTGACAAATCTTTTAACAACTAAATAGGAGAGGGAGAAGGACTCAAGCTGAAGGTCATCATGGTTACGAGGTAATCTGAGCATAGGTGAGTGAAAATACACCAAACTACGTGCAAATCGAACATCAAAGATATTCGACGAACTTGTAGAACGCGTCACGCGCCTCGCAGGACCCTGGTTGACAAGGCGAGTATCAAGCAAACCACGGCAAAGCCTGTAAAGGAAACATTCATCAAGGTAGAGTCGACGCATTTCCAGCGAAGGAATATTGAGGATAGCTAAGCCTGATCCATAAAAAATGTGAGGCTTTGTCCGAGCGTTGCGTCAGAGCAAATATAAGTGGCCGCTGGTCGGTATAGATAATAAAGATCGCAAGGAGCTGGCGATCAAAGGTTGAGTAGGGTTGCTCGGTGTCAGAGAGCTTCCTCGAAAAGAAACCCAACGGTCCCAAGGGCCATCGCCCCGTTGTTGGTCCAAGAGGCAGAGTCTGCCAAGAGCCTGGGTTTTGTGGTGCGGTCGGAGACATAAAGGCATCTCTCCAAGGTGTTGCTGGCGGTGTCTACTGAGTACAACGCCGGCATACCTAGTTTTTCGAGCGCCTAATAGTGTGGTCTAAAGCTGGGAAGGAACAAGGCTGCTCGCATCGCATCGCTAGAGCCCCGTGCTTGGTGTGATACCACCAGTGACCTGTGTGATTGTCTGGCCCAGGAGTGGCAGAGCGGCCTCATCGTTGGCTTGGGTTTCTTGACGAGAAACGCTCCTGCAGTGTATTGGTGCAGCCATGTGGCTGCTGAAGCGCCTCTCGAGTCAAGTTTGTTAGCTGCGTCATCGCCAGATGGAAGGCAGCTTACTCGAGAGCGACTCGGTTCGAAGAGCGGATGGTTGCACCGACGTGGCCGTCACTTCCGGACCCATGTCTTGTGGCTCGTCTGGGACAGCGGCAAGCTTCTCCAGCGTCTGGTTTTTATAAGCACAAGCATGCGGCGCATTCGTTGAGGCAGGTACTCAAGCCATCTGACACCTGCTGTGAGCACCTCGATGAACCTCTCGACATCCATCCTTCCGAGGTTCCATCCAATTGTTGAAAACCAAGAGCACGTACGTCGGGAGAAAACATCACTGACCTCAAGCAGAATGCACTGTTGATCACTGGCTGAGTAGTCCTCTAATACTCTCTAACTGCGTATCCTCCATGCTAAGGACTCCGAGGCGAATGTCACGTCCGGTATGGTTCTTTCACAGCTAATACGGTGGAATGTCAGCGTGCGTCCGGTGTTTAATACGACGAGTGCCGTCGTGGGTGCCGTTTCCAGGATTCGTTTTCCCCGCGGATCTGTTTGCTTCCTGGAACACCCGGCATTTCCCTCATCCCAAGACGTGCCCAAAATCAGGTCATGGATCAGCATCTTTGCAAATAATACAGTTTGCTTCGTTTGTACACTCTTTTCTTCTATGTCCCATTTCACCGCATATGTAACACAGGGAACTTCTATCGGGTTCTTTGCATATACGTGCGATGTGACCATAGCCAAGGCATTTGAAATATTAAAGAGGCGTTGCTCTTCGCCATATCCTACAGAAAACCCACCCTATTCGTATTTTGCCCTTATTTAGAAATTGCTCGGCGTCCTTTTCGGTCAACTCAATTATGCCCATGTGTTGTCCCTTTTGTTCTCTGGTGTAAGCCTCGCTTTGATCCTGCCCACGTTAGGATCCTGCCTACGACAGTGGCCTCTTCTACATCGTTTAGATCCGTGACGCCGTCAATTTCTCTTATTCCGATCGTTGTCATCGGTTCAAGTGAGGCTATAGTTGCGCTTTTGGCGAGGATTTTCTTTACTGCGTCGCAGAATGCTTCTCTATTATCGGTCTCTGCTCTCAATTCGACTAGTATGTAGCCCGACTGCGTGGAATTTCTCACACAAAAGAGCCATTGTTTTGTTGGCTGTGTGACAAGTGGTATCCTCCTGTTGGAACCACATATCGTCCATGTCCATAACTTCAATTTCTGGTCACAAGAAGTCCGTTATCATCTCGCAATAGCGAATACTATTCACGGTGACTGCTTAGCCGTCCTCATTTTCGAAGAAGTACGGCCCGATGACGCCACCAGCTCATAAACCTCACCAAACAATCACTCTTTGTAGATTTATTTCAGCAATCACTCGTAGATTCTCATTTGCCCAAATGCGGCAATTTTGTTTGTTACCGAGTCTACTGAAGTGAAAGTGTGCCTCGCCGTTGAAGATGATTTTCTTTGTAAAGTCACCATTCCCTTCTGTCGGTTCAAACAACCATTCGCGGCGTATTGCCGACTCTTGAAATGGTCAGTAGACTACAGCTTTTAAGTCAGTTGAAGCTTGTAAGCGTGTTAATTCAAATCTTTATTCTAAATTTGCATCAGTTATGTTTGTGAGCACGACGACCAGTCCATGTTGACGGCTCTTCTACCATACTATCGCAAACAACAGCGATGTTTTTCGCAGAACGAACTAAGCGAGCATGCACAAGTGATTTCACATTTCCTATAGACCCGGTTTGCTGAAATTTGCGCACGATTCTCCCGATTGTGGACACATTTGTTCGATTATGCTGACCAAAAAATCACAAAGTGAGCAAAATGCATTATGATTTGAAAGCCCATTTTCGTAAAAGGCTTCCACAACCTTAACACGCTGCTCAATTGTGTACCTCTCCATGGTTGAATTTTTCAAAAACTGAAACAAAGAAATATCAAATTAAGTTGGGCGAAAAACTTGACGTTGAGGTGTGACTCACAATTAAAATCATGCAGTATGATCGGGCCACCCTTTATTTTCCTCGACCGCTCGAACACCTGACGCGTCCTGCAGAGTTTCCGGCTTTTCCTTTTTCGGGCTGCCTAGCGTTTGCACCTTTTTTTTTTGCCTACGCCTGAATCCCGTCGGAATCTCAGTCTGGAGAAGACTGTGTGTTAATCTCCGTTTTTCGTCCGTTTTCCCATCTTTAGTGCCGCTCCCAGTATGTTGTTAACATCGTGGCTGCATCCGCTGGTTGCGGTGTCATTTTTGTTGTTTTTACTTTTTTTTTGTTTTTTTTTATCTTTTTATGGTTTTTGGTTGCTCCAGTTTTATTGGGTCCCCCCTCGGAGCCACTATCTCCGTTCGTGTGTGAAGCTGCCTTTTTGGTCCCATGGTTATCTTTGCAGAGTAGGGAGGCCATGCAGGGGTTGGCAAAAGCCCTTATGGGGACAAGTGGTCAGAGCCAGACTAGTGCTAATCGAGAGTCTATCGCAACCAAACCTACACCACCAACCCAATCGTGCAAACTTCGAACGTACTCCGAGGCCTGCCAAGGTTTTACCGGCACGGAGATGGTATAAGAGTTGAATTAGAGCTATTCACGCAAAAGCGTCACTTCGGCGCTACCGTGTAAAGCAGCTAGGTCCAAACCATCATATCCAAAGCATAAATTCCAGTTGGTTGTCCAAAGTGTAGTCATGGTCATGGTCGTTACATGTAATCCCAGGAGGTCACTTTACGGCGCCCCCATATCCTCGGGTCTGTGGAGGCGACGCTCCCCAAAGCATGCTAGCCTCTAAGAGTACTCTTGTCGACCGACATTCTCCCTGCGGGGATTTCCTTGGGTACGTGTGGGTGGAACTCCTCAAAGAATGCTAGCCTCCAAGAGTATTCCTGTCGGCCAGCATTCCCCGTGCGGGGTTTCCTTGGGTACGTGGGGAAGAAACTCCCCGAAGAAGAATCCCTAGAGTAAGAATTATCAGTATTGGAGATATACGAATCGAATCGAAACTAGCGGTGAAGTATCTGAGGCTACTGATCGACTCGAAGATGAATTTCTCTAAGCAAATCAGGGCAACGGCAGAGAAGGCTGCTTCGGGAGCATCGGCTCTGAGTCGACTTATGGCCAACGAAGGAGGACCCAGCCTATCAAGAAGACGCCTCTTAATGATTGCTGTAGGGTCATGCTACTGTACGGAGCAGAGATATGGGGCGTTAGGAGGTATACCGTAAACGCCTGGCACCGGTATAGAGAAGAGGAGTGCTGAGGATTGCATCTTCATATCCGACAGGCTTTGATTCGGAGGTGAAAGTCATTGCAGGCGTGATACCTGTTGGCCTCCTTGCTAGAGAGTGCCACTCTATTTATCTGCGTCGAAACGGGAATGCAAGGGAGATGGTTGTCCGCGAGGAGAGACAATGCTCACTTAACGATTGGTAGCAGTCTTGGGTGAATTGCACGGAGAGAAGGTGGATTGCGTGCCTCATCCCGGATGTGAGACCGTAGGTAAATCGAAGGCATGGGAAGACTGACTTCTATCTGGCGCACGTTTTGAGTCTTACCTGCACAACATTGGCAAGTCACGGTCCCCCGATTATCGGGTTTCCCAGGAGAGGAAGACAATGCCTCCCACACATTTTTTGCGTGCATAAAATGGGTTAGACTGCGAAGAGACCTCTACAAGGAGACGGGAGAACTCACCCTGGGTAATATAGTCACAGCGATGCTCGAATCGGTTGACAAATGAAGCTTGAAGGTACCTCATGGCGCAACAAAACGAGACCTGGCCCGAAGTAATGTGTCAAACGGTCCCAGGCTAGGTTCTCAGATTGACAGGGGAGGTGTTTGGTGGATAGTCCAGTCGCCTTCTTGCGAGCATGAAAGTCCCACACGCTGTGCGTAGATGGGCATTCACCTCCCTACCACAAAAAAAAACATAATGCTAGCCTCCAAGAGTGCTCCTGTTGGCCAGCATTCCCCTGCGGGGATTAGTCCTGTCGGCCAGCATTTCCCGTGCAGGGGGTGAGGGGTGTTGGCGCTACTAGCTTGTAGATATGAGCCCCAATCAAGCCGCCAAGTAAGAACGCCGCGTACTAGAGGTAATCAAAAAAAGATTTTCATTACCTATCGGATATTGGTTTTTTGTACGCGGATTTGATTGAAAGATTCCTTGCAAAAATTCTTTCCACATTTACGTTTTTATATATTTGCTCGAGTGGTGGTCGGAAGATTTGCATTTTTCCCCTTTGAAGTTGTGTTCTGGAAATCGTATTCTTGCTTGGCGGCTTCTGTTGGGCCTTATTGCAAGGCAAGTGGCACTTCCGGTGTTTGTCTTCAGATGGGCCTATCCGGATCCAAAGGTCTCGCCGGAACACCGCTAATTTGAGGTGTAACAATTGAACTTGAGTTAAATTTGAGCTTTGTCAATGTCATCATCAATCGATAGGAAAAAAATTTTCAATTGGCTGCAAAAATATCTTTCTGTAGCATTTTAGCGTTTCTTTATTCCTTTACAAGACTTATATTTTGTTCCCTCGATAGCGCAGATGACAAAATCAGTAGTTTTTATTGCAAGCTGACTAACGCATACGAGTAATTTCGTTTGTCTGAATTGAACTCCCAAAAATGTTCATTTATGTGCACAGATCGCTTTTTGCAAGGTTAACGATAAGATTAAAGAAACAATACCTATCTAAAAAACCAACATCACTAGGCTGAGGTGTTTCTTTTTTATTAAGGATTTGTCGGTAATTTAGCATATAAATATTCAAGCCACTTCTCGTTCCCATGTGTGATTAATGTCTTTGAATAAAAGTTATTAATCATGTTGCTGGTATCAGCTGTTAACCTTTAACATCGAACATATAGCCAAACGATCACTTGCATAGCCAGTGGCAAACGATTTCTTACTTACAAAGATAGAAAGGCATTAGAAGCCGTTAGCGTCAGCGCCACATTAAGTACCTTCGTTTAAATAACAGCTAAATCATGATTAGCTCTAATATATTTAAATGGATTAAGTTCACTGTATCCAGTTCCTGGTGCCCATTTTACAGGTACTTGCTGTTTGATAAAAATGATTTATTTACAGCGCTTTCAGCAGGCAAACATCGACGCCAATTTTCTCTTTCGATATCAACTTAATGGAAGCAGCAAACAACTGACCTGTTCCTCAATTCAAACAATTTGCACCTACTGTGTTGCCTCGAGTGCAAGACGTCGATGATAAATTAAGTGTCAATAAGCAACAGCCAGACTACCCCAAGCTTGTGAGGTGCGCTGGTGGTTATCACTTGTAAAAACCACAAAAATGTGATCAGGAATCACGATTGGGTTACATGATCAAGGTTTCTAGGTTTTTGGTTTACTTAGCCAACTCTCGGCTCAAGTAACACGGTATTTGGTTATGCGCTAAGATTGATAATAGGGAATGTTGTAGGATCACCTTATTGACGGCAGTGGTATGTAGGTGGCCTAAAGAGATTGTCATTTGTCTTAGTACTTTCGACAATCAGTACTCGATCTAATCAATAAAATTTATCGAAGCAAAATGTGGGAATTTGTTGCCTCAACACGCCTTTATGCAAATACGAGTACTACAGCGTTTTGAAATTATTACGTTATTAGTTGAATTCGCTGTAGTACATATACTTACATACTATAATAATTTCTAGTGGAAAGGATCTCGCGATGTAAAGGTTTTCCCAAATTTGACATAGTTTGTTGCATATATTTGTGGCATTTGCATAGAGAGTGATGTGGGCTTTTAAGAATTAACTAAATCATAGTCATATATTAGCAAATAGCAATGTCGAGGCTTTCTGTGTAAAAGCGTAAATTGATAATTTATCAAAGTGCAGATGGGATCAACATTTTTTTCAACCATCAATACATCGACATATAAAAAATATGAATATAATTGCAAGGTGTCAATATGTACTTGCATATCTATGGAACTTACAGAGTTCAAAATCCTAATAATAAATTCAGAGCAAACGAAGTCGGCTCAAGACCATATCATTGAACTGCATTTCAATTCTCCAAGTTAAATTATTCGAAGTCAGCAGAATTGGTAATTACCGAACAATTAAATCGCATTAAACCATAACAGGCAAAACCAGTCGAAAATGTTGGCAACCAAATTAAAGCTGTACGTTCATCTAGGGACATGTTTCCTTTTGGAGTTTCTCAGACATTCAGTTTGTTGCGATGGAAATCAAAGCAATAGTACAATGACTGGTTGAAATACACAACTTGGAATTAATACAAAGTTTTACTGTTGAGAGTTCATGATATATTTTCTTATCATTTATTTTCTTATACTCTGATTAAAAGTATATATCTAATATGCGTTTCATGCATGAAAAAAGTTCTTTTTTGTAGAGTTTTAGTACAATTCACAATAGGAGGTCCACTTTTAGAATTTAAGCAAAGTGCGTGATTCTCACTCAATTTTTTTCCAAGTATATGTAAAAAATTACATATCGTACTCTGCCTAAGAACATTGAGTGAATTTTAGCGTTTGAGGAGTTTGTTCTTGTTTCAAAGAACAATCACCACCGCAGGAAT
Source organism: Odontomyia ornata (assembly GCA_963969285.1). NCBI lineage: Eukaryota > Metazoa > Arthropoda > Insecta > Diptera > Stratiomyidae > Odontomyia > Odontomyia ornata. The sequence goes on along the minus strand of OZ017739.1, from coordinate 362,563,559 downwards.
ACCCTTGGTGGCTCGCGTTCTTTGGGGAGTGCCTACCCAACGTACCTGAGGAAAACTCCCCGGCTTCTGTGAGTCCCTTTTACCTTTTAGGACTGCCCAAATATATTGTGCCACCTGGTTCCATTTGTCAACCGATTCGAGCATCACCACAACTATACTTTCCGGGGTGAGCTCTCTCGTCTCCCTGTGGGGGTCCCTTCGCAGCCAGCCCCATTTTGTGCACGCAAAAAATGTGTGACATGCATTGTCCTCCTCTCCTGGGCAAAACTGACAATCGGGGGACCGTGACTTACCAATCTTCTGCAGGTAAGGCTGAGTATTATCTAGTACAGTACGTTATGATCAATACTGTCGTATACTTGCTTAAAGTCAGCGAAAATTTAGTGTACGTCTATGTTGAGCTCCCAGCTTTTTTCAAGTACCTGTTTGACTGTGAACAATTGGTCTATTGTCGATCTACCTGCTCTAAAGCCACCTTGATACTCCATAATAATACTATTGGCGATTTCCTGGCTATCCCTTATCCTGACGTTCTCATATTTCAGGGCAATCACTTGCTTTCTGCCAACTATCAGAGCCTGGTTTCGTTATTGTTTAAGGTAGTCTGCGCGTTTTGGTTTTTAGGGCTAGGATAATTTTTGCTTTATTACCATCTTTATATGGGCCATCTGCCCTAGGTGGGCTGATGAACTTTTTATTGATGAAAAACCGTTCTCTCTCAGCTTGGGTATATATATATATATATATACATATATATATATATATATATATATATATATATATATATATATATATATATATATATATGCATACGTAAAACCGGGATAAGAGCACATCGAAAAACCAGAAATTTAATTTTGTTTCTTTCACTAAATTTGAAGGTTTTTCATCAGAAAAATATTTGAAAATAAGAGTTTTCATAACATAAATGTATTTTTAATTTTAACAGAAACAATAAAACAGAATTCAATTTTTCCGGATGCAAATTCTTTAGAAACACATATTACAAAGAACATTGTTTTGATTTGATGTGCTATATTTAAGAGTATTTTTTTTTTAATTGCGAAAAAAATCTGATATTTCTTTTGGATTACATTTTTACCCGTACATTTCATCAGACTTTCATCTACTTTATCTAGACATGCTCAGTCTTCTCCTATTATGTTTAGGTATCGCTTAACTTTAGAGAGGTAATCAAATGCATCTTTTAAATTTACAACAGCTAAAGATTTCCCAGTGCTCGCTTCAATTAGCCCTTCATCATCGGATCTTCCTCCCGTTTCCCATAACAATCGAGGTTGTCATCGAAGGTTAAAAGTTCATTGAACTGATCCTCTGCTACCGACAATTCGATGATTTCTTCTTCCCTCTGATTTACTTCCACTAATGATCGATGAAAAAATCCAGCCTTGCGAAAGCAGTTCTAGATTGTTGTTGGTTTCACTAACCACCAAGATTTCTTTAAAAAATTTATTGCTGAAAAACATCGAATGATCTGCAGAAATTGTGACTTAATGAAGCTGTCTCAATCGCCAAGATTTGCTTGCGGAATATTTGCTGCCTATAATATGCTTTAAACGTCCGTATAATTCCCTGATCTAAATATTGAATAATAGCGGTCGTATTCGCTGGCAGGTAAACAATTTTGACGCTTTTTCGTACAGTTTCTTCTGTCAACTTATGGCATGCAGCGTTATCTATAAAACGATCTTTCTAAACTTTCCCGCCTGCTACAGAATCTTTTCCACAATGTAGAGTGCCACAGGGATAGGCCTTTTAAAAAGCCCTGATGCAATTGCGTTGAAAATGTCTTCAGGATCGTAGTCTATGATCATTTCCAGCAGTATATATTTTGTCCAATAGTTGGCTGTTATTTCATCAGAAGCTGATTTTCGCCATGGATTATTTAATATTGCTTTTAAGTTTCCAACACTGTAACCAACCATTGCTTGGCTACGAATCGGTTATTCCCATTTTAATTGTCATTTTCAATGCTTGTTCCAGTAGCATTGGCCCAAAAATAACTGTAGGTATTCTTTCATCGTACTTGTTGAAACCATATAAACATTGTTTTGTCTATATCCTCATGATGCCTACTACGAATCCTCTTCCTTTCAATATTTTTACTTTCCAACGCGAATTCCCGAATTCTTTGAGCATTCTTTTTGCATCTACAGATTGTGATGCGTCACATCCGTACACCATAGAGAGTTCATTCAACGATTTGGTACTTAATGTGTCCAAGATTTCGATTTTTTGTTTAATAGTAAGATTCACCAGTTTTCTTTTCGATGACATTTTCAAGGATATCGTTCAAAACTATGCGTTGTATCAAGGAGCTCAGGAAAACTAAGATATTTTAATATTTAAGCACTCAAAAATAAGTAGGCACACAGCATAATATAGCAAACGGAGCAAATTTACTTTCACGAATTTCACTTTTAGAAAAATTCAATTGAAACTTCGATACAACTAAGTGAAATCAAGGGACTAACATGGGATTCAAAATTTCAATCGATTGAGTATGGCTTTTGAGGAATGCCTTTTTCAAAGAGAGTATTGCTACAAAACAACAGTGTGTAGAAAAAGCACTCGAAAAGCTTAAAATCTAAATGTTTTTTATGATGTTTCAAAGGAAAATATTTTGTGTACACTTATCCGTATTGCACTTATTCCAGCGCAAATATATGATAAATAGTCGAGAAAAATCGGTTCAGGGGTAGCCATTTATGCGTTATTTGCATTTAAGCGTTGCACTTATCCGGGTTTTACTGTATACATAAATATAGATACATATATATATATATATATATATATATATATATATATATATATATATATATATATATATATATATATATATTCGTGTTCATATATACATATATATATATATATATATATATATATATATATATATATATATATATATATATCAAATCGTTGATAAAAATCGAATGGCACGAGCCAATCGATATGTTTAGGTCCTCAACAACTTCTCTAACGGTGATTCGACGATTGGCCAATACCATTTTCTCCACTTCATTAATTTTTTCGTCTGTTGTTGAAGTGCTCGGGCGTCCGGCACGCTCTTCGTCGTTCACATCTTCTCGGCCTTCTAAAAACATTTTGTACTACCGATAAACGTTGCTTTGGTCCAAGGTAGCTTCTCCGTATGCCACAGTCAACATTCGGAATGCATCCGCGCACTTAATTTCGTTTTTCACACAAAATTTGATACACGTTCTTTGATCCATTTTTTTGAATAAGTAAAAATCGAAGACGATTGAAAACACGTGCAAGTAAAGCAGCTATCACCAATCAAGTGAACATTCAAAATGGCCGAGCTTGTCGGCATAAGTGACAGACATGAGTACCAACATAACGCCACAAAAAAATCGAAATTCGAATATACGTAACTTTTGAACACACCTCGTATATATATATATATATATATATATATATATATATATATATATATATATATATATGATCCTAAAAACAACGGACTATGTACAAAAAACAATAGACTTCATTAACGCCAACGGCTACAAACTGGTAAACAAAGACCCCACCAATAGGTTCCAAGCGGACTTACGTACTGCCATTATACAATCCCCACTAATTATTCCTCCTAATACTAAGCAACGCTACATAAACCCAAATCCATACACACCACCCCTTAAAGCACAACCCAAGCTCCACAAACCCAATATTCCTATCCGTCCTGTTGTCAACTACCGCCCAGCTCCTGCATACCAATTAGCACGGTACTTGGCAACGATAATGGCTGATGTCGTGCACCTTGACGACAAATACGCATTAAAGAACAGCTGCGAGCTAGCAAATTCTACCACTTCTTTAAAATTGACTGAAAATTGTCAACTTTTATCATTAGACATCACCAACCTCTATACGTCTATCCCTGTCGATGAAACACTGGCCATACTAAAAGAAAAACTTTCATTCAACAACAGCCGACGATTCACAGATCAAATACTCAATCTCATAAAGACCACAATCAAACAGAACTATTTTAAGTTCAATAGCAACACATACATTGCCAAAGACGGTCTGGGTATGGGACATCCAATGTCCTCAATAATGTCAGAAATATTCTTACAATCTTTGGAAGAAGTCTTTATACCCAAAGTTGTCAAAAGATTCAATGTAATATTTTACAGACGATATGTGGATGACTGTTTCATTGTTATTGACTCACAAGAAAATAAACAAGACGAACTACTTGCCTATATGAATGAAATTCACCCGAATATAAAGTTCACTATGGAAAAAGAAACAAACGGACAACTCAACTATATGGACCTAACTGTGACACGTGAACAAACACGATTGGACTACAAAATATACAGAAAACCAACCACAACAGATCATACCATACATGAAACATCTAACCACCCCGCACAACATAAGCTAGCAGCGTACAGATCAATGGTGCAGAGGCTTCACTCCATCCCCATGACTCCTACTAACTATTCCAACGAACTAAACAACATTTACAGAATAGCTAATAATAACGGATACAAACAATGCGACATTGACAAACTAGTCACACAGTACAAACAAAAACAGGAACGCCAACCGACGGAAACTCATAAGAACGACCAACAGTGGGTATCGTTAACATACGTAGGCAAAGAGACATACAAACTATCAAACTTCCTTACGAAATACAAATTGCAAACTGCATTCAAAACGAACAACAACATTGGAAACAAACTGAAGCCAAAACTGAATGACACATCGATATACGAAGGCAGCGGCATATACAAACTGACATGCAAGGACTGCGACATGGTATATATAGGAAGGACAACACGAAAACTAACGACAAGATACAAAGAGCACCTACGATCTTTCTTATACAACAAGGCAGACTCCAATTATGCGACGCACCTACAAAACAACGCACATGAGCCTGATGCTATGACAAACTCTATGAAATTGCTACACAAACAAAACAAAGGACCGAGACTTGACATCCTAGAAAGGCTTGAAATTTATAAACATAGAAAGACAGACGGTGACATTATCAACGAACAACTTGTTACCAATTCCGACGCAATTTTCTCAGTCCTAGACCACACTCTTAGACGAAAACGGAAACAAGATGAAACAGAACAAACGGACAGCCAACAAGCAAAAAAACAAAAACATAATATCCCCCTACCTGGTATAATTGAGTAATTTACTTCCTGACCTCATTACCCATCCACTAATTACCCATCCGCTAATTACCCATCCACTAATTACCCATCCGCTAATTACCTATTCGCTAATTACCCATCCTACGACTATATAAAGTCGCTCCCTTCAACACATCCTTTAGACACTGAAAATGACTCAAAGTAGTCGAAACGCGTCTGCTCACACAACTAAGCAAGGCCCGACGGCTTTTAAAGAAAAAAAAAAAATATATATATATATATATATATATATATATATATACACGAGTATATATAAATATATATATATACATTTATATACGAGGTGGGTATATATATCTTGTGTATATAATTATATATATCTATATTTATATGGGTGGTCCAAACATAACGCACGATGTTAATTGTAAATAAAACAAAAAATTTTCAGAGAATTATGTGAATATTTTTTAATTATAATAGAAGGATCTAAGACAACTATATGTAAAACAAAATATCGCGCAAATGCTCGCCACGGCTACGGTGGCATACTTCTATCCGGTGGTCCATATTTTCAATGACTCTTCGACATCATTGAGGTTTAATGTCGTTAATGTACTGAATTATCTCATCCTTTAGCTCTTAAATTGTTCTTGGCTTATTGACGTACACTGCTACTTTTAAATATCCCCAGAGAAAGAAGTCCAACGGTGTCAAATCACATGATTGTGACGGCCAATTAACATCGTCACAACGTGATATAACACGACTATTGAATTTCTCGCGCAAAAGAGCCATTGTTTCGTTGGCTGTGTGGCACCATCCTGTTGGAACCACATATCGCCTAGGTCCATAACCTCAATTCCTGGCCACAAAAAGCCCGTTATCATCTCACAATAGCGAACACCATTCACAGTAACTGCTTGGCCATCCTCATTTTCGAAGAAGTACGGCCCGACGACGCCGCCAGCCCATAAACCGCATCAAACAGTCACTCTTTGTGGACACATTGGTTTTTCAACAATCACTCGTGGACTCTCATTTGCCGAAATGCAGCAATTCTGCTTGTTAAGGAATCCACTGAGGTGGAAGTGTGCCTCGTCGTTGAAGATGATTTTCTTTGTAAAGTCACCATTCCCTTCTACCTGTGAAACCAACCATTTGGCGTATTGCCGACGCTTGAAATGGTCAGTAGGCTTCAGCACTTGAGTCAGTTGAACCTGGTAAGTGTATAAATTCAAATCTTTATTCAATATTCGCATCAGTGATGTTCGTGAAGTGTTCAATTGTTGGGCACGATGACGAGTCGAGGTTGACGGCTCTTCTGCCACACTATCGCGAACAACAGCAATGTTTTCCGCAGAACCAACTAGGCGAGCATGCGCAGGTAATTTCACATTTCCTACAGACCTGGTTTGTTGAAATTCGCGCACAATTCTTCCGATCGTGGACACATTTGATCGATTATGCTGACCAAAAAAATCACGAAGTGCACGAGATGCATTTTGATTTGAGCGCCCATTTTCATAAAAGGCTTCAACAATCTTAACGTGCTGCTCAATTGTGTACCTCTCCATGGTTGAATTTGCCAAACACTAAAACAAAGAGATTTCAATTAAGTTGGGCGAAAAACTTGACGTTAAGGTGTGACAAACAATTAACATCGTGCATTATGGTTGGACTATCCTTTATTATATATATATATATATATATATATATATATATATATATATATATATATATATATATATATATATATATATATATACATGGGATGTGGAATTTGAGGTAAATAAAACAGTGCTAATATGTTTAGTCGCAGTATAATGGTTATAAAGTATAATGGTTATAAAACAAGAAATATAAATGATTTAACGAGTTCTAGTACTAACGAATTGATGTGTCCACGTCCACGGTCAAAAGGCAAGAGAGCGATCTTGAGTGACTGCATCCAATTGATACGATGTACATTACGGTTAGTTTCAATACAAGCAAGATTCGGAAAGTAATTGTAACAAATTAATACGTAACAAGTTAGTATTGCGAAGTTGTATGATATGAGTGTAGATTGAGGAACACAGCTGGAGATGGCTTTGATAAGCTAGCTGTTAGAGTATTCGCTGTGTAAGCCGAAGATCTCTGGTTCGAGCTCAGTTGGTGACAACGAGTTTTGTTTCGAGTAATTCTTTAGATGGATATAAGCCTGTTTAGTTATGATTCGTACTGACTAAACTCGGAACGTATCGCAGTTGGGTGGACGCACACGCAGCCGAAGCATGGAACTGACCATATCACCTTCTCGAGTGTCAATATATATGTACGAAATTATCTTCTTAATTATTAATAAATTATCAAATAGTCTTTAATCAATTGTAAAATTAGCCTTTTTTACTATTGAAAACAAAGCATAAATTCCTATCTCTTTAATTTTCTAAACTCATCAAATTCTCATCATCACAATTGCATTATTTCAAATTCATGTAATTAAGGTTCTCTTCTAAACTCGCTGAAATGTGCATGTAAGATGATGCTTGCTTTGTCTGGCGCGCATGAAATACTTACATATCTATGAATTTATCTTGTGCGCGTTGAACAAGAGATTCCCACAGCGAGCGCAACGTGATCTATTTGTCTGTAGGACACATAAAGTGTGTTGCGCTTGCAAACTTGTGGGAACCACATTTAGGTGAGCTTAGCAATTTGCATATGAGGAAAATAATAGTAAAATAGATATAAGCGAAGTGACTGAATAAAATACAGTCAGTCAAGTTTGGCCATCATAACAATCAACGCATTTTATTCCGTCTATAATGAATTAGCTGATACAAGCATCGGCTAAATTCAATTTTGCTTAGTACGTGTGATTGTCTCAGTACAAGCACTGAGGCAACGAAACTCCGGCATAAAGCCAAAGTTTTTTCCCTCTTTTTAAAATAATTCAGTGCGGCTTTGTCTCAGTACAAGAATTAAGACAATAGAACTTTGGCATAGGGCCAAAGTAAGCGACAAATAGCTGAGGCAAAATAGTCACGACTCAAAACAATATACGATCTAGATAATTATCTTAAAGCGAAGGCCCGAAACGGCTGTGGTTCCGCAGGTAGATATAATGGAAGAAAACCAAAAGAACATTAAAGGGTAGGCACAAGATAGATGTCCAGAGGGAAGATTGAGGACTCGATGAGAAGACACGACAGAAGTGGACAGCAGATCCTTTTTGGAAGCGATCAACTGTCGAATGATGTCACAGAATCGTGATTATTGGAGTAGATTAATCTTGGAGGCCAAGACCCGGCTTTTGCCGTTGCGCCATTGATGGTGGTGATGACTGGCGCATCCTCCACGTACTAAGTGGGAATCCATATCCACTTCATTTATCATCTGCTTAGCAGTAAATTTATTCGGCATAAATTTACGATCCTACTTTGGCTCCCCAGGCGTACGACGAAGAGTAGGATGCAAAGGGACCGTACCTCGTAGGATCGCCATTAGGCTGTTCTTGGAAACTGAGACCTTGATAGTCCATTGCACTTGAATAGACTACATACAGATGTCGTGAAAACACAAATAAATGCATAGGCTTAGGAGCTTAGCTGGAATAAAACCCGCACCTCACCGAGCATAAGGCAGATAAACTTACTTGTATATTTCAGGACAAGTTTTGTTGTGAATTATATGGATATTAATGTCCATAAAGGCTGCTTTGGCAAACGAAGAGCATAAGGGCCCACTAAAAAAATTTCGCATGCACGAACTACCTGCCCGTAGCTTTCGGATGGACGGGTATCGAGAACGAGTGACCTACTGGAAGGATGTATTTTACCAAAGCAAACGACTGACTGGGCTCGGCGAACGCGAGCGGGACTCGGGAGATTTCGTCTTTACCATGTATACTGATGGCCCGCAAATAAGAGTAGGGCACCCAGGTGTGGAAGCGGTGACCCCTCGCACCCCCCATCCGGATCAAGATCCATCGCAGACGTGGCCATGTATTTTCCATTTAAATGAAAAACTGATACAAACATAATTCGCATACATTTTTCGTTTAAATGAAAAATATTAATGTTTCAAATTTATGCTAAAGTGTTATATGATGGAATCACATAACACTTTAGCATAAATAGGAAACTCAAGCGGAAGGCCACTCTACCCTGCAAGAGCACCTGTAACGCAAAGAGAAGGGGTGAGCTCACCCAATGGCTAGCTCATGAATGGAGGGACCAGCCAACGTGGCGGGTCTCATACCTGGTCAAAGGTCCAGCGGAATAGTAAGACCGAGCGTACGATTAATTTATCTATAATTTTTTTTTGTTTATAAATGCTATATCATTATTTACATGTTAATTTCAAATGACAACACATATCATAGTACACATATGACCAATATTCCGGTTTCGAATTTCACTCAAAGAATCATGTACACCCTTAAGGCGGCTCCACATTGCATTCAGTATTAAAATAATAGCACTCTCGCATTTTGGATATTTTATCCCCACGGTTAATTTTTCCTTTTCCACGTCGGCTAATCTATCTCTTATTTTCAATTGTATCTAGTCTCAATGCAATTGTATCTGACCGAAAAAGCAACTATAGCAGCGCTCCTGGTTGGATGCGTGATCAAGTTTTACCCACGATGGACGCACTATTAATCATCAACGCATTAATGGCTGCTTCACTACCCTGTCTTGTAATTCGCGATGCCCGTAGCTGATTTCTCTCACAAGGGAATATTTATATCCGCTCAAAAGGCGCACAGTATACAGGTATCTTTACTTTTGTTGTTTGAGCTATTTCAACTGGAAATTCACCGCAACCTAATCAATTAATCTCTAAATACGATTGACAACAAATTGAATCAATATTCATAATTTTACTTTAATGTTATGTAATTTGATGATGTTGCATTTGTAGGAAATTTCATGACAAGTGCATCGATGAAAAATATCTATTTTCACTTTTGAATGGTAACAGGCTGCGAAATTCCAATGTTTAGGGGGGTTGCTTTATCTAGCGCGTTAATCAACTCAGTGATCAAAAGGCACAAATACAAATTTTAACAATTTTCCTTTTACTTCTCCACTGCAATATTCACTTATGCAACGACTCGGTAAACTTTTACACACGTTGCTTTGCTAGTGAATTTGCGGGAAACTGATGGCGAGGGTTTTCACAGAATTTCCCAATTAAGCAAACAAGTAGGTTTTATTAATATCTAAGCCCCGGTAAACAGTACAATCGCACAAAGCTTCTCGCACTCAATGATGTACGAGTATGTGGGGCTCTTCGATCGAAGGGCTCTTCGCCTTCCGTAACAAATTCCTGCTCAAGTTTTCACGAGACTCCGTCATTAAAGCGATATCCAATATCGTTACTTCTGCGATGTCGACAGTGAGAATATCTATGGAATGCGTAGCGTCAATTCCAGATGATTATGACTCCAACAAATTTGTCACACCAAATTGTTTTCAGACGCCACAAAACGAAAATTGCGGTTGCATTCAAATTGAAATTTGGGATTATTGGGCTGCTGATGCTGCCGCTTGTTGTCTTTGTCTGTCGTGATACACCTCTGCGATCAATCCACGGCACAATTCACGGGATCCCACCCTAATCAATTAACATTGCTCATGCAGTTTCCCACAGGTGATTGGGCGCGTAATAATCAATTAATGACCGAGAAAATTTTACGCTGCAAAACAAAAAATATATTGCACAGTTGTCCACCAGATGGTCTCCGTCTTATCAAACCCAATCGAGATTGCCCGCTCGACCTTTGCAATGCGTCTCCCCTCGAACAATCTTTCCATCTCTTGACGAGCCTTTTGCATGCCGGCCAGGGAGGTTTACTTGGTGAACCCTCTGCATGGCGTTAACGGTGGTTTTCTTTTCGACTAGATAAAACTGCAATTCTTTTTCTAAATTGCGTTGCAAAGGGTTGCCGTCATCAAATCCTTTTATTGTAATTTTTATTTAATTTGTTTTTTTATACAATATTATAGATGTATAAAAGAATCTAGAATAAAATTTAATAAATTATTATTTAGAATTTTTTTAAATTTATTATTGATAATAGGTATAATTCAAAAATAATTTATTATTAAAATATTTACATATTAAATTTTTTTTTTCTTATTTTTGAATTACAAATGAAAATTAAATAGTTATGTAATTTTTGAGTAGTAAAAAAATGGTGTTTTGGCCCGGGAATGTTTTTCGAGCAGATTGCCTAGGCGACTGCACGATTACTACAGTTTTATATTTGATATACAATTTCAATGACAGCATAAATGCCGGAGAGTATGGATGCGAAATGCGCCGGCCAGGGAGGTTTACTTGGTGAACCCTCTGCATGGCGTTAACGGTGGTTTTCTTTTCGACTAGATAAAACTGCAATTCTTTTTCTAAATTGCGTTGCAAAGGGTTGCCGTCATCAAATCCTTTTATTGTAATTTTTATTTAATTTGTTTTTTTATACAATATTATAGATGTATAAAAGAATCTAGAATAAAATTTAATAAATTATTATTTAGAATTTTTTTAAATTTATTATTGATAATAGGTATAATTCAAAAATAATTTATTATTAAAATATTTACATATTAAATTTTTTTTTTTTCTTATTTTTGAATTACAAATGAAAATTAAATAGTTATGTAATTTTTGAGTAGTAAAAAAATGGTGTTTTGGCCCGGGAATGTTTTTCGAGCAGATTGCCTAGGCGACTGCACGATTACTACAGTTTTATATTTGATATACAATTTCAATGACAGCATAAATGCCGGAGAGTATGGATGCGAAATGCGCCGACAGAGTTGAAGCACTTGAATTTAATATATTTTCCGTGCGGCAATTGTTATTCAAACAAAATAAAAGATTCAATTTCTATTAACTTATGAAAGGTACGTTTTTCGGCTCGGTTCTGACAGCTGCTTTTACGATTCCGCGTACATAATTTCGTTTCCCTTTTCCCGGCACACCTAAACTCGCGAACACTGTCAAACTTTTCAGTTTAGTTCGTGATCATTTTCGCGATACTTTTGTATGGTATTCAACACGAGTTATTCTAAAAAAAACTCTTTTATTCGATCATATGGTTGTGCTCTTGTAGACAATTTAGCAGTCAAAGTGTAAGAGGAGCAGGATTTCTGTGAGGGAAGCCAGAGAGCCATTTGAGTGTGTAGACGCTGTACCGGCGTGAAAGGTAGGAGGATTTTATTTCATATGAGACAGCAAAGTATGTGTGTAGTAAAAAACCTTCGCTCGCGGATTAGTGACAATGAGTATTTTTCGCATCTGTAACTTTATATGTCTTCAGATGAAACAGTAGATGAAATTATTATTAGTTATTATCTTACCACTTTTAAAGCATCACTAAAGATAATTTTTAATTACTCTTGATATAGAGCTTCAAAATCGGATAAGATCGTTCAAATGTGCACAAATTCGATTGTCTGTCCACCTGTCTGTCCGTCCGTCCATGCTGTAGTAATCGAGCAGTCACACAAGCAAACTGCTCGAAAACCTTCTCATCTACCATTCGAAATTTTCAACGCAGATTTAGAAAAATATTTAATTATTTACATTTCTAATCGTAATTTGTAAAATAGTTGCTTTCTTATTATTATTAAATGTAATTTTTATATCAATTTCCCCTTATATTAAATTTAAATGTTTTTCCTTATTTATATCCTTCATGAGATTTAACTTTTATTGCTATTTAAAATCTTCTTCATTTTCTTTACTTCGGTTGAATTGCCTTTACTTCAGTTAAATTTTGTTTTTAAAAATTTTAAATCTGCAAATAAAATTTCGAATATGGGGACGCTGACTTGGTGCAGACATCGGAGTATTACACCACGCAGTGTAAGCGAATCCGGCTGAGCTGGCAGCTGAGGGAGTTAGCGGTACACCAAAAGAAGGAAAAAAAGGAAGAAAAGAGGAAGTCTGGTTTTGAGATGTGGACCGCTGCGATACAAATATTTAAGTGAATACTCTTTTTGCGTTATTTTTAAATAGTCAAATGCTACAAAACGTCAAAGATTTTAAATTTTGCTGCGTACACCTTTACTCCTCAGCACTTGTGAGCGGAAGGATGGAGGAATGTTAATGTTTACCAATACCAGTGAAGTGCAATTAAAAACTAGTGAACATCATTTGTACGATTCAGATGTGGAGAATTCAACATATGAAATCAACAAAGCATTTACTAAACTAAATAACAAGTATGAAAACGAGTCCGCTTTGTCCGCGTTGTTTTGGGGTTAGTTTGAATGAGTGAGGCGAGAAAATAAAAGCGATAAAAACTGAATTCAATTTCATCATCCCAATTCAATGTGAGTGAAATTTTATGAATAAGTGCCTCCAGTCCAATATCTATTGTTGTGTGTAGCGACGTTCTTTTTGAAGGGTCGCATTCAAGGAAAGTAGTATGAATCGCCATGGCAGCACGTTGATTGAAACTGGCGAGATAAGCTTTTGAACGGGCGGAGCACCTAACCTAGAATTGAAACAGGGAAGTTTGATCCATCGGTGTCAACTCAGTGAATCTCAAGTTAAGACCGCAAATTGATACTTTTGGAAGGTTGCCCCAATGTCTTTATTTGGGATGCAGATGGATTGATGGAACTTTTACAAAGTTATCGAAAGGAGGGATTGCCTTTAAAAAATTTTTACTTGCCTCTTAGCGGTTCAAATTTCTGACAGTTGAGCACTCTGTGTTTGAGTACATCTATGGAATCGCACCACTTGCAACTTTCGGAGGACGCAATTTTGGCCTTCTTGAGTCTGATTAAATTATACGCATTGTTCTTAAGCCTTGGATAATCATGACTCCACTTAGACTCCAAAGCGCCAATTCCAATGTGATAATGCACATTTAGTGTGTTGAGTGAAATACAAATCATCATTAATAAGATTCTTCCAACATCGTGTGATATTATAATGTACAAAAATTCAAGTGAAAGGCCATCATCAAAACAATCAGCAAATAAGTCATCGAAGAAATCTCGTACCAAGCCTACTAAATACGTAAAACAGCCAAAGAAATTTCCGATGACATCCAAGATGCAGCTCACGATTTGTGCACGGGAGTCGTGTTTCGCGATAAGATTTACCGAAAAACCTATGCTGGATTTACCGCGTAGTCTTTAAAGATGCTTTGGGAACAATGTGATGCAGTGACAAACGCAACAAGTGGTGATGGCGTAACAACCCAAATAACTCATGGAGCTTGTCGGAAAGGGACAACCCTGGATGTTGATCTGTTGACACGTTCTAAAGAAAACTCCGAACTTCTATTAAAAGCAGAGAATCTCAACGGGAATATCGTTCGAGATAAGTAGTAGTAATATTATAGATCAGAAAAGCCAGACAAGCGATAATGTCGTCGTTTTGACCCCTAGAAAATATTAATCTTTCGTTTTTTTCAAATGACGTACACTTTTAACATCTGCCATATTGATTCCATTCAATCATTTATTATTGCTTCTCTCCAGTCGGTATTTGTATTCTGTTTATAAAAATTGGATGAATCGAAGCAGGTCCCCGTTGTAGGGAAACGACGCTACCCGTGTTTTATTTTCAAAGTAAATTTTTCAAGCACTATCATCCGCCGTTATTCAGAGGAAAAGGGCAAAGTCAAGGTTGGGAACTTATTTTAGTTTTTTTTTAAACGATTCTCAAGAATGTACGCTGGCTTCTTGCCAATTTCATTTGCATTCAAAAAGAAATGACGAAAAAAAAAACAAATAATCCATAATCTATTTTTTTATATTAATTTAAAATTGAAATTGACTGCCCCCCCCCTCACAGAAAGCTCCCTTAAAAGTTGACCAACATAATAAAAAAAAATCTCCTGCATTGTCACAAACAACTACATAATGCAAATCATTTTTCTACTTAAAACTTCTCTTAAAAATGCACATCGACTTTTTCAAAAAAAAAAAAATAAAACCATTTGAATAAATGATACTTGAATAAATGCATTTATTCTTCCATACTCGTAGAATATATACTTTGAAATGATTTCCCAAAATTGTGATTAATCAGTGATAGAATATGAATTAAAACATTCAAATTGGATTATTTTAAATTGTTTTAAAAATCATAAGTTATTAGCGAAATGTTTTGAAAACAGTGCAAATTGTACCAACAGAAATTTACGCTGCACAGATAAATAATATTTGCAGAAGAAACATTGTTTTTTTTCGAATGTTAATATTTAGAAAAAAAATATTTTTTGTAAGGTTTTTAAATGTTTCATAAGTGTAAAAAAATTTTTTTAGTAAATTTTAATAAGATTTTCAATATTTCAAAATATTTAACGACTTATTACTGTTCTGATATTAATTCAGTAAAATATGTCGCAGCTCTTTATATTTTTCAACGAAAATTAGAATAATCTCAATAGAAGTGAAATTCACCAACAATATGCTGTTTGATATTAATAATCAGTTTTTGTCCAACATTTTTCTCTTGAAAAATATGACATAATAAACAAAAGACAAGAACAGAAAACAGATCGCATGAAATACGGATTAAACATATTTTTTTTCGTGAATATTCCATTTAAATAATAATTTAAAGAAAAAATAGACAAATATTTCATTTGAGACATTTTGCTAAATATACACTCTTGTTCATTGTTTGTTTATAGAATTTTCAAGATAAGAAGTAGATAAATAAATATACTACTGTGACCAAAAATTAAGGTGAGATTTGAATTTCAACTGTGCGCGTCGAAGGATTTGGAGAATTATTTTTTTTTTTGATTGGTAGTACTGTTAGTGACATATATGTCAAATTTACATGTCAAAATATTCATTAGTGTTGGAGATACGCGGCGTTTCCGGGATGGCCTTCAGTTCCGTCTTCGCTGCTGGTTGAATCTCCTCTATCGTATCAAACGGTGTTGAGTTTTTGGCGAAATGATCACGAATTACGAGTACAGTATGGGATGGTGTAAAAAGCAAGAACTGTCTTTCCACAATTCCGGCCTTTTTAGGCGGATAGCGTTACGCAAGCGACGCATAATGCCTAAATAATATTCCTTGTTGACTGTTTGGCCCGGCGGAAGGAATTCATAATGCACAACACCAGGATAATCGAAGAAGAGAAGAGGTTGATGGTCACCCAGAACGCTCTTCGTCTTCGACACGTTCAAGGCCGGCTTGGAACTCACTATACCACTTGTAAACATTTCTTTTAGATAAAACTTGATCACCAAAGGCTTTCTGCACCATCCTCAGCGTATCCGCAACTGAAAATTGATCCGCAAACAAAATTTAATGCAAATTCAATAAATTTCGACATTCAACAAGATTCGGACCCTCGTGATTGCCTTCTTTTGCCAGTTTGAATCGGAAATTTAGGACGGATATTCAACCACGAACCAAACTGCACCCTTTCTATCGCAACTAAATCTCCAATTTCAAATTTTATGGATCGTTCATCGCTTGTTGTCTAATATCGTCTCTGTTGTCTTCAAACTGCTTCCTCCACTCCTCTTCTATGATCTCCATCATTCTGGTTTCTTTATTGGTCTTCATCTCGATTCCAGTTAATAATAATTGTTTGTATCGCTCTTTGAAAGGTCGAATTCAGAGTTTGCTGTAGAGGCTTCAAAAACGTGTACCACTTCTCGGGCTGATCAATCGACAATTTCGTTAATGATTCGATTACTGTGGAATGGAGTCGCTTGACCTGACCGTTACTCCTCGGGTCACCCACTGTAGTATGGATTAATTGAATGTCGTGTTCTTTACAGTATCCTCTAAATTTTGTTGAAGTAAATGCGCCTCCGTGGTCTGCTACTATTCTCGTTGGGTACACAAAAGTTTCTGTAATGTTTTCGATTTTCTGGATTACCTCTTCTGTATTTACCGTTTTAGTGGGAAACAACCAGGAATATTTCGTGAACCCGTCTGTTATAGCGAAGATATACCGATAATTATTTTGTGTTTTGCAGCGGGCCAAGGTGGTCTTCTCACTCATAAAATAAACTGGGTGTAGGGCACCGTCGTCGTTACTTCTTTGTAAAAGAACCGCTCCGTATCCTTCTCTGGAAGCATCTATGTGTAACTCTGTTTCCATTCCGTATTCAAAAAATTTCAATACTGGTTTGCTGACGAGCGCTTCTTTCGATTCTCTTATTGCTTCGAGGTGTTTTCGTTCTAGGTTGTAATTACTCCCTTTCTTAAATAAATCACTAAGAGGCTTAGCTTTGATTTCGAAGTTGCATATAAATTTCTTAAAGTAGCTTGCAAGTCCTAAGAAGCCCTATATCTGTTTCATCGTCGTGGGATTGGGAAATTCATTATAGCTTTCGTCTTCCTCGCTGATGGAGATATGTGGCCACTTCTGACTTGGTACCCTAAGTACTCTATTTCATTCTGCAATATCTGGCATTTTGACCATTTAATCTTCAATCCGTTTCTGGCAGCCACTTTCACCACCTGCTGGAGTCTTTCTGCTCCTTCCTTAATTGCAGCTGATGGTATAACGATGTCATCCAAATATATATTTACAATGCCTTCGTTAACTAGATTTCTCAGCACGTAATTTATGTACTTCTGAAACACTGAAGGGGAATCGCAGAGACCGAATGAAACTCGAATAAATTCATATTGTCCACTACTGGATACGAACGCAGTATTTTTGCTGCTGAATTCTTCCACCGTCACATGAAAAAATCCGTTTTCTAAGTCGAGGGTGGTGAAAAACTTAGAATTCTGTAACTTGTCCACTTGATCTTCGATGACAGGTAAAGGATATCGATCCTTGTGGATTTTTTTATTGATACCCCGGTAATCAACACATAATCGGTGTGTTCCGTCTTTTTTCTTTACTAGAACTACCTGACTTGCGTAATCAGAACTACTTTCTTGGATAATGCCCTTTTCTAACCACTCCTTGATTTGATTCTGTATTATATTTTGTTCTATCAGTGGAATCTGCTTGGCGGTCTGTGTATCGGTAGGTCATCGGTCGTTACGATTTGCATTTGGATAGGTGGTTCTGGAGGAACTTCGAGAACATAATTTTCTATTGATACAAGCACCTTCTTCCTAATATCTTCGTCATTTAAATAGGATAGGTCAGGAAACTTGAAAGTTTTATCCACCGTATCTCCTTTAATTTCTGCTAAGAAGAATTTACTTATATTCACTTTCCCTTCTTCAATTAAGAGCACTGCTAACTGCAACAGATCCATTCCGATTATCAAATTTGATATCATATGGGAATTATTAACAACGTGTACTTCAATATTTTCAAAAATGCCTCCATTGATTTCGATGTCTAGCATACAAGATCCCCTCGTCCTGATATTTGCTCCCAATCCTGCAATAGTCAGTTAAGCAATTTTTTGGTAATATTTAGGATTAATCGACTTTAAATGGCTTTCCTTTATTATGCAGATGTCACTTCCCGTGTCTAGTAAACCTTGAAGCAAACAACTTTTAAGTTTACATGATACATATCTTGTATTTGTGACAGCGACATGCATAGATTTTCTAGTTGTTGCTACCGCAGGACAGTTGGGTCTTTTATGTCCGAACTGATTACAGCCGAAGCACTTAGGACCTATTTCCTTGTTTGGGCAAGAATGGAACTCGTGATCCACCGGTCCATAGTTAAAGCAATATCGCTTCGGTTTTGTTTTTTCATTTCTCTTCGTTGGTTCTTTTTAGACTGTCTTTCTGTTTCGTTACTTTTAGTGTTCACGTATTTATGATTCTCATTTCTAATTTTTTCGTAAATCACAAGCTTCTCCTTAAATTCTTCAATTGTTTTTGCGCCATAAAGAACACTTTTGTTACTCGCGTAACCTTTAATTCCGTGTATGTTATATTCAATTATGGAAATCTCCTCTATATCAGCTTGTGACGCGATGTCAATCATATGATACAAATATTCGCGGAGTGTCATCAGTTTTCTTCTTTTTTTCCTTAGGCTTGCTGTGGACGTTTGCGCTTGATATTTTGGGCTGGAATTTTTAATCAATGCACTCTTCAGCTGCGGATATGTGAGTGGCTTGGCATCGCAATCCGCAAAAATCTTGGCTGCTCCCATCAATGATCGTTTACAAAATATAAACTTTTGTGTTTCGCCCCACCCGAAGGTATTCGCATATTGCTCGAACTCAAAGATCCATTTCTTAACACTCATTGTTTCGTCCCCGGAAAATTTATGTAGGATGTTTTTGAAGTCGATTTAACTGCATTTTACAGACATATCTCTTTGTATATGAGTCATTCGTGTCGAAGTTCCATCCACACCAGAGTCAAAATCTACCAACGAGTGGCTATTCTGTCGATTTTTATTACTTCTTCCGCTCATTTCTAATTAAGAAATATACTTTAAATAAGCGTTATACCCGCAAATCCGTGTTGATATATCAACTTTGCTAATTTGCTATTTATATGTTGGTACTGTTATGCAGCATGAAATGAACACGTTAATTTTCACCATCAGTATCATAGGTTCTGTCTTGTTACGCGTTTTGTACACTTTTCATTGATATGTAATTTGCACTCAGTCTCTAATCACCCCAACGCAATTTTCACTTTCCAGTCACTTTTTAATTATTTAGAAATCACTGTTGCCGGTCCAATTGTAAATGATTCCAATCTCAGATGATTCCAAATCTTTATTGATTCCAATTCGGTTGACTTCACATCCCGGACGACTTGAATCATGGTTGATTTCAGATCCCGGACGACTTGAATCCTGGTCGATCTCAGATCCCGGTTGACTTCAGATCCCGGTTGACTTCGATCCCGGTTGAGCCCCCAAATTATGTGGAATGTGGAATTTGAGGCAAATAAAACAGTGCTAAAATGTTTAGTCGCAGTCGAATTGATGTGTCCGCGTCCACGGTCAA
The DNA here is from genome assembly GCA_963969285.1 of Odontomyia ornata. Lineage (NCBI taxonomy): Eukaryota > Metazoa > Arthropoda > Insecta > Diptera > Stratiomyidae > Odontomyia > Odontomyia ornata. The sequence goes on along the minus strand of OZ017739.1, from coordinate 362,543,516 downwards.
AAGGCAAGAGAGCGATCTTGAGTGACTGCATCCAATTGATACGATGTACATTACGATTAGTTTCAATACAAGCAAGACTCGGAAAGTAATTGTAACAAATTAATACGCAACAAGTTAGTATTGCGAAGTTGTATGATATGAGTGTGGATTGAGGAACACAGCTGGAGATGGCTATGATGAGCTTATGTTTATTCATTCCCACATATATATATATATATATATATATATATATATATATATATATATATATATATATATATATATATATATATATATATATATAAATATACATATATATATATATATATATATATATATATATATATACATATATATATATATATATATATATATATATATATATATATATACGCAATAATATTTTCGCCTGGACGGGTAACAACATTGAAGACAAAAAACAAAGAAAACGAAGAACACGCTTATGTTTTATGGTTTAACTTCGGGTCCTAAAGAAATACAATGAATTGTTAAACATAAAAAAACTCGGTCTTACCATTTCATTTTACCTGACCGGGCATAGGACCCGCAACGATGACAGGCTCCTCCTCTAATATGGGCTAGCCATCGGGTGCGCTCCTCCGCTTTTCGTTGTTTAACAGGGGCTCTTGCCGGGTAGAGTGGCCTTCCGCTCGTATGCCCGTTTATGGTCTAGAGTTATGTTATTCGATCACATAATTTTATGACTTAAATTGGTCACGTCTGTATTCCTCATTTGATGGGAAAGTTCATGCAAATTATGTTTGTATGAGTTTTCCACTCAAATGGGAAATATATGGCCACGTCTACTTTTGGATCTTGATGCGGTTGGGAGGGTGTGAGGGGGCACCACCTCCATCGGGATGCCCCACTCTTATTTGTGGGCCATAAGGATTGTCGGCAATGACGAAGTCTCTATCAGTCCGTCCGTTTTTCGTCAGCCCAATTTGTTTTTCGAACAAACTTAGCAACCCTAAGTAGGTTACCTCGGCTTCGACACCAGTCGATCGGCATTCGACCCTTTTAATTCGTGAATGCGAAATATTTTTGTAGTGGGTCCTTGTGGTAGGGGGAAAGAACCCGCCCCACGACACCGTAACGCTAGCCTGCCAGCGCATTCACGCGTCCCCAGACAAGGCCTATCGCGGCGGGTCTACATTCACTACAATGCTTCACAGCAAGTTTTCTCAGGAACTGCGTTAGTTATAATCATGAAATTTGCTGAGCGAGTCAAAAAGGATGACCAGTTCATAAAAATTATTTTCTAAGGTGTCTAGGGGGGGGGGGTGCCCTATGTCCTTGATAGCCTCACAAATTCCATCTTTGACGTCTTGAATCGACGCTGGGCTGTTGGCGTAAACCTTCTCATTCACGTGGCCCCAAAGGAAGAAGTCGCAAGGTGTTAAATCACAAGATCTGTTCAAAATAACACCTCTAATTGGAAAACCTTATACATTTGCAAGGAACCCAGACACTACAGGTGTGTCGAAATTTTGATGAACATTTTAGAAATGTTTCGTAACATTGTCATCTTATCATGACTTCTCAAACAATTAGGTCAACCGACTGAAATCGAAATGGAGGCGTATTCCAATACATAATAACAATATTTAAGTTTGTCGAACTTAGTTTATAGAATCTGTATATAAGCCAAGTTTTGATATTCAGAAGACATTATTTGATTTATAATTAGTTTATGAAACATATCTGGCAGGAAAACTCTAGTACTACTTCGATATGTTTTATGATTGAAACTATGCAAAACAGCGAAATCTGTAATCTCCTGTAACAAACCAATTTGTCTTCACTTCTGAAAAATGTATGCATTCAATTCAGGAACTGGCTGTTTATCATAAATATTTGCGCTACCAGAATCAGTACCATTTAATCAAAAACACGACCTGTTTGACGATGTTTTATTGTAAGTAGTAATACTCCAGAATACTAATAAACAATAATACAATCAATTCCATTCAGTACGCACTTTGTGCATCAACTAAGGTGGTTATCAAGGACGTCACACTCTGACTTCCATTCACGCATAGTGCCGGGCGCACGGAATCAATCGAAAGTCGAAATAAATAATTCAACATGTCGCTATTCGCGCGGGCTGTTACCTATTATGCCCGCCTAATGATATCATATGAGTGGACCCCACGACAACTTGCTTAATCAAATCATTGACGCTGCCCACTTCTCTAGGTGGGTCCATTTTGGGGAAATTGCGGCAGAGACTGCGGTTTTGCCACCGCCTCTACCGCAGCAACAACCTGTCCACTTTCTGCTAATGAATTATATTTATTATTACTCTGATTTGAATTTGCAGATAACGTCTTAGAATTTATGGAAGCTTTTTTCTTTAAACGGAAAATCGATTCATTTCAACTTTCTTTTATGGAAGTGCAAAAAGAGCCAACTCGAGTCGAGTGAGGCGAGGGATGAATGTTGTTTTATTGAATAACGTTCGAGTGTCTTAGAATGATTAGTATTCAAAGCGGCTTACATCTGAATGATTATTTTGTATTCTGGATTGTTTAAGTTGATTGATTGATTGAAACTTACGAATGTCGAAGTGATAATGGACTTCAAGTGTTCATTTCTCGGAATGGAGAACTGAAATAAAACGTTCACCGGCGAGAAGTTTTTAAAAGCTACAAATCATTATGCACTCAATTCAAGTCTCAGAGATGAATTCTTGAAAGTGTTTTGTTCTTTTGCGAGATTTTATTTCGGTTCGGAATGAACGCTTAGATTGTTTCTGTATAAATTAAATGCCAAATAAAGGCATAAAGTTTTATTTGTCTCGTTTTGATACTAAAAAATTGGATTTTTGTTAACTATGTAAAAAGTTTAAAGCATAAATATTGTCATCGTTATTCTAACAACATATTCTTTCTTAGTCCATGCGAAAAGGTTTATAATTCTATAACAGTAATAAATAATGAATGCATATTTAATTTTAGTGTTTAGTTTACTCCTAAAATCTTATAACTAAGATGATAAAATATTTTAACATGGCTATAATTCTGGGAAAAACATGTTTCATTAGCAACTATCAATTTTCTAATAATATGCATTATTTCACGTTAATTAAAACCAAAAATCTTCAACGATTTCTTATAATAAATATCTTCTGTGTTGATCTTCTGCAAGAAACTTCCACTTGTTAAGCCATCAACATATGTAACTACTGCGCTGCTACTTGACCTTGATGAAATTTCATGAATGAATTAACCTACAGCTCTTATTGATGCATTCCACCCACTCTCATTCGGCTAAGCTCTTCCAGTGGAAGATCTTGAAAAGCTAAGAGATAGTAACATCATTGCGGTACACTTTGGTGCCTCAGCAAATTCATTCCAATCAACTACTCGCCTGAAAGTATGCAAATTAAAAATGTGGAACATAAAATTTGTAAAACAAGCTTTTGAAAGTTCTAATTATTTTTGTTTCATAAATAATCGGATTGTTTCCAAGCGATTTAAAGCAAGTTTTAAGTGTCATTGTGATTTTTAAATTTATAGAGTAAGGAATTTTTAGGGAATTAGTGCTATCGGAAATAGGAGAAGTTTCTTCTAATTTAGTATATCAGAGCTTTCAAATATCTAACGGCGACATTTTAAAATGCTTATTTATTTTAACTGAATCATGTACTTTTGAGCTTGATCTGTATGAAAATTACATAACGTACTCAAAACTATATATTCGGGATCAGCTTTGCTGTGAACGTAGTATATACATAATTTACTGATTGGTGAAAAAAATAATTAGTACAAAAGCTTCTTTCTTGAGAGAGCGAAAGACAGAAAGAGAAAGGAGTGAAAGGGGGAAGCATTAAAAAAACTCGATGCTACGTCTAGCATTCGTTGATAGATGTGTTTTTAATCGCTCCTGTAAAGAATTTTCAATAATTCAGATAATTTTTAAAACGTCAATTCGAAGTTAATTTTTTAAAAAAACTTATTAAGCCGTCGAATTATTCGAATAATTTAACGAGTATCTGGATTTTACTTGCAAGGAAGTTTCCAAATGTTCAAAAAAGAGAAAACGTTTTTTTTTCGCCGTGGGCATGGAGGACCCCGACGGCTATCCACCGCTTGGGGTCCGGGGCCAGGCATTTCAAATGCCACAAATAGAGGAAATGAGTAGATGAAGCTCCGAATTCAAAATTTGGAGGAAATGATCCGAAAATTAACAAGCGTCAACAAAACAAAAGTGATGAAGCCACAAAATACGTCCGGAAAAAAAAGAAGTGACAACAAACAAGAACGAAAAATACAAATAAAGCAGCATTACAAGATACGAAAATTCAACAATGCATGATACTGATATACTAAGCGTGGGAGGAGCAAACGACAGCGCAAATTACTATGCGGTGCTTGCTGCGATGAATGACGATATGGACACCGAGATGGAGTGCCAAGAAAACCTAGGTAATATTAATGATTCTAGTGATAATTTTATCGGATACTTTAAATTTAAAAGTAAGGAGAAGAAGCCAACCAAAATTACTGAGAAAATTCCTCCGATTAATGTACTTGAGCAGCGTGGAGCGGATATGGTTCGGCTTTTAGCAGCCGAACATGAGATCGATAATTTCGAAGTTAAGAGAGTGACTGCTGATAGACTCACAAATTAAAACAAATAAAAAAAATGGCTGATTTTTAGCTAGCAAAATATGCTCTTGATAGTGTACAAGCCCCCCACATCACATACACGCTTAAGGCGGAACAAAACCAGACCTTCCTGTTGAAGGGCTTGAACTGTGGGGAGAACACAGTTGATCTCCTTCAAATGTTACAGGAAGCAGCACCAGCTGTCAAATTTATTAGTATGGAAAATATTGCTACCAGAAGATAAACTGTTGAAGACAAAATATTACCTTTTTATTTGGTACTAATTTCTAATGAGAGCAGTCCAAGTGGCCTCCAACAGGTAAAATACTTGAACTTTAGAGTTGTGAGGTGGGAGCGTCTCCAAAAAACTAAGGTCAATCAGTGTTACAGGTGCCAAAGATTCGGTCATTTGACTGCTAATTGTGCCATGCACTATCGCTGTGTTAAATGTAAAGATATTCATGCCCCCGGTCAATGCAAATTGGCTCAGATGGAGTGAAAAGAAAAATTATACTGTGTTAACGGTGGTATATTTGGTCATCCAGCATCATATCGAGAATGCCCTCGGTATCAAGATGCAAAAGTTAAATTTTACCTAAAACAAACCCAATTATATCGTATGTGTTACTTTCCAAGTGCGTCAAACCCGGAGTATCATTTGCACTTGCTACTGGGGGACCAGCGGACAACAATGTAAATAAAATAAATAATGTAAGTAGCAATAATGAGCTGCTTATCAAAATTTACCAACAGCTTGAATCTCTTTCAGAATGAATAACGACAATTCCATTGTTACTATACATTGACATGAAATCATTGTCTCCTTGAATTCATTGTTAAGCAAAAGCCTGACATCATGCTTCTCACTGAAACCCGCCTCAATTCATGGCACTCCATGGCATTCAAAGATTTTGAACTCGTACGAAATAATAGAGTAAACGGCGATGGGGGAGGTGGCACCGGGATTTTCGTTAGAAGACCCTATTGTTTCCAAAATATTGAAAAAGTCCAGTTCAAAACCGTTGAATCTCTTGAAGTGTCCATTATCAAAATTTTGCTGCCAGATGGGGATAACCTCTTCGTTATCTCTGCCTATGCAATTAGTCGAAATGTTCTCAAGTTCAAGGAGGAGCTCAATTCCTTGCATACATCATGACTGAACGCCAACAATCATCACAGAGGTGTATTCCTGAAATCGTGGATAACAGAGAACCAAATTGAATACAGGTGAAACCTATATGGGTCTGAGTTCCCAAAATACCCTAGGGCAAATTCATATTTAGACCTCTGCATTGCTGACGCAAGACTTGAATTCACCTTTAATAGTTCTCAAAGAAATTGCAGGTGCTTCCTTCTGATAGTGACCATAACGCAATCGTGATGGAAATCTATTATCAAAGGGATGATGTCTTCCTCATTCCAGTTCAACATGAAAATCATCGATTGGATTTAAAAAAAAAACGGATTGGAGAAATTTTCAAAAGAAGTTTATTTGGAATTACCAGAAGCACGAAGGCTTCCCAATGACAGGAATCTAACTAACGATGAAATAGATCTCTATTTGGCGGAGTTAGAGAAGCTGACGTTGGAAACGATTGAGAAAGTAGTTCCCAAGATTCAACATCGAAACAATATGGGAGGATATGAAACACCAACCATCGCAAGGTTAAAAAGATTGAAAAGCCCCCTTCTCACACGCGTCAACAATATTTATCGACGATTTTTGGACTACAACCATCCCTCGTTGGCATTGTTGAAATTACACCCGAAGAATGTCCGGAACTCATCCGTTCATACTTCAGGAGTGAGGTCAGCAATTAATGGGCAGAAAAACTGAGAAGTATTAGCCTACAAGACCCAGATGACGTTTTCACGAAAGTGAATAGCTTATTCCCCAAGATTTCTCGAGTGAAGGTATTGAAACTTGAATGAGATAAATCTTCTCGATAGGGCTGGTATCGAAATTGATAGTACGACTCCGGATAGAAATGGAAACAGGATTATATGTGAAGGATTGCATAAACTTGCCCTAATTGGAACACATTTTGAACGGGTTCATCTACCAAACCTTTAGAGAGCGAATGTAATATCAAATACTTTCAGAGGTCTTTGAAGTAAAAGTTCAGACTCCAAATCAAGCCTGAATGGTGAATCTCTTCTTCATTTCAATGAAACAGGAACATCTGACCTCATATCGAGCTTGAATCTTATTGATTATTTTGTCAGCTATGAAGACATTTGCGTGAGGTTGCTATTAGGAATTATTGCAAATTGTTCAACAATATGTTGAGCAAATTATATTTCCCAAATGAGTGGAAAAATGCTTGGGCATTAAAAATTTTGAAGAAAGGAAAAGAATGTTCGAGCCCTAAAAGTCATCGCCCAATCAGCTTGCTGCCTAACATCAGCAAGGTGTTTGAAGTGATACTTGACAAAACATTAAATGCCCAAATCGAGAAATATGAGTTGATGACGAATTGCCAATTTGGTTTTCGTGACAGGCATTCGATCATACATGCAATAACGAAAGTAACCTCAGACATCTGTTAGAAATTAAATGATAAAGAATGTGTTGGAGCATGTCTCATTGATATGGAGAAAGCCTTCGATACGGTGTGGTTAGGTGGACTAATTTTTAAACTCCTTCAGGACAGGATCCCCAGACACCTTGTCGCCATGATATGCAATACGTTATACGGGAAATCATTTGTTGTTACTGATGGAAATCTGACGACAATGCGCGACTTCAAGGTCTTGAATGGTCTACAGCAGGGAACAGTTACTGCGCCCTTGCTCTTCTCAATATTCATTCGCAAGCTATTGAACGGCTTTGATTTTAACGTCTCGCCAACGAGATCATTGGTAGCTTTTGCTGATGATCCGATCATTCATACGGCAGACCGAAAAGCTACAATAGTTCAGAGAAATCTCCAAAAAATGTTCAATGATGTACAGCTGTACACTTACAATTGGCGAATGAAAATCAATGCGCAGAATTGCGAAACAATTTTGTTTCGGACAACACTGCAGGGGGTCAGTCAAGACCTGAAACGTGATTGGAAGGATTCCCACTTTATGGCTGGTGAGGGTAGTTCAGAACGGGTTCCATATAAATCCTGTGTTCGATACCTCGGTGCTCATCTTGATCAGTATCTGTACTGAACTGAACATGTCAAAATCATGCTCAGAAAGGCACAAAAATAGTCATGACCCTACGAAGACTTTTTCATTCCACATACATTGATCAAAAGGTCAAAATTATCTGTTACAAGACCCTGGTTAGACCAGTTTTGACATATGGATGTCAGATCTGGTACAACCAGAGTGCTAGTACTATGGAAAGATTAAGAGTTTTCGAAAGAAAATGTCTTCGCGCATGTACTGGTTTATACAGAAAGCCTGAGATGGATTGGAAACACTATAGATCGAATAAAAGAACTTATCAAACTGTTACATAACCAGTATACCCTATGTATACTGGTATGAACTGGTAGCTCATTTGATGTGTATCCTAAATACATCATCAAGGCTTCGGGGAGAGATCTCGCTGTACACCACTTACCTGCGACTCTATCCATCTAAGCTAAATCAACCAAAGACGAGAGTTTATTTTAAAGAATTTAATATTATTTTACTGTTCATGTTTTTAGACATTTAGATTATAACCGAATCTATTAACTACATTTTCACTTTTTTACTTATTTAAAACTCTAACTATCAGTGTTAGGTGAAGCGCTTTTCACTTCCACCTTAACTTATCGCGCTTCACAGGTAAGCGGCAGCCTGTAGAGGGAACTGAGAAGACGGACTTGTGGATCGGGGTGGCCACATGGCGTGAAACGCAAAAGGCCGATGGAGGATCGCAGCTCAAGCCAACACCTCACTTCTTACCGCTTACTCGTACATTGAGCAGAACTTCTAACTTCTCGAACGTTGTTAATAATAAATGGGCAGCAGCACGCTCCCTTACTGGACTCGAACAGGACTGCCTGACATGCTTTGCCCAAGAACTTTAAATAACGTTCTTTCGTGAGCTTTCAACCTAAATTCTCTTAAAAGATGCTGAGTAGCCGAATACGTGCGCTCTCGTTCCACGAAAGCTTTTCCTCCCCGCTCCGTCTCGCTTGCTTGGATGGTGAATATGTGAAACAGGGGAAATTGAGCGAAAGAGTGCTTTTCGCTTAAGCTTTCGGATTTCCCACGATCTTTTGAGGTGAATTAGCCAAACGGGGGATATTGAACAAGAGAGCGTCTACGCTGGAGCTGTCAGTTTTCCTCTAAGCTTAACTCTCTTTGAAGCACACCTAAAGCTTGTCGTTCACGATGTGATAATCGTGTGAAGCGCATGGCGGGTTAATCTTTTTATTTACTTTTCCGCTCGCTTATTTACTTTTGCGCTTGATCATTGGACGGCATGCTTCGATAGCAATGGGCTTATGTGCTTGCTTGACTAATTTCATTGGCGAAGCGCGAGTACATAGGTAGTGTATGCTCGCTCGCAACTACTTCAGTGATGAAGCGTAAGTATACACGAGAGTATGTTGTATTTGTTTGCTTGCAAATAAACTGCTAAAGTAACAAGAGTCGATATCTTCATATTGAGACTTTTTCGGAATCATATCGCAAGATCTGTAACTGTGAGTGAAAGCCCCCTGGATTTCACAGCCGTTCAACCCTACAGGCCGATATATTGAGACTTGTCTCACTACTGGCATCATTCCTCCAGAAGCATTCGTGTATTTGGACATGAATCGATATGTTTTTGATTTTGACGGTGTCCCTATCATATGTCAAATATATAGACGGGCCATCGATAAGAAGATAAAATATCCTCCGAATTTGAGTTCACGAGACCAACAGTTCCAATGGAGATACTAATTTGGTAGATTCATTGAGGCTGGTCGAACGTGTAAATTATTCGTGTTTATCTTTATCGCTTATATTAGGAATGTTGTATTTCCAGATTTATTACTGTTTTCCTATCATATTTCCCAGATTCTGCCATTTCAATCGATTTGGCTGCAATGCAATCTACTGTACGAATACTCTTATTGGGCTTTTTCAGACGCAGCGTTAAAAGTGAGCGTTAAACAGGTTATATGGGCAAGAAGAGTAAGAGGCATTGAGGGAACCTGATGGTTAAAAACACGTCAAAATTTCTTAGGTGAAGAAGGTAGTCGTCATGAAACGATTGTCTTTCTTTAATTTGCGTGCAAAAATGGATGCGTGGGTGCGAGAAGCTACGCGTTATTTAATAAATTTATGAAAGCGGAGGCCATGTTCAATTTCAGGAAACAACACGACGAATATCACGATTTCAATAAAGTTAAATTGCCTATTGTAAATCCATAGAAAATTAACAGTACGCATAATCTTCATAGAATCACATTATAATAAGCAAGTTTACAACAGATCAAGAAAAATATGCGACTAAAGAAGATATTCAAATTTGGAGTATATTTTCCAGATAGCGGAAAAACACGGAGTATTCAAATAAATCCAATAGAAGTTTGAATCGACAAACTTTAACAATAATAAAATACATTTTTCATTCCAGTTTTTATTATCTCGTGCACAATAAGACTAAAAGATCAATTCTCAATCGCTTTTCTCTCTGTCTTCGCTTTCATGTTGTCCGCACGATGTTTAACGATCAAATGATCCTTTTGACACATACACTCGCAAGACGTGTATCGTATACAAAAATATGTTGGCTGAACTATGCAACGTGTAAACATAAGGGCGTGAGCGCGAAACCTGTTTGGATATGGGTTTTTACCATTCCCGTGTGAAAAAGCCCGATGGCAACAAAAGTAACTCATAGCTGCAAATAAGGATAGCATCCATTTATCGAAGAAAGTTATTATGCGAGTTGTAATAGTTTTGGGCATAATGTTATTTGATTTGAAGTGAAATGCTATAGTTATTTATTGTATAATTCTATTTACTCAATACATTCCTATTATTATTACTCGTAGTTTTATTATGGTAATTTTTTTTTAAACAAATCTCTGTTTTTCTGATTCCACTTTATTTCCAAAAGAGATTATTACTCGTGTTGACGAGTTTTATATAATGTTATAAAATGCTTTATTTCGAAGTTTTATGCAATGAATAGTCCCCGGTTTTATGACATTAATAGCGGAATGTACTTTTGGAACATTTGGTATGGTTGAATTGAGTAGTTTATGACATTTCACTCTGGATTGACATATGGAACAACCCAAACACGGATGGTCAACAATTTTATTTTTTTCCGTTGGAAATGCTGAGCGATTTCGAGTTATTCGCCGACACCATGCATGTCCAACAATAATTCACGATCGCTTGTAATTTTACAATGACGTTAAGGGAACTTTGATGAACAGAACAATCTCCACCACTCACTATTGTGTTCATTACGGGCTTGGTTGCACATAGTCCCTACAGCCACTCCTTTCTTGTTGTGTCAAACAAATTCTACAAATACCATCCAAATCCAAATCATAGTCTGTATCCACGGAACCCAAGTTAGATGTTGCATTGAGAATCCCAAGTATAAAAAAACCAAAGAGAACATTTCTTAATGGACCATATTTGCTGAATGCATTCCAACTCCCACGCAGATGACCCCAAATTTCCACCGCAGACTTGGCGTTGAAGATCCTCTTCACGATAGCAAGACCGTTTCACGTTATCTATTTTCAACTTGGGAATTACAGCGTGCATGCACTCTTCAAAATTTTCACTCACAGTTTCGCCCACTAACCTCACTTCACCTTATGCTGAGTCAGACTGCCACTTTGACGTTTCCCGACAAAACTGACTTGGGATGGGAAGTCGTCCAAACTGGCGTGAGATGGGAAGCCATATGGTAGCAATGTGTATATGCATTGGTCGTCAGTGGCGTAGGGCCGACTCATTACAACAACATCGATTTCCTCGTCAGAATCACTTCGAGTTTCAACACCCAAACCCGATAAATTCACACCACTTTTCGATCTTGTATAGCTATGATCACTATGCGGGCTATTATATTCGAGACTTTGACTTCCATATCCTGATGACAGTGAATGAGATTTTGTATAATAGGTATCACTTGGATCGGAGTCGACATCAGATTTATCATCGATTTCGGCCTTCAGCACATTCAACACATCCAATATCTATCTAACTAGGTGCTTTTCTGTCTGGAATTAAAATTTTACCAGAAGGATCTTCCAATTGTTCACATAATGCTTTTATCCTTACAATTTTATCCATATCATATTGACTGTTGCCACTCAACATAAACGACGAATTCAAACTGATGTTTTTCGAACCAACTATATACGCTGATAGATCTACTGAATATTTCATTTCAGGCGGATCATCTTCCAGACTTAGCGGAGCAACACGACGTATTTGTAGTAGTTGTTGATGTTGCTGTTGCTTTTTCTGCTGTTGCTGCTATTATTATTATAATTATTATTATGATATTGTGGGCTTATTCTATCACGGTTCGGATTCGATGTGCGTTGCAAATCCATCACACCCGGACGGGTTTCTATATGAAGTTCTGCATTTCTGGGTGAGGGTCCGTCATAATATTAAACTTGTACTTGGTGTGTGTGTCCAAACTCCGCCAACACGACAATCCGCATGTCCATGGCTCGGGCCCGCCGCTCTAAGAATTTGTTGAGATCTTTGATTATCATTTCCAACAAGGATATCATCGATACCAAAACTCATGGGAAATTTAGGATATTCGGACTTTTTGGGACAACTTCCATTCTACTGTTTTGTACTTCTTTTGAAACTTGTCGCTTCAAGAATAAGTCTCGGCGCGGTGGGAGCTGTTTGATCGGACTCGCCGCCTTAAGTTACGAATTATTTGCCGAGTTCGCCTTTGTCATATTCATCCTAGTATCTACAATTTCAATCGAATCGATATCGTCGTCCTCGCGCACCTTCTTCATCTTTGCGTAATCCGATACGAATATAGTGGGATTTTGTGCCGATTCTTCTGTTCATTTACAACATAAGGCACCGATTTCAAATTCATTGTTATTGCTCATTCAATTCAAATTACTCAAGTCGTCGATTTGTGCCTTACAGAATTTCCTTTACGTTACTTTACGCTTTTCTTTTGTGTATGTAGACTTCACATAATACAAATTCATAATACCTCATACATTTTTGTGTACGTTACTTTACGCTTTTTGCTCGTGGGGTTTGCGTTTATTCGAGGCTGATTTCTGAAAATCGTGCCAACAAAGACATATAAATAAATGGACGAGTAACGAAAATCTGTGTGATTGTCCATGTGAGAAGCAAATTTGCTACATAAATAAGTTATAAATAACTTACGCTCTCGAAACTATATAATTCCCTCTGCTTCTCCTTCCCCTTTGTTTCCAGACAGGTTTTTCTTTCCACCCGCGCACATCGACAAAATTTCATTTCACGTGCACACGATCGCGCCTTCGTTATCATTCGTTGAACAGTTTGAGTACAACACAACAAACGACTCTCACAGAAAACTCGAACGTCGACGCAAAAGAAAAAGAAAGAGGCGCGAAAACGGCGAGAAAACTCATGTGTCAAAGCGGATGGAAAATTCGTAAATTTCTAATAAAAACAGTGAACTAAAATGCCGATTTCGTACACGCGATCTTCAAAATTATAAACTTTTTAAACGTGAACGTGTTTCAAAGTGAATAAAGTGCAAAAAAAGCATATCACATCAAACCTCAACTTCACACAACTGTAGCGAAGGTTGCTAATTGCTTCGGCTCTCACGACCGGTTGCGGATCCAGTACTCTCTATATCTATGCGTGCCAAGATCCCTTCGTGATCCTCGCGAATTTAACGTACTTGGCGTTACTCCGTAACAGCCCTCATTGTGAAGAAAATTTTTATTTAGCACTGAGGACGGAAGCGAAATGCGAAATTCGGTGTTAGAGCAAAAAACTGGTATTTTTTAATTTTTAGCAATAGTCAGTATTGACAAAATTTCTCGTCTTCGCAGATGAAAGAAGTCCTCATCACTTTCACCCTCGCTATCGAATTTAACAATATCGAAATTTTGATTGACGATAAATTACCCGCGTAAACTTCACCATCACTATTAGAAGCCATTATTATTATAATAAAAAAACTCATCCAAAATAATTTGGTTCGACAGAACTACGCTCAGCTTAGAAGGGTTTTGTACTTAACATATGATATGCAGGCACATAGGACGATTTAATTCAAGAAAAACTTTAATGACATGCACAACGTACATATGTATTTTTGCTTTAAAAGAAAAACCAGTATTACTCCATTTTAACCGGCCAACATTTTGTTGCAATATTGGAATCTTGTTTTTGTACATTTCTGTTTCATTGAAATCTTGTAATTAATTTCGCCGTAAAGGTAGAGTTTTGTTGATAGATCCCAAATTAATCTTTGAGTATAAGAAGGCTATTCAAGATTTATTTCATCAATTGGCATTGCATAATTCTTATATATATATCATCATCATCATCATCATTGTCAGCTTATCAACCATGTATACGAATCATGGTGTAGCCTCCCCTACGTATTGGCTTCTCATTTCCCTCCACTTTTGTCTGTTTTTAGCTATACGTGTCCAAGTAATGCCAGCTAGCTTTCTAATGTCATGGTCCCACCTAAGTCTCGGGCGCCGTCTTGGTCTTTTGACTCCCCTTGGGTACCAATTCATAACTTTTGTGGTCCATCTATTGTCTGATATTCTTGCCAAATGTCCAGCCCATCGCCATTTGAGACTTCTGATTCTATTGATCACATCCGTTACCTGTGTTTTTGCTCTTATCCAGGTTAGTCTTTTTCTGTCTCTTCTTGTGATACCCAACATGCATCTTTCCATTGCCCTTTGGGCAACCTGAAGTTTTCTTATGGTGTCTGTGGTCAGAGTCCATGTTTCACAACCATAGGTCATGACCGGCAGAATGCATTCATCAAAGGCTTTCTTTTTCAGGTGGACTTTCATTTTTGACTTGAAGATTATGGAGTTTTTTCCAAACGCACTCCACGCTAGTTTAATTCGTCTGTTTATTTCAGGTAGTAGCGATCCTGAGTTGTTTATTGCTTGGCCTAGATACACATATTCGTCTACCACTTCTAAATCAGTGTTATTAATTGATATTTTATCCTGGTCTCTCGTTATGAATTCATTGTACATAACCTTTGTTTTATTATTATTATTATATATATATATATATATATATATATATATATATATATATATATATATATATATATATTTATATGTATATATATATATATATCTATATATATATATATAGTATATATATATATATATATATATATATATATATATACATATATATATATAAATATATATATATATATATATATATATATATATACATATATATATATATATATATATATATATATATATATATATAAATATATATATATATATATATATATATATATATATATATATATATATATAATATATATATATATATATATATATATATATATATATTTATATGTATATATATATATATATATCTATATATATATATATATAGTATATATATATATATATATATATATATATATATACATATATATATATATATAAATATATATATATATATATATATATATATATATATATATATATATATATATATATATACATATATATATATATATATATATATATATATATATATATAAATATATATATATATATATATATATATATATATATATATATATAATATATATATATATATATATATATATATATATATATATATATATCTATATATAATTAGAATAAATCCATGTCAGGTTAAATTAAATGCCCTGGTCTTCTTATTTCCTATGCCGAAACGGGCATGAGACCCGCAGCATTGGCCAGGATCAGTTACTCACCCAGCCATCAGGCTGTGATTCTTTTGCCGTTGTAGGGGTGTTACGGATGAGCATTGAGATTTGATAGTGTTGCTCACCCCGAACACTAACATATGCGACTTCGTAAGATTTAAACCTACGCAATATCGAGCCGCACTTTATTAACTTTTTTTGATAACCTTATAATGTAACCAACAGCAAGTAATATAAATTTTCATTCATAAAATGACTACTTGTTGGATGACGAAAAGAAAGCCACATAATATTTTTTGCCTTTTAAATTCATGTAATCAAACTGAAGTAGCTAGGTTGCTTACGCATACACGCCACATTATGGACAACGCAAGCAGCAACAAGCCCCGGAAGCGTCAATAACCAACGCGAGCTCGAAAAGAAATGTGGCACTACGATTAAGTCACAGGGTAGCGGAAATTTTCGTCATCCAATCAACATATGCGGCAGCATAAAACATATAACCCCTCGAAGCAATCGGAATTGCGTCGCAAACAAAATAACATGCAATGATGGGAGGAAATCCGAATTTGAATCGTTGTTCCCGTGATGATTTCCTCAAATCAAGGTTTCACACTGCCTGTGTTTTCATTGATTCTACTTTCCGACATAAACTCCCAATTTATTTTGATGCAGTACATAATTCGACTGATTCAAATTCGAGCCTGAGTGCTGTCGATATTTATGGGGAAACGATTTTGATTGCGGATCTAAACGTGAGGCTGTCGTCAAACCCAACATTCCTATTAGGTGTGCAGCCACTGAGCTTCTGGCCAAGGACACAAACTTAACGATCCCGCCGCAAACATCTTCACACTCACGCAGATCCAGCAGGATGCATACATGCCACAAAAAGGAACGAGCCAAGTAACGAAGTCAGAGATGCTGCTTACGCAGCAATGGCATGCATACTGAAGGAAGACACTCGTAAATTTAACACTTCATTTGTGGCAAGCAAAGGACGAGTAAAGCGCGAACTCGAGCCGTAATGTAAATTAAAAGTAGTAGCAACAAGAAAACGAAAGTGCTAAGGAGGAGGTGAAAGAAGTACTTCAAGCTCTAGAAGAATTGACTGTTAGCTCCGATCAAAAATCACCAGGAATTGAGACCAAAAACAAAGATATTGATACTATGAACGAGTTGCCACAGAAACAGACCACATTGAATGTCGTTACATTGGAGTTGCAACAATTGAAAGATATGTCAGCGCATCGTAAGAAACGAATTTATGGTATGCTCTCAAATCTTGCGTGATCTGTCGAAAATTGGACCAGCTTTATGTACGGATAGAATCAGTGAGATGGAAATGAATACACCTGATCTAGGTGGTAAGGTTGACGAGGAATTCACTGTGGCTCGACCATATATTAGTAAAATTAAAACGGAAGCTAAAAATATCGCACAAGAAGTCGAAATCTGGAGGCGTTACAAACAGATTCAAATAGAAAGGTTTCTGAACACGAAAAGGATTTAGGCGAATGCCGTTTGTTGAGCTCACAACATGAAGCCAGAATGAAGTCACTGTAGGAATTAATGAGAGAGTTCGAGAGCAAGAAGCGAACTCTTGAAGAACAAATCGATGGTCTTCGGGAAAAATGTGCAAAACTGGAAGCAGCTGCGCATGTTTCAACAATTTTTGCTGAAGCGTTACGCGCAATGTTTGATATCAAATAGGTAAACTACGTAACGTCCACACAAAACAATTAGCAGAGCTTCGTGATGACTTCCCAGCCAAACAAGAGGCTATGAATGGGCTTAAAAATATCAGCCAAAAACCTACTTAGGCACTCCAACAAATGACCGTCGATTACGATAAGCTCAAACAAGAAGAAGCTGATAAATTCACTAGACTACACGAGAGAAACACGTATATAACTGTTGAATATCTTACCTCCTCTCCTAACTGGCTATCGACATCGTGCCGAAGCGTACTATTCACTTATTTGCACCAAATTCACTATATTCTACCATGGAAAACTAAAAGAAGAAAATCGCGACATTCCCGAGGAGAGATTCGACGGCCAAAATTAGTTAAAACTTGTGGATAAATATACACACACGACACTCCACGCGTTGGCAAGGCGATTAAACTACCGACAGGGACGAGAAAAATTAGGAAATACTAGCGCCGGCTCACGGGAAAAAGGGAAAGATGAGGATAATTGCACAATAATCATCTTGCGTCGTGATGTAACTAATCATTACTGACAGTCAAAGGCATTCAGCGCGTCGTACACTTAATTCCCACTAAGATCGCGGAACTTCGTATGAGTGAAATCAAGCGAAGTAAATTACTCAAACAAACGGAAAAAAGCACTCCTAAACATGATTTTCTCGGTGGACGGGAGGAAAAAAACGCTAAACTGGAGGTTACTTTATCCCGGGAAGATTGGCACGCTTTCTTTTCTTTTGGGGAGTTTTTTTCGAGCTACTGACGGAGGTATGACAGAGCGTTTATCAGCGACAACATTTGACAAGGAATTGGAGACGAACCATGGAAACCGGAACATTAAATTGGAGACGAGCCTTGGATACCGGAACATTAAATTGAGATGAGACAACTGTGCGGTGGCGATAATCATGAAAACTTAAGAAAGGGGCCACTTACTAGAGAAGGAAATAAATGTAAGTGGCTTTAATCTTATTTTATATTGGTCGAATTTGTAATAAGGTATAGAGTATTACTCAAGTCGAGTAAAGATAATTGTAGATTTTTCTTTCCTTGCTACGATTCGACATAAAAACATTCCTTTTTAGCTGTGAACGGTGTGGCTCTCTTTTCCCGGGATGTTGATCAGGCAGGAAGACCTGGAAAAGCGAGATGGTAGTGTTCGGCGAGTGCAGTGAAAGTTAGTGTCGTTCTAGGTAGTTTCCGTTACCCTGTTGTGAGAAACTATGAGTTCTGTGTGGCGGTGAAACACTTTAACTCGTTCTGCATGGCAGAGTTTGTTTTTGAAGGTGATCTTCGCGGCTAAGTGGTGGTGAGCCCCAAATTATCGTCGTCTTCCCATTCGGGCGACCCCTTGAGAGGCTCGAAGAATCGAACGAGTGGCTCCCACGCCCGTCTTCGGGTGAATTAGTTTGGATCGATGGAGCCTCTGCCGGAATATCCCCAATATAACGGTGGGGTAGCTAGGGAATCGGTAATAGGGGCTTTTGCCTGGATAGAGAGCCCTTTCATGTGGATTTGTATCATCGGGACCTTAGGTTCAGCTGGGAGGTGTGCATGGGGGTACCAGACCTATCAGGATACGTGAGCCAGACGAAAATAGGCAAAGAAAGCATGAAGAATGAAATTCACTGCACTAATCAAACGCGAAACTTTGACGAGGGCCAAGAAAGCAGCTGCCACTTCAATCCACTGCACATTGACAATATTAGTGCTAGGACCAAGGGCAGCTATCATCGTACCATCCTAGAATCGATGATTATCGTCAACCTGTAATGAATTTCGAAATGTCCGTGTAGGACACGGGTGCCGATGGTCTGGCACAAGTGTCAGCGAGCTAAAACAACACCGAGCTCAGCTAACTAGCTTCGCTTAACGACCGCGTACGCGTGCTTGACGACTAGCATTTGCGGGATCATATGAGGCGGGTTCTTGTCGAGCCACGAAGCTACACTACAAAATACTTATCACGCGTACTCTACTCTACAAGACGCACCGATCAATTTTTATTGTCTTTAGAAAAGTTCTATTAGGTGTCAATTAATCTACTCTACAGAAATTCAATATTGTTTTGCCTCGTTAAAGTTAGCGGACACGGAGGCTTGAGACAAACGCAAACATTACACAAAAAGGTACCGTTACTTTCACAGAAGAAGGTCGTTGCATTACAAGGGGAATGTCAAACCTAAAGATGTTAAAGTGGCTGAAGTGAACCACTCATCTCTGCCTAAAGGATGGAAACTTGACGGATGCAGTTTACTTTACACTAGTAAAACAACAAACTAAGCAGTTTCGACGGGGTGACTACCTTTTCTCTCCAGGAGCAGCCACTCCTGATCACCACGGGGCTGCTCGACTGCTTATGTTTATTACAAACCATACTGCTACCATCTGCCGACCCCAATTCAATCCGGTGCAAGTTGGCCTCATCAATGCTACTATAAAGGAAGGCTACCATCCTACCATCATGTACCCGCCTATCGACGATCACCCAACGCTGCCACTTCAACTGGTTACACATCGGCGAAATCAATGCTAGGAACAAAGACGGTTACCATCGTGCAGTCGTCCGTTACCATCAACCATCCACCGAGGATCATTTGCGGTTCCGCTTTCATCCATAATAAATTAGCGGAATCGGTGTTTGCACCAAGGAGAAATTCCACTCGACCGGTACGTACTCGTATTTGCTCATTATCCCAATGATCAGATGGCTACCATCTGCCGTCCACTCTCTGCCTCTGCTGGGTTCCCCGCTACCTTCCTAACTATTTCCATTAAAAATTTGGGCAGACAGCAATCGCTGTGGTCACGCTTCCATTCAACTATTTGAAAATTTTTATTTGCGATAGAATGCTGCACGACTGTTATTTCCCTGTGTTCCTGCTTCCTAAACGGTTTTGCTTTTTCATGACATTTGAAATTTTTCACCCTGTTAGTAAAGAAATTTCACTTTAAAAAAAGTTATCTTCGGAATGGCTGAGGAGCTATGCAAAAGTACAACAGAAACAACTTTTGATCGCCATAAATTATTTAATGACAGAAAGACAAAATAAAACTAAAACACTGAAAAATCATAAAAATTTATTGCTTTCATTATAACAATTACTGATTAGTTTTAATAAACAAAGTTGCCAACAAAAAACATAGTGATACAATTTCCCTCGATTTCATGAGGCTAAAAGCAAACATCCTGAATGAAATTAAACTTCGTGTTATACTTCCACCTCATACTAACCAAACATTCCATTAAATCACTACACAAATAAACCCCCAAACAGCGGTTTGCCGCTTGATAGTAAAACTCTTGTGGTAGTCAACTCACTATCCCTTTTGTCCTTCTCCTCTATCCTGAGTTCCGAACGTCTGCATAGCGAGCGCCACACGTTTAGTTTTTAAATTCACATTTGCATCTCATTCGAAAAGTTTTTCAGTTCACTAATTAACCCAACCAGAAACTTCTAGACCGTAATAAATCCGGAAAAACTCCAGAGAGAAAATGAAAAGTAGCCATCTGGGTCGGATGGTATTCTGCAGCCTCCTCTCATAAGTGCTGGAGATGTTGCCTAGTAGCACTTTTGTATGAGAATACCAGTGGAGAGAATTGGGATGTTGTTATGTTGGCTTCTTCCTTTTTCCCAGCTTTCCCAATAAAAGCCTAATGGGAGCTTCAAACGTTTACATTTCCTATGAAACTTACATATATTAATAGTTATATGAGCGAGGACATGACTATCGAACTTTTTTGATTTGCAGAGGAATACTTTGGAAAAATAATATCTGTGGTGGAAAATAATTTTTAATTTTGCAGTCTCTTTAATGGGAAGCGTAAATATTATTAGTGCGGATTTAATTTTATTGCCTCCAAAAAGGACATAATTACTTGTAGATTGGTGGGAGTGGATGTCTTACGCTTCAATCTTTCCAGATTGGAAATTATTGGCTAAAAAAGATGCTATTATATTGTGGTTCATTATTTATTTCATCCTTGAACTATACTCGTATATGTCTACTCTCACATTGGAAAATATGTATCAACGTCAAGAAAAACTGAGGAGCTATTAACTAAACTACTGTCTAAGAATTTAAAATTATGTTTACTACAATTTGATATTATCTCTTCTCCTTCTAGGCATTCAATATACTGGTCATGTATTATTCAACAAGTTGACATCGAACGCTGCCATCGAAAGTGAAGACGCGGAAAAGGAAAATACACACAACAAAAAGAAACGGCGAATAAAATTGTCAGTGTAGTAATAATTATTACGTTACAATGACAGAAGCAGTTCCATTGTCGATTGCGATTGCACCGAATGTTTTAGCCGTGCAGCAATTCAAAGGACTATCACTTGAACCACCTACACAGAACTTGGTGAGTACTCAGCTTGAATTTGTCGTTGTTTTAAGGGGACATTGAGCAGACAATATTTAGAAAACAATTTTAAAAGTGAATCAGGTTTGCTTTCAGAGTTTAATTTAAAGATATGTATCTTTAAAGTGTCGTAAATTTACATCTTAGTGTATTATGATTACTTTTATAACATCAAAACGTTGGTTGATCAGGAATATACATACTTTGAATTCTCGATTTTTTTAAGTTCATCCACTGCATAAAGTTTATATGGTGATTTATACAGGTTATGAGTTGTTCTTAAACTGCATTATTTTGCATATGATTGGGAATGTAAAAGCAAAGCCTGTCGTAACCTACTGATTTTATTTAGCTGAGGTTCATTGTATTATGGCCAGTTTTTCTTTTGTTTAGGCACGGGGGAAACCTTGAAAAGGTAGATCGACCGTTGATAGAAAATCTGGTGGATCTGTTTGAATTATGTGTGGTTTTCTCAGCACAAAAACCTAACCTGCCGCCCGGAACTGGAAACCGCTTTCGCATTACTTCAGTTCGGTAGTGCAAGTTACTTCAGGTGCCCACTAGCTTTCTTAATCATCTGTCATTGGGTTGAGAATCTGCAAGACATCCTTCCTGCCGCTTCAGTCGTAGGACTGTTTCAGCGTACTGGGAAACAAGTAGCCAGTTTTCCACACTGCTCGACATTCTTTTGACAATCGTGTCTGTTTCCTTGGCATATACATACTTTGAATTCTCGGTTTTTTTAAGTTCATCCACTGCATAAAGTTTATATGGTGATTTATACAGGTTAGGAGTTGTTCTTAAACTGCATTATTTTGCATATGATTGGGAATGTAAAAGCAAAGCCTGTCGTAACCTACTGATTTTATTTAGCTGAGGTTCATTGTATTATGGCCAGTTTTTCTTTTGTTTAGGCACGGGGGAAACCTTGAAAAGGTAGATCGACCGTTGATAGAAAATCTGGTGGATCTGTTTGAATTATGTGTGGTTTTCTCAGCACAAAAACCTAACCTGCCGCCCGGAACTGGAAACCGCTTTCGCATTACTTCAGTTCGGTAGTGCAAGTTACTTCAGGTGCCCACTAGCTTTCTTAATCATCTGTCATTGGGTTGAGAATCTGCAAGACATCCTTCCTGCCGCTTCAGTCGTAGGACTGTTTCAGCGTACTGGGAAACAAGTAGCCAGTTTTCCACACTGCTCGACATTCTTTTGACAATCGTGTCTGTTTCCTTGGCGCCAATACAGTTGTTTAGTGCAAGTCTTTGAGCTATGAATCGCACATAGTCGAAAAATGCGTGCTCAACATCAGTAACGACAGAAAGGATCTCTCACTTTCCCCACTCGATGCAGATAATTTTTAGAATATCCGTGGCCTGAGAGAAGCTGGTACAAGTAAGTATTTACTTTTCCATGATTCCGGCTAATCCATGGTTTGAAAAATATTTTTGATTAGCCTGGCCGTCTACACGCCTTGCACGCTCACACTCCAATTTCGTTATCATGTGATAGGTGTGTGCGGAGCTCTTGTCCACCCTATCTGATTATATTGTAGATAGGTGTTTTCCGTTCTAAAGCTAGCCTTGATTCATGGGGTCCTCCGATATTTGCCATGACTCTAGTTATGTTTGCTATCGCCTTTTCACTTACATTACGGATACGTTCCCAGTAGGTGAGTTTCGAGTCAAGGGTCACTCCTAGATACTTCACTGCGTGAGAAGTGGCTATAATTTGATTTCCAATCGTGACTGGAAGATTAACTGGAATTCTTTTCCTCGTTAAGGTGACAATTTTGATTTTCACCACTGCTAACTCGAGCCCATTGTTGTCAAGCCAGTGGCCAGTTCGCCTCATGACCTGATTGACTTTTAGCTGCGCGAGGTCCACCATTCGTAATGTTATCACTACCGCTACGTCATCGGGTTATGCGACTAAGAAGGTGTCTTGCGGCGTTTCTACACAGAGTAGCTCCTTGAGCTAAACCGGCGATGATGCGTTTCTTTCTCGGTCCGTCACAGGTTTCAAATTGGACTTTTTTATAACCAGAACTATGACACAGAGAATATTTCCAACAGAATTTAAAAAAGCTGTAGTGGTACCTATTCATAAGGGGAATGAAAGATCAGACGTAAATAACTACAGACCAGTTGCTCTTATATCAATTTTCGTGAAGATCTTTGAGAAGTGCATTAAACAGCAATAAAAATGGATTATTAAACAAAAAGCAGTATGGTTTCAAGGAGAACGTTGGAAAACAAGATGTAATTTATGATGTAACTGAATGCATTAGCAATGCGATAGATAATAAGCAAATATATATTTAAAGTAGTCAATAACTTTGTTTATTTGATATCCGCAGGCCAATCCTCTTTTTTCTTTAAAAGCCGTCGGGCCTTGCTTAGTTGTGTGAGCAGACGCGTTTCGACTACTTTGAGTCATCTTCAGTGTCTAAAGGATGTGTTGAAGGGAGCGACTTTATATAGTCGTAGGATGGGTAATTAGCGAATAGGTAATTAGCGGATGGGTATTTAGCGGTTGGGTAATTAGCGGATGGGTAATTAGTGGATGGGTAATGAGGTCAGGAAGTAAATTACTCAATTATGCCACGTAGGGGGATATTATGTTTTTGTTTTTTTGCTTGTTGGCTGTCCGTTTGTTCTGTTTCATCTCGTTTCCGTTTTCGTCTAAGAGTGTGGTCTAGGACTGAGAAAATTGCGTCGGAATTGGTAACAAGTTGTTCGTTGATAATGTCACCGTCTGTCTTTCTATGTTTATAAATTTCAAGCCTTTCTAGGATGTCAAGTCTTGGTCCTTTGTTTTGTTTGTGTAGCAATTTCATAGAGTTTGTCATAGCATCAGGCTCATGTGCGTGGTTTTGTAGGTGCGTCGCATAATTGGAGTCTGCCTTGTTGTATAAGAAAGATCGTAGGTGCTCTTTGTATCTTGTCGTTAGTTTTCGTGTTGTCCTTCCTATATATACCATGTCGCAGTCCTTGCATGTCAGTTTGTATATGCCGCTGCCTTCGTATATCGATGTGTCATTCAGTTTTGGCTTCAGTTTGTTTCCAATGTTGTTGTTCGTTTTGAATGCAGTTTGCAATTTGTATTTCCTAAGGAAGTTTGATAGTTTGTATGTCTCTTTGCCTACGTATGTTAACGATACCCACTGTTGGTCGTTCTTATGAGTTTCCGTCGGTTGGCGTTCCTGTTTTTGTTTGTACTGTGTGACTAGTTTGTCAATGTCGCATTGTTTGTATCCGTTATTATTAGCTATTCTGTAAATGTTGTTTAGTTCGTTGGAGTAGTTAGTAGGAGTCATGGGGATGGAGTGAAGCCTCTGCACCATTGATCTGTACGCTGCTAGCTTATGTTGTGCGGGGTGGTTAGATGTTTCATGTATGGTATGATCAGTTGTGGTTGGTTTTCTGTATATTTTGTAGTCCAATCGTGTTTGTTCACGTGTCACAGTTAGGTCCATATAGTTGAGTTGTCCGTTTGTTTCTTATTCCATAGTGAACTTTATATTCGGGTGAATTTCATTCATATAGGCAAGTAGTTCGTCTTGTTTATTTTCTTGTGAGTCAATAACAATGAAACAGTCATCCACATATCGTCTGTAAAATATTACATTGAATCTTTTGACAACTTTGGGTATAAAGACTTCTTCCAAAGATTGTAAGAATATTTCTGACATTATTGAGGACATTGGATGTCCCATACCCAGACCGTCTTTGGCAATGTATGTGTTGCTATTGAACTTAAAATAGTTCTGTTTGATTGTGGTCTTTATGAGATTGAGTATTTGATCTGTGAATTGTCGGCTGTTGTTGAATGAAAGTTTTTCTTTTAGTATGGCCAGTGTTTCATCGACAGGGATAGACGTATAGAGGTTGGTGATGTCTAATGATAAAAGTTGACAGTTTTCAGTCAATTTTAAAGAAGTGGTAGAATTTGCTAGCTCGCGGCTGTTCTTTAATGCGTATTTGTCGTCAAGGTGCACGACATCAGCCATTATCGTTGCCAAGTACCGTGCTAATTGGTATGCAGGAGCTGGGCGGTAGTTGACGACAGGACGGATAGGAATATTGGGTTTGTGGAGCTTAGGTTGTGCTTTAAGGGGTGGTGTGCATGGATTTGGGTTTATGTAGCGTTGCTTAGTATTAGGAGGAATAATTAGTGGGGATTGTATAATGGCAGTACGTAAGTCCGCTTGGAACCTATTGGTGGGGTCTTTGTTTACCAGTTTGTAGCCGTTGGCGTTAATGAAGTCTATTGTTTTTTGTACATAGTCCGTTGTTTTTAGGATCACCGTTGTATGTCCTTTGTCAGCCTTCGTCACTGTTAGTAGGTTATCCGTTAGCTTTGTCTGAATGTGTCTTAATATCTTATGGTCTTCGTGGAAATCCGTTTTGTTTATGCTAGTGCGTATTTTTTGTAGTATGTCTACTGCAGTATGTCTTGCATGTGTCTGTTGTTCCTGCGGCAGTTTGTTAATGGCTAGTTCAGTGTCGATTACTAGTTGTTCTAGGTCTTTGTTGCGGTTTGTATTATGTAAGTTGTGTTTCAGTCCCTTATTTAATAGCTCCATTTCTTGTGTCGTAAAAGGCGTATCTGATAGGTTTACAGTCCGTGGATAGAAAGTTCTGTTCGCTGGTGTGGTCATTTTGTTTTGTTTTTTCATCAATTTGTCAAGTTTTTTCGTCATGGTCTCATATTTAGTTTTGAGCTGAATATCAATGTTTTGCCTCACGTCATTATAAAACTGTAGAAAGTTTTCAGTTTGTATAGTGTTAGTTAATTGTAAGTGTGAGTGTAGTAGTTGTCGGTTGATTTCGTCCTTTTTTATGTACAGTGTTCTTATTTCGTTTTTAATGCGGAGCATCTGTGCGCTACGTTGTGTGTTACGTGCAGCGATTGTGTTTTGTTTTATCACGATTCTTGCAAATGCTGGTGTAATGTTGTTTTTCAAGCACTGTTTGTTGAACCATATGTTTGCTATTGTTTGATGAAGTTTTAGGGTACGGTATTGGAAGGAACGCAACAGTTTTGCCTGGCTGGCAGTGTTGTAGTCAATAACTTTGTTTATTTGATATCCGCAGGCCAATCCTCTTTTTTCTTTAAAAGCCGTCGGGCCTTGCTTAGTTGTGTGAGCAGACGCGTTTCGACTACTTTGAGTCATCTTCAGTGTCTAAAGGATGTGTTGAAGGGAGCGACTTTATATAGTCGTAGGATGGGTAATTAGCGAATAGGTAATTAGCGGATGGGTATTTAGCGGTTGGGTAATTAGCGGATGGGTAATTAGTGGATGGGTAATGAGGTCAGGAAGTAAATTACTCAATTATGCCACGTAGGGGGATATTATGTTTTTGTTTTTTTGCTTGTTGGCTGTCCGTTTGTTCTGTTTCATCTCGTTTCCGTTTTTGTCTAAGAGTGTGGTCTAGGACTGAGAAAATTGCGTCGGAATTGGTAACAAGTTGTTCGTTGATAATGTCACCGTCTGTCTTTCTATGTTTATAAATTTCAAGCCTTTCTAGGATGTCAAGTCTTGGTCCTTTGTTTTGTTTGTGTAGCAATTTCATAGAGTTTGTCATAGCATCAGGCTCATGTGCGTGGTTTTGTAGGTGCGTCGCATAATTGGAGTCTGCCTTGTTGTATAAGAAAGATCGTAGGTGCTAACGCCAACGGCTACAAACTGGTAAACAAAGACCCCACCAATAGGTTCCAAGCGGACTTACGTACTGCCATTATACAATCCCCACTAATTATTCCTCCTAATACTAAGCAACGCTACATAAACCCAAATCCATGCACACCACCCCTTAAAGCACAACCTAAGCTCCACAAACCCAATATTCCTATCCGTCCTGTCGTCAACTACCGCCCAGCTCCTGCATACCAATTAGCACGGTACTTGGCAACGATAATGGCTGATGTCGTGCACCTTGACGACAAATACGCATTAAAGAACAGCCGCGAGCTAGCAAATTCTACCACTTCTTTAAAATTGACTGAAAACTGTCAACTTTTATCATTAGACATCACCAACCTCTATACGTCTATCCCTGTCGATGAAACACTGGCCATACTAAAAGAAAAACTTTCATTCAACAACAGCCGACAATTCACAGATCAAATACTCAATCTCATAAAGACCACAATCAAACAGAACTATTTTAAGTTCAATAGCAACACATACATTGCCAAAGACGGTCTGGGTATGGGACATCCAATGTCCTCAATAATGTCAGAAATATTCTTACAATCTTTGGAAGAAGTCTTTATACCCAAAGTTGTCAAAAGATTCAATGTAATATTTTACAGACGATATGTGGATGACTGTTTCATTGTTATTGACTCACAAGAAAATAAACAAGACGAACTACTTGCCTATATGAATGAAATTCACCCGAATATAAAGTTCACTATGGAAAAAGAAACAAACGGACAACTCAACTATATGGACCTAACTGTGACACGTGAACAAACACGATTGGACTACAAAATATACAGAAAACCAACCACAACTGATCATACCATACATGAAACATCTAACCACCCCGCACAACATAAGCTAGCAGCGTACAGATCAATGGTGCAGAGGCTTCACTCCATCCCCATGACTCCTACTAACTACTCCAACGAACTAAACAACATTTACAGAATAGCTAATAATAACGGATACAAACAATGCGACATTGACAAACTAGTCACACAGTACAAACAAAAACAGGAACGCCAACCGACGGAAACTCATAAGAACGACCAACAGTGGGTATCGTTAACATACGTAGGCAAAGAGACATACAAACTATCAAACTTCCTTAGGAAATACAAATTGCAAACTGCATTCAAAACGAACAACAACATTGGAAACAAACTGAAGCCAAAACTGAATGACACATCGATATACGAAGGCAGCGGCATATACAAACTGACATGCAAGGACTGCGACATGGTATATATAGGAAGGACAACACGAAAACTAACGACAAGATACAAAGAGCACCTACGATCTTTCTTATACAACAAGGCAGACTCCAATTATGCGACGCACCTACAAAACCACGCACATGAGCCTGATGCTATGACAAACTCTATGAAATTGCTACACAAACAAAACAAAGGACCAAGACTTGACATCCTAGAAAGGCTTGAAATTTATAAACATAGAAAGACAGACGGTGACATTATCAACGAACAACTTGTTACCAATTCCGACGCAATTTTCTCAGTCCTAGACCACACTCTTAGACGAAAACGGAAACGAGATGAAACAGAACAAACGGACAGCCAACAAGCAAAAAAACAAAAACATAATATCCCCCTACGTGGCATAATTGAGTAATTTACTTCCTGACCTCATTACCCATCCACTAATTACCCATCCGCTAATTACCCAACCGCTAAATACCCATCCGCTAATTACCTATTCGCTAATTACCCATCCTACGACTATATAAAGTCGCTCCCTTCAACACATCCTTTAGACACTGAAGATGACTCAAAGTAGTCGAAACGCGTCTGCTCACACAACTAAGCAAGGCCCGACGGCTTTTAAAGAAAAAAGAGGATTGGCCTGCGGATATCAAATAAACAAAGTTATTGACTACAACACTGCCAGCCAGGCAAAACTGTTGCGTTCCTTCCAATACCGTACCCTAAAACTTCATCAAACAATAGCAAACATATGGTTCAACAAACAGTGCTTGAAAAACAACATTACACCAGCATTTGCAAGAATCGTGATAAAACAAAACACAATCGCTGCACGTAACACACAACGTAGTGCACAGATGCTCCGCATTAAAAACGAAATAAGAACACTGTACATAAAAAAGGACGAAATCAACCGACAACTACTACACTCACACTTACAATTAACTAACACTATACAAACTGAAAACTTTCTACAGTTTTATAATGACGTGAGGCAAAACATTGATATTCAGCTCAAAACTAAATATGAGACCATGACGAAAAAACTTGACAAATTGATGAAAAAACAAAACAAAATGACCACACCAGCGAACAGAACTTTCTATCCACGGACTGTAAACCTATCAGATACGCCTTTTACGACACAAGAAATGGAGCTATTAAATAAGGGACTGAAACACAACTTACATAATACAAACCGCAACAAAGACCTAGAAAAACTAGTAATCGACACTGAACTAGCCATTAACAAACTGCCGCAGGAACAACAGACACATGCAAGACATACTGCAGTAGACATACTACAAAAAATACGCACTAGCATAAACAAAACGGATTTCCACGAAGACCATAAGATATTAAGACACATTCAGACAAAGCTAACGGATAACCTACTAACAGTGACGAAGGCTGACAAAGGACATACAACGGTGATCCTAAAAACAACGGACTATGTACAAAAAAACAATAGACTTCATTAACGCCAACGGCTACAAACTGGTAAACAAAGACCCCACCAATAGGTTCCAAGCGGACTTACGTACTGCCATTATACAATCCCCACTAATTATTCCTCCTAATACTAAGCAACGCTACATAAACCCAAATCCATGCACACCACCCCTTAAAGCACAACCTAAGCTCCACAAACCCAATATTCCTATCCGTCCTGTCGTCAACTACCGCCCAGCTCCTGCATACCAATTAGCACGGTACTTGGCAACGATAATGGCTGATGTCGTGCACCTTGACGACAAATACGCATTAAAGAACAGCCGCGAGCTAGCAAATTCTACCACTTCTTTAAAATTGACTGAAAACTGTCAACTTTTATCATTAGACATCACCAACCTCTATACGTCTATCCCTGTCGATGAAACACTGGCCATACTAAAAGAAAAACTTTCATTCAACAACAGCCGACAATTCACAGATCAAATACTCAATCTCATAAAGACCACAATCAAACAGAACTATTTTAAGTTCAATAGCAACACATACATTGCCAAAGACGGTCTGGGTATGGGACATCCAATGTCCTCAATAATGTCAGAAATATTCTTACAATCTTTGGAAGAAGTCTTTATACCCAAAGTTGTCAAAAGATTCAATGTAATATTTTACAGACGATATGTGGATGACTGTTTCATTGTTATTGACTCACAAGAAAATAAACAAGACGAACTACTTGCCTATATGAATGAAATTCACCCGAATATAAAGTTCACTATGGAAAAAGAAACAAACGGACAACTCAACTATATGGACCTAACTGTGACACGTGAACAAACACGATTGGACTACAAAATATACAGAAAACCAACCACAACTGATCATACCATACATGAAACATCTAACCACCCCGCACAACATAAGCTAGCAGCGTACAGATCAATGGTGCAGAGGCTTCACTCCATCCCCATGACTCCTACTAACTACTCCAACGAACTAAACAACATTTACAGAATAGCTAATAATAACGGATACAAACAATGCGACATTGACAAACTAGTCACACAGTACAAACAAAAACAGGAACGCCAACCGACGGAAACTCATAAGAACGACCAACAGTGGGTATCGTTAACATACGTAGGCAAAGAGACATACAAACTATCAAACTTCCTTAGGAAATACAAATTGCAAACTGCATTCAAAACGAACAACAACATTGGAAACAAACTGAAGCCAAAACTGAATGACACATCGATATACGAAGGCAGCGGCATATACAAACTGACATGCAAGGACTGCGACATGGTATATATAGGAAGGACAACACGAAAACTAACGACAAGATACAAAGAGCATCTACGATCTTTCTTATACAACAAGGCAGACTCCAATTATGCGACGCACCTACAAAACCACGCACATGAGCCTGATGCTATGACAAACTCTATGAAATTGCTACACAAACAAAACAAAGGACCAAGACTTGACATCCTAGAAAGGCTTGAAATTTATAAACATAGAAAGACAGACGGTGACATTATCAACGAACAACTTGTTACCAATTCCGACGCAATTTTCTCAGTCCTAGACCACACTCTTAGACGAAAACGGAAACGAGATGAAACAGAACAAACGGACAGCCAACAAGCAAAAAAACAAAAACATAATATCCCCCTACGTGGCATAATTGAGTAATTTACTTCCTGACCTCATTACCCATCCACTAATTACCCATCCGCTAATTACCCAACCGCTAAATACCCATCCGCTAATTACCTATTCGCTAATTACCCATCCTACGACTATATAAAGTCGCTCCCTTCAACACATCCTTTAGACACTGAAGATGACTCAAAGTAGTCGAAACGCGTCTGCTCACACAACTAAGCAAGGCCCGACGGCTTTTAAAGAAAAAAAAAAATATATATATTTAAAGCTTTGTTTTTAGATCTACAAAAAGTAGTTGAACTGTCAATTATAATATTCTTTTAAGCAAATTGTGGAAGATGGGTTTCCAAGACAAAGTTGATTTGCTTGTCGAATCGTTGACATTAATGGTGCTCCGGGTCCTGATGGAATACCAAATCTATTCTTGAAGTCATTGTCATCTTCATTCTCCACCCCTTATCAATTATTTACAATATCAGCCGTTTTTCCTCCTGCTTTTCCGATGTCTGGAAGCATGTTAACATCTTTCCGACCCATAAAACTGGAAATCGTAGTGAAATCTCGAAATAACGTCCGATTTCTTTGCTGTCTTGTTTTAGCAAGCTCCTTGAGCAAATTGTGCATAACATAATGCATGATGCTATCAGTATCCTGTTTGCAAATGAACCACATGGCTTCACTAAAGGTCGTTCGACAAGAACTAATTTGTTAGAGCTTACGAATACTATCTCTCTTGCTGTTGACAAGAGCTAACCAGTTGGTGTCATATGCACTGATTTCGCTAAAGCCTTCAACAGTGTTAATCATGGCCTTCTGGCTAACAAACTCCGATCGTTCCGCATTCCCGACTCAATCATCTCTTGGATCTTATCCTTCTTATACCATTACTCCTGCACCTTTGCATGGAATAATTTTTTTTCATCGGCCTCATTGAGTCCAAAATCTGATGTTCCTTAAGGATCAATTTTAGGTCCTTTGCTATTTAACATTTTCATTTATGATCTTCCGCGATGCCTGTCCTCTAATAGTCTTCTTTACGCTGATGATTTAAAAATTTATGGTTCCATCATCTCCAGCAAAGACTCCTCATACCTTCAAAATTATGTTGACAATCTCCAAAATTAGTGTGAAGGTAATTTACTTTACTTTATATTTCATGCATAACCACTAGAGCTTCACGTGTCGCTGGCTTTATTCTACGATCCTCCAGCAAGTCCCTTAACATCTTAACCAGCGTCCATCTATTTGTACTCCTAGCCCGGTCAATCATTGAGCATGCCTCCCAAGTATGGTCTTCTCATTATACCAATCTATCGGATACTGTTGAAACTATACAGCGCAAATTCACACGTTCTCTATTCTACAAATATAACCTCCCTTACAGCTCCCACGATGAGCGCTTACAGATCCTCAACATTCCATCACTCAAGAAAAGGAGAGAATTCTTAGGCCTGTGTTGCTTATTTAAATTATATCACGGTATTCTTTCATTCAATCTTCGGGGAAGGCTTTTTATACGTCCCATTTCAAGAACGCGTTCAACTGACATATTCATTATGCCCTTTGCTCGTACCGATATTCATCTTTATTCGTTTTTAGTATGCGTAACACGTCGTTACAATGAGCTCCAGCTGGGTCCCCTGCCACATTCCTTAAACGCTTTTAAAAGCATATTACATAATATTCTCCTTAGCTTCTAATAGTTTATTAGTATTTTATATTCTTGCTTTTTTTTCTATTTCAAGTTGCTCACTTTGTTCATGATGCATGTATTATATTACATTATATTTCATTACCTATTTTGTAATTGGATTCTTCTTCTTCGCACTACAGCCCCTTTCGGGCCTTCGCTTCCTACAAATAGCGCCTACAACTGTCTCGGTCCATTGACCGCGTCCTCCGATTTCGAAATCCAAGCAGCGATGAACTGTCTTCGTCGACCGAGTCAGACCAGCGTTTCCTTGGTTTCCCCACTGGTCTCCGGCCTTCAGTTCTCCCAACGAATACCTTTTTGGGTATCCGTTGTTCGTCCGTACGATTCATGTGGCCGCTTCCGCAGTCTTATAATCGTTGAGGCCTCCTGGTCGCCTAAAATTTCGTACAGCTCATGGTTGTATCGAATTCGCCATTGGTCTCTGTCTAGCTTCACTCTGATTATTCGTCTCAGGACCCGTCGCTCAAAGGCGTTCAATATATTTGCCGATGCTTGGATTAGGGTCCATGTTTCACACCCATAGCATAACACAGGTCTTATCACAGATTTGTATACTTGGAGCTTTGTTCTCTTGTGTATGCAGCTGGTCTTCAAGATCGTCAATACTGAATAAAATATTTTTTCTTGCGAGCTGTATTCTTTGGCGTATTTCGCCTCTTTCATTGCCGTTTTCGTTATTTTGGCGCCTAAATACACAAATTCACTAACATTTTTGATATTATATTCGCCAAGTGTGATGTTTTGTGTACTTGAGGTATTTTCTCTCGACTGCGTCATGAGCTTTGTTTTATTTTCATTGATTTGTAGCGCTACTAGTTTTGCTTTGCTGTCGAGTTTCAGGAAGAGTTCTTTGGCAGTTTTTAACGACCGTGAAAAAATGTTTATGTCGTCCACGTAACATAGGCTACTACTTGGCTCGACTTGTATGGTCATGTACCTCGCGTACGGACAGGTAGCTTCCTTATGACGTACTCTAGACCCAAATTGAACAGCAATGGGGCCAGCTCATTTCCCTGCTTTAGTCCGATATTTGTGTCAAAGGCATCGGTGACTTGGTAATTGATGCGGACTTGGGAGATCGTCGACGTCATTGTCATTTTGGTAAAATGGACTAATTTGGCTGGGGTGCCAAAGCGAAGCATTATTTGGTACAGTACGTTACGATCAAGACTGTCGCATGCTTGCTTAAAGTCAACAAAAATTTCGTGAACGTCTATGTTGAGCTCCCAGCACTTTTCAAGTACCTGCTTGACTATAAACAATGGTCCATCGTCGATCTGCCTGCTCTAAAACCACCTTGATATTCCCCAACAATACTGTTGGTGTATTATCCGATTTTATTTTCAAAGATGTTTGAAAATATTTTCTACGCCGTACGAAGTAGTGATATGCCTCTATAATTTTCGCACTGTAATTTGTCACCTTTTTTGTGGATAGGGAATATAATTGATTGGCTCCATTCTTTCGGCATATGTTCTTGTTGCCAAATGTGCTGGATGACTTTGTGAATAGCTTGATAAACACTACTGCCACCATATTTGATGAGCTCCACTGGAATCTCATCGATGCCCGGGGCTTTATTATTCTTTTGGGCTTTGATGGTGGATCAAACTTCTTCCAGAGTTAGTGGGGCCAATGGACGCCCTCCACGTACATCTATAGGCTCCGATGCTCTGGAGCTGTGCGAAGGGTTAAGGAGGTTCTTAAAATATAATGCCCATCTTTCCTTAATCTTCGTTTTATCAGCGATGATATTGCCGATGTCATCACGACAGAGCGTGGTTTTGGGCTGGTAGCCACGTTTCAGGCTTTTCACTTCTTTGTATGCTCGTCTTGTGTTGTTGCTCGCTAAACTTACATCTATACTTCTCAATTGGTCGTCATAGTATTTTCTTTTCTTAATCCTAATTATCTTCTTCGCTACTCTTCTGAGATTTTCATAATGTTCTCTCTTCGTCCTGGTTTTCCTACCTACGTATTCTTTGTACGCCTGATTCTTTTTATCTAACGCAGTCCAGCACTCATCATCAAACCAATCATTCCTCTTGCAGCGGGCTTGATGTCCGATCAGCTGTTCTGCCACGGTCCTAATGGCCGCTTTCACTTCCATCCAGAGCTCGTTGCTAGTCTTTAACGATGCATCTGATAAGATGGGAGCCAGCTGGTTGTTGAGGGCCTCCGTGAAATTTTTGTCGGTTGGGCTGGTCTTCACCGAATATGCCTTTGACACACGACATCGATAGGTTAATTTGAGGAAGTAATGATCTGAGTTACGGTTGGCTCCTCGGTATGTACGGGAGTTAAGTATGCTCAAGGTCCAACGTTGTTGTATCAGAACAGGATCGATCTGGTTTTGTGTCTTGCCATCCGGTGATACCCAAGTCATTTTCTGAATAGGTTGATGTGGGAAGCAAGTCGAACGTATGACTAGATTTCTGCTACATGCAAAGTCAATCAGGCGCTGGCCGTTGTCATTTGTTTCATCGTGGAGACTTTATCCTCCAGTCGTTCCCCGATGAGATAGCTGGTTGCCAACCTTAGTGCTGAAATCACTCAGAATTATTTTGTGTCGTTTGTAGGCAATGAGTCAACCTGTCTTTCCAGGTGATTGTAGATCGTTTACTTCGTTTCTTCGTCCTTTTCTTCGGTCGGGGCGTGAATATTAATCAGCCAGATTTTAAAAAGTTTCGCTTTTATACGGATGGCACACAACCGTTCGTTTATCGCCTTAAAATCAATAACGTGCGATTTGAACTCCCTATCCACAATAAAGGCTACTCGAAATTCGCGTGTTCTAGTAGGCTTCCCACTTTTGAGTATTGTGTGCGATCTCATGTCTTGAATGTCGGTTCCAGTCCAATGCGTTTCCTGGACTGCCAGTATTTATAATTGATATTGACTGGCCTGTTGTAAAAGATCCTTAACAACTCCAGGGTAATTGAGTGATCCGACATTCCAGGATCCAATACCATAGTCCTTTTTTTGTTTAAGGGATCGTTGCCGTAATCCATCTGCAGGTTTCAAAACATTTAAAGGTTTTCCAGGAACGGGGAGTTAGCCCGTCGCCCAACCTCCATTCCGGTGGCATGGTTATTACGTCGATTCCGTTATCAAGCGCAGAAGATTCGCCTCCACCCTCCTATGCCCTCACAAAGGGGTCGTGAGCAGGATTTAGTAGCAAAGCTGTAGATGTATTTACAGTTATTAGCATTTCTCGGCATTTAATGTCCTATTATTGGGGAACCAGTAAACCCAATGTACAACCCCGAGAGCATTTACTACCATTTAGTTGGGGGGTTTGGGATGAGGAATCATGGAAGCTATGGGCTGGAGAAACAAAGGGTTCCTTCCTCCTTTCTCAAATGGGTATGGGACCGTCTACGGCGGAGTAATTGGATTCATGGATCTGTCAAATAGGTCAAATAAATTAATAAATGTATTGTGCAGCGAAGCGTAGTTTTTTGTATGGTTATTGTATGCAAAATATGTAAATAATGAAAAAAAAACAGAGCAATGATTGGCTTGGCCTGATAGCAATCTTTTTCTGCTGTTTTTACTGCATTCACCACTTCGTAGAGTGCATTGGTTATTGAATGTCCTTTTCGGAAACCATACTGTTTCAATGAAGCTTACCTGCGGCCTTTATTGCGGTCAAAAATCTTGCTCACAATATGCTTTCAAACAGTTGTCCAGAAGTAACCAGCATACAAAGTATTCAGTAAGCTGACGGAGAACTCAAATTGCTTTTCCACTTCCCATTGACTTGAGAACGTTCCTGTCGTAAGACAGGCGTTAAATATTCGCAAAAGAAGCTCTTGGGTGTTTTTGAAGGGATGGCATTCGAAAGTTCTTCCACAGTGATTTCAGGAATATTGCACTCCAGTTGGGCGTGCGGGGTTCATCCCTCCTTCCTTGATGTCTTAGGAATAGAGCATCAACACTGTGGTGCAACTCATTGACTTCAGGCACGCTTTTGGGTTCCATACCACTTAGTTGACGTGCTACCTGTAGCCATCACCCTATGGTTCGATATCTATTTCTTGGCATAGCGATTGCTATTTCAACGCCCTGCTTTTCTTCATCGTCCGAGAAAGCTCTTTTTTAGCTACAAGGTGTTCCGCAGCAAGTTTTGCTGCCTCTGGCCTATTTCATGCTCATTGTGCTCTGCACCGAAGTAAGAGGGCTTTTTGTCTGAGGGCTGCGATTCCATCAGTCTACCAGTAAGCCTGCTATTCCCTTCGAAATTCCTTTCAGAGGGGTATGAAAATGGCACATGGTCACCGGGTGTATATCATAGTGGCCTTAACCTGTTTTTCTGCATGAATCTCACCAGAAGTTTCTTTGATGCATTTATGGACTCAGTAAATTTACATTTCTCCAGCTTACTAACATTCCAACCATAGGTTTTACATGGTCTATTCATTTCGTTGGTTCTGATTATTAGGTTGAAAGTTATAGAGTTATGATCACTTGCAGTGTACTACTCCATAACCTTCCACCCTTTCACCAAGACAGCTAGGTCTTCTGAAGATATAGTCACTTCTAGAATTGACTCACCAAAACCTGGTCTTTGATATGTGGGAATTAAGCCTTCATTGAGGACGATTAATTTTAGTCTGGCTGCCAATTCAACAATAAGTCTTCCAGTTTTGTTTTCTCGAGGCGTTCCCCATTCTAGAGCCCCTGCGTTGAAGTCGCCGCCTATCAATAATTTCCCAGGCATATCACGCGGCGTATCCTGCTGGTCAACCAGTTTCACCTGGAATACATTTATTGGGTCATTTCGTGACAAGTAACAGCTGACAATGTTCATATCAGTGATTCTTATCCACGCAAATCCATTACCGCAACCATTCTTGGGCGCGCAGACTTGAGTGGTGGGCTCAGCAACCCAGATAGCAGTATATCCAGTTAAGTCCGAGAACTAGTTGCTGGAATTTCGTTTATAGGCTGGCTCGCTTATAAGCAATCGTTGCGTCTAAGTCTCCCAAGTGAGCTGTGTGGGTATGTCTTCCGCTGCCTTGCAGCGTTGAAGGTTTCCCTGAATGACTCTCATTTACTATCTGTTCGTTTACGTTTCAGCTTTTTGAAAAGCAGGACATCTACTGAAACCCAAGTTAAGAGCCTTAACTTTTCGATCATGCTCTTTTTTGCATATTATACTGCTAAGCTGCTTATCACATTTTGATACTTTGTTGCTTTGACGGCCACATTCCCAGAAACTTTTGCTTCGGTTTGGGTCATTGAATGTTATTTTGGTATAATTGAAGCCTAGACATCTGAAGCAATGAATTAACTCTATTCTTTGTCTGAATTGCACGCTTATCCAACCAACTCTTATTCCTCATGCAGTTAGCAGCCTATAGACCTTATCCGCTTCAAGTTCTATGAGTGCCAACTCTTCCTCTCTGTTATTTAGGGGCAAAAGTCTAACTTTTGAGTCGACAACTATGTCCAACCAGACTTTACTCTGAATATGTTGCAGAATTTTGTCCTCGGTAGTAAAGCAGTCAAGGCTGGGTAGCTCAATTTTCATTGTTGGCCTGAGGACCTTAACTTTTCCTTGTATTCCAACCACCGCTTAAATATTATCTTGCAGCTTGACATGGTCCTCACTTTTTGCTAGCTCTTGCAAGACGTTTTCTGATTCGTCTTGTTTGTGTACCTGAGTCCTCTGGATGGACTGATATTCGGATTGCTCCCAAAACTTCTGCGTATGTCTTCTCCTTAGCTGATCTGATAATATTTGCTTGATTTCTATGGCTATGAGGCTTTTTCTATCGTTTTCTTTTTCAATTACTCGCGGAAACTTTATTGCTGAAATCTTCGCTTCCTACATTATCTTTCGTTTGTACGTCCCTCTGTTTCTTTTTTCTCATAACCTTCCTTAGGTGAGTGATCGACTTTATCAGCAGGAGTTTCCATTCTAGGGTGCTTAGTTGGACGTTGTTGGTCCTTTCATGGTGTACCAGTTTTGTTTTTGGTAAGGAGTAGCGGTTTCTCCACTATGTTTATTTCATGTTCAGCTCGTTTCCAGTACCGCCGGCATAAAGTTATTATATTGAACATCTCCTTAAGCTCGAAAATGCCGTCCTTGGCTTGCCGAGCGATGTTTCTTTTGAGTCATTGATTGGCTTCTTCAGCGGGGCTACTTGGCCTTGGACGGCTCCTCAGAGAACGGGTCGCTGGTGCCAATCACTCACCGTATGAGCCCCAAGAGCCACTGAGTGACATTATGGCTCGCCGGAGTCTATACTCTCGCAGTCTTTCCATCGCGGTCGCGCCAAAGCAATTTTTCATGACGACTGCCAAGAAAAGGTGATACACTTTTTCAGCAAAGGAATTTACTACAAACTATTACTCAAGAGAACTGCAAAAACCTGCTCCACATACTCCGTCAAACCCAGCAAAAAATAATATAGATGACCTTACGATCACTGCACTCGGCCAGTTCTTTATTTCGTTCGTATCCTACAACTCTCCTTTGCTCCCTGTACAAAATTCAGATTGGATGTTTCTACCCCTCGAATTAAATTACCAGAGAAAGAATTTGGGTAATACACTTTTCCTAACCCGACAAATTTACCAGAATCTGAGTCCGTAACTCCACACTTCTCACCAAAAACAAATCGCCGAAATTTTAGTCAATTCATTTTTGGGTATCCGTTGTTAGTCCATACAATTCATGTGGCTAGCCCATTGCAGCTTCCGCAGTCTTACAATCGTTGAGACCTCGTATTCGCCATTGGTCCCCGTCTAGCTTCGCTCCGATTATTCGCCTTAGGACGCGTCTCTCAAAGGCATTCAATATATTTGCGGATGCCTGGGTTAGGGTTCATCTTTCACACCCATAGCAAAACACAGATCTTATCACAGATTTGTATACTTGGAGCTTTGTTCTCCTGTGTATGCAGCTGGTCTTCAAGATCGTCAATACTGAATAAAATATTTTATTTGTGAGCTGTATTCTACGGCGTATTTCGTCTCTTTCATTGCCTTTATTTTGGCGCCTAAATACACAAATTCACTAACATTTTCGATACTGTATGTGCCAGGTGTGGTATTTTGTGTATTTGAGGTATTTCTCCTTGACTGCGTCATGAGCTTTGTTTTATTTTCATTGATCTGTA
This sequence comes from Odontomyia ornata, assembly GCA_963969285.1. NCBI lineage: Eukaryota > Metazoa > Arthropoda > Insecta > Diptera > Stratiomyidae > Odontomyia > Odontomyia ornata. The sequence goes on along the minus strand of OZ017739.1, from coordinate 362,503,065 downwards.
ACCCTACTTCTTTTGTTTCGCTGTCGAGTTTCAGGAAAAGTTCTTTGGCAGTTGTTAATGACCGTGACCAAATATTGATGTCGTCTGCATAGGCTACTATTTGGCTCAACTTGTATAGTAATGTTCCTCGTGTATTGACAGGTAGCTTCCGTATGACGTACTCCAGAGCCAAATTGAATAGCAATGGGGCCAGCCCATCTCCCTGCTTTAGTCCAATATTTGTGTCAAAGGCATCGGTGACTTGGTTATTGATGTGGACTTTGGAGGTCGTCGACGTCATTGTTATTTTAGTAAGACGGACTAATTTGGCTGGGGTGCCAAAGCAAAACATTATTTGGTACAGTACGTTATGATCAATACTGTCGTATGCTTGCTTGAAGTCAACGAAAATTTGGTGTACGTTTATGGTGGACTCCCAGCATTTTTCAAGTACCTGCTTGACGATCTACTTGCTCTAAAACCACCTTGATATTCCCCAATAGCAAACTTTAAGGCTTCTTACTATGGCTGCACTTTTAGTCAGCTGATTCATGAAACTAATGGAGAAAGGAGACAAGCAATGCGAGAGTGATGGAAATTGTAAAACATAATGACGGCTATTTTTAATACTGACGAAGTCTGGAAATAGGTGAAAAAAGTTGTATGAACGGTTGTGGCATAAACTTTGGCCTGATGCAGTAGATACTTCCAATAGAGTAATGCAGAGGTATAGACAAGTATTTGGAGACGTTACTGTGATCACTGAGGGCTCTGAATCGAAGGATATTACAATTGAAGACCTCGAAAAATTGGTAGCAATACGTGACGAACCTCTAAATAATGTTGACTTAAACGAGATGCAAAAAAAATTCTAACAATAAGGAAGAACAATTAAAAATGAACGTTTTACCTTCTTTTGGACTACAGAACGAGATGTTACAAAGTTTGGGCGATAGTAGTTTCAATGCAGTTCCGTCGGTGAAAAACAGTGTTGCATTTTATGTATATATGTATTTCAAGAACGTAAACGTTATGCAACTCAAAAGACTATTGATTTGTTCTTTCTTGATACAAATACAAGGTGTCTCAAAAGCTTGCTGCCTGAACGGTAGAACTGGAGGGGAGTGCGAGGCTTGTCAATCGTTAGCCTGATTTTTGGGAATTCGGTCACCATGGAGCATTTTCCGCGAGCGACCGCGCAGTGTGTATCCGACAGTTTTACAAAAATGGTAATTCAGACTGTATCGCATAGAAGGTTCTGCAGTATTCAGGGTTTTCACCACTTAAACGATGCGCCAAGCATTCCTCTCACTCGAAAACGGATCAAAAAGTTCAAAGAGGCCGGTAAAACACTGGAAAAACCAAATTTGGGCGACCACGGTCATCAAGCACGACAGAAAACATGGAGAGTGTTAGTCAGTTACCACGGAGTCGACCTGCAGAGTCATCATAAGAAATTTTACAATTCGATTAAACGAGTCACACAAACACGGCCGGTCACATTTGGACGATTATTTTTAAGACATAAATGCCCGAAGTGTGTACTTTAATAATCAATTAATTTTTTTTTCGGTGGACCGCTTCCTTTTTTTTCAAACGATCATTTAATGGACTTTCCTTTGAGACACCTTGTACCATAAGTATCTGCACAGACGATTTACCGGAGTCTTAATTACTCGTATAGTATTGCTAAGAAATGACTAACTGCATTTTATTTCACATTTTGATGGACGTGTAATGCAAAGGCAATAGTTTTTATAATAACGATTATTTGCACTACATAAAAACACACAATAAATATATACACAGGAAAATCTTTGCTTCGCAGTTGTGACGCTTCAATGTTTCGCGTGTGTCTCTGTTCTCTCAACTGCTATCTTCACTACAATGCCTGGCGGTGAACACAATAAATATCTGTCATATGGGAAACACTACACTGCTCCCTCTTGAGTGACAGTCCCACTGTAATGATGGCGCTTTGCAGGCGGATATGTTCTGACAGCCGTATGAGGTCGTGTTATGATCGGTTCCCACGCAATTGTTTTTCTTTTGTCGAGTGTAGAAACTATTTGCTTCATTACGGAGTCTGACGGAGCTTTTATTTGCTGTGTAGTGGCGACGGTAATGAAGGCTGGCTTCAGCCGTTTGGTGGAGACGTTGATTTGTTTACCTTCGATGTCAATCGTAAACAGTACCTCTGAAATTCGTTTAATCACTTTGTGTGGTCCTGAATACGGTTGATGTAGCGATTTCCTTACGGCGTCAACTCTTAAGAAGACGTGTGTACATGAATTCAGTTGATGATGTACGAAGGTCGTTCGATCATTGCGGTGGTTAATTGGAACAGATCGCAATTCACGCATCTGCTGTTTTAACATGGATCCAAAAGCGTGCGGATCGAACAGATTGTGTTCGCTCGTAAAGAATTCTCCAGGAAGTATTAAAGTTGTTCCGTAAACGAGCTCCACGAAACTTGCGCCTAGATCTTCCTTGTATGAGTTTCGGAGTCCTATGAGAACGGTCGGCAGGATGCGACGCCAGTTGGAATTCTGCTCATGGCACATGATTGCGGCTTTCAATGTGCGATGCCATCGCTATACCAATCCGTTGGATGCTGGGTGATACGGTGATGTCTGCGTACGTTTACATCCAAAAAGTTTGGAAAGGGAAGAGAAAAGCGCGGACTCAAATTGAGTTCCTTGGTCAGTTGTGATTATGTGCGGCACTCCAAATCTCGATACCCAGTTAGTATAAAATGCACATGCAACAGTTTCAGCTGTTTGGTCGCAAACAGAAACTGCTTCTGGCCAGCGTGTAAATCGGTCAACCATAGTTATGCAGTAGCGATAACCGTTGGCTGTTATCAGTGGTCCGATGATATCAAGGTGGACTTGCTGGAATCGTTCGTCCGGTATCAAAAACTGCTGGATATCGTTTCTTGTATGCCTTCCAATCGTTGATCTTTGATATGGTATCCAAGAGCATGTGTAGGCTCGAATATCTTTCTTCTTGTCAGGCCAAACAAACTTTCTTTGTACAGCTCGAATCTTGTGCGGGCTTCAGGGTGCGAGCATCTATGGAAGGTGTTGATAACTCGATTATGTAGAGTTGATGGTACATAGGGCCGAATATTGTTCGTCGACGTATCGCAATATAAACTTCCATATTCCCCTACAGGTAGTGGATGCAGCTTAAGTGACGAATTGTTTCCACGGAGAAGTGATTGAAGTGCAGTGTCGTTACGTTTATCATCTATCAGCTCGTGGGTGGTCAATGAAGATGGCAGGTTGGTCGCTTTGATTCTTGATAGCGTATCTGTTACAATATTTTCCTCTCCATTAATTTGGACGATTTGGGAACAAAATTCCGATATAAAACTTAAGTGCCTAATTTGCCTCGGCGAAGATTTTTCTGTTTTTTTGACTGAACGCATATATCAACGGCTTGTGGTCCGTTTTGATAACAAACTGGGTGCCTTCAAGGCAGTGTCAAAAGTGTTTTAAACTGCTGTTAATAGCCAACAGCTCTCGGTCGTAAACGCTGTACTTTGATTTAGCGTGATTCAGTTTTCGTTGAAGGTAAGGTAATGGTACCATTTACTTTTTGCCCTAATACTGATCCGATTGCAACATCAGATGCGTCGGTGACAAGTTATAATGGCATCGATGGAATAAAATGTACTAGCAATGTCTCCTTTGCAAGGCTTTCCTTACAATCGTTCAAGGCTTTTATGGTTTCGGGTGACCATTGAGTAACGCATTGTCGCCTTTTTTTACATTGCGGAGATATTGGTGGAGCGATGCGTGTAGGCTGGCAGCATTACGGATGCATCTTCTGTAAAAATTTAATATGCCCAGGAAACGGCGTAGTTGTTTGACCGTTTTTGGTAATTGAAAATCACGTATGGCTTGAACTCGCGAATCAGTTGCCGAGATGGCATGTTTATTTATTTTGTGTCCCAGGTATTCAATTTTTTCGACGCCAAAGACGTTGATTATCACTCCATAAGTTTTTAATCGTTCAAATACGATACAAAGATGGTCCATATGTTCTTCGATTGAGTCAGATGATACAAGAATGTCATCTTGATAACAAACACAAAAGTCCAATCCGCGCAACACTTCGTCATCAAACCGTTGAAAGATTTGGGTGGCATTACGGAAGCCACAGGTCATTACCGTAAATTCAAATAGGCCAAATCGTGTTGTCACTGCTGTCTTTGGAACATCCTCATTTGCAACAGGGATCTGATAGTATGCACGAAGCAATTCTATTTTAGAAAATATACATTTGCCTGTGAGATCTGATGTAATGTTCTGAATTTGTCGCAGGGGATAGCGATTGGGTATGGTAATTCCGTTTAGTTTACGATAATCTCCGCATGGGCGTCAGGAACTTTCCTTTTTGGGCACAAGATGCAAAGGGCTAGCCCATGGGCTGTTCAATGGACAGCAGTAGTTCTTATCTATTATCTACTGGAACTCTGTTTTAGCTATTTTCACCTTGTCTGGTGGTAGTCGTCTCGGGCGTTCTGCTACCGGGGGGCAGTAGTGATGATATGGTGTCGTACAGTGTGCTGTGTAGTGTTCGCTAGAGCAGGATTCGTTACTTCTGAGAATGATTTCAGTAATGCATGGAACTGCGATTCTTCGATCAATGTAGAGATAGATCCTGTGGGTAGTGGTGATACGGTTCCTGCTGTAGTAAGTTCGTTTTCGAGACTACAAGATGTGTGTTTGTAATATCTACAGAGAGGCCATGTTCTTTAGAAAATCAGCACCTATAATAGGCTGTGCAACGTCTGCTATTATAAATGGCCACGTGAATTGTCGAAGTAAACTGAGATTTAATGTAAGCAACTTTTTACCATAAGTGTCGATCGGAAATTTATTGGCCACGTAAAGCTTAAATTCTGTTTTTGTGGTGTTTTTAAGCAATGGAAGTCGAGGTATGACTGACACGTCTGCACTTGTGTCGATTAGAAACTTAAGTAGTGTTAGATTGTCAGTGATAAAAAGATGGTTTGTTGCGGAACGACTGCGAGCAGTCTCAACACGCAGGGCTTCTAGGCGTTTTCCGACATCAATGAAGAGCGGCTATTCTAAATTTTCGATGATATAAGCAGATTTTTCTTTCGTTTTCTCGATTGCGAGAACGGCTTCGACTTCTGAAGTGTCGTGGTGATGTGAAGCGTCGAGCAGGTGGTATTCGTAATTGTTGGATTGATGCTTTTAATTCTGCGATCTGTGTGACTAAATCTGCAGCATTGGTCGAAGTTCCTTTGATATTTGACTATCTGAGACTTCACGAATTTCGTTAGGCCTTTTGACAGCTGTTCGGAATCGATTGTACATTCGCGGGCAGCCGTTGTAGCCAAAGTGATTTAAACAAGTTGGGTAAACAGACCTACGCTCATGTCAGAAGGGTTTTGTATTCAATTTACAAAATGCAGTCACCAGATCGAATCACATCAAGAAACATGTCAAAGACGATTTTATTGGAGAAAATATGAAATACGAAGATCATAATATTATTAACAAAGTTGAACGAATTTCGACTTCTGAGGTTTTTGGTATTGTTATACTCATAAATATCTCCCTTGATAATTATTTCAGATGTCCATCCGCGACTGAGGAAACACATTTTTCATGTATTTACCCCCTGTGCCCCACTGAAGCAAAAACTGGCAGTTTAACAACTGTTTTGAAAAGCTCCCATGAAAACTTTTATTTCATACTCATATTGGCTACGTTTGATGAATTTTTTTTCAGGGGCCACTCTCCTGTACTGTTATCATCGATTAATGGCCAATTTTTTCGAATCCTAGAATGGTTACAAAACCCTTTGGCTAGGAGCTCTCTCCCGCCTCCTTGACTTGTTTCACTTATAAGCATTAATTGTAGGTACTGATCTACAGTCATTCATTAAATTGAATCAAGTGTTCAAAGCATGCAACTTAAACGTTGAAGTTGGGAAAAAATAACTCAAAATTATTCAATCTTCGCATTTAAAACAGCCACTTTCTTGTTTTACGATTACTGATACCACCAGTTCAACCGATTCTCAAAGATATACATGACACCTATCATTCCTGAAATTTTCATGCAAATCCTAGCAAAACTGTAGTGTCTGAGTCGGTAAAAAGCGCGTGTTGTTCCATAGCCATATGTTGCCATAGTAATAAATGCAGCGCATATTGTTCCATAGTAATACGGGAAAATTCAAACCGCTATAACTTCGCTAAATATCATTCAATTTTTATGAAAATTTTAGAATAGATCTATCTTATAAATAGTCATCTGTGTACTGAATTCCATTGAATTTAAGGGCACCGTTAAGATTTTATTCAAGAAAACATAAAATCGATAAATCATACTATTACTAACAAAGTTGAGTGAATTTCGACTTCTCACGTATTTGTTGTTGTTGTACTCATCAAGACCTACATTCCTGATTTTTTTCAGATTTTTCGGATCACAGGTGTCCAATCGCGAGGGGGGGGGGACACAAATTTTTCGTGTATTTCCCCTCCCTGTGCGCCCCTCGAAGCAAACTTTGCCAAACGAAGACCTGTTATGAAAAGTTCTCATCGAGACCTTTCATTTGATACCCATATCGGCCACCTTCAATGAAATTTTTTTTTCGGGGGGTCACTCCCCTATATGGGGAGACCCCCCTTAAATGCCTTATAAAATTTTTTTGTAGTTGAAGTTTGAAGAGATCACCACTTTACACCTGCACACAAAATTTGATGTTTCTAGCTTAAGTAGTTTCCGAGAAAAACTGCTGTGACACACGGACGGACGGACGGACGGACGGACGGACAGACGGACAGACGGACAGACAGGACGCGATTTTAGAAGGGTTTTGTAAAATTATTTTACAAAACCCTAAAAATGATTCACTTACCTTGCTTTTTGCAGCTAAACTCATGCACCGTAGCAATTGTGACGGCTTGCTGTCACCTAATTCTATGCCGATGAAAAGAGTTCGAACTTGAGCCTCTTCGGACGGTGCGTAAGCCTTGATCAATCTTGTTTTCAGCGCTTCATATTTGCCCGTTTCCGGCGGTTTCTCCACGATGTCTGCTATAGCGTCCAAGCAGGTACAATCAAATTTGCTGATGATCTTGTCAAACATAGCGGCATCTGGGCTTATCCTGCACCCTCGCAATTGCGCCTCAACGTGGGCGAACCACAGCGTTGGTCGAGTTGTCCCAAATGGTGGTACGCGAACATTTGCGATTTCGTCGTTGCTAACTGGTGACTCCTGTATGATTCTGGTGTCGGTTGCGACTCCTGTGATGAGCTCGATTCCAGTAACAGTTTCGGCTTTAGTGACTTTCGTATCACGTGCAGGTTTTCCTTTAGCAGACATTACGTCGGGTGGTCACCAATGTAATGCAAAGGCAATAGTATTTGTAATAACGTTTATTTGCACTACATAAAACCACACAATAAATATATACACCGGAAAATCTTTGCTTCGCAGTTGTGACGCTTCGATGTTACGCGTGTGTCTCTGTTCTCTCAAGTGCTATCTTAACTCCAAAGCCTGGCGGTGAATACAAAAACTATCTGTCATATGGGAAACGCTACAGACGCTAATTGTACTTGACGCCACCCTACATGGAACGTTTCCCTCACGTAAAGCGGAGGGTGTACTGCATCATATTTGTTTGTTCAAAACAAATCCCATTCGCGTTTTTTTAAGGTCTTTGTTAAAAAAAATTTTACAATGGCCTACTAGTTTCGTGACTTTTCTGTTCGTCTGTCCGTATGTCCGTGCGTCACAGCAAGTTTCCTCAGAAACTGTGGAAGCTAGAATGCTTAAACTTTGTGAAAAGGTCCGAAGTGATGGTCTCTCAAAAGTTAAGGTCTTACCAAAAATGTTTAAGTGGGGTCCCTCCTTATAACGAATTAGCCCTTAAACATTTTTTTAAATCAAAGGTAGTCGAGCGGGGTATCAAATGAAAGGTCTTGATTAGAACTTTAAGAATCTGAAATAAAAAAGTCATTTAATGAATGAGGGGGTCCAGGGGAAGGCTAAATGTACCAAAAATTTGCTTTACATTTATTCACAGATTTGGAACGTTTAAAAAACAAATCGAACTTTCGCCATAAATTTACAAATTAAATAATATTGTCTGCCAATGTCCCCTTAACATATTCATTTTATGCATTCACATAAACATTTCAGGTGGCTCATAATTGGAATTGCAAGAGGTTGTAATTTGTGCCTATTAAATTGTCGTAAATCTTTTTTTTTTTTCAATTTACTAAATTATGATTCGAAACCTTCAATTCATGCATCAACATCATGTATATAAAATTATCCGCTTCAATCTGCTCTGCAACATCAATTGACCTTGTCTTGTCTAATTTAATGAGGAGGAGTATTAAGACTTCGCCGAGGAAGTAGAGAAGCTAAACTTCAAGATGGAATACATTACGGATTGAGCGGGTGTTGAGCAGAAAGAGGAAAGTTTGGAAGATGACGACGAAGAGGATGATGAATCTTCGCCCACAATTGTGTGGGTGTGAGGATTTGTACCATTGCTAAATGGAATGGTGGCGGTGCGCGTGTTAATTGATGAATGAATTGATTGTTATGCCAGTGGAGTTTGGCGTCTTGTATGCAAACATGAATAAATGATGTCGTGATGAATAGTTATTTAATTTGATTTGTGTTTTTGTCGAAGTTGCATCTTGTGCGACAGCAAATCATTTAGTTTGAATGGGATGTGACTAAATTAATTGATGATTTACATGACGCCACTGTATTTTCGGCTGGTTATTTATATTTTGGCAGTATTAGAGGAGCGGTTAGTTAGAGCTAAACAATTTAGATTATTTATATGTGAAGATGATTGATGGAATTAAATAATTAATTCGATTTCAGTCATGATTGAATCGTTTCGTAACGCTTAATATTATTTATTTTTCACGCCTTTCGAAGTTTGAAGTTCTAATTGGTGGAATACCACGAAAAATATATTTGCTTCAATTGTATCTGTATAATCATTTAACTCTTTCAATATTTACTTAAATTCAATGGGAGACAAGTTTCTTCTATCTTATATGTTAGATATGCGATACTTTACTATGCATGCTTGGCTATCTCACATACTCATACAACTGAACGTTGTCTCCAATCATCCTTCGAAAATGAAGGAATAATCAGATCAACATAAAAACTCTTACGATGTCGTCGTGCTAAATAGGAGAAAGTAATTATATTTTACATCCATTAAAACCAACATAAACCGCAACACTTGAACTTTTCCTTGGTCGGTCGATGGAGCAGTAGCGCCACGGCAAAAAGGAAGCATCGAGCAATATCATCAGCAAGAGGTCATGTTGCGAACAAGACAGCTCGTGCTGATCCGGGCGGAAAATCATTTTGTATGGCCCCATTCCTGCGTTCCATCGAACGGAACCTAACAACTCGACAAACAGCGATAATTTTCATCACATCTCCTTGCATAATCTCATTAAAAGTTAATTAAAACGAGAACAATACCCGAGAGCTGTGTATGGTGTGGATTTGCCTTGATAAGTTCCTTCTTCACTTGAGTCTTTTGGATCTAGTCTTAGGTATTGACACTATACTCGGGATATTATCCCGCATTCAATGATACCATGGTCTGGTAGTTTATGCATGTTTATGTATGTATGAATATATACAATATTTATTTTAAACCATAGGAGAGAAGTGGAAAAAAGTTTGAAAGAAAATAATGAAATTCAATTGATTTTAATGCATGCAATCTACGAGTATATAAAATTCCTTTAACCAGGTCAGGTTATAATAACAAACTGTGTGTTAACGTTTCTGAGATATTAAGCATTTCTCAAGACTAATCAATAATTTTAAGCTAATTTAAAATGGCGATGCTTGGGATCTTAAACCAACCTCTCGAATTCAATGTGTATTATAAAAATTTGCAAGCTTTGTCAGGGATTTGCTGTAGTTGACTCGACAATTACACTTATTTTTACATTTATCTCTATCAGTTTCTCACAATTTGTATGGCGAATCATAGTAATTTCAACAAAACTTCTTGAGGAAAATCTAGTACACTGTACTGAATAATCTTTTCTATCATCGTACGTTTTTCAATTTTGTCACACCGAAAGTTGATAGAAAGTTTCATTGACCGAGATAATAAAGTCAGAATGTTTTGGATATTAATGTTTTATTATATTTCATATATGCCAAAAAATATAAATAATCAAATCATAGCAAAAAGCTAAGGTAAACCGTTGAAACTCAGTTTTCATATACGTAAAAGCAGATGAAATGCGGTGCAAAGACCCCTCCAAGTAGAAGAAAGATGGAAACCATGAGCTGCTTAGGAAATGACTACTAAGTCAATCGCCCGAACTCACCCCGCCCACTGAGTGCGACTTCTAATGCTTGTATATTCTTAATCGGCCCGTTTCCGGGATTTACTTCCACATATGTTGGTGCTATCGTTATCCCGGATGGATTAACCAAGTCCCTAATATTAAAACTATTCCAAAAGTTCTCCCTCCATTCAGGGCCGGATCAAGCTCATCTGGCGCCCTGTGCAAAACTCGTATGTTGCGCCTTTCCTCGGATTTTAAAAGTAGTTTGCTTGCTAACCAAGTCGTAGCCTTAGCGCGGTTTTTAATATTGAGAAAATTGCGAAAAATCTATTGAAATATCAAATTCATCTGAAAAAGTTCTCATCTGAAGCAAAATCTATTGAATATAAAATTAAATTAAAACTTACTTGGTAGGCAGAATTGTTTGCCGGTCAGAAGGGTTTTATTCAAAACATGTCTATTTTTGTGGTAACATCAATTAAGGACTCAGGTGAAAAAATAATATTTGACTACCTTTGAAAATGTTTTTAAGGCCTGAATTTTCAAGAAAAGACTACTTTTGACCTTTCTATAAGGTTTGATGATCGAAGCACCTATAGGATCAGAGAAAACTTGCTGCAACGGACGGACGGACAAATAGACATGGCATAAAACTAGTAGATCTTTATAGAATTACAAAGCCCTGAAATATGAAAACTCACTCACCATGGACTAAACAAACTGTACTTTCCGGGCCTTTAATTTTGCGAAGTCCTCTATAAGATCATCATACTCCAATTCTTCTACGAGCTCTTTCTCAATTGCTAAAATAGATAATCCTACCAATCGTTCTTGAGTCATAGTTGTCCTCAAGTAATTCTTTATAAATTTTAGTTTTGAGAAACTGCGTTCTCCTGATGCCACCGTTATTGGTAAAGTGTTCAAAATTTTGATGGCAATCACTGAATTGGGAAATACTTAATCCAAATTGGTCTTAAATATATAATTCAAAACGTCTGAACTCGAAAGATTAGGTTTAATGAGTGGCGACAGTGTTAATAGCTCCTGATATAACTCTTCACCGTTTAAATCCTTAGATCCATCATGACTTAGAGCCGACTCTAGATTAAAGCACAAAATTTTCAAATTTTTTAATTTGGATGCATCGCTTATGTCGTACAAAAAAGAAAATATTGAATTGTGATTGTTCAATTGTTCAAATCTTTCGTTGATAGAGCTGATTGCCTGGTCTAATATTTTGAAATAGAAATTTACTTTAAAACTAATTTTAGGTTCAAGTATAGTATCTGCGCTTTCGACTTGGTAGATTCTTTTTCGGCGGCGTGAACGCAGAGACGATAAACTAGGGAATTGAGTTTGTATATCCAAGTCAACAGCAATCTTCTCAGCTTTATTTAAATATTCGTTAAAAATTTCATCTGTACGCATATCTACTAGCAAATTGCGAGTTTGTTGAAGCATATCAATGCTTGCAGGCAAATTCACTCGATGGCCTTGTAAATACTTACTCGCAATGTTTATCTTTTGCAAAATATCAAACCACACTAACAAACTGCAAATAAATTGATAGTTGAATATTTTATTTCCCAGTGATTCAGCTGTGACCTTCACCTCTGAATTCCCATCTTCAGCGATCTCAATAAGTGCTTCATATATCTCCCCTACATTATTCACAAGAGGCTTCAAAGCATCTATTCTACTCTCCCACCTTGTGTCGGAGAGTGGTTTGAGCGTTAAGTTAGGAACATATTTTTTATATATACTCCATCTGTTTGTAGAACTCGACAGAAATACATACAAATTTTGCACAACGTCAAAAAATTTAACTGAATCTAAGGAGCAACGAGCAGAATCATTTACAACTAAATTTAATGAACAACAACATGGAACAAAAAATCCTCTTGGCTCAATAGATTTTATTCTATTCTGCATACCACACTGTTTGCCTTTCATGTTGGACCCATTATCATATCCCTGGCCTCTACAATTGCTCAATAATATATTTGAACTATTTAGTTCTTGCAAGATAAGCTCTGTGAGTCCTTCACCAGATTTATTGTAACATTCCATAAAACCAATGAAATGTTCCCTGATTTCAAATGTGTTGTCATGTTGATGCACAAATCTGACAATTAAGGTAACTTGTTCAATATGACTTTTATCAGGAGTTGAGTCGACGATAATAGAAAAATGTCTTGCGGCTTTTATCATCGATATTATTTTATTCCTAACCGCTTTAGATATTAAATCGATTAGTTCGTTTTGAATAGTTTTACTCAAGTATTTATTTTGTGACTCTTGATCATTAATTCGTCTCAAATGCTCTCCTAAAACAGAATCAAATTTCGCAATTGCCTCAACAAGCTTCAAAAAATTCCCATTATTTAGTTCATTTAACTTTTCGGAGGAACCCCGAAATGCTAAGGACTGAGTACCAAGAAATTGAACTATTACCAACAATCTACGAAGAACATTATTCCAATGTGCAATTTCAGCTTTTCTTGTATGTTCAAAATTATGACTAATAGTATGTTGTTTTTTTAATCCAACTTCTAATGTTTTCCAAGTCCTGAAATTGAATAGGGTTGTTCTCATGGCTCTTTAGAAGTTGACTTATGTGGCTCCAATCCGAAGTTCCACTGCTTGACAACGCTTGGGCTGCCTTGTTTTTAGAGAATAAAAAGCAACAAAAACAATAAACAGCATCTTTAGATTTAGAATAAACTAACCATGGTCGTAAGATTTTATCTCCATTGGCTAAAATTCTTTTATATAAAGAAGGACTAAATTTTCTATTATTGCTTTTAGGAAAATTAAAGTCAATAATTTGTGTTGGCCCGCAAAGAATTATCCTATCAACTGATTCATTATTAAGTGGCTGCCAGCTGTTGGGATCACTTAAATCTAAAATACCGTCCGAGATGTTTGTTTCCTCTTGTTGAGCTCCAACTGTCGCCACTACTGGCTCACAAACACTTTCAGAAGCACTTTCGAAATTACGGGAATTCACTGAAGTCGCGTCACTTGTTCCCGGCTGAATTAACAGTTTTTGCAACAGTCCTGACTGTTTTTTATTTTCGTTTTCTTGAATTTTGCGCCGCTTCCGATACTCGGCACCAGATGGTTTTAGTTTCTTCATGATATCTATATTTTTTATTTATTAATAAGCACTTCACGAACTTTTGAAGAAAACATCTGCTCCATCCAAACATTAGTTCCAAAAGAAATTTTTTGCATTTCCAGTAGGAAATAAATGAAAAGCAATAAAAAGAAATAATTTTCCTTTAATCATTCTCCTTCTCTTCTTTCGGCGGCTCCATAATATAAGTAATTTTTGAATAATGCTGGTTGGTTTTTTTCTCCTTTTTCCAATTGAATCAAAAAATATGAAATAATCTTAATTAATTTAAATTTGCAAGTGTATTTTTTTTATTAAATGTGTTTAACTGATAACATATAAATTTAGAGAGCCATTCGGGCCATTAAGTTTTTTATAGTTTTATTGTTTGGAATTTGCTTTATGTTCTTTTAAAAATTTATAACGATTAGTATTAAATAAAGCGCTTTTGACTTTGACTTTGACTTTCGGCGGCTCCATCCATATCCACATCGTCGATATTCGTCCCTACGTGCATTTTCTAAGCCTGCACATCGGTCGCCCAAATCATGTATTTGGGCATAACCACCGAATAGAAAAATTATTTCTTCTTTCGTTTGTCTTTCAGTTCACATTAAACCAGAAATGAGTTTCTCCAATGGATCCGCTTATCTGGCTCGAAGCGAACGATAGCTCATGATACCTTGGATATCTGACACAAAACCAAAGGGCGCACGATGAGCAAGTTTTTAGCTTGCACAGTCTACGCATTGTATAGCCATCACGAATAACATAAAAGGCGAACAGATAAGTGTTCTAATATGTCTGAAGTTTGTGGGCGCCCAATGTGCAAACATTCAACATGCACAAAAGAGAGTAGTAGAATGCTCGTGATGACTTCGACACCCAACGCAACAATTAAGGGCGAACGATGCGCAGTTTTGAAATTTGCACGTTCTATGCGTGGAAAAAGCAGCATAGAAGACGAGTAGATCACCGCCATAGAATGAATGGTAGAGATGGGCGCCCGACGTGCAAAGCTGAAACGTGCACATAGGTGAACATCGTTGTTCGCTTAGAAGCAGAGCAGGGAATCTCCAATGGATCTTGATTGAAGGTATGCTCTGCTGGTTCTAAGCGAATATACATATGAACGATATTAGTTTCTTAGTCAGAGCTAGCTACTGGAAAAAATGTTTATATGTAGGAGCATAACGTGTGAATTGCACATTATGCTTAATATTTATTGATGATTTTTTTTTTGAAAATTGTTTATAGGTTGGGGTCGTAGCTGGCGCCCTGACTGATTGGCGCCCTGTGCAAATGCACGTTGTGCACATATGGTAGATCCGGCCCTGCCTCCATTGATAGTTGACTTTCTGTAACATCTGTAGTATTTGTTGTATATATTCATAACTCCGTGAAGGACAGCAATGATGTTAACTGCCTTAGCAAGCTAAGATTTGGGCTCACAGGAATGACTTTATAACAACTATCCGGATGGGAGTGTGTGGGGGCACCAAACCCATCCCGATTTCCCAATTTTAAGGGATTATTTAGCTTTTCAGTTCAATACGGAAGGATGAGTTGTGGGATCAGTAGGGTGGACAAGAGTTCCCTTCAGTTTAAGTCAAGCCAAATAAAATCTTAATCTGTTCGCAGGACCAAAGTTGTTGTAGTGTACTTTGTGCTGGCAAAAGGAACCCGCAGAAGCCAGCTGACAGAGTGCGTATGCGTCGCCAGGCAGAGCTTTTCCAACGAAAAGCCCGAATGCTTATCAGTCGTGAGCATGAGACGGACCAGCATCTTTAGGTAACCCCCCTGGTGTCAATTTATGGGCAGGTGAAAAACTGGAGGCTTTTTGTTGTTGTTTAGCCAGCCTAGATGTGTGCTTTTTGCGGGGCACTATTTAAGATTAATCAATATTCTCTTTGCGTTTATACTGCATAGTTATCGGGTTGTAACCGGGTGCTTTTCTATTCATTTTCATGCTAAAAGTGGCGCAATGTGACAGTGAAATTCTTCCAAAACCAGTTATATTTTATTAAAACATTTTGTTTGCTTAGAAGCTAACAATAAGTGAAAAGTTCATTGTGTATCGTTTAATGGGAAATTTCACTTTAACGTAGTGCTTGAACCGAACTTTTAGTATTGACACAAACATGTCAAGTGATTAGTTGTGTCTGCCACCCAAAATTTCCCCCTATAAGATCTGTGGGGACGCAGCTGCTCGCCACTACAAGGTTTCGATGTTATGGACTCACCGCCAGAGATGATGCAACGCTCAAA
This sequence comes from Odontomyia ornata, assembly GCA_963969285.1. NCBI lineage: Eukaryota > Metazoa > Arthropoda > Insecta > Diptera > Stratiomyidae > Odontomyia > Odontomyia ornata. The sequence continues at coordinate 362,487,348 of OZ017739.1, read as the reverse complement.
AGAGAATTAGATAAGTTGAGAAGCAACAGTCAGTCGATGATGCCATTCGATGCAAGCAACACAAAATTCCGACCGTGTACATGCCGATACGTGATTATTGTTAGTAAAAAGTTAAATAAAGTTATATACAGTGACGACGCTTGTATTGTACTGTGTGATACCCACAGTTTGTGACCCTCACGTTTTGTGCATTGGCAACAGAACAATTTGACGATGGTCATAGTGCGGAGCAAAGTGCAACAGCGATCGACACACTGACAGAGTTGCATAGTATGGCGGTTGTGAAATTACTTCTATTTTGGCAAAACCAACCGGCTTTATGGTTCGCACGCGTCGAAGCACAATTTCGCGCAAACAAAATTAAAGAAGATGCTATTCGCTTCGACAGAGTGATAGCGGAACTCGACGTTTCCATGCTCGCGCAAATCGCCAATATCATCGAGTCACTGCCAGAAAGTCATAAATATGACAACCATAAACCACAACTGCTGTCGTGTTACGGCATGTTGGAATCGCAGAGTACGCGTGAAATATTGCACGGGTTTGAACTAGGTGATCAATGCCCATCGCAACTCTTTCGCCACATGCAAAACGTACCTAAGGCAAACATATCCGAAAGAGTCTTGCGTCACATGTAGCTTGAATGCCTGTGATCAGGGGTGCGCTCAATAGTGGCCGCGTTGAACACCCCAACATTAAGCAAATTGGCACAAGCAGCTGTTCGGATTTTCGACAGTTTCACTACCCTATTTCAGAAATAGACCCAAGCCGATGGGCAGGTACGCGTCATGACGGCATACGAAATGAAGATGCATTGAGAAAAGAAATCGCAGAACTTTGAAGAACGTTCCATCAAACTCATGTCCAGGCCGTCAACGTCAGTAATTGCAGTTGCCATCCCGAATGTAAGCACACGCAAGCAAATCAGTCAAGCGCAATTGCAGGATCAAAGAAATCTCCGCGAAAGTCCGAAACCACAACATGCTATTTCCATCGCCGTTTCAGCATGGCAGCCAGACAATGTCGACCGCTCCGCTCCTTTCGAGAGAAGAAGGGAAACGAATGTCTTCGCTGATGAATCAGGTGGGCATCAGCGACACAGTGACAAACCACCTACTAGTGCGCGATAGAAATAGCGAATTAAAATTTTTAGTCGACACTGAGGCTGACGTTTCAGTCATTCCGAAATTCCACGTGCCAGATCGAAAATACGCATCAAGCTACAAATTATTCGCAGCAAACGGCAGTGCAATAAGCACATGCAGGACGAAGAACATAACGCTGTCACTGGGACTACCTAAACCACTGACTTGGAAATTTCACTTAGCCGCCGTGTCTCGGCCAATACTAGACGCCGATATACTCAAGCATTTTGGGATGATTGTAGACCTTAAAAACAAAAAACTTCTCGATCCAGCTGGACGATCAACAAAAGGACAAATAAGCCAATCTAGCTGCGCAACGGTGTTTACCGTGATCAAAAATTCAGTATTCCACGCCTTATTAAGAGAGTTCCCGGAAATCACAAACTCACGCGAAATGGGCAAAGTCACAACTCGTAAAGTTCAGCACCACATAGTACAACTGGACCACCCTTAGCTGATCGTCCACGTAGGCTTACTCCCAAAAAGTTAAAAATAGCAAATTAAGAATTTGACTACTTAATCAGAAAAGGATTTTGTCGCTCTTCCAGAAGCTCATGGGCAAGTCCACTGCACTTAGCCCAAAAGAAGGATGGCACGTGGCCCCCATGTGGTGATTATCGCCGGTTGAACTCAAAAGCTCAACCCAATCGGTACCCAATGCGGAACATCGAAGATATCACTGCTATCGCAGCAAACAAGATAATCTTCTCAAAAGTGGATTTATTGAAAGCGTTCCATCAGATCCCAATCGCCGTAGAAGACGCCAAAAAACTGCCGTAACAACGTCATTTGGATTATAATGACGTTCGGGTCGAGGAACGCAGCACATTCTTTCCAAAGACTTATGGACGAAGTTTTAAGAAATCTCGAGTTTTGCACGTGCAATGTAGATGACATTCTTGTCGCGTCTGACTCTCAAGAGCAACACTTACAACATCTTTGCTTAGTTTTCGAAAGATTAAGCAAGTATGGAATCGTCTTAAATCCTGAAAAGTGTGTTTTTGGCGTGCTAAGCATCGAATATGTAGGACATATAATAAACGAGAAAGGAATCTCACCACCCCCGTCGCAAGTAATTACAATCCGCATGCACCCGAAACCCGTAAATGTACTGCAACTTCGAAGGTTTTTGGGAACATTAAACTTCTATCGACGTTCCGTAAAAAACGCAGCGCAAATTCATGCGCCTCTACATAAAATTTTGTCGCAGACTAAAAACAATGATAAGCGACCGATTCAATGGTCCAACAAAGCATTCGTGGACTGCAAGAACTGTTTGCAGATGCAGCTTTACTCGTACACTATTAGGAAGGAAAACCCCCAGAAAAGAGAACAGCGCGTACGACCGCGAACTGTTAGCCATTTATAGCAGTATTTGTCATTTTCGCCACGCGCTAGAGTGCACCAACTTCATAGTATGCACAGACCACTCGTCTATGCGTTCTCACAAAACCTGACAAGGCATCACCTCGACAGCTCCGCCATTTAAGCTTCATATCTCAGTTCTCAACGGACATTAGACACATTGCTGGTAGTAAAAACTATGTTGCAGATAAGCCTTGTCATGGCTCGAGACCATGTCAATGCCCGTGTCCGTGGGAATCGACGAATTAATACATCATCAAAACTCAGACGAAGAGCTCCAAGCCTATTAAGGAACAACACGTCATCTCTTCAATTAAAACTAATCGCCTTCAATCTGAGCTATACTGCGATACATCGACAGAAAGAACTCGCTCTTTTGTACCAGTTTCCCTGGGAAAAAAAAATATTTAATGCGTTCCATCAGCCATCACACCCTAGCGGCCCGAAGTTTCGTCAGGCCCTGCATGCGAAAAGATACACACCAATGGGCACGAAACTGCATCCCGTGCTCCAAAGTAGGCCGACATCAAAGAAATTCACCTCAGCATTTTGCAGTTCCAGCTGAAAGGTTTTAGCGCATCCACCTCGACATAGTTGGACCACTTACTCCTTGCCATGAATTCAAATACGTCCTCACTATTATAGATCGATTTCACGTTGGCCTGAGGCAGTTCCTCTTAGCGGTCAAATGGCCGAATCAGTCGCCAAAGCGTTTTTCAACAATTGGGTGGCACGGTTTGGAGCCCCACAGAACGTAACTACGGACCAAGGCACCCCGTTTGAGTCGTCATTTTTTGCAGCTTTAGCTTACTTCATCGGCTGCGAACGTACCAGAACAGAACCCCCGTCTAATGGGGGCGAATGAACGATGGCATCGATCTTTGCAACAAGCTATCATGTGCCAAGAAAAGCACTCAGCTTGGGTTAACGTACTCCCGACAGTATTGTTGGGCCTTAGAAACGCAGTCAAAGAAGACATTGATACATACGGGACAACATTTACGGTTCCAGGTGCATTTTTCATACCCAGCAACGAAACAAAAAGTCCTCACACGTTTTTAAATGACCTCCGTCAAACGATGCAAGAACTTTGACCACGCCAACATCCAACCATAGCAATTCACCAACTTTCCGCAACAAAAACTTAAGCAATTGCTTACATGTCTCTCTTCGAGTGAATGCCGTACGCAGAGCTCTATTGCAACCATTTACCGGCCCTCATAAAATACTGAATCGATTATCATAAGTACTATTCAAAATTGACGCAAACGGGCACTCAATAAACGTCTCCACCGAGCGATTGAAACCCGCGTTCCTCGAAGAAGTTCCAAATGTGAACAGCTACCCCGAAATTAGCCAACCCAGTGCTGCAGCGACCTTATTGCAGCACCCGAACTGTGAATTTCGGTCCACCGTGCTGAAATCGCCCAAGCCCTGGATACCAATCAATCCACCGCCACCAAGCATCACGCGCACATATCCACCAGCTAAACATCATACCGTGAACGACATGACTCAGGAGGCTACAAGGTTACGATGTTAGCTTTCCCGTTAAAAACGATAGGATGGCTTGTGTTTTCAGTCCGGTAGGCAGTAATCAGGCCGAATTATATATGTAATTCGTACGCTCGAATAAATGAAAGAACCCGCCCCATAAAACCGCAGCAGCTAGCTGCCAGCGTACGAACACTTCGTGAGGCAAAGTTATTCCAGTGAAGCCCATATCTTAGTTCGCTGTGGCAGTCAACATCGCTGCTACCCTTACCGGACCTACCAAATTTTTCAAACATTTATACTGCACATCATGGATTCCATGCTTTTGGAGTAACAGAATACATTCACTTTAAGTTTGAACAATTCAGAAATCTTTTGGTTAAATATCGCATTATTTACCAGTTATGAAGTACAAGCTTGCCACTGATGAACCCTTTTGAGTAGTTAAATGGAATCTTATTAGCAGTTACATCGATCCAAGCCGGAAATACTGTTACCATAAATCGTCCCTGATTACCTGTGATCTGTGCTCTGTATATCTCTCAGCCACTGGTCTCACTCTTTGCCTTGACGTATTCAGTCAGCATATGGTCTTTGATGGTGGATCAGATGCTCTGGCAAAAAAGGGCTTAGAAAATCATCACGCTAGAATCGCACAAACAATTAGGAGCTCTTCACAACCAAATATTTTGATAGATATGAGAAGCCAGATATACAAATGAAACACAATACAATCTTCAATCTTGGCTTTGTATAAGCAGGAAGAAAGTGGAGATTATCCAGTAAAAATTATGATAAAGTAATACAGCAGAGCACTACAATATTAAACTAGACAAGTGTTTCCTGAAAGGCCGAGTCGATACGGTATTTGAATCAATGCGCTATCCGATCATCTGGAAAGGAACTGAGTATGTGCTTTGTGAAAGATCTCCAAAGCTGTAAATAATTGGTTCAGGCTCCTAGTTTTACATTTTCTAGGGTCAGGAAGGTGAAAATAATTGACGTGTACAGCGTGCAACTCCCATAAGTGCTACGCCTCTGTCCTAATTGGCCATATATAATAAATGCATGGTCAAATTCGTGATGAACATAAAGCAGTTTTCAATAAAAAATTAAACCTTTGTTGAGCATCCTTGAAACACTATATATAGCGCCCAAAATGGGGCTTGAAACGCCTGGCTGTTTCACTAGCTCGAGCACAAGATAGCCCAGAATATCTAGACAACTCGATAGTTGTCAAATATACGGGCAGGTAAGTGAACTGCAGGCATTGCAGTAAATTGTGCCCAAACTCCTAAACAGCTTTCGAGTGTTTTGCTACCGTTGGACATCAATATCGCTTGTTCTTGCTTTTGATTTATACCTTGATGGTTTACCGCCATTGTATGACTAGTAAGGTTAAGTGATATTAGCGTCCCCTGAATGTGCTCTGATTTGTTCCTCAAACCAAAGTGGTGCTTAAACGTCTTAAATTAGGTGGATATTGATTTTTTGTGCCTGTATGGGGAGCTAACTCACTCACTGCTCGTGAATCAGAATCAAAACTTAGTACACTTATTTTACTATGCAACCGTAAGTAATCGGTATTAACTTTTAAATCAGAGTCTCTGAAATGAAAAGATTACGCCATTGGTGCCTCCCCTATGTGTTGTGATTGGAAAGCAGAAGACCCCTTTTTTTATGAATTACTACATCCCTTTTTTGATCAGGTTTATGGAATAAGTTGCCATTTTCGACCACTTTAATATATAACTAAATTTTTTCTATTTTTCTGCTTCCACATATATCTTTATATTTTTTAACTTAGCTTATACATATATCCATATTCTTTTTATGACTAAATTTATCTATATTCTTTTTACGACAAAATTATTCTCTGATTTACGATGATCAACGATGTCTACTAGGGGTACATTAGAAGTTTAAAGGCGGATAGTCTCGGACGCCGGACAAACCATCTTATGAATGATTTGTCAACAGGGACTTCATGAGTACAAGCTTCAAATCAGTACAAGCTGTGCAGAGAAAATATAGAAGCGGCACCACAGATGCCGATGGATGTATCACTACCAGCGCAATGTGCGTTTTCCAAAAACCCTAGTGGCAGGGACTAAACAGTCCTATCTCTTTGCAATTATAGCGCTACAGAAGGGACTGAAATTCCTAAAATCATCAAAAGTTTTACACCCTTGACGTCAAGAGAATCATCAGTGTTCTCAGCATCATTGGCCATGCAAGAGATGTTCGCCTTATCGCTAGGATGGTCCGTTCGCATGGACTAGATAGAGGGAAAATTGAAGAGTAACTGACAGAGACTTCCTTAAATGCTACCTCATTAGGGTTTATATAGGAACTCTTGGTCTTTGCCCATATGACTTTAATCTGAGCTAGCTCAAACGCTTCCCGAATCCCCGTGAACCCTGCTTACCGACTCTATATAAGCGCCACTCTGCCACCTCGGACCGGACCGGTAGCTCTACCTGTGTAGAGATAACTATCCAACAAAAAATAGTGCAGATTCTCAGCATAACACTTAAGTTTACATTTCACCGCAAAGTCAAACACCCTGACCAGAAAAATGTTCATCGCACGGGTGAAGTGGTTTGTTTCTGCTACCTAGATACGTGTCTCTTATATTAAAAGGCTCAACGGTACATTTTTGTAGTGCCACGGCTTGTCTCGCCTGAAAAGTTATGTATGCAGAATTTCCAGTCATTGCTCAAGACAAGCGTATTCTGGGTAAATAACAGGTAACGTCCTGGGGAATGTTTTGGCACATACATAGCGGATATTTTGCGCTACAATGGTCAACTCACTCGCGCAAAACTTACTGCTGAAAGTGATGAAGTAAAATATACGGCTAGAGCTTCACCTGCGTATCTCGGTGATAGACACTCCTGATATGAGTTCCGTCATGGGGGTGATAAGTCAACTTGAAGGGGTCCTGGAAAATTTAATGGAGCTTTCTTATATGACAACCTGTTCCAGTACACAGCGAAAAGTAGTGGCAACGTCAGATGCTGATATTGTTCCAGAGAAGGTTCCCCATGAGCCACAGAAGTTTTCCGTAGCCACGGTAGCTAACTTCACTATCGACTGAAACTGCCGAGAACCTGGCTACAGGTTCTCTTCATATCGGGCAAACTGTGAAGTTTTCTGATTTAGCTGCAGCAAACCGGGCACATACACTTCATATTGTGCAAATCGTGCGTCAAAAAAGGGAACCTGAGTACGCACACTACCCGAAGGTACTCCAAAAATTAGAAGTAGACTTTATGTCAGCTATTTACGCACACCCAGATGAAACCACGCATTTTGTAACTCACGCAACACTAGAAGCATCTCCAAAAAAACTTTAACTCAATCATCTCTTGAGCCCACGATACAGAACCTCTCATCAATGCTACGTTTCATCGAGCCTTATCATCTCGCAGGAGAGAAGTTTTGCCGCTGAGGTGACCATCGTGTACCCACTCAGGAGAAAATGGTCTACTTCTCATTTGAGAGCTTTCTAGAGGTATATCTGTAATAGTTGCAAAGTCACGGAAAATGATGTCAGACCTTATGCATCGATCAAATATGAAGGCTGAGTGGAATCGCCGTCGGCTTAATTGGCAAGGAAGCCAGCATTAATTACCTTGCAGCTAGGCTTAACACGAAAGTCCGAAATCAACTTATTGTATCTGACATTACCACACCAGATGGCACCAAACATGCCATGAAGGGAGTGTTGACAACACCCTTCATTTTCAGAGGTCAAATGAAGCCTTCAACATTGACATCATTCCTTGTTTATCTCGAGGATGATTTTGTCCTGAAGTTTGGCCTAGCAACAGATTCATTCTCCGATTCACCTCTTCACTCTAGAAAAGTACACGAATTCATCTCTCTACCAAACAAACACGAGTTGAACTGCAACCAACTGCAACGGCTCGATGCATCCATAGCAGCATTCCCATCTTGCACAATTGAAAGTCTTGGCCTTTGACTCTAATATTGTTGAAATCCACCTGTATAGTTTCCGGGTGACTACTGTGGTGTTTCTTCAATTTGCCTTTTTGTCTATTTGATGCACCACAAATGATGAATTGGTTGATGGATAAAGTGATTCCACCTCACCTTAGACACGAAGTGCTAGTGTAACTAGATGATCTCTAAGTCATCTCCAAAACGTTCAACTAACACCTCTTGCTTTTGCAGGAAGCGAGCCTACACATCTGCAAGGTGAGACGTCGTAAATATTCAGAAAAGGCAATTTTTCATGACAGTCTGGTATTAAGGCCAAATTAACGGTCACGTTTCCATTGGAAATGATCCGGACAAGACCCATGTTATTGTTCAGTTCCCTTTGCTCAAAACGGCCAAGCAGTTGCGCCGTTTCCTTGCTGTATAAAGAGAACACTAAAGGTGTGTTTGAGACCATGTAACATTATCAGAACCTAGGTTCTTCTTTTGACTCAAAATGTCTCAATAGTTCAACGAGTACATGACCGCCTGTGAAACCCGTAAAAGCACTCAAGCCCCAAATAAACGTTTCAACCTCCAATGTGTAAACTCAACGTTCTGGAGTGCATATTCCAATGCTTGCACAAATATCTCCTCGGGCCCTATCCTCGTTTGTTTACGGCACAAGTCGGTGCTATTGTTATTCTGGACCAATTATCCAAGCTCCTAGTGGTGGAAAATCTTTGTAAATTCATGACCCCACATATGATTCCACATATGATTCGTGTACCAGAAAACCTGTACCCGAATAAAGGACCTCAATTTCGTTCCCACCAGTTAAGGGTCTATTTTAAAAGTACAAAAGTCACAAACCAGCCAACACCCGTGAAATTTCCTCAATTTAACGTATCGGAATGGCTTGATCCCACCTAACCGGGTGCAATTTATTCCTATGTACATCGAAACCAAAAGGCTTGCGACCGCATATTGTCCACAATTACTTGCGCAGTGCGATCTTCAAATCATTCAATTACAGGCCTCTCCCCGTACTTTGCTGCATTCAGAAAGCACGTGAATTGTCATAGCGAAATATACAGGCTACTGTAGCAGCTAAAGTATTTGTAGGACTCCATTATTAGAGCTGGAGGCCCAGCAAGGGTTAGCAGTGCTAAGTTAACAAATTTGGTAGAAACTAAGAGACTCAAGCCACGCAAATTATACATCAAAAGGCTCGAAATGGCGTCTGTGGCAAAAAGTGTCACGGAGACCCCTGGCTCCCATCCTATCAGACAGATCGCTAAAAACAAGCAACGTGCTGTGGGTGGAAGTGAAAGCGGCATTTGAGATTGTGGCAAAATAGATGATCAGACATCAAGCCCGGTGCATGATTAGTTCGATGATGAGTGCCAGCATGCGTTAGATAAATTGAACGGCGTACAAACAGCGTTCAGCTAGGAAAACCAGGATGAAGAAAGAACACTTTGAAGATCTTAGAAGAGATGCGAATAAGATCATTGAAATTATGAAAAGAAAATACTTCGACGACCAATTGAGAAGTATCGACACTTGGCGAATACAATATCGAAAATATGGTTTGATTTGTGTATTTAGGTGCCGAAATAACGAGGACTGCCAATGAGAGAGACGAAATACGGCGAAGAATACAGCTCGCAAATAAAAATTTCAGTTTGACGATCTTGAAGACAAGCAGCGTACACAGGAAAACAAAGCTCCAAGTATACAAATCTGTGATAAGACATGAACTGCACCCAAGGTAGAGCCAAGTAGGGAAACTGAGGAAACAGTGGTCTGACTAGTTTGACGAAGACAGTTCATTGGGGCTTGGATTGCAAAATTAGAGGTCGTGGTCAATGCACGAAGACAGTTGGAGGCGCTTGTTGAAGAAAACGAAGGCCCGAGAGGGGCTGTAGCCCTACGAAGAAGAAGAAGGCTTCGCCTAGCAACTTCTTATTTTCCTTGTTCGCATAAATTGGCTTTTCACTCAAGGGGTGGTTTCATTTCCCACTCGTTTTGTTTGGGTTTTCACATAAACAATGATTTCACCTGCTTCTTCTCTTGTTTGGGGGGAAAAGGTGAAATTGTGTACAGCCCTAAAAACATAAATAGCAAACATTAGTTTGTTTTGGTATTTTGGGTCATTGGGGCTATTTTGTATTGAATATTTATTATTATTGCAATTTGTGATTTCAAGGTGTTATGCAGTGTAAAACATTATTTACTTGGAGCTATATGTATTTATTTTAAACGAACCTCCTTTGAAAATAATAAGCTCTTAAATGGATTCTCTCCTTTTCGTTTGGTTTCCATTTAAAACCCAAGCGAATCGTGTCAATCAAAGTGAAAAGTGGAGACAACAAACTAAAGGTGACAAGTTGGCCAAGGAATTGTTATAGAAACTCGTCTTGATGCGCATACATCCGACCCGTTCATTAACTGCCTTAAAGTTGGTGACAATTTGTTTGAACATATTGTCCACGACAAATGCCACCCCATATTAATGTATGCCTGACGACTTGCCATTTGTGAAGATAGTGCATGTTTGCATATCATCAATATCGGTACCTAGCAGGTTAGTTTTTTGCACTGCCAGTATGTTGACCTGATATTTTTTCATCTCATTCAGTAGTGGTTACGATGCACCTGGCATATATAAAGATCATGCGTTCCATACTCGCAAAGAGAAGTCCCTTTTTCAATACGATTGCGTTGTCGTTTATCCGGTTTAGTCGGAGGCTGATTTACTGGTTTCACGATGAGAGAGTGAAACGTTATCAGCGATACGGCTCAGTTGCTATTTAATTGGCACATTGTATTTCATTTCCTACCTACCCGCCGGCTAGCTGATTAGGGCATCTCACTATCCGCCAAATGAGGGCGCATCCAATGGAAGGCTGAAACCCACCCACATATTTTCCGATTACAAATCCATTGCAATTTAGATGGTCTTTTATGTACGAATAAAATCATAGCGCAACAAGTATCACAAAACGCATTGATGTAGGTTTTCATTTTATTCTATGCTTCCCTAGGCTGAAAATTTTTTCCATTTCGCCCGGTCGGATTACTTTTTGGACAGTTTGAAAATCTATAAAGATGATTTGACTTGACTCTTCTTTGAAGTGGTAAAGTAAAGTTAATTTATGCTTGGTGTGTGAGTTTTCTACCAGATAACTAATAAGACACTCCTCTGCTAACTTAAGAGCCTAGGTACTTAAACCTAGAGTTTATTTTTCTGTGCCTTAAGGTATGGAAATCTTTGTTTATTACGAAAAGGGAGGGGTTAATAGAAAAGAATCTCCTCCACCCAGAAAGCCCCCAAAAGTTCAAACCACAGATCATATATTTTGTGCCACCTGGACTGATCTAAGCATCTCTCTGACTAGATTATCTGGAGTTTCTCCCATTTGCTTGAGAATACCTGTCGTATATTTTGCACACAATAAATTTTGGTACAGAATTTATATTTTTCTCCTTTTACAAAATCTACAGTCAATAGATGGTGGCTTATCAACCATCTGCAAATAAGACTGAAAATATGCATGACTACCCAAAAATGATCCCATTACCTTTACTTGCTTGTAGAGACTCTGTTTTAAGTCTATCAGCAAGACAGATAAGGCAGATTGTAGATTGTGTGAAATGGGCTTTCTCCACTTCAACCTATGACAAATTTTTTGTGCGCCCATCGTCATTGGAGTGCCTTGAGTTCCATGAACAGAATAACCCCTCTCGAAAAACGGATAATTTTCATTGGGTCAAGGTGTCCAAGTTGTTCCTCAGCTAGGCAGTAAGTTCCCTGAATGTCTCTCCTTCTCCAAAACAGAGCTCCGCAGCCGATCAGAAGATGTTCTGGTGATTCATCTGCAAACCTGTACTCATCGTTCTCCCTAAGGCCCATTTTCTTAAGATGTCTTCCAAGTTTACAGTACCCCGTGAGCAACCTTGTAAGGATTCTTAGTTGATTTTTGCCTAATTTGATGCATGATCTGTATCGTTTCACATCATAGGCACTATGGAATGCTTTCGATTCTTTAAGTCCTTGATAGCTACACCAGTGTTTTTTGAGTTCTCTAGTTTTTACTTCCTTCAGGTTTCTCCGTCCAAAATCCATCTCGACTACACTGACGGGTTCAGGACCAACGAACACTGTCGATGATCCTTTCCTAGCTAAGAAGTCTGCTTTTTTGTCACCTTCAACCCCTGCGTACCTTGGCACCCAGTACAGAGTAACTTTGTTGTTTTCACCCAGATTATTGAGTTTTGTATAATATTCTTGAACCATCCTCGATTTTGTCTTCGATGATTCAAGGGTTATAGTTTTGTCCCTGTAACTTTTGTCTCTGCAATATTGTGTACTTACTGCAATTGCATAGACCTCCACCCAGTGGCTCATACACAATATTTCGTTGGCTGTTCCCTCTGCGGTTTGCGATCCGCCTGTGTAGCACTTGATAGTATGCGACTCTATGAAGTGTACATTGGATTCAGAGCTCCATTTCCTCTTGTTGCTCATCTTAATACAAAACTTTTTTCAAAGATGAACTGAATCGTTATACCGTCAAACGGTGCAGTGATCCATGGGAATAGCTTGCATAACTTAACTTAGTCATTATGCTCAATTGCAGAGGCACTCTTTTTTTCGTGATAGAATTTCCTTATCATTGTGGACCTTGGTATCTGCTTTATGGTTAGGGGGAGAAGCATTTGGGCACGGCCTCATTGCTCCCGTGATGCAAGCATAGCCCAGATGTTGAACACAATTGAGTGCCTGCCTCGTTGTGCGCTCCTGAACCTTGTTCGCCCGGACAATAGCCCTGTGGGTGGTGATTGGTCTCCTCGTCATAGCGTACACCCATCGCAGTATGGTTGGACTCCATCCCCAAGATTTGCCTGCAATGTTCGTGGACACCATCAGGGCTCTTGTTGCCTTTGTTGTCGTCACTTCAGTATGTCGGTTCGATGTGAGCTTACTATCTAGATGGACTCCAAAATATTTAATTTCTTTCTTGAATTCTACCTTCACTCCATTTAAGCTTATCGTGTGAAGTTTTTCCAGTTTTTAGCGTGGCTTTGGCACGTTTAAGGCTCAAACCAGTTTGTTGGCTCCAGTTACTGACGATACGAAGTGCTCCCTGCATTATGTCACATAGTGTTCCTTCGTATTTTCCTGGGATTGAAATGGTTATATCATCCCCGTATGCGTGACATGTTATGCCACTTTCAGACAGCCTTTTCAGAATTTCATCAGCCACAAGTGTCGACAGTAGAGGTGACAGGAACTGCTCCATCGTGTCGGACGCGAATGGATGGTTCTAGTTCCCACCTAATATTCAACGGTTCCTATCGCGAGGAATTGAGTCAGCCAGTGAGATAGAATAAGGTTTGCCTGCCTATTCACTAGGGTTCGCCTCACTGTTACATGGTTTGCATTGTCGAGAGCCTCATCAAAGTCAAGAAATGCACAAAGTGTAATTTCTTTATGCTCTGAAGATTTCTTGATCTTCCTTGTTAACGCATTGAATGCGGTCTCCGCAAATTTGCCCGTCCTGTATATATGTTGATTGGAGTTTAGTGAATAATTCGTAAGTGTCGTTGTCCTCACACAACTGTTCACTACTTTTTCCATTGTTTTGAGCATAAAAGATGTTAGGCTGATTGGTATGCATGCCTTTCAGTTGGTGGTGCACTTCTACCCACCTTTGGAATGAAGATCACTTTTGCCTCTCACCACCGCTTTGGTGTACTTCCCAAAGCTAGACTACTTCTGTATATTTGTATTAAGTAGAATATGAGTAGATTCTTTTATTTCTGAATAAGGACTGGATGTATTCCATCATCATTGGGTAATTTAGAGTGCTTTTCCGTACAGATGGTGATAGCCTCCTTCCATGTCGTGCGGCTTGGGCTCCCAAATTCGTCCATTTCGTCAATCTCTTTATTTATAATTTCACTCCCTAGGAGGTGGGTCTTTATGTAAAGAAGCGCTCTCTCTTCTTCGGTTTCCATGTAGCTGCCGCTAGCTTTCCTCAGGGAAATGTTTAGGTTGTTTCCCTGTTTTGCTAGAGCTTTTTGCAGCCTTGCTGAGCTAGAAGGTTTCGTAACATTTTCACAAAAGGTGGCGTTTTACTCAGCGGATTTTTTTGGTATAGTTTACTAGAACCCTATGGTAAGCATCCCAGTTGTTACACAGTTTCCGTACTTTATTACCCATTACTGCAGTGTCGAATACTACAATCAAGTGAAAAAAAACGCACTCAATCCGCTTCGAATTGTGGCATATATCAAACGGAGAATTTTTAAGTTTGTTAAATTTATGCTATCATAGGTGGTTAATTCTAGCCAGGACTAGCTTGTCGCTACATAATACCATGCTGCATACATCAAGTAGTTATAGGGCCGCAATCGAATTCTCAGAATGTATCCGGTAATGGATAACTAATGTAAGTTTGCAATTTGATGCAGATATCTGTGTATGCCATATCTACCTGGACATATCCCTGATGACAAGGACCTCACTTGATTGGCGGTCACTCAGTCATAGTAAAACAAACACTGAACAACATACAATCGCCCAATTGACCGGGTTTTCAAGCGACGGCACGACAAAGAAAATACCAAAACCAAATGAACTCATGAAATTAAAATACACAATGGTTGATGGACACAACAACAGAAATACTTAAAATCAAACCAACGCGAATATCAAAATACGCGATAGCCAACGTGCACCATCAAAACAAGCTCTAAACATCATCCGTAAATATCAATTAATTTCACAACACATATCTTCCTACCATATCTTCTCCGCCACAAGTCCGGAAAACGACACTATGTGCTGGAAAGTCAGCGAAGAAGTAAACCACTGCCGAGAAAAAGCCACCAATGAGTGGAAACTAAAAAGTATGAAAAAAGAGGAATGTATGTGCGATGAGAAGAAAAGACGAAAAGGTGGATGACCACCCATAACTAATTTCCAGTACACATGACCGTTAGGAAATAGGCATATAAACGCTGGCGTCTCCCGCGCTTCCTTCTTATTTTGAGCTTTTGAGTCAAAAGTTGTTGGATAGCGAGTCATCTCAGTATTAGGAATTTTCCTTTTAATTTGGCGGAAGGGTAGGAGAGTAGTTTTAAAAAATAAACCGAGGGCAGGGGGAATTATTTTTTTGGTTGGAAGCATTTGGGATTTGTGGTGAGATTTTCTCCGATTATTCCGTGGGGCTCCCAATGACCAAGTAGGTTAACTTAGGTTTTCCCTCGTTTATTTTCCATGGCTAACCAAGCATGTACTAAGTGCCTCCATGGCTAACCAAGCAAGTACTTAGTGCCTTGAATGCTACAAGTAAGGCACACCGCCATTTCAAGCGTTGTGGTACTGAAGAATCCAGAGCCCGCTTTTGTGATCTACGTCTTGTAGCAAAAAAAGAATTAAAGACTGCAATGAAAAACTACTTCAGTAGCTTGGAGAGTTCCCTCATGGCGAATAATGCGAAACCATTCTGGGCATACATTAGATCCTTTAAGTCCTCTTCTGTCCATCCTTCAGTCGCTAGAATACTATAATTAGCTCTTCTTCCCAGGATATTTCCAACTTGTTCTCTCAGTTCTTCTCGTCAACTTTTATTCCTTCTTCTCATGTCTCTGATCCAGTTAATACACCCGTACTTCACTCCATTGACATTTCTTCACTTTTCACTGACCATATCGAAGTTGAATCCCTCATTAATTCACTTAATCCTAATATATCACCTGGTCCTGACGGCTTGCTGAATATTTTTGTCAAGTCATTAGCGTCTTCACTTTGTATCCCTCTGGCATTTCTCTTCAACCTCACTCTAAAGACTGGTACTTTCCCTACTTATTGGAAAAGAGCAAACGTTGTTCCTGTTCTTAAAAGTGGTGATCCTTCTTCTGTGTCCAACTATCGTCCTATTTCCTTAATTTCCTGTTTTCCAAAATGACTCAAGCGTCTGGTACACAACCGGCTTTCAGTTTCATTGACCCCTATCTTGTCGAAAAAACAACATGGGTTTCTCAAAGGTCGCTCTACGACCTCAAATTTAATTGAATTCGCCGATTTCATTGCTAAGGCCCTAGACAATCGATTGCAGGTTGATGTAATCTTCACTGACTTTTCGAAGGCATTTGACACGGTCAGCCATCAACTTCTCTGTTATAAACTGAAAACTTTTGGGGTTTTCGGCCCTCTCTTATCATGGATGGACTCCTTCTTGTCTTCTCGTCTATATTGTGTTAGTTACTGTGGAACTACCTCTATTCCATTCTATCCGTCCTCTGGTGTTCCTCAAGGTTCCATTTTAGGTCCCCTCCTATTGCTATTGTTTATAAATCTTCCTTCGGTTATCGCTTCCAATTGCCTACTGTATGCTGATGATTTTAAAGTCTTTCGAGCTATCAGGTCTGTACAAGATTGTCAATATCTTCAGATGTACCTGATTGCACTAAGTAACTGGTGCTCGTCTAATTACCTCTGTCTTAATGTTGCCAAATGCTATAAAATGACTTTTAATCTAAATCGTTCTTCACTGACTTTCACCTATATGTTGAATGAAGTCCCACTCGCTGCTGTGAGCTCTGCTAAGGACCTTGGCGTTACTTTTGATCCTAAGCTCAATTTTGACGCACATGTTCTAATCGTGACTACTAGAGCCTTGAAAATATTGGGACTTATTTTCAGGCATCCTCATAAATTTAACAATATATCTACCCCTGTCCGCTTGTTTATCTGTCTTGCCCGTCCTACCTCATTGACTCGTTAGAGAATGTCCAGCGTAAATTTACTCGTGTCTTGTTTTACAAATTCAAAATCCCATATCAACCCTATGACTGCCGTTTACCCTTCCTACGTTTGCCTACTCTGTCGTCCCGTCGCATGTATCTAGATCAGTGTTTTCTGTATCAACTCTGCCACAATCAAATTTCATTAACATTGTTTGCAGACTTACGTCTTCGTCAATCATCGCGTTCTTCTCGGGCAAACAATTTTTTCGTGCCACCGTATGCCCGTACAAATTTATATTTTCATTCTCCCATTATACGAATGGTAAGGAATCATGATAAGTTTGAGCTTGGTCCTTCTTCCGACTCAAACCTAATTTTTAAATTGAGGTTAAGAAGCCTGATTCTTAAAACTCAACTGGAGTAAAAATTAGACTTTATTTTCTTTTTTTGTGTGCTTTAATTTAATTTTACACGCATATTTATTATTCTTAGTATCATTGAATTTCTTTTTCATATTAACTTTAACACTTAATTCTAATTTTCATTAATTTTCTTTTCTGTTTGTTTTGTTCCATTTTGTAATTGGATTATGTTTTATCTGTTAAATGGAATTTAAATAAAAAAAATAAATAAATGATATAATATTAGCTTATTAATAATATTGTAGTTGAAATTGCGTAAAAGTTTAGACTTGCTACTCAATTGAGAAGCCGCGTTTTCTTATTTTTCTGTAAATATTACCAAAAAAGTGCGAATAAAATATAAAAAGTGTGTAAGAGGTGAATTGAGTGGTGTTCCTTCTCAATTTGGTGAAAGTGCAATACCCACCGGTAAAGAGTAACATTTTTGTCAGTAGGCATCTTGGTGGGTTGTTTTTTTTTTGGTAGGATTCCGCGTGATTTGTTTTTTTTTTCTCCCCCTTGGTGACTAGGAGAACGGTGACACTGCTCGGTAATTCGCGTCTCGATCATGCAGGAAAAAATTAGAAAGCTTGTGGCGCGTGGCGCCCCACGGCCCGTCTGCGCGGGCTGGCCGGTAAGTTCCCATGGTTGTGGCGCAGGTTATTTTTGGCCTGGAGTGGTTTTTATGCATAACACCTTCCAATCTAAGTTGCATTAGCCTTTCGTTCCACCAGTTAGGCTCCCTACTCTTCCTTATGGTGCGAATCGGACAGCTTTCTTCGTAGGCATTAATTGTTTTCTGGTCTTCCAAAATGGTTCGGTACAAAGCTCGATTTGTTCTTCTAGCGTCTCTGAGTGAAGTTCTCTCTTTTGTCTGTCCTTCCACATCGTGCCTGAAAATTCTGTGGTTAGACTTTAAAGGCTCTGCCAACACCCTCCATTTCCTCACCGTGGAGGCGATACTTACGAGTATACTACCAAAAGTAATATTCAGTACTTCTTCTCTTGCTCTTGTGATGAAAGTGGGTATATTCCTTACATTGTGGATAACCATATTCGATTTAAAAATAACTTCAAACAGATTCCCACCTCTATCATCAGTATCAGTGCTATTGCACAATTGATAGTGTGCATTAGCGTCATATCCAACTAGAAGAAGTAGATTCCTCCTCTTACAATGCTCCACCAGCCATTAAACCTCCACTGGAGGAGTTTGATTTATGTCTCCAGGAAAGTATGCTGATGCAATAACTACATATGTCGCGAGAATTGCCCTCTATCGAAATAGCGGCTTTTTGATCTCGCGTCATAATCTGAAAGGCTCATGTATTCTGTGTTTTTACTGATCATGATGCCTACCCTGCGAGGATCCTGTCCCATACTTGAAATCAGTGTAGAGCCCCGAGTATCCAAACCTCGAATTTGATCTTCGTAGGTCTAGGGTTCTTAGATCAGTGCTAGCCCTAATTGTTCTTTTGTGAATATTCTAGCCAAGACCGCGGAAGCAGCTCTGGCATGATGAAGATTTACCTCTGGCTTAATGAAGATTTACTTCACCGCTCATTGTTGGAGATTTTAGCACTCGGGTTCCAGCCCCGATTTTTCTCTCGCCACCTGATCAGCACTACTGTGTTTCTCATTCTCAGAGCTGATCTCCATGACAGAAAGGTCTAGCCCCTCAGGCTGCATAGTTTCCTTTTTCAGTTCCAATTCCCCAGGCAGTAAGGTCTGATTTGCGTCCTTCAGATCCAGCTGCTCAGGCAGAGTGACCTGATTTGCCTTCTCTGAGTTCGGTTTCCCAGTCAATGTAGAATGAGTTACGTTCTGTTCCTGCCCAGAGAGCTTAGCCGTTTCATGATGTTCCTTTGTGCTGGGCCCTGGTGTTGGCTCCTGTGGTGGTATTGAAGCTGCAGAGAATTTCTCTGCTTTTCTCAGTCCTCGCACACGGACCTTGCCAAGCCCGAACGCAGGCTTGAGCCTCTCCTTACGATGAAGTCTGCTGACTTTTGATCAATGACTGCGTACAGGATCTGGCCAGTACCTACTGCCCTCGCACTTATGATCTTCCATTCTTTCATGCAAAGGTCTTTGTTTGTGGCCGCCAGTATGTTGAATAACACGCATGGCCCTTCATCAGTTTTCGGAAGGTATATACTTATTTTCTGTGGTCTAGGGATACTATCTATGGCCTCCCACAACAGATAAGGTACTTTACTGCTGGTTTTGAGCCGTTTAGTAGTTTTTCGATTGTATTCGTGCTTAATTTTTGGATTTGTTTTTGACTTGAAGCCCGTAAAACTTTCCTATGCGCCTTAAACACATATTATTAACCTTTGGGTATATATTCTAAGCTTTTGCGACTCCTCCAATCCTAGGGCCATGAGTAACAATTTTTCATTGAGCACTTTTAACAAGAAACCCCACTTTAAACTTCAAATAGAAAATGGAATTCATAGGAAGTAGCAATTTTGGAAAAAATCTTTAACAAATACTTCTCAATTATATTCAGCTTTAAATAACGATTATACTTCGGACTCCCCTACTCTATTTTGTCACTTTATAGCAACTACGAGTACTAGATTTGAACTTTGTTTTTGCGGCTAACACAAAATACACTAGTTGTCGTCCTACAAATCCACTGAGCTTAAAACGGCTGCTCCCTGAAAGGATGGCGGCTTCATCAGTTCCGAGTGCCCGTACAAGAAGTACCATCTTTTCAAACTAGAGTGCCATACACATGCTGTAAAAAGGTTTTGGCTGAGTATGTACTCCTATCACCGCACATAACTACAAGAAATGTTTGCATTGTGCACCATGTCTAAAGTTTGCAGTCATATGTACTGAAACTATCCAAACTATCTAAGCGACTGGCACTTCCATGAAATTGGAATCAGAAGCGTGAAATTCAGGTGAACGTTTAGAAGATACAGTTAGTTTATGCCAGTACAGATACTTGCCCTACTATTACTGTTTACCTTCGTACTCCCCACTGTCGAAGGAACCCACTCGCTGGTCTAGAAGGTGCAAGAGTCTCCATCTGCATGCTGGAGCGCTCACTTGCTCGCTCCTCGTCTGCAGGCTTCTTTCCCATCATCAACTTGTCCCTGTCTTCATAGGAAGTACTTACAGCAAATGCGAACGTATCTTATGGTGCTCATGTGCTCGTGGTATTTTGTGGGTGGTATCATAACTCTTCAACTTGCTCGCCCCTTCGCGTCTTCACTTCAGCCAGGTCTTGTTGGACTTTTGGGTCTCCTTGGGCTGTGCAATATGTGAAACGGTGTCAGAAGGTAAGTAAATCGAAATAGCAGAGGATTTGATTTATGGAAGAATTCGCCAAAGCAGAAAGATAATTTTCACGGAGTATGGAGCAACATTGGACGTGGTAGTTGATAGTGCTTGGTAGGTAGTGAAGGGGTTTCACTATCGCAGAGTAAAAGTCAATACTCCATGTACTTAGAAGTTCATTAATAGCTGTAATCATTTCAGGCTGTTTTCATGTCATTAGGATTAATTATGCAAATGTATGTGAAATTATGACAAGGATAATGTTTACGTATTCAAGCCCATCAGCATTGGAAGACTGAGCAATTAATGTAGATGAGGGAAACTTAGTGAGCTTTCACTTAGTTGATACATATGTGCGACATAAATGTTAGAAAATCACCTTCAAGTTGACAGGCTGGGTTAGGAAAATGATTAATATTCTCAGTGAAGACAAACCACTATCTTCTGCCACGTTCATGCCAAAATAAACATTTGCAATGCAAAAAACTGGAAAATATCCAAACATTCGTCAAAACAATAACATCTCACGGACGAACACCCATAAAGATACATTTTTTAGTATTTTTTCTCTATTACTAGATGGTGGCCATCACGACAGTAAAATATTACGAAATGAATGGAATTCACGAATGATTTGAATGAAGATATAAATAATTAACGTAATAAAAAATATGAATGAAAAAAATGTCGAATAAATGCAAATAAGGCTCTTCAACTTGAAATTCATCTCATGTTATTAAGAAATATCTCATTTCATTTCATCTGAAGCATAAAAAAATGCTACTTTAGCGGAGACCAAGGGTAAGATGAGATGCTGTTTGTTGATGCCATAATGGATGAATGTGATTTGAAAGAAAGTTAAGATAAGATAGCATAATTTCTAGTCTAATAACTTTCACTAAATAATCTAAGAACATTTTTGTAGATTGATGCTACGGAATAATAGTGTGATGTTTAAAAATGTTTACGAGATCACAAAATGATCTGATATAATCATCCCTTGAATTCATTTTACCACTTGGAGACTTTTAAGTTTTCTCGAATAAAATTTAATTAGCACTTTTTACAAATTGAATAGAATAGAGAAGAATGCTACCGCCAGAAGACACTCGTAATCATCCAATGACTGTACTCGTATCATTCAATCAAGCATTAGCAAGTTACCAAATTCGTTGTTCAATCGTCCCTGTGTTGCAATTGTACAGCGTTTTCCAATAAGAGGTGTTATTTTGATACAAGGTTCCTCAAAAGAAATTTTATATTTAGTGAATCGATTAAAAGAAAAGTAAACCGTATATAGAAAAAATGTTTATTAATTATTAAAATACACTTTTTGGGGATTTATTTCTTAAAAATAATATCGTCTGAATGTAGACCCTCGCGTTCTCGGCACTCATTTAATCGAACAGTAATATTACTTATGACGTCTCGGCAGGTGGACTCAGGGATGGATGCCATTTCGTGACGGATATTTTCTTTCAAATGCGCCAGTGAAGTCGGTTTATTGGCGTAAACTTTAGATTTAAGATAAACCTATAGGAAAAAGTCCATAGGGGTTAAATGTGGACTGCGTGGAGGCCAATTTATGTCACCTCACCGGGAGATCAATTTGCCTGAGAAAATTTCACGAACACGTGGCGGAGACATATTGGACGTGTGTGAAGTTGCTCCGTACTGTTGGAACCATGTTCTTTGGTTATAGCCAGGAAAGTTTTGCAGTTCAGGTACCAAGAACTTGTCTAACATCTACACATAACTGTAACTGCACGCCCCCTTTCGTCCTCAAAAAAGTAAGGGCCGAATACTCCTCGCGCCGATATCGCAGCCCATACGGTCACTTTAGGTGAATGTAGGGGTTTCTGATGTTTGCGTTTCGGATTCGTTGCACTCCGGTAGCGGCAGTTCTGCTTATTTAATTGGCCATAAAGATAAAAATGAGCTTCATCCGAAAACAAAATGTTGGTAAACGTTGAAAATCGCTCAATCACCTGATTTACGAAATTAAGCCTCTGACTGGCATCTTGGGGCTTTAATTCTTGCACCAATTGAATTTTGTAGGGGTGCAGCTTTAGATCTTTGTGCATAATGCGATGTAATGATGATCTATGCACATCTAAAGCATTTGCGCGCTTACGAATTGAAAGGTTCGGGTCGTCACGAACAGACCGATTCACGTTCTCCACGTTTTCTACTGTTCTTGATGACCTACGTCGCCCGGATTTTGATTTATCCAGCGCTGTACAAGTCTCTTCAAACTTTTTAACCCAATGTCGAATGAGAGGAATACTTGGCGCATCATTTAAGTGGCGAAAACCTCGAATACTGCAGAATTTTCCACGCGCTACAGTTGCCGAATCGCCGTTTTTGTAAAACTCTCGCACACGAAACGCGCGGTCTGCTCCCGAGAAACGCTCCATAGCGACTAAATTCCCAAGAGCCAGGCTACCGATTGACATAACCTCCGTGCCCCGCAGATACGTTGTGTTCACGCAGTAAGCTAAATACATATAAAATTTCCTTTGAGACACATTGTATTAAAAGAAAAATGTCATTTTTTAATATAAACGATCGAATGTTTATTTCACTATAAAGAGGAAGGTATACCGTTAATAGTGAGGAATAACATCAGGCAAATGACAACTACGACCACGCTTACAGGACCATATCCTTTTCATGAAATTTTCCATAACCAGAAACTTTTCCCGTAAAAGATCAATGGTTTCGTTGCTAGTGTGGCACGTAGCGCTGTCTTGTTGAAAGTTAACGCTGTCCAGATCAAAAACCATCCGATTTCGGCCTTAAAAAATCATTAATCATCTCTAGATAGCGCAATCCATCCACCGTAACTGTTGCTTCAGCCTCATTTTTGAAATGGTAAGGTCCAATGACTCCGTCGGACCATAGACCGCCCCAAACAGTCACACGTTGACGATAGAGAGGCTTTTCAACAATAACTCTTGGGTTTTCCAAGCCCCAGATGCGACGATTTTGCTTGTTGATGAAGCCACCGAGGCGGAAATGGGCGTCATTCCTCAACATGATTTTTCGATGGAATTCCGGATCATTTTCATGTATTTCAAGGACCCAATCAGCAAAGACACGACGTTGTTGATGATCGACCGGCTTGAGTTCTTGTGTAAGCTAAACTTTATAAGCCTTAAGATCCAAATTTTTATGCAAAATACGGTGTAATGACGTTTGTGGAATGTCCAATTCCCAAAAACCACGAGGAATGGACAAACCTGGGTTTTCTTCAATACTTTCGGCTACAGCAGCAATATTCTCGGCTGTTCTTGAGTGAACTACACGGGTTTTATTCTTCACATCACTAAATTGTCCCAACAGCTCGAATTTTTCCACCAATTTCTGTATTGCGGTCCGTCAAGGTGCTTCACGACGACCCAAAAATGTTCGAGTTTTACGAACCGTCTCTGCCAAATTTTCACCATTTTTATAGTGAATTTCAATAATTCAATGCGTTGTTGAAGCGTGTATTGTTCCATTTTTATTAATAGCGTAGGTTTTACTTGTCAAATGTCAAAAAATGATAGCTTCAAAAGTGACATCTACCGAAATAGCGAGCTATTCAAAACAACACCTCTTACTGGAAACCCCTTTATGTGCTGCTGGTAAACTGACAAAGAAACCATTTCCACCTTGCATTCATAGATCGGCAGACATTGTACTCACAGATCTATTCTGTCCAATGCGCTCAACGCGATAAAAGTCGTTAGACACCAAGACAAGGTGGTTTCAAAGTTCATCGAGTGTAAAAACTACGTGGGGACTAAACCAGGTCGTAAAATTCAAGCTGTTTAATCAAACAACGGAACGGAGATTTGCAATTCAACGACCGGTCCAAATTTTAAGGACGTAGGAATATAACAACGTTTATCAACTCCAAATACGCCACATCAGAACGGTATTGCGGAACGCAAAAACCGCATACTTGTAGAATCCACCCATTGTATGCTGATCCAATCCGGACTTATGCCATCCTTTTGGGCTGAAGCAATGGCTATGGTTAATTACGTCAGGAATCAATGCACTACACAAAGCCCCAAAATGGTACCCCATTCGAAAATTGGACTGGAGGAAAACCGGACATCAACTACTTCAGAACATTCGGAACCAAAGCTTATGTCCTTGATAAATCTCTAGGGAAAGGAAAGTTTGATGCCAGAGATGTCGAGGGAACATTTGTGGGATATTCGAATGCATCATAAGCATATCGCGTTTGAATTCTCAGTGAATCCAAAAATAAATATGAAGATTTTATTTCTGACGACATACGCAGCTAGGAATCAACATTTCCACATGGTGTTCAAATCGGCGGTGCTCAAAATAAAATAGTTTCCAGTTCAAATCTGAGCGAACACATTTTCATGCCGAGCACATCATCACCGGGAATCCCACAAAGTGAAACCAGTTCAAGTTCCAAACCTCACTATAAAAACATACCAATGAAACGTGGCCCAGGAAGGCCAGGAATAATCAAAACCAAGGGTCATGGCCGTCCCACCAAAATTTACAACATGGTTTCGCACGACAAGCAGAATGCGGAACTTTTGGAAATTTTAAATAACTCTACAGAAACCACTGACATGGAAGACAATACAGAAGGCCAGATCAATGAGGAATGGCACAACGAGCAAATCGCAATGTTTAAATCCGAAATACGAGTACGCTATGCTATTTCAGGACCAGATAGGCAGAAATAGGAGAACGCCATACTCGCTGAGATAAAACAACTTATCATCAACGATACATGGGAAATTGTCGATTGACTCGAACCCGGAAAAATCATCGAATGTCGAACCGTTTTAAGGAATAAGTTGAACGCTGATGGTACACTAGAACGAAGAAAGGCCCCAGTAATCGCAAAGAGATTCTCTCAACGGACGGGTATCGACTTTCACGATACATTTAAACTAGTTGCGAGACTCAGCTCCCTTCGATTGTTTACCGCACTGGCAACAAAATTCGACATGAAAATATTGCAGCTTGATGTAACTGTGGGTTACCTTAAATGGTAGCATCGACACCGAAATATACATGGATCCACCTGAAGACAAACAAATAGGCAGACAGAAGAAGAGATGCTATTGAATGTGTGTATATGACTAAGGATAAACCCGGAAATTCTAGACGCTTTAGTAATCACATTTAAAATATGTGCATCAAATTTGAGTTTTGGATCAAAAGTTACTCCAAGGTCTTTATGACTGAACACTTCGGAGAGCAAGCATCATTTAATATATAATTAAAATTAATGGGAGAACCCTTAAGAGAAAAAGTAATTTTATGACATTTAGTAGTGTTAAGACATAAATAGTTTGAAGCACACCATTTATTTAGAGCATTCAGATCACTTTGGAGGAGCTGACAGTAGGATTTGACTACTCGAAATACTTTGAAGTCATCAGCATATAAGAGGCAAGAGGAATTAATTACAAAGGGAAGATCATTTATGAAAAACAGAAAGAGAAGAGGCCCAAAAAATGAGCCTTGTGGAACGCCAAATGAAGGATAAAAAGGACTAGACGTAGTACCAGAGAGACTTAATCGACAGGGACGACACGATAGATAAGATGACATTCAAGATAGAAGAGCACCCGAGATGCCAAGAGCTTCAAGCTTACGACAAAGAAGTAAATGATTCACAGTGTAAAAGGCCTTGGAGAAATCTGTGAAGATCACATCAACTTGCAGTTGGTTATCCAAAGCTCTTGCAATACTGTTTGTGAACTCCATTAAATTAGAGGCAGTGGAGTATCCTTTGAGAAAGCCATGCTGCTCTGGAGCAATAATAGGAGCTAATGAGTTTGAGAGTCGATTATGAACCAACCGTTCAAGTAACTTTGGAAAGCAGGACAGTAAGGAAATAGGGCGATAATTGGAAACTGACGTACACAATATTAGCTGTTTTCCAAGGGTTAGGGAAAGTACCAGAACTCAAACTTAGATTGAAGAGGAGAGATAAAGAAAAACTAAGCGATGAGGCTAACGACTTTACAAATATGTTTGGCAAACCATCTGGCCCAGGGCTGATATTAGGATCAAGAGCATTGATCAAAGCTTCGACTTCAGATGATGGAAGATGATTAGGTAAGATAACTGGATGCACAGCTGCAGCGGGAGAAGAAAAAGTTGAAGAGAAAAATTGGGCAAATGAGTCAGTAACTTCTGGAGGAGAAGAAACCTCTGCACCATTCCAACGAACGTTACTAAGAATGGAAGAAGAGGATTTCAGCGACCTTATATAAGACCAAAAAGGCTTTGTATTATTAGCCACAAGAAAGCTATCCAGACTGCTGAAATAAGTCTTCAGAACATATCTGATCTCTTTTTTGGCAATAGCACGGAGCCTGCTAAAATTACATCTTGCTTCAATAGTGCCGAGTGTTTTACAGACACGATGTGCCTTATCATTTGCTGGTAGGGCACTATGCACTCGCTTTGTAAACCAAGGCTTATGATTTGCTTTACGGAATGTCTGAAAAAGTGTATAATAGCGAATAAGATTATAAATATATATGTAAAATTTATCCAAAGCAGCCTAACAATTTAGGCCTCTAAAGAAATCTAGCCAGTTGACTGAAAGTAATTCTGTATTAATAGCTTCATAATAAGCTTTTAAAAAGTTAAGTTTTGGAGTAGGATGAGGTTTGTTAAATTTAATTTCATCCACTATAAGATCTATAGATAAAGGAGGATAGTGCCGATCAGGAGGAACATACGGATGTAAGGCTTGAGATACAGATAAGTAGCTAACTGGAACATTTGATAGAACAAGGTCAATGAGACGACCATTAGGATTGCGGATATGATTGAATTGAGAAAAGGAACAATGAGATAGGAAAGATGACAGGATTACAGAAAAAGGGTCAACTGACGAGATTGAAGGAGTGGTATAATTTTTCCACTCTATGTATGGTAAGTTAAAATCCCCGCAAACTAATATTTTGGCGTGAGGGTGTTGCAAAACTAGATAAGAAGATAGATCATCAAAAAACTCTCATAAACAGTTAAAGGTGAATTACAAGGAATATAAATAGACAAAATCAAGAAGTCTGTATTATGAGGGAGAGAAATTTTGGTAATAACATATTCTAAAGTAGGAGGAAAACAGAAATCAGAACAAGGAGAACTAGGTAGAGCTTTGCTAACTGCAACGAAAACTCCGCCACCATCAGCCTTATTAGTAGCAATCAGGACACGGCCACTTCATCCGACAGGCTCTACAAGAACACCCAATCGAAGTTCTTTACATCCCAACCGACACGATGATAACTGAATCCTTACAAAATTTTTAGCGCCATCGAAGCATCAAAAATGCATTTTAGGACTCGGAGTTGCTGACATGACACTCGATCGGAGTTCGACTTGAGGGGAGATGTTATAGTATATATTCAACTCTTTCATTCCGCTCTCCTCTTTTCAGTCAGATAAACAAATACATGAATTGTTCTCTTTTTGTGTTATTAATCTTTTCATCGTAGTAAACCTGAATTTAAACGCATCGGACGTGTATAATTTTACTTCGCTAATTTTTTTGCTCGGGTCGTTTAATCCTCGCTTTAATTTCTCGGGCCCCTGCGTTCACAATCATACACAAATACACATGCATTTTTCGAAAATAGTCTCAATTGTAAATATGTACTTTGGTTGTTAAACAACAAGCTGACATGCAGAACACCCTTCCAATGTATTTTATTGAAGGCGCTTACACTTATTCAGAGAAAGCAATTCTCGTTATTTATTTTTGTCAATTGAATCATATTGCAACCAAAATATTCATGCGAGTTAACTATTTTTGCTTGACAATAATTTGATTTTATATTCTTTCTACTTTCCGCTCAATTTCAATACAATAAATTCAATTTCAAGCGTGAATTTCCTGCCATATTTTGGCAAAGTTTCAAAGCTGCACGTAGTACATGATTTATACTCTGGGTGTCGCCCCTCAATGTAAAGCTTCACTAAATTTTATATACTCTAGTCCAGTATAATAATACTAATAATCCATCACACAACAGTCCAAATCCGAACCTTAGCATTGTTTTGTCGTATGGTCGGTATCATGCTCAATCATGTGATTATGACCTATAGCTGACAGTCCGACAGCAGCATCAGAAACTCAAACTCGAATTCAGTTATGAGTCGTCAAAGCAAACACATCGCAAGCGAAAGCACCAAGGTGTCAAAAATCAAAGACAAACAGAAAATAAAATACAAGTATATCGGAACAAAGGAAATCAAGCCCGGAAAACTGAAACAGCAGAGGTACAAAGCGAGCTCCCAACAATGACACAATGACGGGAAGACGCTTCCACAATGAACGAAAGCGGCTAAGAAAGAAATACTACCGTCAGCAACGATGGAAGTAGAGCAAGTGGCAATAAACGCTTCAAACAGGGTAATTATCGACCGGATCAACCCGGGATCGGAAGGGCTTAGAACGGTTCAATCGTGAATTGGCAATTAGAAGAAAGCTACCCATTCTTATCCAAGCACCAACCCCCCATAATCCAAACACATACGCGCCTCTTTCGGGAGAAGCAAGCATAACCTCCAAGCAAAACACGTGTGCCCTCGAAAAGGAAAAATCATGATGTCCGCCTTTATTCGTGGAAGGAATCACACCAATGACAGTAAAAAAAAATCATGGAAAAGAGCCCCACAACGAAGTATAGAATTACTCGCTTGAGCGCGAGCAAATTAAAAATTACAGTTGACGAAGTCGCCATCCATGATGAACTACTGAATTTGATCCGCAAATCTAAAGCGGAAAGTTACTCCTTTACACCAATGAAACGCAAAAAATATACAGCCATACTCAGAGGTGTAGACTCGGCATTCGGAGCTACACAGATTAGAGAAGACATCGAAATACAATGTCCGGACATTAAAATCGACAATGTCTTACCGCTAACCATTGGATGGTCTAAAGCGAACGGCATCAATTGAGACATACAAAATAATCCTCAACAAAAAAAAAAAAGACCAAGACCGCCTCTGTAAGCTCCATTTCATCCTTCATCAGAAAGCGACATGGGAAAAGCCCAGAAGGAGTGACCTTCTCCAGTGTTATAGATGTCAGCGCTTCGGCCATGTCTTGGAGAATTATGCCTTCCAGGCAAGATGTGTAGCTTGTGGAGGGAACCACAATCCCCAAGAATGCCCCAAAAAGGACATTGACAAAACAAGTAACCTACCTTTCTGTGTCCTCTGCAAGGAAAAAGGACACCCATCAAACTACTCCGGATGCCCAGAAAGGAGAAGATTGGTAGACAAGAAAGCGCTTTTAAAAAATAAAAGAACAACCCCCGTTTCAACCCCATCTTTTGAATATATCCAAACCCCAATAGCAACAGCCACACCAGCATAATCAAAACCTCTGTACTCGGAAGTCACCAGTGGAAGAAATCCAACTATGTCCTGAAACGCAGCATCACCAGAGAACCTTCTTCAAAGACTCCACTACGAAACAGTCCAAGTTTTAGGAATGCCACCAGGGGAACTCCTAAAAAAGCCAACACAAGACAAGCCAGTTTTGCTCATTGAGCTATACCTTAACCTGTATGGGAGTAAATAATCTGATTACTATCTGTCTCAACATAAACTCTCTAGTTTCCCATGACAAAGAATATTCGTGTCCAACCTTACAAAATCTATTCAACCAGTCATAGTTTTCCTTAACGAAACAGTCTTAAAACCGACACACAAGGGCCCAATATAAAACTACCAAGTACTTAGAAACGACGCAGGCAGAGGCACCGCCATTCTATATTGAAATCACCTATCAGTCGACCAAATAATTAAATTTTAACCATCCTGACATTTCCTGCACACTGGGCACTTTAAACATGCGAAGACACAATGATAGTCATGGAAAAATACTGATTGGGTCTATTTACATGCCAGGAAACCTGGGACCTTCAATAGAACTGACTTTTGATAGAATACTAACAATAGCTGCTAATCACGACTCTATCCTCCTCGGCGGAGACCTCAACGCGAGACATGAGCATTGGGGTGTTCCACACGGAACCCAAATGACCAAAGAATATATCAATGGTCGCCATCGTCAACGCAGGTGTCCCCTCATACCCAAGAAGCTGCTCCTTCTTAGACAACTTTTTAGTGTCATAAGATCTACTTGCTGGTAACACAACTCCTTACCAATGTGCAACCCTACTATCGAGGTCCGATCACTATTGTTTGAAACTAACCCTTCACCTAAATAGCCAAACCACAACTTGAAGAAATACCGCAAAAATTTCGCTCCTTTGCCTCTGTTGATTGGGCAGAGTTCAGAAAAGACCTCGAAGATGATTTACCCCTCCCCTCTCCATATAAACCGAATCCTATCTAACCAGGAAATTGACACCCACATCCAGAACCAGAGTTCAGAAAAGACCTCGAAGACGATTTACCCCTCCCCTCCCCCTGTAAACCGAATGCTATCTAACCAGGAAATCGATATCCACATCCAGAACTTAACAGAGTCTATAGTAAAATGAATGGATGCACATGCACTGGAAGAAAAACCGAAACAATGGCTATACAGATTCCTTACACAAGACGCTAAAGCACAGATAAAGGAACAAAAACGGAAAACTCAAAGGCTTAAATGGATCTTCCACCGGCACAATAATCGTATAAACCAAAAATACCTCACTCTTAAAGGGGAAATCACAGAACTGACCAACCGCATAAGGTGGCAAATAAGTCGTGAGATGAATGAAGATTATAAAAGAAGATTGAGTTTAGTCAAACCATCTTCAGACGTCTTTCGAGAAATTAATATATTAACGAGCCGACGGTCATATAATTTTAACATCGACAGGGACCCTATCAAGCACAGAGGGCTACCCTTCTCTGCACCTGAAAAAAAGCTGCGAGTTATCTCCTCATTCTACGGAAAGAAGAGCACAGGAAATTATATTGGATGTAAGAACCAGAAACATCGGTTACCAAGGGTCATACCTTATAATGTTTTTTAGACACCAACAAGGCAGTATCTTCCCAACATGAAACATTCGGGGAATTTTTCACCTACGTGTCAGAAGTAGAAGATATACTAGCTGGTCTGAATAATAAAACCTCCTGAGGCCTAGACAGTATTTCCAATAAAGTACTAAGGAAATCCGGCGTAATTGTCGCCAAAAGCTTAACAATCATCTTCAACAATTGCATCAACAATGGTTACTTTCCCGAAAGATGGAAACGAGGCAACCTTATCCTTATCCCTAAACCAAACTGCGACGGAGACGTAAAAAACTTCAGGCCAATCTCTTAACTTTCCAATATTGGTAAGATTCTGGAAAGAATCATTCTACGAAGCTTTAGACCATTTTCAATGAAGCTATTTCCGGAGTTTCAGTTCAGATTCTAACGCGAAAAATCAACAGAACAGGCCATTATGCTTGTGCACGACACCATCGTAAAAAATTTACGCAAAAAAACAATGCACAGTCGCATGGGCGCTAGACTTACAAAAAGTGGTTGACTCCGTTTGGACTGATGGGCTAAAATTCAAGCTCATGTATTCCAACCGTTCCCTGATCCTCACGCGTACCCTTGACAGCTTCCTACAAAATAGATGTTTAACAACTGAAATATCCGACCGAACTGCAACACCTATACCTATCCTGTCTGGAGTCCCACAAGGATTGGGGGCTCCTAATCAACGCTGCAAAATCGGAAATAATATGCTTCCTTAACGCAAGTGGTAAAGGGCACAAAGTAGCTGTTCAGCAAAGCAAACTGATAATGGCGGTTATCGAAGGAGATATGGTAAACTAAAAAGATAACATTAGGTATTTGGGAGTGAACCTCAACAACAGGTTCAAAATGAACCCACATGCAAGAAAAGCAATAAACAAAGCCAAAGGAGCTGCTGCATTAATTTCACCCCTTCTATCCTCCAAATGCGTCTTCCCAAATGTGAAACTCGTCATTTATAAAACCCTAATTCGCCCCATCATCACATACTCCTTCCTAGCCTGGCTGACGATTTCACCAACAGTAGACGAGGAATTGCAAATATTTGAGAGCATCCTCCTCTCAAATATTTGCAATTCTTCTTCTGAAAATGTATCTCGAAATACCGACGCCCCAATAAAAAATACTATAAAAGCAGCGTTCCTTATCAAGAAAATAAAGTGACCCCCATCCTGCAATACACGCTTGAAACAAGCAAAAAGCGAATAGCTAAAAGGCAGAAACATGAATTAAATCTAATCCAGGACCTCTTCGATAGTACCCCCATCTCTGAAAACCCATATTATCTCTCTCCCATAAGAATTTTCCAAGACTTCCAGATTAACACCGAACCCCAAACAAACCCACTAAAACCCATTTCCTATTATATAAGTTAATTAAACAGAGGAAACGGTTCCTTAAAGAAAATAATCTTTTTTGTAAGAAAGTTCGTTACAAACTGAGACTTAAGTCTAACAGTTGAATTAGGTAAACTAAATATGCTTACTAGCTAAAATGTGCATTTTCGTGCATTTCCAAGCGTTCCCATGTATTTTCCGTATCAAGTATATGCCGGCTCACTTTTCTATGAGAAAAGGTAAATTGGCGTTAACTCTTCCCCCTTCAAGTCCGGTTGTCCCAATCGGTGTTAAAAATAGGGTAAGTCGTTGAACGTCACTGTCTTCTGGGACCCACTAGGTTCCGGTGATCGAGTTTCTTCCACAGGCTTTAGGCTGGAGGTCACGACTTGGGTTTTTTTATTGGAATACTAGGAGGTTGAATTTGGCTTGATTTTAACAGGTTGCATCTTCTCCAAATAAGCAATATCACGATGATAAGTAATGTGAAGGATGTTGTTGTTATTGTAACAATTTTTGTACATCACCTTCTGTTTTTAACAGCTCGATATTCTTACTATTGTTTATATGAATATCTTTGAGCATCTCCATCGAAAGCAGTTCTTGAATCGTTTCACCTTCTACTGATGTTTGTAAGATGGCAGGTAAGGCTTTTAGGGTGGAAGTCTCGTAGGATTTAAATATCTTGCCGTTAACGTTGATTGTTGTGTTGCTATACTTGTTGAGGTAAGTACCGTTGAGGCTGTGGGTGTTGCCTTCTGTCTGCAGGGTTTCGTTGAATCTATTCAGCAAGAGAATTCCCGTCCGGGATATGCTGGTTATTAATTATGCTTTGCAGGAGTCGTGGAATGCATGTGCTATTACGTATGACTAATAAAACTGTGGTTTTACATATCGCAAATCTTGTCATTTCTTTACATTCGTTTTTTATTGCATATATTTGTTCTTCATTTGTCAATATGTTATTGTATTTTCAATCGTTTACAAAATTGAATTTTTTTATAGGTTTGATTATTAACTTTTGATAAGATTCGCTTTTTGTAAGAGGAATATTTACAATAAATAGAATAGACGACCCGTTAGTAATGATTTTTATTTCCGAAAAATCAAAGGCCTCCTCGATTGTCTGAAATGGTAACTGTTCTTTATCAAGAGTCTCAGTTGCTAATTTAATTTCTGTTTTGGAAAGTATTATTGAATTTATAATGCCGACTTTGGCCCAATGAAGTGCGTAGTTAATATTAACCAATTCTTCTTTTATAAGTTTTAAACGGAACTGAAGATCCAAAATATAATTAATATTTAATTTGGTGTTGTTTTTGATCAGATCTAGAATTTTGTTTATAGTTTTTGTTATGTTGTTTATTCTTTCGTTATAGAGCTGATTTATTATCACTTGCTTATTGCTGTTGTCCAGCAGATTGTTCATTTTCGCTTTAATTGTTACGGAATCCTCGTGGTCTGGATTTCCTGCTAACCACTTCCAAGCTGTCCCTATGAAATTAAAAGATCTCTTGGTTCTACGAGGTTTCAGATTTTTGATAAGATTTTCGATTTGATCGATTTCGAATTTCAGGTAACGGGAGTAAGGATTAGATCCGAAATGGGACAGATTCAAGATCGGTTATATATTTGCCAAAAACTGCTTGTACTGATCCATGTCAATAATATGAATTAATTTAAAATTGCCATTATGAATCTTTGCATATCCCGAGTGGAGTGACACAATTTGTGGATTAGAAAAGTCAAGAATTTGTACGTTTGCGGAAGCGATGCCGGCAACGAACCTAAAAGAAAAAACTAGGTTTTAATTTTGTCCTTATGTATTTTTTTGCCTGATTCTGTAATAATTGTTGTGTTCTTGTTTTCCCTAACAATTTCTGGTTTGTAGCGAGATGAAAGTTTCGAACCCTTTCGTTTATTTTGTTTCACGTAAACAATATCACCTGGGCTATAATCTTTAGGTGGTTTCCTAAATTTATGATGTTGCATCATATCCTTCTCCTGTTTTGCTTGTAGCTTCTCAGTATTCACGAGTCGCAACGCATCTAAGTCAACGGGGTCATTGTTTGTTGTTTTTCCCAGGAAAAGTTCGGAAGGTTTCTTCCCAGTTGTCGAGTGGATGGTATTGTTGTATTTCAAAACAACTTTCTCAAGAAGTTCTTGAAAAGACCAGTCTGGCTGCTCTTTCTTGAGACATCTCATAATCTCTGCAAGGGTCGAATGGAAGCGCTCCACTTGACCATTAACCTCGCTTATATACGCGGGAGTTTTGTACGTCTTGATTTGGAGCTCGTCTTCCATCATTGTGGTGAGAGAGATGGACCTCAATGCTCCTTCATTGTCTATGACGACGCTTTCGGGGATACAATACAGAAAGAAAAT
Organism: Odontomyia ornata; assembly: GCA_963969285.1. Classification (NCBI taxonomy): domain Eukaryota; kingdom Metazoa; phylum Arthropoda; class Insecta; order Diptera; family Stratiomyidae; genus Odontomyia; species Odontomyia ornata. The sequence continues at coordinate 362,452,215 of OZ017739.1, read as the reverse complement.
GTCCCGCAGGGGCTGCTTCATATCTTCAACTGATTTGGAGGGAATTATTTTGGCTACAGCGAATTTTGAAAATTTATCGATTGCGGTCAGTACATGCTTTTTTTCTGTTAGAAAAAGATCTATATGGAGAATATGGCCTGAATACTGTGGAATAGGAGTTCGATTTAGAAGAACTTTTGGTGGGTGCCGATCGTACTTGCTTTCCTGGCATATGGTACAACGACTCACAAAATTTTTTATTTTTTTAGACATTTTGGGGAAGTAGAAATTTTCCAGGATTTGAAGCCGGTTTTCTTCGCTATTACGATGCGCTCTTTTATGGGTTTTGATGATTTTTTTCTCTTGTTCGACTTCACTTGTTATATCCTCAACTATTTTCTGTGTATACCTGATTCTATAGTTGATGAAGTGAATCGGATAAATTTCTTCAACTTTTTCCATCATCTGTTCGCTTGTTGAAAGCCCATTGATAACGTTCGGGTTCAGATACCTTTTGAATATACTAATGATGGATTCTGTACTGTATTGTGGTTTGATGAATATGTGTCTGGTGTAATTTTCGAAAGGTACTAGAACTTGGTAACTATCTTCTTCTCCTGTCCTTAGGCCTACTCGGTTTCGGAAGACGTTAATCAGTATTTCAACGGTAGGTATTAAATTTTGTGAGGAGCTTTCACCACTATGTTGTGTTACTGTCATGGAATTCAATGGGGCTACTATGGGGGCCCTAGAAAGGGAATCGGCGATTATATTGGCCTTACCCGGTTTGTATTTGAGCTCATAATTGTACTCTTCTAATATAGCTTTCCAGCGCTTCATTTTGCTGTTATTGTTCTTATTACTGAGAGCATATGTTAAAGGTTGGTGGTCGGTAAAGATTTTTACCTTCCTTGGACCATAGAGGTGATTGGTCAAGGAGTTCAAGGACCATATAATTGCCAACATCTCTTATTCGTTGACTGCATAATGCTCTTCAGTTTTTGAGAGGGTCCTGGAAAGGAATTATTGGTTTTCCATTTTGTGATAACACTGCTCCAATTGCGTAGCTCGACGAATCTGTTGTTAGCTCGAATTCTTTGCCGAAGTCCGGATGGGCTAGAGCAACTTCTTGGGACATCAAAGCTTTCCTTAGTTTATCAAAAGCATCTAAAGCATCTTAATTCATGTATATAATTTTATTTTTAGAGTGAACTTTGGACGTATGTCTGTCCTCCCCCCTTAAAAAGGATGTCAGGGGGTTTGCGAGCTTTGCATAGTCACGAATAAAGTGGCGATAGTACCCTGACATTCCAAGTAAAGATCGGAGGTCCTTGAGTGTTCTTCGGGTCGGTAAGTTGGCGATAGCCTGAACTTTCTTCTTGTTGGTTTTGATACCCTGAGTACTCACAATATACCCCAAGAACTGGAGCGTTTTTGAGGCCAAATGGCAGAGGAGGAAACTCAAACTTTCCATTATTAACCGAGAAGGCGGTTTTCTCTATGTCTGATTCTCGTAGTGGGATCTGGTGAAATCCCCTTTTGAGATCAATTATCGAGAACCATTTATTTTTCCCCAAATTGGCAAGAATTTCATTTATTTCCGGGATAGGATACCTACCCGGAATAGTCACTGAGTTGAGTTTTCGGTAGTCAATTACTAACCGAAACTTCTTTTCGCCAGAAGCATTTTCTTTCTTTGGTACTACCCAAACAGGAAAGCTATATGGAGATCGAGATGGCCTAATTATTCCATTTTTGAGCAACTCGTTCATTTGCTTCCTGACCTCTGCCCTTAGAGCCATTGGGTACGGGTATGATCTCGAGTATACAGGATCTTGGGTTGTAGTCCTAATTTCTCCCTTAACTTTGGTGGTAAAAGTCAATTTCTCGTTAGGCTCAGAGAGAAGATTCCAGTGCTTTTTTAGGGTTTTGTACTAAAATACAAAACCCTATTGCAATCACGACCTGTGTCCGTCTGTCCGTCCGTCCGTCTGTATGTCACAGCACTTTTTCTCCGAAACTATAGAGGCTACAGCCATGAAACTTTGTGGAAAGGTCAGAAGTGGTGACCCCTTGAAAGTTCAAGGGTGGAAAAATTTTTCAAAGGGGTTTAAGGGGGGTCTCCCCACATAGGGAGGTGACCCCTGAAAAAAAAATTTTCACCATTGGTAGTCGAATAGGGTGTCATTGGAAAGGTCTCAATGAGATCTTTTCAAAACAAGTCTTAAAATTGCCTTATCGGTACCGAGGGAGGCAGGGGAAGGGGAAATGTACGAACTTTATTCTTTTATTTATTTCAAGTTTGTTAATAATAGTATGATCCTCGAATTTCACATTTTCTCCAATAAAATCGTCTTTGACATGTTTCTTGATTTTATTCGTTGCTGGTTACTGCATTTTGAAAGTTGAGTACAAAACCCTTCTGACATGAGCATAGGTCTGTCTACCCAACTTGTTATTATTTGGTGAAGTTAGTTGGACTGTTCTTGATTTAAATGGGATGTTCTGATGGTAATAGTGCTAACATTCTCAGATTTGTGTTGTTTAAGGGGTACAATAATATAAGGGTGGATCACCATGTAATTCTTCTTTGTGTGAATTACTGCGTTAAGGTCTTTCAACGTATCGTTGCTAATTATTCCGTCGAAAGCGATAAGTGTTTGGAGGATGAAGAACTTCAGTTTTTGTGTGTTGGCGCCGAAAGGATTAGCAAAGGCATGGTGGGTAATTTTGATACTTCCGCCAACGGAGTTTGCGGAAAAGACCTTTTGATTTGGTATAGCATTTTTTATGTGCCTATGGGTTGGATATAGTTCTTATTTGAACCTGTATCGATCAAAAATTTTAATACCTCTCCACTTTTAAGGGTGTGTTCAAAATACCGAAGTGAAGAGGACCTCAGCCTGAAAAATATATGTCATCTAATACTTCAGTTTGGTCAATGTTAGAATTTTCTATGCCTTCAATATATTCTGTAAGGGTTTCGTCGTGGTTAGAGTCTTCAGTAGCTATATTGTCCTCATATTTGTTCATAACATCTAGGGTTTCTTCTGTTTCAGGACAATCTTAGGCTTCCGTTTTAAATAGTCTTTGAGCTTTATTGGGTCGATGGACTTGACCAGATTGAGATCGTTTAGCGGGGAAACTCTAGTTTCGGGGACTGTTTGCATAGTTAATGGCCCTTGATCGGATGGATTCATCTACGTCCATAGGTTCTGGTCGTGGTTGTGGTTTCCAAGGTATCGGAGGCGTAGGGTGATATGGCAACCGTTGGGGTGGAGAGAAACCGGGTTGCTGATGATTTCGATTAAATGTGGGATGGGAGTTTCGAGGATTATAAAGTCATTCTGGATAAAAGTTATTCCTAGGGGCCCGTAATTGGTCGTGGTTGCAAGGATGTAAGTATATTCCTTCTTGGTGGAACCGGAGGTGGAGTTTGCCGATGGGCTTTCTGAGCTGCTCCTTGCATGTTATTTGCATGTTGAGCACAGAAACTCATGTTCTGTAATTTCAAGCAAACGTGGAGTGCTCGGGGTAGATCCGCAGGATCTCATATACTTAACAACTATGGTAGATCTCCTTGGAGACCTCTAATAGAGGTGTCCAGCGCCTTGGCACGATACGACTGTGTCATTATGTTTAGCACCTCTTGACCTTATTCCATAGAGGATAATTTGTTGAGTATAAGAGAGAGATGGAAAGACACTTCCTGATAGAACTGGGGAATAGTGTAAGGACCCTGGACCAGAGTCGTCATCTTCTCCCAATTCAAAGGCGTGTTGTAGGATTCAAGTGCTACGTCCGCTTGACCTACAACTTTATTTCTAATAACCGAGAGGATCCCATAATATCTAGGAGTTCCTTTAAGTTCGTCATATAGTCTCAGAATCCTATCAACACTCTTTCGCCATGAACTGAACTCGCCTGGCTCACCAGAGAAGCATCTCAAACTTTTGACAACGTCAGGTATTTAGTCCATTTCGGCGAGGTTAACATTAGGACCAAGGTTAAAAGGAATGTCGATGTCATTATTAATGTTCGAGGCAGGCTTCATAATAGAATTAAACAATTGTCTACCCTGGTTATTGAGTGCCTCAGTTACAAGTCGGGAAATAAGATTGGTCAACTCTTGATTATTTGGTTGAACATGTGGACCAGCGGGCAGCGCCGCGGGTGGCAAGGTGTCACTGTCTGGCAATATGAGCATTGCAGGACGAATGAGATTATTCGGGTTTGACATTATTAATACTTTCGAAGCGAAAAACGGAACACAACAACAACAACAATGCTAGATCACAGCAATGAATTTCGAGGTAAATTAATGCCAGTGATAAATCAGTTTGAATTCTAAAAACACAAAAACCACAAATCAATCACACCAAGATCTATCAAAAGCAATTACTTGGCAAGATTTCGGAAAGTAATCACTTTGTAAATTTTTTCAACAGAATACCAACGAAAATCACTTTAAGAGGAAAAATCTGAATAGTGACACTGAAAATCGTTTTTAAAAATTTAAACAGCACAGCCAAAACTAATATTTTCACAGTGAAACCCAAATTTAAAAAAAAATAATTTCTGAAAACAAGATATTTCAAAAATATAGCAAAAATACGAAAGTATGCATGAAGTATTTCCTTTATGCTTCTCCAGAAATTTACACAAATAGGGGCGACGTTAAATATAAGTATGTTTTCATAATGAAATAAAATAGTTGAGATAAGTTCACACGAAAATGAAATTTAAGGTAATTATTTTAACCAGACGAAAATTTCTCGAGCTCTCTTAAATATTCCACTTTTACACTGTTCCACTTTTATAGAATTGATCAGTTAACTCCTAAGGTAATTTAATTTGATTTGTTTCATTAATATAATTCACTTTTGAGTTGTAAACAATTTTCCTTTTGACAGGGGGAAAAAAAATATTTTAAATTGAATCCTTACCATATGATCCGGAACACAGTTTCCAACAGGGTCGGTGCCATCATAAATATCGGTTGGCTGCTTTCTTCCTTTTTGTCTGCTTCCTTATTGCGACTACTCAGGTGCCTGTTCCAATATGTCCGGTCGCGTTTACTGCTGATATGGGGTAGACAGGAACACGCGCGAGTTACGATACCTGCACGATACCCGGGACGCAACCCTTCCAACAGCAATGTCAGCGACTTCAAATATTAAGATTCACACGAATCGTACCTCAACATGACACCTGATCATAACGTTTCACCTCATTTCAGTTTTAACATATTGCACATATCCGGCACATGCAACGGAGTCAGCACATTTTTTTAACTTCAAACTAGAATCAAACACCTCATGTAATCGTTCAGTCTAAAATTGTAATTAGCAGTAGAAAGAAGTAATAAAGGCTTAACTAAAATTAAAATCAACGCTTTGTTTTTTTTGGAGAACAGTTAGTAAAAGTACATAAGTGGCGCAGTCGTTCGGATAGTGAAAATTGCCTACGGTGTTCGACGGTTAATCGACTACGGTGATTTTTAATTGTCCCTCGAAATTCGGCGGGTTACCGAATTAGTTCGACTTGTTGTACTCGACGGAATATCGAGAAACGGCGCAATTAACTGTAAAAGAGTGAATATCGAACAAACATTTGGAGTGAAAACGATAAAGTTACGAGAGACGAATGGATCATATCACAATGATAAATTGGATTATTTTGCTCACGTAAGTCAGTTGTTCACTATTCCTTTAATCCTTTCCTTAATTACTAACCAATCTAACCAACGCAAAGACTTAGAATAAGGCCCTATCCTAAAATAATTAGGCATCTTAGAAGAATTCCTTTAACAAATACATTGATTGAGGAAACAGATAGTGCGCTTGAATTTTGTGAAAACCTCGGTGTGACAAGTGATTATAGTGTCGATCTCTCTTCTACAAACGAAATTTGTGCTAATTTTTCAATAAACACGGACCAAATTGATTCAACTATGTCAGTTGTAGACATTTTCAACGCGCTTCGAGTCCCAGACGCAATAAAGGATATACCAAAATTTAGCGGAAATCCAAGATTGCTTCACGATTTTATCAACAATGTTGAAGAAATCCTTGCATTAGCCAGTACCGTAGAGCCTGCATATGCAAGAGTGTTACTACGGGCCATACGTAACAAGATCGATGGACCCGCTAATGAGGTTTTAAATATGTACGGGACGCCGCTGGAATGGAAAGAGATAAAGAACAATCTTATCCTCCATTACAGTGATAAGCGGAATGAAACCTCATTAATAAGAGACCTCTGTGACATGAAACAGCGTGATAAAACAGTGGAGAAATTTTACAGCGAAATCATTGAGATTCTGTCGACCATTTTAGCCCATGTTCAAATACATGAGACGAATGCTGACGTGATCAAAGCAAAACGCAAACTCTATTCCGAAATGTGCCTCAATACCTTCCTTGCAGGTCTTCGAGAACCACTTGGCTCTACAATTCGAGCTATGCAGCCTGAAACACTTGCTGTGGCATTCTCTCACTGCATAAAAGAGCAGAACATATTTTATACGAAAAGCGATAGCTCAATTTCCAACAAGAAACCGCAATCCATAAATAACAGTGGCCAAAAGTTACACTTAAACCCTATGTTTGGTCAATCTAATTTATTCGGCGATTTCGCTCCCCCAATATTTCGCACAAACTTTCAACAACCTACAGGAAGTCCATATCAACAAAGAATGCCGAATGTCCAAGGGCCCAATTTGTTTCAACAAAGAAACCCCCAGTTCCAAGGCTACTTTAACCGACCTTTCCAACCAAATCAACAACAAAGGACCCAATTTTACAGTGGGCCTACTCAACAATCAGGCTCACAGTTTAGAAACTCAAATTTTTCAAGACCCGAACCAATGGACACGAGTTCCGGCCATACACATCTTCGACAAGGACAAAACAGACAACCAGTATTTCAATCCAACCCAGGAAACAGTAATTTCTTCCGATCTACGGGACCTCCAAGATTCGTCAGCAAGGAGCTTTTTAACATATCTGAAACAAATCATTCAACTAATGAAAACAATGCCTCTAAAACCTTTGTACCAGCCCCTAACGAGTCCTATCAACAAGACCTCGACAGATATTACTCATACGAAAACTCAGAATTCACGGACGAGAAAACACACGAAACTACCGACGCCAACGGACAGGACATTACTTACGGACTAAATGACAATCAAACTCATGATCAGGAAATTGATGATGGAAATTTTACATTACCCGCCTCGACCAATCCACAGGTTACATAGATGTGAACGTTCACGGATCCAACTTACCTTACATTCAAATATCCTCACCTTTTGATCGTCCCCTTAAATTTCTTATCGATACAGGCTCCTCATCTTCCTTTTTGAACCCCGAGTTTGTTCATTCAGATGATATCCAGAAGACAAAACCAACCATAATTAATACCGTTTTGAATAAACACAAGCTAGAGGAAATCGTGACACTACCACTTTTCAGCGAATTCAATCAAACAGGTGAAATAAGATTCTTGATTTTTAAATTCCACCAGTATTTCGACGGACTCCTTGGATTAGATGCTCTTACTACTTTAAATGCTTATGTAGATATAGCGAATAAAACTCTAATTACAAATCACTCCGTAATACCCCTGTATTTCAAACCAAATCTTACATCCGAAAAATATACTGTACCTGCAAATTCTAAATTTGTCGCGAAATTACCTGTAGACATTCATTGTGGGGATATTTTTATTCACAACACAGAAGTGGCACCAAATCTTATAATTTCAGAGGGCGTTTATCGAGCCAAAGATTGGTATTCCCCTTTGGTAGTAACAAACTACTCCAAGGAAGATAAGATTTTATACCTGGAACAACCGTTGGAAGTTACCAGACTATCAGGAGATGAATATAACGAAGTGAGTAATTTTAACATAGATTGCATTCCCGAAACAGATTGTCTTCTTCCATCTAAAGACATCACCGAACTGATTAGAGTATCCCATCTAAATAACGAGGAACGGGAACTCATATACAAAATCTGTCGCGATTACAATGATATATTCTTTCGGGAGGGCCAGAAACTAAGCTTCACCAATCAGATCAAACATCGGATCCAAACCACGGACGATATACCAATTTACACCAAATCCTACAGGTATCCCTACATACATAAAGAGGAAGTCAGGAACCAAATTTCTGATATGCTCGAGCAAGGCATAATAAGACCCAGCCACTCGCTCTGGAGCTCGCCCGTATGGATAGTCCCGAAGAAAAGAGACGCAAGCGGCAAACAAAAGTGGCGGCTAGTCATTGACTACCGCAAACTAAATGAGAAACCTGTAACAGATCGATATCCATTACCCAATATATCAGATATATTGGACAAGCTTGGAAAATGCTTATACTTTTCAACAATTGACCTCGCGAGTGGGTTCCATCAGATCGAGATGGACCCCAAGGACATCAGCAAGACAGGTTTCACAGTTGAGGGTGGGCATTACGAATATATCCGTATGCCCTTCGGATTAAAAAATGCTCCATCAACATTTCAACGCGTGATGGATAACGTGCTCCAAGATTTACAAGGGAAAATATGTCTCGTTTACTTGGACGATATTATTGTCTTTTCCACTTCCCTTCAAGAGCATGGTGAAAATTTACGCAAGGTCTTTAATAGGTTGCGTGACGCAAATTTTAAGGTACAACTCGACAAATCCGAATTTCTACACAAAGAAATTGCTTTCTTGGGGCATATAGTCTCAACTGAGGGAGTTAAGCCCAATCCGGATAAGATACAGGCAATTAGGAACTTTCCAATCCCTAAAAATCAGAAAGAACTTAAAGGTTTTCTTGGCCTTTTGGGCTACTACCGAAAGTTCATTAAAGATTTTGCCCAACTAACCAAACCGCTTACAACCTGTCTGAAAAAAGGTAACAACATTCAACTCACAGAACAATATGTTAAAACATTCGAGTTCTGCAAAAGCTTGCTAATGAACGAGCCTGTCTTACAGTACCCAGACTTCAACAAGCCATTTATACTGACTACGGACGCAAGTAACCACGCAATAGGTGCTGTATTATCGCAGGGATCAATTGGGAGTGACCGACCTGTCTGTTATGCTAGCCGTACACTGACAGACTCTGAAATTAACTACTCAACTATAGAAAAAGAACTACTTGCAATAGTGTGGGCTGTCAAATATTTCAGACCATACCTGTTTGGAAGGAAGTTCCAGATTATTACAGACCATAAGCCTCTAACTTGGCTAATGAGCCTGAAGGATCCTAATTCAAAACTTGTCAGATGGCGTCCCAGATTCGAAGAATTTGATTACCAAGTTATATATAAAAAGGGAACTCAAAACAGTAACGCGGATGCATTAAGTAGAATAAGACCTCAAGATAATACCGGTAGCCTAAAAGCAGAGGTGAACGTTGGTGAATCCTCACCAGCAGACAACATGTCCGTCCAAGCTGAAATGGGATCAACTGTTCACTCAGAAGACGAAAACCTAGATGACGGCATTCCGATTTCGGAACGACCACTGAATGAGTTCTCCCTACAAACTATCTTCGAAAAATGTACTAGGACCCCGCATACATCCCTGGAAATGCCCTTCAAAAATAAGCAAAGGAGAATAATCCGGATGCATGACTTCACTGGAAGCAACGTAACAGAACTTTTTAAAAAATACTTAGTCCCCAACAAAGTAAACGCCATTTTTACCACCGATGAGATTTTTAAAACAATTCAAAGCACTTATTCTAAATTCTTCTCACAATCTGTAAGGAGTTCGTTCATGATATTATAGACTCAGATGAACATGACAAAACCATAAATGACTACCACCTACACAACAACCATCGAGGTATCAACGAAACCGTTCGGCATCTTAAGCGAACGTATTACTTCCCTAACCTCAAGGACAAAGTCACTAAAATAATAAACAATTGCGATATTTGCCAGACACAAAAATACGACAGATGTCCCCCCAAATTACAATACGAAATTTCCGAAAGTCCTGAAAAACCTCTAGACAGTATATACATTGACATATACACCATCAGAGGCAAGCCTATCTTCACAATTATAGATCGCTTTTCCAAATTCGCAGCTGCTTACACGCTTCCAGCCAAAAACAGTTTAAGCATTGTCAGATCACTGAAACATTTTATTAGCATTCATGGTATACCCAAAAAACTGACCGCGGACCAAGGAACCGAAATGACATCGACCATATTCAAAGACTTTTGTACTCAATACGGAATCGTCTTACACCTTACTTCATTCCAACAAACAAGCAGCAACGCTTATGTCGAGAGATGGCATTCGACATTGACAGAGACATACAGAATCATCTTAGAAGAACGAAAAAAACGTAATCTGGACTTAGACCATGAAGATATACTTAACGAAGTAGTAATCACATACAATAATGCCATCCACTCCACCACCAAACTAACACCATTCGAATTATTCACAGGTAGAACCCATGTATTTGACAAAACCATAAACTTTAATAACCAACATGAATATCTAAATAAATTGAATGAATTTCGGTCTCAAATATACCCTCAAATTAAAAATCGCTTAGATAACTTAGCAAACAAGAATCTACAAAAGCTAAATTCAAATCGCGTTCAACCCCCAACCTTCCAAGCAAACGAAGACATTTTCCGAAAGGAATGTAGACGAAATAAAATTACCTCAAGGTTCAACAAGCAAAAAGTTCGAAAAGATAACAAACTAACACTAATTACTCACAAAAACCAAAAGCTACACAAAGCAAAAATTAAAAGGAAACGTAAATTTCAGACTTACGCTAGCAGTGCGATCCCAGAAGATGGAAATACAGATCCTCAACAACAACCAGGGCCTTCTACCTCTACGACTAGGGACAACTAGAATCATACGCTCGTTCGAGAACCTAGTGCACATAGTTAGACTAGACAAATACCAACAAACATTGAACATCATTCACACTACACTTCTTAACTATAACGAAACGCAGGCACCAGATACATTAGCGATACTTAAAATTAAACTTGACGAATTAGACCATAAACTCAAGGCACTGAAACCTACCATAAGACCAAAAAGAGGACTGATCAACGGCCTTGGGTCAGTTATTAAGGGAATCACAGGAAACATGGACGCAGACGATGCAGTCCAAATTAACAACGAAATTAAACAACTTACGTTGAACCAATCTGGTCTTCAAAATCAAATTAACGGTCAAACACGATTAAATAAGGCTTTCATGAAGAGATTTAGCAATATCACAGATCATATCAATAGCCAAACAGATGCCATTAACAAACACCTCGAAACCTCTCAAAATCAAATAAAGAGGGAACATAACACTATAATTCAACTGCAATATCTTAATCAAATCAATTATAACATAGACCTACTGAGCAACCACCTTACCGATATCGCGGAAGCCGTGATCCTTGCTCGGTTGGACATAATATCAAAACAAATTTTGAGCTCCGATGAACTAATAAAAATTTCGCAGACCCTACAAAATCAATCCGTGACTATCGAATCAGATGAACAAATCTATGAGCTACTAAATTTACAGGCATATTATAATCATTCGAACATTATTTTCAACATCCAAATACCCATACTCACTAACGAAACCTTCTCACTTTTCCATATTATCCCTCTTCCAATCAACCAGACCCACAGAATACAAACCAAACCATACGCAATTCCCACCCTAAAAAGTGTTCAACTACTTGACGCAAAATGCCCAAAAATCGAAGGGATATTTTACTACCAAAAACAAAGGCCACTAAAAAACTGCAGTAATTGCCGATGCATCGCAGATTTCATAAATGGTCAGCCCACATCCTGCCGGCTCGAAAGCATTCCAGATACACCAGAAATATTTCAACCCGAGCCCAACTTCATCGTATTCATCAACATCCCAGAAACCACGATGAAATCAACATGCGGCCTTACCGATCGAGTAATATCTGGCACAGTACTGATACGCTATCAAGACTGCGAGATCGAAATCTTCGAAATAACGTACAGCAGCATAAACTCAGTATTTTGGGACGAAATAAATGTATTTCCGGTCACTAAAACTAACGCAACTTTCACCACGAAAGAAGCCGACCTACGCATCCTCCAGAACTACGATTTTCCGGAACCCAAAGGAATACAATTTTCGGACATCATCGCCTATAATGGACAAATTATTTTAAACTCAACAACAATAATACTCGTATTGGTCATCCTAGCCACTTTCCTCGCAATCTGGATACGTATCAAACAGCATCCCGCTCCAGCTAAAGTAACTTCGATACCTCAGTTTCTTTAGTATCGCCATTCCAAGGGGGGAGGAGTTACGATACCTGCACGATACCCGGGACGCAACCCTTCCAACAGCAATGTCAGCGACTTCAAATATTAAGATTCACACGAATCGTACCTTAACATGACACCTGATCATAACGTTTCACCTCATTTCAGTTTTAACATATTGCACATATCCGGCACATGCAACGGAGTCAGCACATTTTTTAACTTCAAACTAGAATCAAACACCTCATGTAATCGTTCAGTCTAAAATTGTAATTAGCAGTAGAAAGAAGTAATAAAGGTTTAACTAAAATTAAAATCAACGCTTTGTTTTTTTTGGAGAACAGTTAGTAAAAGTACATAAGTCGCGCGAGTTTACTTTCGAAAAGATCCTTGTTTTTCGGAGCGAAACACTCGAACCAACCGCTTGGTTTTCGCGTGGTGTAGGCGCACGTTTACTTGACTTGGTTTTCGTCAATTTTACAAGACCTTGGATTGGTCACCAGCCTCAGTGACAAAATTAAGAGGATGAAGGCTTGCCCTCCAAGGATTTTTCGATACACGACTGTTATGATGGCCCCACGTTGGGCACCAGTTAATTAAACAGAGGAAAAGTAAAAATAATCTTTATTGTAAGAAAGTTCGTTACAAACTGAAACTTAAGTCTAACAGTTGAATTAGGTAAACTAAATATGCTTACTAGGTTAAAATGTGCATTCTCGTGCATTTTCAAGCGTTCCCATGCATTTACCGTATCAAGGTTATTATTTTGCTGACAAGACTGTCTGCCGGCTCACTTTTCTATGAGAAAAGGTAAATTGGCGTCAACTTATACCGTCCCCCAATACCTACAGGGACTAAAGCAACTTGAATTTCCATCGGGAAAAAATAAAAATCAAATAAACAATAAGTAAGAAACGGATCAAATAAACAATAAGTAAGAAGAAGATCAGGTCGGTAGGAACTGTGCCTCTTCTGAAATGCGATTTTGGATGTAACGCTTGAAGAGAACACACGACCAACCAAAACTACAAAGAAGAGTTACACATTAATTAGGCTAAGAATAGAATAAGTTAGGTGAGTTTAAGTTTTAATCTGTAAATAAGCAACTAAAAGACAATAATTGTAGGAGCGAAGGAAATAGAAAAATTAACATTAGTATTTAAAAAACTGTAAAGTATAGACTCATGTGGTATAAAGAAGCTAAGGACATTTGACAAAAGTGTCACTGTTAAATTAATCGTAACATTAAAAGTAGGTTAAGTGACATATGTCAAAAGAAAAGTCTCAATAAAATACTACTACTACTAAGCTCAAACTCGATGCCGCCACCAATTGAACTTGAGAGGCTCCAATCCAGTATATAGCTTATCAAAGTTGGTTTCCCACAATAAAATTTATCAAAATTTAGTTGAATTAAACAAAATAGTAATAATTTACTGACAGATAAATAATTTAATTAGATAATTCAATTTTCAAGCAGAATTAAAAACACATATAAACGCACGAATGCTAAACTCGACGCATTAATTTTGAGAACTTTCCAAATAACTTACAAGATTTTGTGTCACAAATAAAATTTGATTCTACAGGCCAAAGTTATTTATCAAGGAAATGGAAAAATGTTAGCAAGCTCTTCCCAAAATTGTACTGAATAAAATCGTGCCCATAGTTCACATGATAGTGCAATGTAGTAACCATCCACCAACCAACTTCTCAAAACTTCATACCGCCAAGTGAGAATAGTCAACTCAATCTTGCTTCAATTATCCCAACTTCTATTTCTTGGCTCCCTCGTCTATATGCAATCTAGTATCTGCAGAATAGGAAACATGGTTACCTACCGGTCGGTGTTTAAGTATCTGCGAAAAGTATCTTCGTTTCCCATCTGCCCCGTTGGTACTCATTAACCGATTCACTATGCAGTCAGATGTGATGAGACCACGACGTTCTGTTGTGCCATCATTATCTGAAGTTACAGCTCTTCCGGCGGGGAGGCTTGAAGCTCCGGCTGAAGTACCGGTGGCGGCCGCGGGTTCTTTCTACTCACCTCGCCTGGTAATAATTGTTAGATGGTGTTTTTTCAGGTGTATCGCATTGCGGATTGATATCACAAATGTTATTATTAAAATGCTGAACGAATGCAAGATTTACATTCTCGTTAGAGTTTTTGAGTTGAACCCCAGAAAAAGTGACTGGGGAAAAAAGTTATCACTCGGTTTGTCGGTGTTAACACTTGTGTTCAAGTTGTTAGACAGAAAATAGGTCAGTGGGTATTTATGTAAATTTAATGGTTTTACTGGCAACATTAGCATTAATGGTAGTACGAGTAAATGGCTGACATGATTGAGGTTAGATGGAGTAATTAACAAATCCATTTTGCTGTCTAGTTCTATGATGCCATGGAAGAAGATACATTTTGCGGTTTCGCGAGGAACCAGTTGGGAGACTTTTAAGAAGCTCATCAAGGTGTTTCGCTTCAGGTTACTGACACTATTTCATATTATGCGAAATGCATTTGCGATTTGTGGCGAGCGTGCATTGTAATACAAAGTGAAACAGTTACGCAGGATTACTCCAACACATCTTCTGGCTATTTCCTTCTCGATAGAGCCACTCTGTAATCGAAAGTCATTAATATGCCATGTACACACGTTATACGAAATTTACTTTCCTAAATGGCAAATCAATAAATTTTCCCAATGCGAAAGTACACACCTTTTACACTTTACCTTCGCTTCGATAAATAACGGATAATTGGTGTTGCATCGTTTGCTGTGTTTTACTTAGGCTGTTATATGCACACACCATATAATTAGTATCGTGAGTCATAAACTGCCACTATCAACTCAGCCTGTCGGCCTTATCATCAACTCTTTCATTGCGAAGGTGCAAACATACGTGTATTGATCCGCTTCTCGTTTTAGTATCCTTTTCAATGGGCTCCATCGTCGAATCATGTATGATCGTGTGGAAGTGTAATTTGATTGCTCCGGGATGGATAAATCAAGCATTAAATCTATCGCCTGATTGTAAGTCATTAGTTTGCGGAATGGAAGATGGTGTCTGTTGAGGCAATGTAGGAAATGTGGAATTATGTTGCACGTTTTATTGCGTAGACTAGCAAAGAGTGTTTTGATAACTATTACGTATGTGTTTTAGCTGTACGGAGCTTGGTGATCTAAAAATTGGATAAATTTTAAATTATGTGTGCATTCAATAATTGATTTGGATCTAATAATATGATTTTTAGGGGTTTGTGCTATTACACAGGAGTTTTTCTCCGAAACTAGAGCAGCTGCAATCACCAAACTTGGTTGGAATATCAGAAGTGATTCCCCCTTGAAAGTTTGGGTATCGAAACAAAATAAAGATGACTCCCAATGCAGGGAGGGTGACTCTTAGATATTTTTTTTCACCAAACATGGTCATATAACATAGAATATCAAATGAAAGGTCTTGATGAGAATTTGTAGTATTCAAAAGTGATGGACATGTCCGTAAAGGACTGCTGCCGAAACAAGTGAACATATTAGTGCTCGCTGGAATTGGCATTGTCTGAGAATGAATGAATGCGCTTGCAGGCTAGTGTTGCAGTATCTTGGAGCGGGTTCTTTTCTCCACGCAAGGGTTGCATTTACCAATTGTAACCTACGTTAAAAATATAACGCTCCGACGGTGTCGAGGCAGAAATAACCCACCAAAGGAATTGACATTGGAAAGCGACGCCGATGCTCGATGAGCACGCGCGGGACGCGAGATGGTTTCGTCCTCACTCCGAACAATTGCGACCCCCAAATAAGAGTGGGGCACCAGGTGGAATGAATGATAAAAATATCAATACTAACATGACTTAAAAAATTCACTCACAGATTACAAATATGATTGTAAATCCTTCAAATGATAATCTAGTGGCAAACAGTACTGTTTCTCACAGCAACCAACTGAGAGCTGGCGTTGGTTCTTCACATGAGCGTTTTATTTCCACTCCTGAACTAAAGACTATGAGACCGGACTCCAATTAACTCAATCCCGTAAGTGATGGGCTTCAAATTTCATCCACAAAAGCCTCAATCCGATTACCTACCACTTCGAATAACTTATTAACCGAAGAGAATCCTTTCTAGACCGTCTCTTACCTCTAGCTGTAAAAGCACAATAAACTCTTGTAACGGTCTTGAAAGCAGATATCTTTTATCAAGACTGTGAAAGCATAAAATATATGAATTTGTTCGACTCTACCTGGCCTACATGCATAAAGTGCCAGATAGAACGTGCTTTGATGGTAAAACGAAGACCAATCTTAAAGTAACGATACAAAGAGATGGTTTTCCTGTAGAAATGGATGCTCTTCGCAAATTATATTTTAGATATCGCGAGCATTTTGGGGTAAATTCGGGACAGGCACAAAAATTTCTTAAAAATTGTAAATAACTCTGAGCTGTTTTCCATTTCTATGCGTGAGGCCCAAAACTTTGAACTGCCTCTTATTAAGTTACTGTACATATTTTCAATCTTGTTTAGAATATGATTTAAAGAACTCCTCAAGATTTGGAGGCTCCCTAGGACCTGAGGCCGACCGTCTCCGCCGCCCCCCCCCCCTAGGCCGCTAGTGTTTATCTCTAATAATCTTCTTCTCAGCACTACAGCCCCTCTCGGGCCTTCACTTCCTGCAAATAGCGCCTCCAACTGTCTCGGTACATTGATCGCGTCCTCAAATTTCAAGTCAGACCAGCGTTTCCTCAGTTTCCACTAGTCTCCGGCCTTCAGTTCTCCCAACGAATACCTTTTTGGGTATCCGTTGTTCGTCCATACAATTCATGTGGTCAGTCCATTGCAGCTTGCGCAGTCTTATAATAATTGAGACCTCCAGGTCGTCAAAAATTTCATACAGCTCATGGTTGTATCGAGTTCGCCATTGGTCCCCGTCTGACCTCGCTCCGATTATTCGCCTCAGGACCCGTTGCTCAAAGGCGTTCAATATATTTGCGTATGCTTGGGCTAGGATCCATGTTTCACACCCATAGAATAACACAGGTCTTATCACAGATTTGTATACTTGGAGCTTTGTTTTCCTGTGTATGCAGCTAATCTTCAAGATCGTCAAAACTGAATAAAATATTTTATTTGCGAGCTGTATCTTCGGCGTATTTCATCTCTTTCATTGCCCGTTTTCGTTACATTTGCGCCTAAATACACAAATTCGCCCACATTTTTGATACTATATTCGCCAAACGTAATGTTTTGGGTACTTAAGGTATTTTTCCTCGAGTGGGTCATGAGCTTTGCTATATTTTCATTGATTTGTAGCCCTACTTGTTTTGCTTCGCTGTCGAGTTTTAGGAAGAGTTCTTTGGCCATTGTTAATGACCGTGACAAAATGTTGATGTCATCCACATAGGCTACTACTTGGCTCGACTTGAATGGTAATGTACCTCGCGTATCGACAGGTAGCTTCCGTATGACGTACTCCAGAGCCAAATTGAATAGCAATGGGACCAGCCCATCTCCCTGCTTTAGTCCGATATTTGTGTCAAAGGCATCAGTGAGTTCGTTATTGATGTGGACTTGGGAGGTCGTCGAGTCATTGTCATTTTGGTAAGATGGACTAATTTGGCTGGGCTGGCAAAGCAAATCATTATTTGGTACAGTAAGTTACAATCAATACTGTCGTACGCTTGCTTGAAGTCAACGAAAATTTGGTTCACTTCTATGTTGAACTCCCAGCACTTTTCAAGTAGCTGCTTGACTGTAAACAATTGGTCTATCATCGATCTGTTTGCTCTAAAACCACCTTGATACTCCCCAAAAATACCGTTGATGTATGATCCGATTTTATTTTCTAAGGCCTTTGAAAATATTTTGTACGCCGTACAAAGCAGTGATATGCCTCTATAATTTTCGCACTGTAGCTTGCCACTTTTTTTTTTGTGGATAGGGAGTATAATTGATTGGCTCCACTCTTTCGGCATATGTTCTTGTTGCCAAATGTGCTGGATGACTTTGTGAATAGCTTGATGAACACTACTGCCACCATGTTTGATGAGCTCCACTAGAATCTCATCGATTCCCGGCGCTTTATTATTCTTTTGGGCTTTGATGGCGGAACAAACTACATCCAGATTTTGGTGGGGCCAATGGATGCTCTCCGCAGACATCTATAGGCTCCGATACTCTGGAGGTGTGTGGAGGATTAAGGAAGTTCTTAAAATATGATGCCCATCTTTCTTTACTCTTGGTTTCATCAGCGATGATATTGTCGATGTCATCACGACAGAGCGTGGTATTGGGCTGGTAACCACGTTCCAGGCTTTTCACTACTTTGTATGCTTGTCTTGCGTTGTTGCTCGCTAAACTTACATCTATACTTCTCAATTGGTCGTCATTTTCTTTTCTTAATCCTAATTATTTTATTCGTAACTCTTCTTAAATTTTCATAACATTCTCTCTTTGTTCTGGATTTCCTACCTACGTATTCTTTGTGCGCCTGATTCTTTCTATCTAACGTATTCTGGCACTCATCATCGAACCAATCATTCTTCTTGCTCCGGGCTTGTTGTCTAATCGTCTGTTCTGCCACGGTCCTAATGGCCGCTTTCACTTCCATCCAGAGCTCGTTGCTCGTTTTTAACGATGCGTCTGATAAGATGGAAGCTAGCTGGTTGTCGAGGGTCTTTATGAAATTGTTGACCACAGACGCTGTTTGAAGCCTTTGGATGTCAAATTTTTGTAGCGGGCTGGTCTTCACCAAATATGCCTTTGACATACGTCATCGGTAGGTTAATTTGATCAAGTAATGATTTGAGTCACAACTGGCTCCTCGGTATGTACTTACGTCAAGTATGCTCGAGGCCCAACGTTGCTGAATCAGAACATGATCGATCTGGTTTTGTGTATTGCCATCCGGTGATACCCAGGTCATTTTATGAACGCGTCGATGTGCGAAACAAGGCGAACGTATGACTAGATTTCTGCTACATGCAAAGTCAATCAAGCGCTGGCCTTTGTCATTTGTTTCATTGTAGAGACTATATTCTCCAGTCGTTCCCCGATGAGATAGCTCATTGCCAACGTTAGCATTGAAATCACCCAGGGTTAGGTTTGTGTCGTTTGTAGGCAATAAGTCAATATTCTTTCCAGGTGATTGTAGTGCGTTTCCTTCGTTTTTTCGTCCTTTTCTCCGGTCGGGGCGAGAACATTAATTAGCCAGAATTTGAAGAATTTTGCTGGTAGACGGATCGCGCACATTATATCGTACAAATTATCATTAACAATTATCAGGTGCCAATCAGTAGTACTTAACCACATCAAAACTGTGATTAAGGTTAAATTTTGCCTCAGAGAACAGCACGGATTTCTTATTTTTCTCCAAAATTAAAGTGCTCAACGCAAAGAAGGTGTGCAGAATGAGAAAGATTTGCCGTCAAAGTAGTATGGCGAATGCTATCTTGGCCGTAAGATATAATGAAATGGGGCTAAAATGAGCAGCAAAAAAATTCACTGTAAAATGCGCTACTCTTAGAGACTTGCTCGTGGAGATGCATCGCCATCAAAAGCAGTAGGACCTAAATTAGGACGTAAGTGGATCCTAGATGACCAACTTGAAAATAAATTAGTTGAATATGTAGTTATAATAGAAAGTAAGTTCCACAGACTTACCAGGCAAGATGTTTGTCGTATTCATACAAGGAATAGCAGGTAGAGCATGGTTTGATCACTTTATGAATCGCCATATAGATGTATTGTCGTCGCTGAAACCCACAGCTGCATCTTTTTCTAGAGCAAATGGATTCGGTAAGGAAGCTGTCTATGTATTTTTTGACCTTCTGGAAGCTGAGCTCAAGAAACACATGTATCCTACAGATAGAGTGTTCAATGCGGATGTGACTGAAATTTCTGTTGTTCAGTCGAAAATTCAACGTGTCATTGAACTCAAAGGGTAACGGCAAGTTGGTGCATTATGTTCAGCTGAAAGAGGATCTTTAGTGACTGTGGTATGTTGTACAAGTATGATTGCTGGGGGAACATTTGTTCCGCCACTATTAATCTTCCCTCACAAAAATATGACCACCAGATTCCATTGCGAGATGCCATCCTTCCGGATGGATTCTGTCTAATTCATGCACTGAATAACTCAAAAAACCCAAACCAACCAAGGGGACCCAGTGCTTTTAGCTCTAGATGGTCACAATTTCCATGTCAAAAATATTGAAGTTATTGACTTAGTGCGAGAAAATCATGTAGTTATGCTGAGTTTACCACCTCACACGTCGCATAAGCCACAGCTGCTTGACGAAACCTTTATTGGCGGTTTGAAATTCCACTACGACACTGGATGCTCCACAGCGGAAGACCTGTTCTGACCAAAAAATAAGGCGACATTTGAATTTAACCTGCGCGCGTCGTAGGATTTGGAGAATTATTTTTTTTAGGTTTGTAGTACTAACAGTAACATCTATGTCAAATTTACATATCAAAATATTCATTAGTGTTTGAGATACGCGTTGTTTCTGGGATGGCCTTCCGTTCCGTCTTCGCTGCGGCTTGAATCTCCCCTATCGTATCAAAACGGTGTCCCCGGAGCGGTCTTTTGAGCTTGCTGAACAGCCAGAAGTCGCACGGCGGCAGATCAGGTGAGTACGGTGGTTGCGGAACGATATGGGTTGAGTTTTTGGCGAAATGATCACGAATTACGAGTGCAGTATGGGATGGTGCATTATCGTGGTGTAAAAACCAAGAATTGTCTTTCCACAATTCCGGCCTTTTTAGGCAGAAAGTGTTACGCAAACGACGCATAACGTTCAAATAATATTCCTTGTTGACTGTTTGACCCGGCGGAAGGAATTCATAATGCACAACACCACGATAATCGAAGAAGAGAAGAGGTTGATGGTCGCCCAGGACGCTCTTCGTCTTCGACACGTTCACGGCCGGCTTGGAACTCACTATACCACTTGTAAACATTTTTTTTAGACATAGCCCCCCCACCAATGGCTTTTTGCGCCATCCTGAACGTATCCGCAGCAGAAAATTGATTCCGCAAACAAATTTTTAGCAACTTCAATAATTTTCAACATCGCAATAAACGAAAAACGAAAAACTCACTTTTAGCAGCTCACAAAACGACGAGTATCTCAAACACTAATGAATATTCTGACATGAAAATTTGACATAGATGTCACTGACAGTACTACCAACCTAAAAAAAAATAATTCTCGAAATCCTTCGACGCGCGCAGCTTAAATTCAAATGTCACCTTATTTTTGGACACAATTTGAATATATTCTATGTGTGATATGACATTTGTGAGTTATTTTAGAACGCGTATTTAATTTTCCACACTAAAACAAGAGCAGCTAATGGATGTAAGTCTACGGGAATCTTTCCCTCTAACAAGAATTTATTTTCAGATGCAGACTTTACCCCCTCAACTGACGATCACCTTAACTTAGAAATATTAAAATAAGGTAAGGGCAAATAGTCAATGAATGAAGAATAAGATTTGGGCACAATTGGTACTCCACAACATTCTGAAGTGATATGTGCTAAAGCAGGTCCATCCATCATTCAAGATTCAGGCTCTGAGATTCAACAGTGCAAAAAAAATTAGCGAGAAGGGCCCTCTTGTGTATGCACATTTGATCCTATGAAAAATGTTGTCTCTCCAAACGATATTTGGCCAGTGCCTAAGCATAAGAAGAAAATGACAAATAAGGGACCAAAACCTTGCAAAGCTGCATTGATTATATCTTCGCCATACAAAGAAATGTTAAAAACAAAGCAAGATTTACAAAAACAGAAAAAAAAGTATAAGAAATGTAAATGAGACTCAGAACAGTGGAAGGATGCTTAAAAGTATAAAGTGAATAAAAAAAATGTGAACACTCCAAAAAACGATTCAGTAAAAGTCATCTTAAGTTTGATGGCTTGGAGCTACCTGATACAGATCCAATGTATTTCAGAGATGGAAATGAAAGTGGAAACCCCTGAAGGAGATGACATTGCATGCTTGTTGTGCGAATCACTATTCTCTGAAGACAAAGGAGGCGAAATTCGGGTGCAATGCCTTGTCTGCGAAATACGAGGGTAGTCCCAAAAGTACCCACCTGACAAGAATACAGGTAGTTTTAAAAAACAATTACTGTGATTGACAATACCACCTTTCAACAACTGAATATGAAAAATTCATACTGGTACGTTTATTATTATTTTTTTACAGACATCTAAAGTGAACACTCTCAGTAAATTTGTAAATATGGAAAGAATCGGGCATCGTTATGTGATACAATACTTTCATTTGAAAGGTCTAAGTCCAACCAATATCTAAGCCGCACTCTACTCTGAGGAAGTCTGCTCCTTCGTTTACAATGGTCAAATATTGGGTAGCTGAGTTTGAACGAGGTCGTACGAGCTGCCAAGATGAACATCGCAGTGGTCGACCAAGTGAGACCACTACGTCAGAAAATATGAAGAAAATCCACAAAATGGTATTGGATGACCGTCGACTAAAAGTGCCCCAAAAAGCAGACACGACAGACATTTCAAAAACTGCTGTGCTTCGCATTTTGACCGAAAATTTTGACATGAGAAAGCTGTGCGCAAGATGGGTGCAGCGTTTGCTCACAATGGAGCACAAACAGCAACGTGAGGATATTTCCATCGAGTGTTTAACAATGTTTCGCAGCAATAAAGCCGAGTTTTTGCGTCAATTCATAACCATGGACGAAACATGGTTCCACCATTTTACACCTAAGACCAAGGAGTAGTCAAAGCAGTGGACTGAAAAGGTAGAACCGACCCCAAAGAAAGCAAAGACAGTTCAGTCAGCTGGCAAGGTCATGGCACCCGTTTTCTGGGATGTGCGAGGAATAATATTTATTGATTATCTAGAAAAAGGAAAAACAATCAATGGCACATATTATGGAGCCTTATTGCAACGTTTGAGTTATGAAATCTAGCCATTGTGATGGCTAAAATCAATGAGTTGACGTTCAAACTGCTTCCTCACGCACCCTATTCGCCAGATCTGGCTCCCTCGGATTATTTTATTTTGCCGAATTTGAAAAAATTGCTCGGCGGCAAAAGATTTGCCAACAATGAAGAGGTAGCCTACAGTTAATAGCTACAGGGTTTTCCAATAAGAGGTGTTATTTTGGTATTTAAAGAAAAATGCCATTTTTCAATATAAATGATCGGATGTTTATTTTATTATAAAGAGAAGGGTATGCCGTTAATAGGGTAAAATAACATCAGGCAAATGACCACCACGACCACGCTTACAGGACCATATCCTTCTCATGAAAATTTCCATAACCAAATCGCAAGGGGCTGCCCTATGTCCTCGAAAGCCTCATGAATTCCATTTTTGAAGTCTTCAATCGACGCTGGGCTGTTGGCATAGACCTTTTCTTTCGCGTGGCCCCAAAGGAAGAAATTGTAAGGTGTTAAATCACAAGATCTATTCAAAATAACTCCTCTTATTAAAAACCATATATTTTGAGGAGCTTGACGGTTCCTACTATAAAGCGGGTAACGAAGCTATTAAACATCGTTGGGAAGAGTGTATAGAGTTGAAAGGAGAATATGTTGAAAAATAAAAAACATTTTTTCAATTTTTTTAACTGTTTTCTTTGTTGGGTCGGGTACTTTTGGGACCACCCTCCTATGGGCACATAAATAGTGCGCAGGACGCGAAAACGAAAACTATGTGTGTGCTTTTGCAAATAAATGTAATTCAAAGCAAAAAATATAGTTTTCACTATTCAAATAATACTCCTTTTTCTTTAATGAAAATACATTTTTTATCCCTTTCAAGGTTTTTCCATACTATTACTACGGAGCTTATATTGGCGTCACACATGAAATTTTATGAATTGTGTCTTAATTTTCAATTTTCTTTCTAAATTGATAAATCTTAGCCTAACTGGACAAAATACAAATGAGACAGGTAAAAAACTTTTAACTTTGTACTTTGCTATTAAAGAAATGGGTGAAGTTATATTTTTTTCTGAACTTATTATGAAAAAGCTAAATGGTGGCCTATAATACCACCTTTCCCTCTATCTTTTTTTTTACCACAATCTGGTCATCCCACTTTGTTTATCTTAAACCCCATGAAAATAAATGCATTTTAAATTTACCAGCATTACCTTTTCAAAATTCTACAAATCTTGTTGTTGCTACTACAAGCTCATGCGTTGTGGTGATTAGTGTTCTCTCTCGGAAAATGAGCCCTCTTTGCTGTGATGGCTATTGGTTGTAGTATCTTGTGCAACTACTATCAATCCAAGAACTATCTCAATACCAAGTTTTAATTATTGTAGTTAGGCGTACTTTTTGCTTCAAACTTCATTTCTAAACCTGGAGCAC
The DNA here is from genome assembly GCA_963969285.1 of Odontomyia ornata. Taxonomy (NCBI): domain Eukaryota; kingdom Metazoa; phylum Arthropoda; class Insecta; order Diptera; family Stratiomyidae; genus Odontomyia; species Odontomyia ornata. Next base: position 362,427,565 of record OZ017739.1, on the reverse strand, counting down.
TACGAAAATTTGAAAAAAGTCTAAATTAACAAAAAAACAGTAGTCAGGTTCTTGCACAAATTATTCTGTAACTTAATTCACTTTTCGGATCCAATGGCGACAACAATTTACTTTCATCAAAATATACATCACACTCCTCTTCATTTTCAATTGCTCTTCATGGTGGGAATACAGTCCCAACACTAAATTTAACTATTCCTCCGCTGGTGCTGATTCCCAAATGCACTTCACAATGATTGATTCCTTAGCAAATTGTTTGAAACGCTTGAGCTGGGCCAGGTTGCACTCAGCTGACTTGATGCTCATCTGATTGAAAGGAAAAGAAAAGCTGCTACCCGTTCATTCTCCCAGCTTAGCGCGACTTGGCGCAGCTCAACGTGGCCCATTGTAGCGATGTGAAATGAAAAGTTTTCCCGCAACCTTCTACGGACCATGCCGACTGGCTGATTTAGCTGGCAAGCGGAGTTAGCTGGTTGCTTATTTTCTTGCTATCTATCTATCGCTGGTGCTATTACCAGCGCCACAATGCTAGTCTAGTTTCATTGTGAGGAGTAGTAGGGAAAAAATCAACGAAGCGCCAAAGTCAGTCAGGTAACAGTTCACCTGAACAGTACGAAAAATCGTTGATCGGTGGCAAACACTCCGGTAAAGCACCTTCTAACGTTGACGAATCGTTCGAGTTCTCGTGGTGGGTGAACTTTGTCGGAAACCGATTTGAATGTGTTCTAGGTGTGATATTTTGTGATTATCGTGACGGAAATAAAACTTCCCTAATTCCTAACATCCCCCTATTTCATTCGCTGATAGTGGAGCGTTCTATATACTGTACATTAAAGCACCTCTTTGAGGACCATGTCGAAACTAAATAAATCCTTAAACTCACTTAAATCTTCGCCATAATACGGTTGAGTCTAAAAACTTCCCGTTTTCCGTCATTTAATATGAGAAAAACGTTTAACTCCACTATGAATGAATGAATAGGCGGATGATCTAATATTTGAATGCCTCACGTGGCCAAGCACGTGAGATTACATGCAAATTTCTACAACACAACTACGATAATAGATTGTGAGTTTTCCTTTGCCCCGTGTCTACGACAAAATACTTCCTTAAAGTTAACATATCTCTTCCGGAACTTGATGCATTTGCCTATTCGGACTGCATCTTCTCACCGTCAAGTGCACAAGGCGCGCAGTCAAGTCTAAACTCCAAATTACATTTCTCAAGCTCTCTGTGAAAACTGAATGTGAATTTTGTGAATCGTGAAAATCTATTATGATTCAGTGATTTTGTGCAAATAAATTTTCACTAAGGCGTTCAAGTTGAAATTCCGGTGTTTGTTATGTCTACCTTTTTGTTTTAGTTTTAATATCAAATTAACAAGCTGTTGAATTTCCCGGGAGTATAAAAATCATTGTACCGTTATGGGTGAAAGAAGAAAGGTGGAGAAAATTTAACTGAGGATTAATTAGATGAATCAAAAGTTTTGTAAGCGTCTTTGTTTGTATTATGAATGATTTTAATATGAATTTTAATAGCTATGCCAAGTAGAAGGACGATTCAGAGATAATATCAGCGTTGTTAAAAACTTGAAGGCCAAATTATATTAACTATTAGAGGAGACTTTATATCAGAAATAAATCTTCTAATGCTTTTAGAATCATTAAGTTCTATGGCTATTATTGTGAATTTGCATTTTCTCAGACTTTTCCAAGAAATCCATGGGTGGGAAATTAGGTACCCACTTATTTGGAACAAAACCCTTTCGACAGCTTGTTGAAAAATTTAGTAAATATCTAAAAGTGGGGCTCCACCCCAAATCGCAATCCATTATTTTTGTATTGTTATGACTGTCTTCAGAGACCTCAGAACAACAAATTAAGGATGACACACACGTGCTATGAGGACATTGCATAAGATGAACGGAAAAAATGCGAAAAACAGCGGACTCATGCTTTTTCAGCATGAACATAAAAAGGTGCCCTTCTTTTTATTTAGTACATCATGATAGAATTCGGATCGTGTAATTCAATTAGTGCACTAAGAAAAATCTGCCGTGTTGTCTTATTCCGAGGAAAATCTGCAAAGTTGTGTTAAATCCGCGCGGATTTGAGGAATATGGTGCCGAGTCAAAGCAATTCTATTCGAATTAATTTTTACTTATAAAGCATGGCACCCTCCTATTTTCGTATCGTAAAAACGCAATCCAGATGTTCTACGTATTAATCGTTTTTAAGGGGTTTTTTACTAAAATACAAAACCCTATTGTAATCACGACCTGTGTCCGTCCGTCCGTCAGTATGTCACAGAACTTTTTCTCCGAAACTATAGGAGCTACAGCTATGAAACTTTGTGGAAAGGTCAGAAGTGGTGACTTCTTGAAAGTTTTGGGGTGCAAAAATTCTTCAAATGGGCTTAAGGGGGTCTCCCCATATAGGGAGGTGACCTTTCAAAAAATATTTTTTTTTCACCATTGGTAGTCGAGTAGGGTGTTATCATTGAAAAGGTCTTAATGAGATCTTTCAAAATAAGTTTTAAAATTGTCTTATCAGTATCGATGGGGGCAGGAGAAATGTACGAGCTTTTCGCGTGCAACTCCCCCCCCCCCCCTTGCGATTGGACATCTTTCATCCGAAAAATATGAAAAAATCATGAATGTAGGCCTTTATAAGTACAACAAAAACAAATACGTGAGAAGTCGAAATTCACCGAACTTTGTTAGTAATAGTACGATTTATTGATTTTTCATTTTCTTGAATAAAATCTTAACGGTACCCTAAAATTCTATCAAATTCAATACACAGATTACTATTTACAAGATTAATCTGTCCAGAAAGTTTCATAAAGATCGAATCGTACTTAACGAAGTTATAGCGATTTAAACTTTCCTGTATTACTATTGAACACTATGCGCTGTATTACTATGGAAACACACGAAAAATTCTGAGATCCGAGCAGCGATGAACTGTTTTCGTCAACCAACTCAGACCAGCACTTCCTCGGGTTCCACACTGGTCTGTGCCCTTCAGTTCTCACAACGCATATCTTTTTGAGTATCCGTTGTTCGTCCATGCGATTCATGTGGCCGGCTGATTGCAGCCTCCGTAGTCTTCCAATCATTGAGACCTCCGGTTCGTCAAAAATTTTATACAGCTCATAGTTGTACCGAATCCGCCATTGGTCCCCGTCTTTTGTCGCTTCAGTTATTCACCTCAAGAACCGTGTTTCGAAGATTTTCAATAAATTTGCAGATGCTTGGGCTTTGGTCCATATTTCACACCCATAGCATAGTACAAGTCTTACCACAGATTTGTATACTTAGAGCTTTGTTTTCCTGTGTATACAGATAGTCTTCAAGATTGTCAAAATTGAATAAAATATTTTATTTGCGAGCTATATTCTTCAGAGCATTTCATTTTTTTCATTATCGATTCTAGTTATTTTGGTGCCTAGATACACAAACTTACACACATTTTGAAAATTGTATCCACGAGATGTGATATTTTGTGTATTTGAGATATTTTTCCTCTACTGCGTCATGAGCTTTGTCATATTTTCATTGATTTGTGGCCCTACCAGTTTAGTCTCACTGTTAAGTTTCAGGGAAAGTTTTTTTTTCGGTTCTCAACGACTGTGACAAAATATTGATGTCGCCCGCATAGGCTTCATCTTGGCTCGACTCGTATAATATCGTACCTCGTGTATCGACAGGTACCTTCCTGATGACATATTATAGAGCCAAATTGAGTAGCAATGGGGCCAGCCCATCTTCCTGTTTTAGTCTGATATTTGTGTCAAAGGCGTCGGTGAGTTGGTTATTGATGCGAACTTGGCAGATTGTCAACGTCATTGTCATTTTGGTAAGACGGGATAATTTGGCTGGTATACCAAGGCTAAACATTATTTTGTACAGTACATTACGATCAATGTTGCCATATGCTTGCTTAAAGTCAAAGAAAATTTGGTCTACGTCCATGTTGAGCTCACAGCATTCTTCAAGTACCTGCTTGACCACTAACAATTGGTCTATTATCGATCTACCTGCTCTAAAGCCACGTTAATACCCCCAAATAATACTGTTGGGGTATTATCTAGCTTTATTTTCTAAGATCTTTGAAAATATTTTGTACGCCGTTAAAAAGTAGTGGTATGCCTCCATAGTTTTCACCCTGCAGCTTGTTACGTTTTTTTGTGATTAGGAAATATAATTGATTGGCTCCGCACGTTCGGCATATGGTCTTGTCGCCAAATGTGCTGGATGATTTAATGGAGGGGTTTCTGAACAGCACTGCCACCATATTTGATAAGCTCCACTGAGATCTAATCGATGCCCGGCGCTTTATTATTTTCTTGGGCTTATGGCGAACAAACCTTCATCCGGAGCTGGTGGGGCCAATGGAAGCTCTCTCGGGAATATTTATAAGCTCAGATGCTCTGGAGTCGTGCGGAAAACTAAGGAGGTTCTTGAAATACTCGTATGATGCCCATCTTTCTTTAATCTTGTTTTCATCAGTTATGATGTTGCCAATGTCATAAGCGCAGAGCATGGTCTTGGGGTGATAATTCAGAGTTAGTGGTGCCAATGGAAGCCCTCCGGGGATATCTGTAAGCTCCGACATTCTGGAGCTGTGTGAAAGATTAAGGAAGGTCTTGAAATATGATGCCCATCTTTCCTTAATTCTGTTTTCACAGCGATGATGCTGCTGAAGCCATCATGGCAAACCTTTCGATGTTGAATTTCTATATAAGCTGGTCTTCACCGAATACGCCTTTGATATCCGACATCTATATGCTAATTTGATCACGTAATGATCCGAGCTACAATTGTCACCTCGATATGTATGGATGGCAAGTATGCACGAGGTCCTACGTTGTCGGACTAGAATATGGTCGATCTGGTGTTGTGTGTTGCTATCCAGTGAAACCCCAGGTCATTTTAAATATGCGTCGATGTGAGAAGCAAGCTGAACTGTAGCTATTATCTGATGTTATAGAATGTGCGTTCAGGACTGCAGGGGTGTTTTGCTGCCTCAGTGTGCAAAAAATCAGTACTCAGCTCGATTCGCCTTGCCTGGGAACGTGTGAATGCGCTGGGAAGCTAGCATTGCGGTGTCATGGGGTGTGTTCTTTTCCCACTGAGCAGAGGCCCACTAAAAATTATTTTCGCACACAAGAATTGAAGGGTGACTTTATTCAAAAGAGGAACCGATTGGCTGATGTTGGAGGTGCCAATGGCCTAAACAACCTACCGAGAGGGATCACATAGGGAAAAGCGACGAGAAAAAAACTTATTAACCACGCACGATACTCAAGTTCTTGCTGAGAACGACCACGGTCCACAAATAAGACTGGGGCATCCAGGTGGTGGGTGTGCTCCCACGCGCCCCTCCCAACCAGATCGAAATCCAAAAAATGCTGCCTTGGTCCATATCAGGTGTAGAAGGCCAAGTAGCCTTGCGAGAGCATCTGTGACAATTAAAGTAAGTTCGGTAGACAGAACTACGCTCATGTCAGAAGGGTTTTGTACGTAACCTACGTTACGCAGATATGTAGAATGATTGGATTCAATTAAGTTACTGACAAAAATGCTTAACCCTACTTTAACTAACAAAGTTTAAGGAATTTCAACCTCTGTTATTTGTTATTGGATGTACCTCTCTGATTTTCAGGGCCTTGTGAAAGAAATTTTACAAAAATTTACTATTTTGCATCTTGTCTGTCCGCTTGTCCGTCGGTCTTTCCATCAGTACGTCTGTCCGTCTATCCGCGCATCACAGGATGTTTCTTCAGAAACTATAGAAGCAATAAAGCTCAAACTTTTTCAAAAGGTCAGAAGTAGTGGTCTCTCAAAAGTTTACGTCTTATCAAATATTTCAAAACATTTTAAGGAGGCTCCCCCTTACAAAGAAGAGGGCCTTAATAAATTTTTCATCAAATGCAGTCGACAAGGGTATCAACTTGAAGGCCTTAGCACTTTCACAATCTGAAAAAGTCATTTTTTGCATCAGGGTGTCTAGAGGGAGCCAAAACATACGACCAATATTTGTGTCGTCTCCTCCCATTGCGATTGGACACCTTTAACCCGAAAAATCAGAAAAAAAATCGCGATTGTCGATTTTTGTGGGTACAAGGGTAACACTCAACTCAGTCAATAATAGTATGATTTGTAAATTTTACATTTTTCCTAAATATTGGAAACGGTGTCCAAAAACTTTTAATCTAGAAAAAATAGCGCCTGTTATGTACTTATGAATTAAACTCTGCATCTTTTAGATAAATTTGAATGATTTCTCATTCAAGTATTGGATGAATAACATTTTTCCCTCAACACTTTCTAGCACTAGTGGGAAGACCACGACAATACTCAGATTATCCTGACGCATATACTGCCTGAAATGTAATCTCTACAATTGGATCAACAATTTCATTATTATGGATTCTATTTTTCTTATACATCATTTAAGAAAGTATGCGGTAATGGTTTTATTCAAGAAAATGCAAATTTAATTAATCATACTTTTACCAGCAAAGCTGATCGAATTTCGGTTTTTGACGTATTTGTTGTTGTTGTACTCATGCAAGACTACATCCCTGATTTTTTTTAGATTTTCGGATGGAACTCGTCCAATCGTGAGCCGGGGGCGCTTGTAAATTTCGTACATTTCCCCTTCTCCTGCCCCCTTCGGTACTGTGATTGACTTGTTTTGAAAGGATATTATTGAGACCTTTCCAATGATACGAAAATACTAGTGGCGAAAATTTTTTTTAAAGGCACACCGCCCTATATGAGTAGACCCCCTTAAAACTCACCCAAAAATATTTTCGCTCCATAACTTTCAAGAAGTCACCACTTCTGACCTTTCCACAAAGTTTCATAGGTGTAGCTTCCATAGTTTCGGAGAAAAATCGCTGTTACATACAGACGGACGGACGGATGGACATAGGACGTGTTTTTAATAGGATTTTTTTTAGTACATAACTCTAAAAAGGAGGAGAGCTCACCCGACTACGAGCTCATAAGTGGAGGGGCCAGCCAACGTGGCGGGTATAAAACACTGAACAAAAATCATGTTTCCTAACCTTAAAATCCATTTTTTTCCGGAAAACCGCTCATTTACTTCCTTGGTTTATTCTGCAAGCGTTAAGATTAATTTAGTTACCGTTACCGAATTTGGTTATAAATGCACAAATGCACAAATGCGATTTGTTTGCATTCGAGATGGTCTGATCGTACTGTAGCCACACTGACTCTTGTCCACTATTCCTTCTTATTTATTATTGGTTTGATTAAATAATGAATCAATTGAACCTGATATTGATGCCACGCGGATCCAGTAATTTGACCCAATTTTTTTGTTTTATTTCAAATAGTAGATTAGACGAGTACATTCATGAGTACTTATGTAAATATTTATTTATTTATTTAAATTCCATTTAACAGATAAACATAATCCAATTACAAAATGGAACAAAACAAACAGAAAAGAAAATTAATGAAAATTAGAATTAAGTGTTAAAGTTAATATAAAAAAGAAATTCAATGGTACTAACAACAATAAATATGCGTGTAAAATTAAATCAAAGCACACAAAAAAGAAAATAAAGTCTAATATTTACTCCAGTTGAGTTTTAAGAATCAGGCTTCTTAACCTCAATTTAAAAACTAGGTATGACTCGGAAAAAGGACCAAGCTCAAGCTTATCATGATTCCTTACCATTCGTATAATAGGAGAGTGAAAATATAAATTTGTACGGGCATACGGTGGCACGAAAAAATTGTTTGCCCGAGAAGAACGCGATGATTGACGAAGACGTAGGTCTGCAAACAATGTTAAAGTAATATGATTGTGGTAGAGTTGATACAGAAAACACTGATCTAGATACATGCGACGGGATGACAGAGTAGGCAAACGTAGGAAGGATAAACGGCAGTCATAGGGTTGATATGGGGTTTTGAATTTGTAAAACAAGACACGAGTAAATTTACGCTGGACATTCTCTAACGAGTCAATGAGGTAGGAGTGTCGGGGACACCAAACTTCAGAGCAATACTCGAGGATAGGACGGGCAAGACAGATAAACAAGCGGACCGGGGTAGATATATTGTTAAATTTATGAGCGTGCCTGAAAATAAGTCCCAATATTTTCGAGGCCTTAGTAGTCACGATTACAACGTGTGCATCAAAATTGAGCTTAGGAACAAAAGTAACGCCAAGGTTCTTAGTAGAGCTCACAGCAGCGAGTGGGACTTCATTCAACATAAAGGTGAAAGTAAGCGGAGAACGATTTAGATTAAAAGTCATTTTATAGCATTTGGCAACATTAAGACAGAGGTAATTAGACGAACACCAGTTACTTAGTGCAATGAAGTCCATCTAAAGATATTGACAATCTTGTACAGACCTGATAGCTCGAAAGACTTTAAAATCATCGGCATACAGTAGGCAATTAGAAGCGATAACCGAAGGAAGATCATTTCTAGGCAATAGGAATAGGAGGGGACCTAAAATGGAACCTTGAGGAACACCAGAGGACGTATAGAATGGAATAGAGGTAGTTCCACAGTATCTAACACAACATATACGAGAAGACAAGTAGGAGTCCATCTATGATAAGAAAGAGCCGACAACCCCAAAAGTTTTCAGTTTATAACAGAGAAGTTGATGGTTGACCGTGTCAAATGCCTTCGAGAAGTCAGTGAAGATTACATAAACCTGCAATCGATTGTCTGGGGCCTTAGCAATGAAGTCGGTGAATTCAATTAAATTTGAAGTCGTAGCGCGACCTTTGAGAAACCCATGTTGTTCTTTTGACAAGATAGGGGTCAATGAAACTGAAAGCCGGTTGTGTACCAGATGCTCGAGTAATTTTGGGAAACAGGAAATTAAGGAAATAGGACGATAATTGGACACAGAAGAAGGATCACCACTTTTAAAAATAGGAACAACGTTTGCTCTTTTCCAATAAGTAGGGAAAATACCAGTCTTTAGACTGAGGTTGAAGAGAAATGCCAGAGGGATACAAAGTGAAGACGCTAATGACTTGACAAAAATATTCGGCAAGCCGTCAGGACCAGGTGATATATTAGGATTAAGTGAATTAATGAGGGATTCAACTTCGATATGGTCAGTGAAAAGTGAAGAAATGTCAGTGGAGTGAAGTACGGGTGTATTAACTGGATCAGAGACATGAGAAGAAGGAATAAAAGTTGACGTGGAGAACTGAGAGAACAAGTTGGAAATATCCTGTGGAAAAGAGCTAACTATATTATTCCAGTGGACTGAAGGAGGGATAGAAGAGGAGGACTTAAAGGATCTAATGTATCACCAGAATGGTTTCGCATTATACGCCATGAGGGAGCTCTCCAAGCTACTGAAGTAGTTTTTCATTGCAGTCTTTAGTTCTTTTTTTGCTGCAAGACGTAGATCACAAAAGCGGGCTCTGGATCATTCAGTACCACAACGCTTGAAACGGCGGTGTGCCTTACTTTTAGCATTCAAGGCACTTAGTGCTTGCTTGGTTAGCCATGGTTTCTACTTTACTTTGCGAATAGCTTGTAAAGGTGTGAAGTGTTTAATCAACTCATAGAGGTAATTATAAAACTTATTCAGAGCTTGCTCACACTCCAAATTATGAAAAACTCCTGCCAGTCAATTAAGCTCAGCTCGGAGGCTAAAGCTTCGTAGTTTGCTTTGAAGAAGTTGAATTTTGGCGAAGAAGCAAACGTACGACTTGACAAAGGTGTAATGGAGAGATCGAGCGGTAATGGCGGATGATGACTATCGATACTCACTAGAGGATTTAATGCAGTGGAAACAGATAGACAGTTTAGTGGAAAGTTAGAAAGAACAAGATCAAGTACCCGACCATTAGCATTAGGGATATTATTGAATTGCGATAGTGAACAGAGTGGTAGAAACAAGGAGAGGGATAAAGAAGATGCATCGGTTGATGAAACAAAGAAACGAAGGTTCTTAGTCCATTGCACTGTTCCCAAATTAAAATAACCGCATATTAGAATTAAAGATTGCGGATGTTGCAATAGGACATAAGAGGAAAACTCGTCAAAGAATGTCTCATACACATACAAAGGAGAGTTACTAGGTATGTAGACAGAGGAAACTAATAAAGATGTATTGTTAGGAAGATCTTGACAATCACACAATCCACAACACGGGAAACGCAAAAATCAGCATAAAGGGAGCTACGCACTATTTTACTAACAGCTACAAGAACACCACCTCAATCTACTTTATTTGCAGAGGCCAAGTCCCGATCACAACGCTGCATATCAAAATCAAGGGATATTTCCGAGTTTAAGATGTAACTATTTAACCAGGTTTCCGTAAGACATATAAATACATCTTCGCTGAGTTGTAACGATAAAAAGAGCTTATCAAGCTTGGTCCTTAACCCTCTAACATTTTGGTAATATACTGAAATATTTGAAGTTAAGCTACAGTCATGAAATCTTATACTAGTTTGTAGGTTGCGGTCTACCCGGTACACGAAAGGACTTCCTTCTTCTTGAGCTGAATGGTTTAATAAGTACTCCAGGCGGCCAAGCTTCAGGATTCAGAATAGTATCACAATTTGAGGGCACTGTAAGCTTGAAAGAAGCTACCACTCTGTCCTTCAGATTGTCCTTAGTTAATTTGTAGCAACTAATAACTTTAACAGCTGGCCCAAATTTTTTACAAACGTAGTTTTTTAGGTATTCCGCAGTTGTATGGTAGCTTAGGCGTGAAATAAAGATCTCCTTTGGAGGGGATACGATGCCAAGTGTTGGGACTTCGTCATCCGAAATTAGAGCAGCCACAGCCGAGGTGTCAACACCAGATGAGGGCATTTGTATCCGGAAATTCTTGATTAGGATCCATTTCTAGGTAGAATGATTTACAGTCATTTATAGTTTAGCAGGAATAGTGATTATTTAAGAGGATTTTGTTTTCAATTATCAGGGAAAAATACGCTGGAATGGCATTTCATTTAAAGAAAGTATATATGGAAGAAATGTTTTGAAATGGAGTAAAAAGCATCATTTTAAAAATTTTATAGCAGACTCTCGAAAATTTCTTGTAATAAATTAGTTTACCATACATCGAAGGGAAATAAACAATATAATGTGGATTAAATTTCACCGGAGTTGATTTTTCGAGTATATTTGTCTGCCATTGTCCTTTTCGTGATGACTCCTCGAGCAGTTTGCCTAAGCGGACTGCTCGATTACTACAGAACCCTATGACTAGATTTCTGCGCTGGCTATTGGCATTCGTTTCATCGTGGATACTTAGCGTTGAAATCACCCAGAATAATTTTTGTATCGTTTGTAGGTAATGAGTCGACTAATCCTTCCAGGTGATTGTTAAACGTTTTCTTCATTTTTTCATCCTTTCTTCGGTCGAGGCGTGTACATTTATCAGCCATATTTTGAAGAATGTTGCTTTTATACGGATCACACGCAACCGTTCATTGATTGCCTTAAAATCAATGACGTGCTATTTGAACTCTCTATTCACAATGAAAACCACTCTGAATTCTCGCTTGCCATCAGGCTTCTCAATTTTGAATATTGTGTATGATCTCATATTTTGAATATTACTTCCAGTCCAATCCATTTCCAGGATTGCCAATATGTTTAATTTATATTGATTGGCCTGTTGTAAAAGGTCCTTAACAGCGCCAAGGTATTTCAGTGATCTGACATTGCAGGATCCAATGCCATAGTCCTGGTTACGGTTGTTGTTGTCGTAAATCCAGTCTACTACCAAGCTCTGCTGCAGGTTTCGAAATATTTTTGGGCTTTCCAGGAACGGGGAGCTAGCCCATTGCCCAGACTCCATTCCGGCGGCATGGTTATTACTTTCAATTCCGCTTCAGGCGCAGAAGACTCGCCTTCAGCTTCTTACTCGTATGTCACACCAAAGGAGGTGTAAGTAGGATTTAGTAGCAAAGCTGTAAATTTATTTGCAGTTATTGGTATTTCTTGGCACTTCTCGGTATTTAGTGTCATTGGGGAACCAGTAAACCCAATGTGCAACCCTGACACCATTAACTACGATTTGGTCGTGGGATTTAGGATGAGGAATCATGGAGCTGGGGGCAAAGGAAACAAAAGGATCTTTCTTCCTTTTATACCGGGCTTGGGACCATCTACGTTGGAGTTTAAATCTATATACGAGTATTTCTCCCTATTCGCAAATATTAATTGTATTTTTTAATAACGTTCAAAGTTCCTCTATGTATCCATTGCTTCTAATATAATTTGTATAATACGAGCTTCCTCATATACGGAAGTAAGAAATTTTTAAAATTTAGTTTGCCGCTCATTTTAACCTAGGTAAAGGACAAATATTGACAAGGAAAGATATCCTTGGAATTGTCTCCGAAGATGATCTATATTCTTGATCCTCTGGGAAGGCATTCCAAAGATTCCTTTGAACTGATACTTATTATAAATTATTCCATCTGAGTTGATATGTTTATTGTAAATCATTAATTCATGATATAAATGTATTCTTAGTCTAAAATATTGAAGACATTGATTTTTTTCAACCATCTATCAAGTTTAAGCAATAAAACTCCAAAGGATAAAACATTCTTGAGCGCATTTCATATGAAAGTATAATAAATTCTTTTTCTTAGCGACAGTAAACCAAATGTTATTGTTTATATCTCTTGAGTCCACAAATACGACGATTGATATTTAACAATGAGCCTTTTACTTTTGAAGAATCAGAAAGCGTGTAGAAGGTGGATGAAGCGTCATGAAGTGTAGAAGGGAATCTATCTACGAGTATATGACTCAAGGCCAAGCTGACCACCCGATCGGTTTATATAGTTCTCATCATAGGGGCGAAAGATAAGTTTTTAACGAATGAAGGCATTAAACTAGCTAAAATTCAGAACCGAGTGAGTGCATGTTCGGGGAGAATGCACTTTCATGGCAACAAGTGAAAACACTACACTTCCGAGTTAATAAGGGCCTCTGTGGAGTGAAGAACAAAGAGCCAAGACCACCAAAAGCTTAAACTCATCGGTTTTTTGGGACTCTCAAAGAGTTTTACTTGTTGATTGCCTTCACGGTCGTTGTACAATAAACGTCGCTTACTGCTATAAACTTCTTGACTAGGTTCGGGCTCCGCATCAGTTAAAAAGATGCCATTAACCCACCCGACAATGCAAGACCCCACACTGTAGCCCAAACAAACCAAAAATCGAATAAAATGCGTTGGACTACACTTGATCACCTTCCCTACAGCCCTGGCCTGTCACCTTGCGATTTCCATATGTTTGGCCCTCTCAATGAAGCCCTGGAGGAGGGCGTTTTGCGAACGCCAAACAGGTTGAACAGTTTGTGCAAAGTTATTGGAAAACCCACCCGAGGGTATTGTGGCAACACAAGTAAACAAAATACTTTGCTACATACTCGTATTTGATCATTCATTCGCCAAATCAAGGTTTATCAACTATAATGAAATTAATTTAACAACAAAGATCAATTAATTTTACAATGTTCAAATATTTGACGGCGAAAGGAAATTTAATACCCTGGATTTAAATAGGACCTCAGAGGTAATGATCACTTTATATGTTAAAGTACCAACGGCACCTGTTGATTGGCTCATTGCCTGCATAAATGGTATAGTGTCTCTGATGGCAAGCATGGTAGAGTGTCTTGTGCTTCTAGCAGATTCATTCGAGCGGATTCTATCGTATATAATTTTTACCTGAATATTGCCCTTTAAGACATCGAAAGCCAGACATGCTGACAATGCGATTCTCCTAGTAGAGAGGCTAGAGACGATTTTATAATAAAAGGCCTGGGATTGTAGAAAGACCTCAAAGCAAAGAGTACAAACTGCTTCTGCACTGACTCCAACCTATTGCTGTGAATATCAAAAACAGGATCCCAAATTAGGCAGCCATATTCAAGAAAAGGACGTACATACTCGTATCTCTAGTAAGATTTTGTGTGCCCACATATTCTTGAATTTATATGCTCTGGAAAGGACTTCATCGGAATGAAGGTTGAACTGGAGCCTTTTATCCGAGACTACGCCAAGGTCCACAACTTTATCGACCCTACTCAGAGGGGAATTATTAATGTAGTATTCGTAGAGGATGGCATTTATTTTTCAAGTGAAGCTGATTACCTGGCATTTGCCCAAATTCAAGGAGAGTTGGCTGTCGTTACACCACTGAAATGAACTATTCAATTTATCCTGGAGAAACAGTGAGTCGGTTTCAGACCGAACTATATGATACAGCCCTACTTAGAGGGGGACTATTAATGTGGTATTTGTAGAGGATGGCATTCCTTTTTCGGGTGAAGCTCATTACCTGGCATTTGTCCAAATTCAGGGAGAGGTTGTTGTCATTACATCGCTGAAATGAACTATTCAATTCGTCCTGGAGGAACAGTGAGTTGGTTGGAACAGCTTGATACCGTCGCCGTAAAAAAGATGTGATATATTAGGTAGTGCCACCGAAAGCTTAGAAATAAAAATATTTAAAAGCAACGGGGCAAAATGGCTACCTTGAGAAACACCAGAGAGAACATGAATTTCTCTGCATAAACATCCTCGAAACTTGACAATCTGTATACGGTGCTGCAGATAGGACTGAATCGAGCTAAGGAGTGACCCGGTGATACCAAACCTGTGGGGTTTCTTTGTCAGAGCTCCATGTGTCACATGATCAAACGTTTTGCTAAGATCGGTGTAAATAGCGTCAATCTGATTACCTTTTTCCAGACCACATAGAATGTTTGATGTCATAACTATGAGGTTGGTAGTAGTGGATCTATTCTTTCGAAAACCATGATGTTCTTCGTTAAGGCAAGGCTCACCAATTGGAGATATATTTCTGCATATAATCTGCTCAAAAAGTTCAGGAGTGGTAGGTAGTGTAGCGATTCCCCTGTAATTAGTAACAGATTTTTAGTCAATTTTTTTATGTATTGGAATTATGTAAGATGGTTTCCATTACGAGAGGAAGATTTCACTTGAGAGAGACTCATTGAAAATAATTTGAAGCGGCTTAGTTAGCATCTCTTCAAACTGAGCTACAAATAAGAGTGCTATTGTTGCTTTCAAAATTATAGAGAAAGAAGAAACCAGGGAGAACAGCGGAACAATCAATTGCTCCACAACTTCACCCAACGATACAAGCCATTCTCCCAATTTCAGATCTATAAAAACTATCGATTTTGAGCTTACAAAACAATTTTATCAAGCAAATGGTTTCAAAGCCAATCGAAAGTTAAGTCTAAATGGGATCGTTAAAATGCTAATCGATCATTATTTTCGGAGCATCGTCCTTACTTAGTTAATGATATCAAAGTTACTCTTATGGACAATAATTTTCCATTGGACAATGAGCGTTGTTTCTACGTCATAAAATTCTTAATCCAACTCCGTCTTCAATGCAAAATATTGAAGAAAAAACACCCGCAGGAGAGGCGGAACAAAAATTTTATGAACTATCAGCATCCAAAACAACTATTATTTACGATGAATTTGGATGCTTGGCGTTAAAACCAATCTACAAAAAAAAACCAACAGAAAACTGTTCTCTGTTTATGCCCGTGTGCCAGTATCGACTCTTAGTTTTTACGTCGTTTTGTGTGCATTTATTGCCGGAAAAAAATGTACGAGGGAGGTGAATCCAATTCAGATTACCGCTTACAGTGACGGAAAATTGTGCTCGCGCGTGTGGCATATACGACGTGTGAGAATTAAGTAATGAGACTGATTTTATTGCCGCACTTGTGGTAAACCTGCGACCTTGAAATTGCCTTCCCCAGCATTGTTCACCTCTCCATTGATATATTTACCATCGCTCTAGCTTGTTTAATTCGCCTGCTTTGTCGTGTTGAGTAGACATGTGTTCGTGGTGCTCGTCACGAAAATGGAGAAACGAAATCAAGAGCAACGCGTTGCGATAAAATTTTGCGCCAGATTGGGCGAAATAGCTTCGGAAACATACACTAAAATTATGTGGTGATAGTGCTCTTAGTCGTGCCCATGTGTTTCGATGGCATAAAGAGTTTAAGGAGGGGCGTGAAAGCGTGGAAGACGAGGCACGGAGCGGGACACCAGTTGACGTGCCAACTGACGCGAATGCGCAGCGTGTGCGTGCCATAATCTGTGAAGATCGGCGTTTAACAGTTCGAATGTTGACCTCGAAACTGGGTATGAACCGTGAAACAGACAGACAAATTCTAACCGACGATTTTGGGATGTAAAAGTTGTGCGCGAAGATGGTTCCAAAGAACGTGCGACACATCCCTCAGCATGTCCCAGTATTTGGCCTCTTAAGAGATCACCGTGTTGCAACAGCCGCTTTATTCGCCCGATATGTCACCCTGTGACTTTTTTTTGTTCCCTAGAATAAAATCAGTGGTCAATGGAACTCATTTTAAGTCTATTACGGACATCCAGGCGGCTGTGACGATGTTACTTGCGGACATCCCAGTCAAAGCGTTCCAGAAATATTACGAAGCATAGAAAACGCGCTGGTATCGTTGCACAGCTGCCCAAAGAGACTACTTTGAAGGGGATGGCAGAGTTGTAGAATAATTTTTAAATATACGGTTTTCATGGAATCAGTCTCATGACTTAATTTTCAGACCTCATGTCTGAAAAATTGCAATTCTAGCAAGTGCCGCGCGTGGCACTCGAGTTTACCATCACATTCAGTATTCAAAGATTTATATCAAATTTGCAAGGAGACGAACGGGTTGTCAAAGGAAAACTAGAGAGGTCATCGAGTGTAGATCGCAAGAAGTTGTGTTAAGTCAAGATGCTCATTAAAGAATTCCGTGTAACTCTGCCATTGACTATAGAAGAGTATCAAGTCGCACAGTTATATTCAGTAGCAGAGGCTTCAAAAAAATTAAACAGAAGGAAGTGAAGGTATTGAAGTGTTAAAAAAAGAGCCATATAAAAATTATCCGCGGTTAGGCGGGAAATATTCATTGGGGCAGTATACATATAAAATTTACCATATAGCATCTAAAGTACTAGCATTTAAATGGCAGCTTGTAACTTATAATTTCATTATCGTTCATACTACACTGCCTGAATAAAAATTCACATGCATTTAAGATGTACTATTATCTTTTTTCTCATGCGACCCTCCTAACAACTAAATCGTGTTCCTTAAATATAGCTTTTATCGTAATATATTTGTATAATATCTAGTATGAAGTTCTGTAAGGAAAAGTAACAACAAAATAAAAACTAATGTACTTTTCAAAATCAGGAAATCCAATGCAAGGACATTAGTATATGTCAAATAGAACTATCCAATGTTCCTTCAGTAAAATTATCCAATGTTCCTTCAGTAAGGAGTTTCACCGAAAACGCTTGGCACAGGTATAGAGAAGAGGAGCGCTGAGGATTGCATCTTCGTATCCGACAGTCTCTGATTCGGCGGTGAAAGTCATTGCAGGCGTGATACTTGTTGGCCTCCTCGCTAGAGGGTGCCGCTCTATTTATCTGCGTCGAAACGTGGGTGCTCACTTAACGATTGGCAGCAGTCTTGGGTGAATTGCACGAAGGGAAGGTGGACTGCACGCCTCATCCTGGATGTGATAACATGGCTAAATTGAAGGCATGGTGAGACTGACTTCTGTCTGACCTAGCTTTTGAGCGAGTATGGGTATTTACAGTCTTACCTGCACAAGATTGGTAAGTCACGGTCCCCCGATTGTCGGTATTAACCAGGAGAGGAAGATAATGCCTGCCACACATTTTTTGCGTGTATAAAATGGAAAAGGCTGCGAAGGGCCTTCTACAGGGAGACGGGAGAGCTCACCCCAGATAATATAGTCACAGTGATGCTCGAATCGGTTGACAAATGGAACCACGTGGCACATTATGTTCGGGCAGTCCTAAAAGATAGAAGGGACTCACAGCAGCCGGGGGTGTTGAGGCTTGGGGATCGCTTTTCTAGCCCTGCCTCTTCCACTCTCCCCTCCCGCTAGAAGAGGAATTCCCCAGCTGGAAGGCGCCTCACCGCGTAACAAAATGAGACCTGGCCCGAAGTAATGTGTCAAACGGTTCCAGGCTAGGTTCTTAGGTTGACAGTTGAGGTGTTTAGTGGTAGTCCAGTTGCGAACATGGGAGTCCCACACTCCGTGCGTAAATGGGTATTCACCTCCCTACCACAAAAAAAAGTTCCTAGATTCCGTAACGTTTTCAGAAAAATCTAAGGATATAAAACGTTCCAGAAATAGTCTATTAACAAGCGGATGTTTTTTGTTTTCTTTAAACAATACACCACACTACACACGCCAATAAGCAAATAACAGAAAAACTAAGTGAGCACATATTTATGTTTTGCTTTTGATTTAGGCATATAATTTACAAAGCTTTTGTATCTAACAAAATTTAAGGAATCCGTCATTATTCAGTCAACAATAAAAACGCACAATATATAGAAAATGTCTGAAACAACTTGAAAATTATGAATATAGCTGCTGATTGCAATATTTACTTTTCAGTTTAGTGGTTACATCGTCTAACTTATATAGAAATGATTTCATTTGAGATAATTAATTAGTTATAATTTTAATAATTTGATTAAATCTCAGCAAATATTAACCTAGTATCTCTTTGAGAAAAAAAAATGAATAAAAACATGGACTTTATATTCAAATATCAGATTTGCAATTAGTCTCAATTCCCTAAAAACATGTAAACCGTTTAAATTCCATGAAAAATAAAACATTCAACTAATAATTTCACATCTTAAATATTCGTGTCTGAAGGATCAGCAAATCTTATAAACCATTAAATGCTTAAATATAAAAATAATATGTCAAAGCAAAACAAACTAGAAAGACAATTCAAGGCTCGCGTGATAAATAAATTATTGAACTGAACCCTACAAAAAAATAAAAATTGTGCTAAATCACTACGATTGAATACCTAATACCGAATTTAGGTTAGTTTGAATTAATATGATTGTTTTTTTAGGGTTTTGTAAAATGATTTTACAAAACCCTACTAGTTTCGCGACCAGTCTGTCCGTCTTCCGTCCGTCCGTCCGTCCGTGTGTCACAGCAGTTTTTCTCGGAAACTACTTAAGCTAGAAACATCAAATTTTGTGTGTAGGTGTGAAGTGGTGATCTCTTCAAAGTTCAATTACAAAAAAAATTTTATAAGGTATTTAAGGGGGTCTCCCCATATAGGAGAGTGACCCCCCGAAATTTCATTGAAGGTAGCCGATATGGGTATCAAATGAAAGGTCTTGATGAGAACTTTTCAAAACAGGTCTTAGTTTGGCAAAATTTGCTTCGAGGGGTGCACAGGGAGGGGAAACACACGAAAAATTTGTGTCCCCCCCCTCGCGATTGGACACCTGTGATCCGAAAAATCTGAAAAAAATCAGGAATGTAGGCCTTGGTGTGTACAACAACAACAAATACGTGAGAAGTCGCAATGCACTCAACTTTGTTAGTAATAGTATGATTTATCGATTTTATGTTTTCTTGAATAAAATCTTAACGGTACCCTTAAATTCAATGATGTCGTAGATGTCTATTCATAAGATTGATCTATCCTGAAAGTTTCATAAAGATTAAATCATATTTAGAGACGTTATAGCGGCTTGAATTTTCCTGTTTTACTATGGAACAATATGCGCTGCATGTACGTATTACTATGGCAACATATGGCTATGGAACAACATGCGCTTTTTACCGACTCAGACACTACAGTTTTGCTAGGATTTGCATGAAAATTTCAGGAATGATAGGTGTCATGTATATCTTTGAGAATCGGTTCAGCTAGTAGTATCATTAATCGTAAAACAAGATAGTGGCTGTTTTAAATGCGAAGATAGAATAATTTGGAGTTATTTTTTCCCAACTTCAACGTTTAAGGTGCATGCTTTGAACACTTGATTCAATTTAATGAATGACTGAAGATGAGTACCTACAATTAATGCTCATAAGTGAAATAAGTCAAGGAGGTGGGAGAGAGCTCCTAGCAAAAGGGTTTTGTAACCATTCTAGGATTCGAAAAAATTGGTCATGAATCGATGATTTCAGCACAGGAGAGTGGCCCCTGAAAAAAATTCATCAAACGTAGCCGGTATGAGTATAAAATGAAAGTTTTCATGGGAGCTTTTCAAAACAGTTGTTAAACTGTCAGTTTTTGCTACAGTGGGGGCACAGGGGGGAAATACATGAAAAATGTGTTTCCTCCGTCGCGGATGGACATCTGAAATAATTATCAAGGGAGATATTTATGAGTATAACAATACCAAAAACCTCAAAAGTCGAAATTCATTGAACTTTGTTAAAAATATTATGATCTTTGTATTTCATATTTTCTCCAATAAAATCGTCTTTGACATGTTTCTTGATTTGATTCGATCTGGTGACTGCATTTTGTAAATTGAATACAAAATCCTTCTGACATGAGCGTAGGTCTGTTTACCCAACTTGTTTTTATTTCTTGATTTGAAATGTATTTCTATAATTTCAAAAAATGATCATGAATGATAGGTATGATGAATGAAACAAGAGGAATAAGAATGAATAGCTAAATGCTGACATGTTCAATCAACTCATTTGGATGATTTCAAACGGGTATGCGACCCGCCACGGTGGCTGGACACTCCTCTTCTGAGGTAGTCATCGGGATGTAGCTCCTTCCTTCTTTGAAGTTCCAGCGGGTCTTATCTGGGTAGAGTGACCTGCGACACAGTTTTTCCATTTATATTAAATTTTTATATGAGTCTATCAGATAAAATTTTAACATAAATCTAAAACATTTTATTTTATATTTACAGGAAAGGTTCATATAAATAGTTATATATGAATTTTTCATGTAAATTTAAAATAGATGGTCGCGTCTACAATGGATCTTAATCTGGATGGAGGGAATGTGAGGGGGCATCACTTCCACCTGGATGCACTCGTATTTGGGGGTCGTTAATTTTCGGAGTAAGGACAAAATTATCTCGCATGCCGCGCGCGTTAGCCAAGCATCTGTGTCGATTCCTTTTGTCAATTCCTTTTGTAGGTTGCCTCGGCCTCGGACCGATATATTTTTGAGAACCTTGCAAATTCGTGGATGCGAAATTTTTTTGTAGTGGACCCTTGTGTTGGGAACAAGAACTCGCCCTACGACACCACGACGCTAGCCTCCAAACGCATTCACACGTCCTCAGATGAGGCCAATTCTTAGCTAGTTAAGGCAGCAGATCATCGCTGGAGTCCTTTACGAACATTTACATCATGAACACTACCAGTATAAGCATTTTTCAAACCGATGTGGACATTTCAATTTCCTTCGGATTTCCATAAAAATTTCGGGAATAGTATTTGATTTAAACGTGTATAATTGACCAAGCATTCAAAAAATTCACTTCAGATGCAACAATTTAGCGGCTTTTTTATGTTTACAAAAAATACCCCTGACCTTTCGTATATGTATAGTTGAGCGCTTTCTTGTATGTTCAATGGATTCATTATTCAAGTCACTGATTCATGTCATCAGAAACGTTGTTTTGAACTCTATGATTTTTGCAAAACCTCTGTGGGAGGAGCACTCTCTTGCTTACTCAACTTGATATACATACATCCAGATAAGCTCTTTCGCAAAAAGTCCATTGGATTAATTAAACTTTCTGCCTCTTCCTCCATGTCTACGTTTTGGTTACTTGTTTTTTAGGAGTCCTCGCATATCTCTAAATTATTCATAATAAATGATATCAACAGAGGCTACACATAGCTTATGGAGATTCATAATAGCGGGCCGCTCAGAAAATAAAGCGGGATCATCACCTTACTCCGCATAAGTACATACTCGACTGTCAATTTTACTCATTAAAGTTTTGACGACCCAGTCAAAGAGATCAACATCAAGAAGTATTATTAAACGGTTTATTGCAATTGTATTCGTTTATGTTCCTAAAACTGAACTAAAACGAAACCAACTTAAAATTTATAGGATTCCTTTCAACAGCTAACTTTTCGAAAGCATCTACCATTAAAATCTGTTGAAGACCTCATGAAATAATCGCAATAATTTCAATAAGCTGTTGCATGGATTGTATTCTTACTCGTATACCTCAAGGAATTACGTATGTCTAATCAAATAAACGTGGCTCATTTGTAAAGCAATAGGCATCTATTTGCAACAGTTGCAACTCACTATCATCACCTGCAGTAGATTCTATTTCATTTTCCAGCTCTTTAACATTGTTTGTAAGCTGAAAATTTTAGTACTTTTTCAACATACCGCATGCGTTTTTACGCTGATTACTCAGTCCCGTCATTTTCTTCATTTCAATTTTTATAGACTTTCAGTTAATTTTCTGCTTGAACATATGCTAATCATTGCTCAGCTGAACACAACGCATGCATATGTAGACGATTGTTGCCTCATCGAGTATTGTTTAATCGCTTTAACTGCCAAAACCACCTTTACAGCTTCCGTTCGACGAGTGCTGACTTCTGCAGAAGTGGCAACAGCTTGAAGTTCGATTCAGTGTCATTAACTCTTCTCGCGCTGTCTAAAAATTCAGCGAAGCATGGCGTGTGAATGTGAATGAATATTTGCAACTAATGCAAGTGAAAGCGAGTGCGACTTGGCGTCACCAGCGCGAAACCAAATAAATATTAACAAAATGATTATCAAGAATAGAACTGGATCAAATTTATACGCCTCCATCGAATTTTCCGAATAATTCGTTAATTAAAATGCAACGGCTTTGGCCTTGTCTATCATCAACTTGTTGACGAACGTGATCAACACTTGGCGGTCTTCTGCTGGAATTCTCAAAGTTTAAGTACGCAACCTTTAGTTAACATATACTCTGCTGTTGAATTAATGTTAATTGAATCTGAAATTCAAATAAGTTCCTCATGCAATACCAAATTTTGTTCGAATCAGTTTGCCATTGGAATATCTGAAAATTGCTGGTTGTTTGATTTCCTTGGCTATTTTTCCACTAGAGATGCATTGATAAGGTGGATCTTGAAGATGTTCAATAACAACTCAAAAATAGTTACTTTTCTCGCTTGTTAATATTCGTATGAATTTTGTTATGAAATACTTCATCGGTTGGGCTAGTAAATTTTGCGAAATTTTATTATGATTATCATTGATTGTTATTTCATAAACATACCTGCATATTTACGAGTATATGATTTTACCGATTATTTTATTATGTTTGGTGAGATGCCAAGAGCGTATAAAAGTGAAGAATGTGATTGATGAAAAAAATTTTGTCGTAAAATAAATTTCCGATTGCAAATAAAATATACACACATAAAAACACAAAAACGTTTCTCAGATCATAAAATCGGTTGTTAGGATAACAGTAATCAAAAAGTTACAAAAATAAATTTATTCATTTGAAAGTGACTTCTAGGACAGTTTGAAATCATCAGTGAAATTTCTGGTCATTTGGCTTTACTGCCCCTCACAGCAACGCATTAATTAAGTTGTTGCTCCTTTCGATTAATCGTGTTGAAAAATGTTGTATACCGAAACTTCTAAAAGTTGATGAAAAGATATTGAACAAACATTGCCATAATCACAAGGTACCCATGAAAATGCACATATGCCGAAGCAAACCATTCTGGTTATCAGCTTTTCCATTTACAATTTCTTTAAGTCTTGTGAAAACTTTTTACACCTCACATTTATTATATTATTTCTGATCTGTTATCATTCAACAGGACAAGTTTCCAAAGCCTATAACAGGAACTTGAAGGCTTTGTATCACTTCCACACATTCGGGCAAGTCTGCTGATTATGAAGCTTCCTAGATGCCATTATCAAAATTTATTACTCGACAGCCCGCTTCGGGTCTTGTGCTCCTGAAGTAACAGAGATTTAGCTTCCATTAAGCTTTTCCATCGCCTCTCCGGCTTTTTAACTGGATGCTTCCCTTACGCTTGTGGGTAGCCGGTGTTCATCCATCGTGTAGTTTTATGCATAAGAGTACAGGTAGATTGTCAAACAGTTCATACAACTCATCACTTTAATAAAGCCCTTCACAGTGGGTTAGCTTGGGTATCGATCGCGCGAGGCGGGGGGAAATTTCGCTGCTCCCTTATTAAGTTATTTCAATTTAAAACGCTAGGATATATGTCAGGAACATTCATCAATTTATATAATCACAAACAAACAATCAGGATTAATGTCCCGGGTCTGCCATATAGTAGTTTCTTTTTAAATCACATGTTATTTTGACACTGACAGCTGCGGTTACTGAGTCAGTACTAACCTTTTGCAAAACAAAATGAATCGGTTTATGCTTGAACAACGTTAAGAAATATTGAAATCTTATTTTCAAGGTGAGTGCTATGTTGCTCAAACAGTGCGTTTTTTGAAAACAAGTTTCTGCCAAAATGAGGCTCCAACTGCGGCTACTGTACGCAAATTTGTGAAGAAAGTTTGTGAGACAGGCATGCTAGTGGACAATACTCACGGTCTTCGTACTCGTATGGTGCGCATCCCGGAGAATGTGGCTGCTGTAGCCGAGAGTGTGCGACTCAATCCGAGAAAATCAACTCGCCATCGATCGCAGCAACTCAACATTAGGTGCATGAGCCTGAGAAGAATTTTGCACAGAGATCTCGGGTTATTTCCTTGCAAGATCCAAATGACTCAGGATTTGAAGCCAAATGACCATCCGCTTCGTTATCGCTTCGAAGTTTGGTCATTAGAGCAGCTCGAACAGAATGCCGATTTTTCTCAAAAAAAAAAACTTTTCTGATGAGGCTCATTGTGATCTCGGCGGCTGTATGAACAAACAAAACTACCGATGTGGGGCTCGGAAAACCCACACGTGATTGTTGAGAAGCCAATGCATCCTCAGCAAATGATAGTATGATGTGGATTCTGAAGTGGTGGCATAATTGGACCGTTTTTCTTTGAAAATGAAGCTGGAAATGCTGTTTTGATCAACGCGGAGTCCTACAGAGACATGATAATCGACTTTTTTACCATACATGCCAACTCCGGCCGGGAGCGTTTCGGGTCTTGGGTCACTCTGTCGGAGATGGCCATCGGCGCCACTCGTGTACCCGTAAATTTGTCCCCCGAGCCTCGAAACAAGCTTAGCTCACACCGGAGTCTTCACTTCCAGGGAAAACTACACGATCCCTGCATTTATATGAGTACCAACCTA
Organism: Odontomyia ornata; assembly: GCA_963969285.1. Taxonomy (NCBI): domain Eukaryota; kingdom Metazoa; phylum Arthropoda; class Insecta; order Diptera; family Stratiomyidae; genus Odontomyia; species Odontomyia ornata. Next base: position 362,402,401 of record OZ017739.1, on the reverse strand, counting down.
GAAAAGGAGGACAAACCAACCAACAAACTCCCGCGACGATCCTGTAACCGATCTACCCTAAGTCTTAATTGTCGATAACTTAACTTCACCGGGAGCTGGAATTCAAAACCCAACAAAAGCCCTAATCTACCCCAGTACTTGCGAAATATTTGCGTAAAAGATGGGTGCCTTAAAATTTTCACACTCACTCCCGAGCCATGTCTCACAATTCACTTTTAACGCATTCTTGATCAAAAGAAAAGAAATATCAGTAAACATGATTCACTTAACGTACAAGTTTAATTATTACTCATAAATGATGATTCTCACAGGAGACAATATTCAATAAAATTCTTTCTTAACTCCATCATTATATTTACCTAACTCAATTAGCGTGCTCGACGACGGGGGCCCCCAGTAAATTCTCCGCTACGATTTTGTCCCGTTTATTGAGTCCCCCTAGCAGCATGCATCCCTGTTAAAATCCCGCCAATTCCCCGAGGCATGCCCTTGTCGACCTAATGTTGTTTTTTGTTCTTCCTGGGAGAATTTCTGGAGAAATCGATTCGAAAACTCAGCCACGTTCTTCCCTTGATCTCGGGTTCCTAAACAGAAGCCAACTCGAGAATGATTCCCAGAGATTTTTTCTTGATTGTTGATGCGACTTTCCCACTCGTGTTCCAAAACAAGAAAGCGAGCTCTTCATTCAGTATAAGGTCCGTCCTCGCCTTGGGTGGGATTTCAGCCCCGCTAAAAAAAACACTTCAGTGAAGTTGGCCGCAACTTCTTGGCATCATAGATTCTAGTACCTCCATTGACCCTTCGGATCTTCAGCTATCCGTGGCGCAAACTTTCTTGCTGCGAGCTTTTTCCCTGTGTTTTTATTTAGTTGCTTTATTTTAAATTTTGGTAGCCATGCCTAATGGAAATGTCAAACGTCTTTCGTTTGTTTATTTTTATTTGCGTTTTGTCTTTCACCTCAGTGACACTTCCCTCTACAATGCATTTAACCATTTTAAAAATTGCTGGATATTTCTTCAACATTAACTGTGTTTCATCGCCTCTATCATCCAAAATCATATTTGATTGCAAATTTTCAGCATTTATACATTTATTGATGCACCACCAAAAATCTTCTTCGGTCTCACCACGCCATGCGAATATTGAATAACTTGCTTCAGGCAATGCTGCAGCAACTTAATTCTGTGTCGAGTATATATTACAGAACGCCCATCGAATCGCTGCACCTAATTCAACCAAAGTCTCGATTAAAACTGCAGTTTGTGCATTGATATGTGTACAGCCAACGATTCGTGCATTTTTCAACGGTCAACTTCGAAGGCGCGCTTTCGCAGACCATTATCCCGGGCATTTCTTGTTCAGCGATCGTCCTAGCTTACATACTATGTTTACCATTAGTTTTATCAATGATTACATCATATTTCTATTTGCAAAGTTTTTAATAGTAACTTGGCTCGGCTGATTCTATCATTTTTTTCGTACAACTTGTGAACTTACTGCAGAGGCAAGTGCTGAGGTTTGGAAAGAACTTGTTCATGACAAAGGTTTGTTCTTGCGAATAAAGCCGAAATATAAGAAATAAATTTGATTTTTGTTCATCTTATTGCATTTTTAAAAAGACATGTATTTGGTCCACCCTATACACCCAACTCTTTTTTACACGATATTTTTTTGCACGTTTTTAAATAAGACGGTTCAGAAATTAGAATAAATTCACATTTGTTGACACGAATTTTTTTATCTGCGCGAATTTAGAAATTTTTTTCCAAGTTCTGTGTTTTACAGGGTAATTCAGTGAATTTTGATGTACTTACTGAAACAAAATAAGATTGGGGGAATATCCGAAATTCATTTGTTTACAGTAGGTTTTCTTGCATCGGAAACTTTCATTCCTTAGTATGGACTTTTTATAGACGTAAGTTCTTGGGATGTAAAGAAAGCACTGCAGAAAATATTTTCAAAGAAATTGTGAAAGTTTTTGTTTATACAGGGTCTCAATAATAAGTAACCGGACTGACCTCAGGAAATTTTTTATTTGCAAAAAATATACAATTTTTCTTTAGAAATCTTCAAAGTAGTCCCCATTGGAGTCGATAACATGCTGATACCGGATTTTCCGATCCCCAAACGCTCCCTGGAAGTCGGCAACCTCGATGCTGTCTAGAGCCCTCGTCGTAGCACGTTGAACGTTTTCCAGAGTCCCGAACCGCGTCCCCTTAAGGTGTATCTTGATCTTGGGGAACAGAAAAAAGTCCGCTGGTGCCATATCCGGGCTGTAAGAACTCTGGTTCGGTTTGCAGTCGATCAAGGATTCCAGAAGTGACAGCAACACGACGCTCCTTTTGCTCATCAGTCAGGTATTTGGGTACCAGCTTCGCGCAGAACTTCCTCATGCCCAGATTGTTCTTAATAATGTTGTGAATGGTCATCTTATCAATTCCAACCTCATCTGCGATAGCCCGAATGCTCAGACGACGATCACTGTTCAACACATCACGCACTTTTTGCACATTTGTATCCGTGTGACTCGTTGATGGAGGACCGACGCGCTATTTGTCATGGACGCTATCGCGGCCCTCCCGGAAATTTCTGTGCCACTGAAATGCTTGAGTTCTGGACAGAGCATCCTCACCGTAAGCCTCTTAAATCATTTGAAGAGTTTCCGTGGCCGTTTTCTTGAGTTTGACACAAAATTTGATGCTAACATGTTGCCCGATCGTACGCTCCATTTTCACTCCGTCGACGTAACTGAACACGCACCCCACTGAACACGCACTCCACTTTCGCTCGATGCTATATCTCCAACAACTGCTGCAGCACCAAATACCGGTTAGCAGACGCTTTGATGGCACGGGGCGAATTCGAAAGTGCGTTTTCCATTAACCTTGAATTGTTGGTGATTCCTTACTTCTTTGATAAGTAATTCTGTTTTAAATGCTTGGTGTTTTAGAAACAACATTATTTTCAATCAATTATTATAGTACTCAATCGATATGATGTCAAAACAAAAGCAAAATGTTCAAAAGAGGCAAACAATTTTGTTGGAAACTAAGATTCAAATTTTAGACCGTCTAAGACAGGTCTCACATCTATTGGAAAAACTTTTCAGTTGAATGAAGCAACTATAAGAGCAATTCGAAAGAATGAGGACTTAATTCGACATTCAGTTATTTCTGGATCGAAAATCAGCTCGAAAACAACATCATACAGTCGAAATGCAATTTTAGAAAAAAGCTGAAAAACTATTAGTGTTTTGGCTTGAGGATATGCAACAGAAAAATATATCTATCGATGAAAATTTGGTTAAAGAAAAGCCAATAAGGATTTATCAACATCAAAAGGAAGCAGGGCCATCAACAAATATGCACACAAGCAAAAATCTAAAATTTAGTGCTAGTGAAGGATGGCTGACAGGGTTTAGGAAAAGATATAACCTTAAACTAAAAGCCGAAAGGCTACCGGAGCTTACCGGACCAAATATTTAATGCCGATGAAACGCGGCTATTCTGGGAAAAACTTCCTTCTAGAACTTACAGTCAGAAAAATCTGCTGGTGGTTTCAAAGCGGCTAAAAATTGGGTGACGTTTATACTGCGCATTAACGCATCTGGTGATCGAATTTCAAAGTCGTTATTAATAAGCTGGTCACTAAAACCACGAGCATCGAAAAGCTAGAACATTATTCAGTTTCCTGATCATTGGATGGTAAACAAGAAGGCGCGGATGATGGCCAAATTTTTCAAAAAAGGTTTTTATAAATGCTTCGTTTCAGAAGTCAGGGAATATTTAGGACAAAAAACTTTGGATTTAAAATTATTTTGCTTATTGATAACGCACTCACTCATTCTATACTAGAACAACCAAACATCCTAACAATATTCTTGCCACCGAATACCACATCCTTGATCCAACCCCTGGATCAAGGCATAATTACAACATTTAAAATGTATTATGTTAAGAAAACATTTAAATATATTTTGGATGCAGTTGAGGTAAAAAGATGACGATTACACAAGCATGGAAAAATTATATAATAAAGGATTTTATTACATCTGCTGCTTTTGCCATTCAACAACTTCGGAGATCCACCCTTAGTACTTGCTGGAAAAAAAATACGGCCAGAATGCGTACATAAAGAAAATGCGGGAATACAAACATCTGTTGTCTGCTCTAAAATTGTATCATTGTCACACAAATTCGGCAGTGAAGACTTTAACGACATACAAACTGATGATTTCGATAAACTGCTGACTGATAAACCCTTGAATATGGATGAAATAACAACTTCTGACGATCCTAGCGAAGAAGATGATGGTGAAGTAACTCAACTAACAGCTAGTTTAATCCGCGAGGGCTTAAAATTTGCCTCAAATATGGTAAATCATTTTTCGGCTCATGATCCTAACCTAGAACATGCATTACAGTTTGAATGGGCTATCTATGCTTGCACGGCTGGATATGAAGACGTTAAACCCAAAATTCAGCATCTAATAACAGACTTTATAGTTAAGAGAAAACCCACGTTCATGAGCAAGAGCTTTCAACATCCATATCAAGCGATGTAGGTGATGTTGCTTCTGCTGGCAGTAAAAGTGCGAGACTTTTATGAAACAGTGATTAATAACTAATCTTAGTTTGTAGGGTTATTTATGAAATTATTGATCTTTTAAATAGGCAAGTAGAGCTGTTTTGTTATATTTTAGAATAAAAACCTTGATGGATTCCATACTGTGTGTATTTTTCCATGTTTAGTGCTTCCAAACTATCCTTAGTTTGTATTATTTCCATCAAAACGCTATTCCCGAGATGAAGTGCCCAACCCGCTTTCCCTTCGTACAATTTACCCATGACTGCTACCAATCGTTGAGTGAATGCTGTTTCTCCTCGCGGCCAACCGTCACTCGCGTCCGCGCTGTAAGTCTCATTGCTGAATCAAAAACTGTCGGATATGAAAATACAATCCTCAGTTCCTGGGGTAAGCTTTTTCGGTATACCACCTCACTGAGTGTCGCCTCATACTTCTACGCTGTACAGCCTTCTCAGCCGTTTTCCTGACTGGCTCAGAAAAACTCATCGTCGAGTCGATCTAGTCCCAGATACTTCACCGCTGGCTTCAATTCGATTGGTATGTCTCCAATACTGATCATCGTTACTCTAGGTCTGATTATCATCCTTACTCTAGGGATTCTCTTTTTTATCAACATAGCCACTTCGGTTTTCTCCAGAGCTAGATTGAATCCACAAGCAGTTATCCAGTCTCTCACTCGTCGTATCAGCATACCTAACCTAAGATGCACTCGTTCAACAGTGCATCTATCGACTAGACTCGCAACATCATACGCATAGCCGATCAAGTGCGACTCATCTGATATCTCCAATCTCAGCCAACCACTCCACAGATCTGGACTAAAGATAGATCGCTGGGCAACGTCTGATGTAACCTCCATTCATCGCTCACTCTGTATTGTATGGTAAAACAAGCTTCAGTACTTTAAGTAGTCCCACGGATACTGCATCAGATATTCTGGAACTCGAAAAGTGTTTTCCAGCATATTAAGAATATCCACCTATTAAGGCATTCCTAACATCGAGTGTCACCAACAGAACGATCCTATGGTTGGTGCGGCTATATGCCTCTGCCTTATGGACCGCGCTCACTACTGCTACAATTGCATTAATGGAGAAATGTCCTGCTCTAAAGCCGTACTGCCAAAAGGGTAAGTCCCCAGATGCAAGAACCACGTCGGTGGGTGTTCTCTTCATGAATTTCTCTAGAACTTTTCCAACCGTGTCTAGCATGCATAATGGGCGGTATGCAGATGGCAATCCTTCTCCTTGCTCTTCAGCATGAGCTTCGTCACCTTTCACCGTACCGGAAAAACCCCGTCCCGAAGGCAAGGATTGAATGTGCTGAACAGCAAGTCAGGACATTGTTGAAAGACAAGTTTCAATATCTGCGCTGGAACAACATCTAGACCTGGAGTCTTCCTTGCATTCAATGTAAGGACTGCCTCTTCCAGTTCCGACTGTGTGAAGAGTAGGCACTCGATTGCTGTTTCACCCTGGACAGCGTCAATACGGATGGGATGGGTGGGGGAGAATGCTTGCATTATCTCATCCATTTTTCCCACTTCATATATGCAAGGTATCCGTAGGGCACCAAGCATCCGCATACCTAGCTTGTAGCCAAGCCCCCACGGATCCATATTTACACTGTCCACAAGATCCTAAAAGTATCGCGCCTTGCTGTTGTTAATCAATTTATGAAGGCATTTTCTGGCCGACTTATATGCGGCTACCCGGTCGCATGCCTTGTCACGGTTCCGTCCCCGTTAAGCCTTACGCCGAAGCTTGTGACACTCCCTCCGCTTTTTAGCGGTTTCAGTCGAACACCAGTGCACTGGAGGCTTACCGTGCAGGGGTTTTTGAGGGGGCATAGAAATGCTGCAAGCAGGCGTGATTGGTTGAGTCCTCCAAGTCTTGAGCTGACAGTTCTTCTACCTCCTGCGAATCTCCCTGCAGCGAAGCACCTGCCGTGAGCTCCTCGACAAACTTCTCGACGTCCATCCTTTCGATGCTCCCCCCAACCGTAGAAGGTTGAAAGCATGGATGTCGGGATCATTGACTGAGTAGTCTTCTAATACTCTAGAATTGTGTACCCTCCGTACTAAGGACACAGTTTGCATTGCTTTTCGCAACTATGACAAATATTCGATATTATAATTTTGGGCTGACTATCTTTCAGCTTGGATTTTACAATAAGTATTTGTAATGTGACGCCTACGCCCAGGAATCGAAGTGATTCCGATCCCGAACCCTTGTAACCTGCCAGATGGATATGTCCTCGGAGTGCCAGCGGACTTCATCTGTTGTGCGGATATCGTTGTGCAGAAAATATTTTTTTTTCTGTCCAAATATTTAGATCCGTGGATATAAATATTCGAAATATAGAATTAATCCAACCCCGGCACATTTCGAGACATAGCCATCTGGAAATGCCCCTCCACCGTGGCCATCGAGAAAACTATGCCACTGGCGACATCTAGAAAAGCACATTTCCGCCATATGAAGTGCCATTCCACGCACAGATGTTTTGTCCGATGTGACAACCAGGGATTTGACAGCCACATGGAGGTGATGGCAGAATATACTCTGATTTGGACAGATGTCAGGGAATTTGGCGCCTCTTGTTGGACGTAAAATTATAGAATTGTGTATGAAAATAACGGTTCATGGTAATGGCAGCTATTGTACGGACATTGGGTAATCGTGTGGCTAAGTAACAGCAATAAGCAAGGAGTGAGGAAAAACTATTAAGAGGTAATAATTTTTCGTTCGGCTTACGTCGACAATTGCCTTACCAGGTTTTGTTTGCAGTTCAGCGCCCTCGACGTCGTAGCAGCCACAGTCGGTGCTGAAGCAACAATTGTCGCGACAAAGGTGTCGACTTAGTCAAGTAATGAGGATAGTGCGCCATCAACAACACCATCACACCATCAGGCGCTGACCAAAATAAAACCTATTCCAGAAGCAAACAGACATATTAAGCAGACAGAATGCAAGGTTAGTGGAAAATAGGACTATGGATGACATTTTGCTGACCGAAGGCACCTGTTAAGCATACATCGTATAATAAGTTTTGTTACATAGGGCATTTCCGTGTATTTTTCAAACAGTTCAAACCTGAGATAGATATGGGGTAGTACAGCACGACTGGTGATGGCGTAACATCCATTGGACTTGTTGAAACTCTTCACCAACAAACAAACACACCCTCCCGCGCTGTTAATCTAATACAAAATTCTATCGAGAAAAACTTATTAAACGAATCACTGGAAATGATCGCCTCCATCCAGCAACAGTACGATACTCGCGGTAATTTGGTTGGTAACAATAGTAGTACGAATATCAATAATAGCTTGCAAAATAGTACATCAAACTCGTATACTTATAACACTATTGTGAAAGAGGAACTCATCATAGAAGACCATTCCGAAATAGGACTGCATGCAAAGCAAATGCTTGATGATTCAAGCGCTGGTAGTGGAATCGATCGCGAAGTTAACGGACGTGATCGTACTGCGGCCTCTGAAACGGAAGAATCAGAAATTACCATAGGAATATTTGATGGTCCTCTACTCTCCGAAGCGAACGTACCGTTCAATTTGCAAATTCCTACTTTAGTTCCATCGTACCTAAATGTGCATTACGTTTGTGGAAGTGGCAGTCGACTTCTTTTCCTTTCATTCTACTGGATCAAAGGGGTGCGGTCGTTTCAGCAATTACCAGAAGACATAAAAAGTCAACTTTTGAAAAGGCATTGGGTAGAACTGTTTTCTATAGGCTTGGCGCAATGCTCTCGATCTTTATCGATCTCAACAATAATGTCTACGTTAGTAACGAATATTCTGCAAATGTCAGAAATTAATAAAGTTGGCCAGAACGGCCAGTGTCAAGGACAGGCCTAAAAACGAAAATATTGAAACTCTCCGAGCACGCATTTCAACTTAACGAATTTGTGCAAAGTGTACGGTTAATGGCCTTAGATGATCACGAATGTGCCTATATACGGTTGATAGTAATTTTTAGTCCAAATAATTTAAATATAAAAGATCAAACCAAGCGTGCGCTGCTGGAAAAATTGCAATTCTACGCTCTGAAGTGTTTGCGTAATCATTTGAATAGTATAAATTATCCTGACGTGAAGGAACGTCGCAGCAAAATTTTATTATGTTTAATGCAGCTAAGGTCGTTTGAGTCAACGCTCATCGAGGAGTTATTCTTTTCCAATCTGATAGGTCTTGTACAGATTGAGTACATGATTCCGTATATATTAAAATTAGGCGGAGGAAGCTCGTGATTAAGAGTGGAAAGTCACGTTGCAGCTTAGTTTAATTAATCCTGACATAGTATTGGAGTATTTATTTTTCTGTGTGAATATATCCTTACTTTGAAAGTTGAGTGCAAGTTTTGCACCTTGCAAGCATGAATTTCCATTAAAACATCTATAAGTAGTCATCGGATACGTCTAAACGTTAAAATATCTACTTGGGTCTTTAGTCAGATTCTATCTGTGTAATTTAGAGTTAGAGAGTTTTGGTTCTTTCGGTGATAACTGTGCATAGCTACTAGCTAATTTTATTTTAGCTGATTTCATTTTCATGCAAATTAATACTTTATTTTTAGTCTTAATCGTACACATGATAATTTGATATAAATTAATACCCAATTTTAATTTTAATCGTAAGACATAATAGCGAAAGAGAAATACGAAGAATATTCTTCATGTAAGGAAATAAATAACATTTGAAGGGCCGTTCGATGTCAATATTTTAACACGGGTATATTTGACCAAAAAGAAAAAAAAAAAATTAGATTGTAACTTCGATACATAATTGAAATTGACTTTGGGTGATGAAAGATTTTTGTAGATTTATGTTTACTTTTCCGCTTAGAACATAATTTATATGTGTATTAACGTAGAATTTCATAAAAGATATATTTTTAATGTCCATCCACAAACCAACTGAACAATTGTATTTGTTCACCCGCTTGAAGTTACAGTAAGAACAAAATTAGTCTTTCTAAAGTGTAAAAGAAAATTTAAGTATATGATCCTTTTGAGAAATTTTATACATAATTCGATATACATACAACATAAACTTATAGTTGAAATAATTAAATTTGAAATACAAAATAAAAATCATGAATTGCTAATTTAACTAACGACTTTCCTTTTCAGTGACTCGTTCTTTTTCAGGGGGAACAGAGAGTGTAGGGTAAGTATGCCGTCGCGAGGGTAGGGTTTCGACAAATCCGCTGAAGTCGGTTTCGCGTCGCGCGCGGTACGCGGTACCTTTGCTTGTTTCGCCATTTCTTTAGAGTAGTTTTCTTCGGTGTAAGTTCGAGTAGTATATTTTTCGGTACCGCGTCGGTGAATCGGTAACGCGCCTATGAGATGTTGTAGCGTTTTTGATTGGAGATCTGTGGATAGATTCCATCCAGAACTAACGTAATGTAGGTTTCTCGTTCTGGATGAGTAAATGTTGACGCGTTTAGAAAACGGGCAATTTCAGGTGACTGAAATATTGTAATTGAGCGTAATCCATTCGGAGACCCGCGACCGAAATCCTCTCCGAACTAGCTGGCCGACAAGCAGTCACCGCGTGAATGGATTACGGTGCACGGATTGGTTGACCTGTTGGTACCATCCGTTGGCACTACTCAGACTTAACGTCTAGAACCGATGAGAGGTCGGTTCCGCGTTCGAGCTGAAGGTAGAAAAATCATTACAAATGGCGCCCAACGTGGGGCCAAAAACATCCTAAGGGGGAAAGAACTTCGCGTCTTCTGACGAGTTGGTCCTTTACGGAGGATGTAAGGTACTTTGGTACTCGAGTCCCACTATCAGGAGCAGTGGAATTGTGTGATACACATTAGAGGTCGCTTCACGTGAGTTGTAGCTTCCGCTCTCCTTTGTTTGATTTTGCTTTCGCGACAGAATCCTTCCGATGTGTTGTCCCAGGTTAACCCCTGTAAGGACCTTCTATTTTCTTGATGGAACTGCCAGTCTGATGGGTTTACCTATCAGCCTGGACTCTCAAGAAAATAGAAGGCTACCTTGCCTTTATGTCGCGGAAGGATTCTAACTATTTCTTATGCGTGTTAGACGAGTGGTATCGGTTCAACGTTCGGTGGCGTATGCTGGAGTTGCGAAGCCCGGAATGCTTCCACGCGTCGGGAATTTTGACCGCGTACAAAGTCGTTACGGTAGCTCTACCACTTGTTTCGTCGAGTCACTTTAACGTAGTTTAGAGACGGTTTTTTGTAATGTAGGTGGGTTATGGGGTAATTTTCGTAAATCGACCAAAAGCACCCTTTCTTCGGCAGATTACCACGCACTCTCTTTTCCCGTTGGAGGAGTCGACCACTGAAAAGGAAAGTATACTTTAAATACATTTTTTTTTCCCACTTAACTTATAGCTCGCCACTATCGGCCACTAAGTTATTTTTAGGCTTTTTCATATATATAGTAGGGTTAACCTTTTCTTCTTTTTTTTTAGTAATAAAAAACTTACTTTTACCTCACACGAGACAGAACCAAAAATGGCCACGAAGCGGACTCCCGATAAGCGGTGGACCCGGTCCAAAACGGTCCAACCCGCGAACTGCGGGATCTGTTTCGAGGACGTAGTGGAGGGGGTACACAGCGTGCGGTTGGATTGTGGACATCTATTCCACCGTGCCTGTGTCCAACAGCTCCTCCTCACGTCCGAGAGTTGCCCATTATGTCGGCGACCCATCGAGCGGACCGCCCTAGACGTCCCCCTCGGAACGCCCCTACCGACGCGTGGAGCAGTGGCGAAAGGAGCTCCAGAAGCCGAACCGTCACAACCACTCTTAGACCTGCAAGGAGCAGTAGGCGGTGAAGTTCCGGCTGCAAGTGTCGTATCCGAGGTGACAACCATGCCTTCCGCCCACTCCATTGACACCCTCGTGGCGTTGATGAGGGATATGTCGGAGAGGATTGGCAACCTGGAGGGAAAGATCCAGAATCTCCCGTTGAGCCAACCACCCAGCCGCGTGAGAACTCCGCTTGGCTGGGAGCCAAATCCCAGTGTGGCGATGCCCCACTCCCGACAATCCGAGCAATGGGTCCCACATCCAAGGAACTCGGGAATGGATCCCAGAGCTCCCGAATACAGACCGCGACACAGTACCGGACCTCCGTTGGTACCTCCAGCCCCCGAGGCAGTTCAGTACAACAGGTCAATCGAGGATGTGATTCCCCCCGGGAACGCATTGGCACCTTTTCGAGACCCGACGCCTCGTATCATGGAGAGTTGGCGCCTGAACTTTACAGGGTTCAACGATATGATATCGGCGGACCGGTTCCTTTTCCGGATTCAGGCGTTGGTATCCAGCACCCTGGGAGGTGATTCCTCGGCCTTCCTCCGGCATGCACATCTTTTGTTCAGCGGCGACGCTGCCGACTGGTACTGGAGCTTTAAAGAGTCAACGCCACGTCCCACTTGGCACTCTTTCAGTGCAGCCTTCCGCAATCGATTTGAGGATGGCTTCACTGAGAGAGAGCTAAGAGAGCAAATAAAGAAACGGAAACAAGGCGCTCACGAACCGTTCGACCAGTACTACACCAGTATAGTGAGATTGAGCACTCGCCTGCGAAATACCATGCCCGAGGACGAATTAGTAGAAATTATCAGAGAGAACATGCGCTGGGATCTCCAGAACAGCCTGCTACATTTTCCCATCAACACCATACAGGGATTGCGCCTCCATGCGCGTAGACAAGAACACTTGGATGAGCGACGAGGTACCTTCCGTCCACAACCTCGCATAACGGGACCAAATCCCCGAAATCATCACACCGCGGAGTTGATGGCAGCAGACCACCTGCTTGCTGATCCAGTACCAGTACCGAGGAGCGGAGCACCACCGGAGCTTGAGGACCCAGCATTGATTGATCGACCCTCCCTTGAAGCAATTACAAGCCCGACGGTCTGTTGGAACTGCCGACAACCGGGACATCGGTTCTATGCATGTCCAGCGGAGCCAACGCTTTTCTGCTACCGTTGCGGGAAGGCCGACACATACGCACCTGATTGTGCAAATTGCAAAGGGCGAAAAAACTTGCCACCGAGTGCCGCGACCACCCGTCGGCACTCCTAGACCCCGGACGAACAAATCCAGACCCCATCACCAGCTATGACCCAGCTCCCAACATGACTCCAACTCTGCTGACTCGCACCGCTAACCACAGTTCTCCCGAAGTTCCACAACTGACGCCGTCCTTCGCCGAGGCCAACGCGCAGGGAAAGGAAAGCGAGACGATTGTTCCTTGGCATGTAAAACCTTTTCATGTTAGGCTGCGGAATTATTTGGCTACTCGACAGCGCATCTTCCATGAGGAATTGGTCACAACTGTCCCACCGCGAAGCAAGCGAGCCACGCGTCGGATGCGGAGCTTCTGGAGAAAAGTCAGGCAGTCGAGAAAAGTGTTGAAGGACATATACTTAGACGAATTATTGAGGGAGGATGTCCGGCCATATGCGTCAGTACACCTCCTGCAAAAACGAGTATCAGGCTTAGTCGATACGGGAGCCAGTGTGAATTGCATCTCTGCCGAGTTTGCAGGGGAGGTACTGGCAAAGCACGCGGACCAAATCCGTCATTTCACCTCCTGGTTAAGCACGGCGGACGGAACTCGTCACTCTGTAGTGGGAAAAATTATGACGGATGTCACCTTTAAAGGGGTAACTAAACCTATGGAATTTTTCATCATACCTCAGTTAACCCAGAATCTTTATTTAGGAGTGGATTTCGTTCGAAAATTTAACTTGGCCCCGGCACTATTTTCCGGTTCGACCCTGGAGTCCGTCACCACCGTTCCTGACCAATCTCAACCCACTAACTTACTACGACATACTCTAGATGTAACTCAACAACTGCGTCTCGACTCGGCTATATCGGCTTTTCCATCGCACGAGAAAGAAGGTCTCGGGCGGACTGCCCTGGTGTTCCACACTATAGATGTGGGGGACGCTAAACCCATAAAACAGAGACATTTCGCCATATCTCCGGCGAAGGAAAAATCGTTATATGCCGAAGTGGATCGAATGCTATCATTAGGCGTAATCGAAGAATCACAGAGCGCGTGGGCTTCCCCAGTCACCTTAGTTGTCAAGCCGAACAAGGTCCGGTTATGCTTAGATGCCAGACGCTTGAACGCCGTCACAGTCAAGGACGCATATCCTCTACCGTTGATCGAAGGCATTTTGAGTCGATTGCCTAAAGCCCATTTCATCACGAGCTTAGACCTCAAGGACGCCTTCTGGCAAATTCCTTTAGACCACGGTTCAAAGGAGAAAACAGCCTTCACAGTCCCAGGTCGGCCCCTATATCAATTCGTGACCATGCCATTCGGATTGTGTAATGCCCCCCAAACAATGACGCGCCTTATGGATAAGGTGATACCACCTCATTTGCGGCACCAAGTTTTCGTTTACTTGGACGATCTGCTGCTTATAACCGAGACCTTTGACGAACACATCGACCTGCTTCAGGAGGTGGCTCTACACATCCGGAGGGCAAGATTAACCATCAACATAAGGAAGAGCCAGTTCGTGATGACGGAGGTGAAGTATTTAGGTCACATCATTGGGCATGGGCATATCAGGACCGATCCGGAAAAGACTCAAGCGATTGACGTTTTTCCATTACCCAAGACCACCAAACAATTACGCCGATTCTTAGGTTTATGCGGATGGTACCAGCGTTTTGTACGTGACTATGCCACCATTACCACTCCTTTGACCGACATGCTGCGTAAGGGACGTAAATTCGTCTGGGAAGAGCCCAGCTTGCGAGCCTTTGAAGAGCTAAAGAAGAGTCTGACTACAGCCCCCGTACTGCATAGCCCGGACTTTGACAAACCGTTCTCAATCCATTGTGACGCGAGTCAACATGGGGTGGGAGCACTCTTAGTCCAGGTTGCACAAGACGGCGAGGAGAGACCTATAGCCTTCATGTCTCACAAGCTGAACCCAGCCCAGCGAAATTACACGGTCTCCGAGCAGGAATGTCTAGCTGCGGTGTTGGCAGTGAAACACTTCCGAGCCTATGTGGAGGGACACACCTTTGAAATCGTTACGGATCACGCTTCTCTGAAATGGCTAATGAGCCAGACTGATCTCAACGGCAGATTGGCCAGGTGGGCACTGAAACTACAGGCATTTGACTTCACAATTCGCCACCGAAAAGGAAGCCAGCATGTAGTCCCCGACACCCTATCCAGAATGTTTGCCCCTGAAGGAGCCGAGTTGGTCCAAGAGGACGACAGCCCCCAATTGATCGATTTGGACCATCCTGCCTTCAAGTCAGCCAGCTACACCCAACTGATTCACACTATCCAGAATCAACAGCCCCAGCTTCCTGAACTGCGGTTGACGGATGGATTTATTTACAAACGGATGGGACACGCATCCGGAGACCCCATACAAGAAGAAGAACAGTGGAAGTTGTGGGTGCCCGAAGAATTAACCACTGATCTTATCAGGCGGGCTCATGACCACCCATCAAGTGCGCACGGCGGATACGGTCGTACACTTAGGCGGTTGAAAACCTGTTTCTTTTGGCCTAAGATGGCACAACAGATAAAAGCGTACGTAGCCTCCTGTGAGCTATGCAAGTGCACTAAAGCGCCCAACACCATCCTTCGGCCACCCATGGGTAAGGTTGAGGTCCCCGAGCGCGTGTTCCAGCGCTTGTACATTGATCTTATCGGTCCTTACCCTCGATCTGCTTCTGGTCACACGGGAGCTGTCGTGGTCCTGGACCAGCTCTCCAAATTCCCTATCATAGAACCCCTACGTAACATGCACACTGGACCTATAATCAGCTTCTTGGAGAACCGAGTCTTTCACATGTTTGGAGTTCCGGAGAAACTTGTCTCCGACAATGGGGTCCAGTTCACCTCCAGCAAGTTCCGAGACCTAATGTCCAAATACGGCATCATCCACCAACGAACTGCCGTCTATTCACCACAAGCCAACGCATCCGAACGACTGAATCGTACGCTCATAGCGGCCATTCGTGCCTATGTCCACCCGAATCAGAGGGACTGGGATCGCAAATTGTCCGCCATCACTAGTGCGCTGCGCTCGTCGTACCACGCCACGACCGGCATTTCGCCGTATTTTGCAGTGTTCGGCCAGTACATGATCGGTCATGGGAGCGCTTACCGGCTATTGCGGCAGCTGAAATCGCTAGAGGACCCAATCGTGGTTCTAGAACCGCACGAAAGGCTCCAACTTCTGCGAGATCAACTGCGGGAGAAGATTGAAGAAAGTAGACGGATGGGAGAGGAGCGGTACAACTTGCGATCTCATCCTTCTGGCTTTAAGGCCGGCGACGAAATATATCGTCGAAACTTCCGACAGAGCGATGCCACCCGCCATTACAATGCCAAACTAGACAAGAAATTCATGAAGTGTCGAGTCATACAAGTCATAAGCCCCACCCGATACCTCATCGCGGACATGACTGGTAAGACCCTGGGAATTTACCACGCCAAAGACCTTAGACGATGAAGTGCAACTAATTCCCACGAGAAACCTTGGCTTATCCCAAATCTCTGCCTAGACGAAGGCCTCCGAATAACACCTGGCTCCCTACTTTATAGTCACTGTCGAGCCTTCACGAACAGGGTTGTAGCCTATCCTTCGAAACCGATCTTCGACCCGCCACGTCCCTAACCAAGACCTTTTACAAAGGAGACGGGATCGTAATTACTTCGATTTTGGGGGGGGGAATGTGTAATGTGACGCCTACGCCCAGGAATCGAAGTGATTCCGATCCCGAACCCTTGTAACCTGCCAGATGGATATGTCCTCGGAGTGCCAGCGGACTTCATCTGTTGTGCGGATATCGTTGTGCAGAAAATATTTTTTTTTCTGTCCAAATATTTAGATCCGTGGATATAAATATTCGAAATATAGAATTAATCCAACCCCGGCACATTTCGAGACATAGCCATCTGGAAATGCCCCTCCACCGTGGCCATCGAGAAAACTATGCCACTGGCGACATCTAGAAAAGCACATTTCCGCCATATGAAGTGCCATTCCACGCACAGATGTTTTGTCCGATGTGACAACCAGGGATTTGACAGCCACATGGAGGTGATGGCAGAATATACTCTGATTTGGACAGATGTCAGGGAATTTGGCGCCTCTTGTTGGACGTAAAATTATAGAATTGTGTATGAAAATAACGGTTCATGGTAATGGCAGCTATTGTACGGACATTGGGTAATCGTGTGGCTAAGTAACAGCAATAAGCAAGGAGTGAGGAAAAACTATTAAGAGGTAATAATTTTTCGTTCGGCTTACGTCGACAATTGCCTTACCAGGTTTTGTTTGCAGTTCAGCGCCCTCGACGTCGTAGCAGCCACAGTCGGTGCTGAAGCAACAATTGTCGCGACAAAGGTGTCGACTTAGTCAAGTAATGAGGATAGTGCGCCATCAACAACACCATCACACCATCAGGCGCTGACCAAAATAAAACCTATTCCAGAAGCAAACAGACATATTAAGCAGACAGAATGCAAGGTTAGTGGAAAATAGGACTATGGATGACATTTTGCTGACCGAAGGCACCTGTTAAGCATACATCGTATAATAAGTTTTGTTACATAGGGCATTTCCGTGTATTTTTCAAACAGTTCAAACCTGAGATAGATATGGGGTAGTACAGCACGACTGGTGATGGCGTAACATCCATTGGACTTGTTGAAACTCTTCACCAACAAACAAACACACCCTCCCGCGCTGTTAATCTAATACAAAATTCTATCGAGAAAAACTTATTAAACGAATCACTGGAAATGATCGCCTCCATCCAGCAACAGTACGATACTCGCGGTAATTTGGTTGGTAACAATAGTAGTACGAATATCAATAATAGCTTGCAAAATAGTACATCAAACTCGTATACTTATAACACTATTGTGAAAGAGGAACTCATCATAGAAGACCATTCCGAAATAGGACTGCATGCAAAGCAAATGCTTGATGATTCAAGCGCTGGTAGTGGAATCGATCGCGAAGTTAACGGACGTGATCGTACTGCGGCCTCTGAAACGGAAGAATCAGAAATTACCATAGGAATATTTGATGGTCCTCTACTCTCCGAAGCGAACGTACCGTTCAATTTGCAAATTCCTACTTTAGTTCCATCGTACCTAAATGTGCATTACGTTTGTGGAAGTGGCAGTCGACTTCTTTTCCTTTCATTCTACTGGATCAAAGGGGTGCGGTCGTTTCAGCAATTACCAGAAGACATAAAAAGTCAACTTTTGAAAAGGCATTGGGTAGAACTGTTTTCTATAGGCTTGGCGCAATGCTCTCGATCTTTATCGATCTCAACAATAATGTCTACGTTAGTAACGAATATTCTGCAAATGTCAGAAATTAATAAAGTTGGCCAGAACGGCCAGTGTCAAGGACAGGCCTAAAAACGAAAATATTGAAACTCTCCGAGCACGCATTTCAACTTAACGAATTTGTGCAAAGTGTACGGTTAATGGCCTTAGATGATCACGAATGTGCCTATATACGGTTGATAGTAATTTTTAGTCCAAATAATTTAAATATAAAAGATCAAACCAAGCGTGCGCTGCTGGAAAAATTGCAATTCTACGCTCTGAAGTGTTTGCGTAATCATTTGAATAGTATAAATTATCCTGACGTGAAGGAACGTCGCAGCAAAATTTTATTATGTTTAATGCAGCTAAGGTCGTTTGAGTCAACGCTCATCGAGGAGTTATTCTTTTCCAATCTGATAGGTCTTGTACAGATTGAGTACATGATTCCGTATATATTAAAATTAGGCGGAGGAAGCTCGTGATTAAGAGTGGAAAGTCACGTTGCAGCTTAGTTTAATTAATCCTGACATAGTATTGGAGTATTTATTTTTCTGTGTGAATATATCCTTACTTTGAAAGTTGAGTGCAAGTTTTGCACCTTGCAAGCATGAATTTCCATTAAAACATCTATAAGTAGTCATCGGATACGTCTAAACGTTAAAATATCTACTTGGGTCTTTAGTCAGATTCTATCTGTGTAATTTAGAGTTAGAGAGTTTTGGTTCTTTCGGTGATAACTGTGCATAGCTACTAGCTAATTTTATTTTAGCTGATTTCATTTTCATGCAAATTAATACTTTATTTTTAGTCTTAATCGTACACATGATAATTTGATATAAATTAATACCCAATTTTAATTTTAATCGTAAGACATAATAGCGAAAGAGAAATACGAAGAATATTCTTCATGTAAGGAAATAAATAACATTTGAAGGGCCGTTCGATGTCAATATTTTAACACGGGTATATTTGACCAAAAAGAAAAAAAAAAATTAGATTGTAACTTCGATACATAATTGAAATTGACTTTGGGTGATGAAAGATTTTTGTAGATTTATGTTTACTTTTCCGCTTAGAACATAATTTATATGTGTATTAACGTAGAATTTCATAAAAGATATATTTTTAATGTCCATCCACAAACCAACTGAACAATTGTATTTGTTCACCCGCTTGAAGTTACAGTAAGAACAAAATTAGTCTTTCTAAAGTGTAAAAGAAAATTTAAGTATATGATCCTTTTGAGAAATTTTATACATAATTCGATATACATACAACATAAACTTATAGTTGAAATAATTAAATTTGAAATACAAAATAAAAATCATGAATTGCTAATTTAACTAACGACTTTCCTTTTCAGTGACTCGTTCTTTTTCAGGGGGAACAGAGAGTGTAGGGTAAGTATGCCGTCGCGAGGGTAGGGTTTCGACAAATCCGCTGAAGTCGGTTTCGCGTCGCGCGCGGTACGCGGTACCTTTGCTTGTTTCGCCATTTCTTTAGAGTAGTTTTCTTCGGTGTAAGTTCGAGTAGTATATTTTTCGGTACCGCGTCGGTGAATCGGTAACGCGCCTATGAGATGTTGTAGCGTTTTTGATTGGAGATCTGTGGATAGATTCCATCCAGAACTAACGTAATGTAGGTTTCTCGTTCTGGATGAGTAAATGTTGACGCGTTTAGAAAACGGGCAATTTCAGGTGACTGAAATATTGTAATTGAGCGTAATCCATTCGGAGACCCGCGACCGAAATCCTCTCCGAACTAGCTGGCCGACAAGCAGTCACCGCGTGAATGGATTACGGTGCACGGATTGGTTGACCTGTTGGTACCATCCGTTGGCACTACTCAGACTTAACGTCTAGAACCGATGAGAGGTCGGTTCCGCGTTCGAGCTGAAGGTAGAAAAATCATTACATATTATCAAAACCTATTGTAAAATCCAAACTGGAAGTTTTAATAATTCAATCGACTTTATATTAATTAATTTATCATTTTTAACTGCAGTCGAAGTTGTTCGAGCTTGAATTCTTGCTCGTCGATACTGACAGGTGCCTGATCTAGATTGCATTTAGTATCGTCAGAATCTATTAGTACAGCCGGCGTCAGATAAACGAACTTAGCCGCCAAATTCTGTAACTGCTGACAAATTTCTTCAATTATTCTATCTGACGAAGAAAACAGCTTCCGTCTCAACTCATTTTCAAAAGTTGGCATCTCTGGTTTCATCGACCAAAATGTGACTTTATGTTATGCGCCTCTAAGGTTTCATGGAAATACTAAGTTTTTCACACATATTTTTTGCATAACTTACAGTGCCATTAGACCATTCTTCTCATTTCTCAATTAGTAGTATCTGTAATTTACTTTCTGAGCAGAAAGCCTTATGCCAAGTCCTTTTGTTTGTAACTATATTTGTTCATCGTTGACTTTATGGAGCGCCAGTTGCCAGAGGTCCATGAAACAAAGAAAGGAAAATGACTGCATCGTAACTAGCTAAGTTCTTGCATCTGTTCCTGTGTTTAAGCTTTCACCTGTCTCTGTCAGTTTTTCCAAAGCTACGAGAATGCCTTTATAATGATGCACTGTCATTTTTACGGAATGAACTCTTACACTCCACCGCGTATCTTGAACCCTTTTTAAACTTTTGACTGTAGCTGTTATCAGTACTTCCCAATGATATGTGGACATGGAAATATGCCAAAAAATTACTTTATGAGTAAAAGGCCAAGAAATATCTCAGATGTCAAACTTCGATCAATTTTGCTAAAAAGAGCACAATTTATGAATTTTACGTTTTTACCTATAAAACCAATCAAACCATTAGTAGTAGGTGTAATTATCTTGAAAATTTCACAGATATCGATTCATGAACAGCACTGTCACAGCCGATTGAATATTTGGCTATACCAACAACACAATGTGATACTGGGGAGATACACGTTGGCAACTGATCTAAACACTACGTACATGAAGGGACTTCGACAAACATTTTAGAAATGGGTTGTGACATTGCTATATTATCATGAGAACTGAAACTATGAGGTCAACACATTTAAAAAAAATGGCGGCGAATTTGAAGACATAATAACCATGTTTAAGTTTTCTGCCTTAATTTTTAAGAATGTTTATATGAGTCAGAAGAAGTTGTGTAGTGAATAAGGTATGATGTAAAGTCCGTAAAAGACTGCAGCGATGGTCTGCTGCCTCGGCGAGAGAAGATAGTAGGTTCCGCCGAGATTGATCTTGTCTGAGGACGCATGAATGCGCTGGCAGGCTGGCATTGCGGTGTCATGCAGTGGGTTCTTTTCCCCAGCACAAGGACCCACTGCAAAAAAATTTCGCAGTCATGAATTGATAGGATCTAATGCCGATCGACTGATGTCGAGGCCGAGGTAACCTACTAAGGGTTGAAATTTCTTATAGCCAGTAACAAACTGGATCAGGAGAAAGAAAACGGACTTGCGCGGGCTTCATCGTTACCGGCGATATCTATGGCCCCCAAATAGGAGCGGAGGATCCAGATGGAAGCGGTGCAGCCTCGCACCCTCCCAACCGGATCAAGATCCAATGCAGACGTGGACACTTAAGTGAAAAATTCATACAAACATAATTTGTATTGTATGAATTTTTCTCGTAAATGAAAAATATATTGTAAACGTCGTCAATTTATGTTAAAGTATTATGTGATGGAATCACATAACACTATACCATAAAAGGGCTTGCAAGCGGAAGGCCTACATGAGCACCTGTAACGCTTCAAGAGGGGTGAGCTCGCCCGATGGCTAGCTCTGTATAGTGGAGGGGCCAGCCAACATGGCGGGTCCCATACCCGGTCAGGTTTTCGATAAATGGAAAGACCGAGTGTGCTGTTTCATGAGACATTTCTTTTATTTTCCATCTGTAATATTTTCCTTCTTTAGGGTATTGTAAAATCATTTTACAATACCCTATTAAAATCGCGTCCTGTCTGTCCGTCTGTCCGTCCGTCCCTATGTTACACCACTTTTTCTCGTAAATTACATGAGTTAGAAACATAAAATTTTGTAAGTGGATGCGAAGTGACGCGCTCTTTAAATTTTCACCACAAAAAGAAATTTCTAACGTCCTTAAGGGGAGTCTCCCCATATAGGGGAGTGTCCCCCGAAAAAAAAATGTTCATCGCATGTAAGCAATATGGGCATCAAATGAAAGGTCTTAATTATAACTTTTCAAAACAGGTCTTAAACCAACAAGTTTTGCTTTTAAGGCTGCAGGGGAAGGGGAAACGTACGAAAATTTTGTGTCCTCCCTCGCGATTGGACACCTTGGACGAGAAAAATTTGAAAAAAATCACAGAGGTCTGGCTTTAGGAGTACAAGGTCAACAAATATCTCAGATGTCGAAATTCGATCACCTTTGTTAATAATAGTACATTTCATAAATTTTACATTATGGCCTATAAAATCAAGATGGGACCCTTAAATTTCCCAAAACTTACAATTTAAGCTTTTTGAAAGTTATTGTTTGTGTTCCGAAAGTTTCACAGTAATTAAAATATAAACAGCTAAGTTACAGCCGATCGAATATTTAATAATTACAACGACATTAACACGTGATACTAGGGAGATACACGTTTGCAACGGACCTAGACACTACAAATATGTAGGAATTTTGATAAAAATTTTAGAAATGGTTTGTGTTATTAGTGGGTTATCATGACTAACCAAGCTACGGGGTCAAAATATTTGAAATAGGATGGTGGCGAGTTTAAAATCATAATAACCATAATAATTTTTTGAATTCGATTTATGGAATATGTATATTAGTCAAGTTTTGATATGCAGAATATATTGTTTGAGTTACAAATTGTTTTACAATACCCTTCTGGCAGGAGCATTCATCTGCCACTTCCACTTGTTTATTCTTGTTTTATGGCTATTTCAGTTCGCATGATAAATTAAAATAGGTGCAATGATCCTAAAAATTAGGGAAAATTGATTAACAAACAATGAGAAAGATATATAATTTACTCCATTTAACGTGATGCAGACTATTGTATTTAATATTTTCATTTCATTATTGATCAGAGCAAATACACGATACCCAATAATTGAAGGATTTTATATCCGTTGTTTCGTTGTGTTATATTTAAAAGGAATCTATATACAAATTCATACCCAACGAATCCAGAAAGAAATATACAAAAAACAAATTGATATGCAAAAATATAGATAAAAAATTTATATGCAACAAACAAACCAAACGGATATTCACCCAACATCCTCACCGAGTGCCCGCTGATGATGTGGATGGTCCTGAAACTTCGAAGTACGTTATGAGTGCTTGAACCGAGATTATTACGTTTTACTCTTAATTGAACTGGGGAGGAAAAATTTCAAATCACACTTTTGCACTGTATATAAGTCAACTCCCGTAATCATATATGATGTCGAGACAAGTTGCTGGGGGTCAATTACATCAACCACCAGTTACTCTCACTAGTTTTCATACAGCGAAAAGTTTGCAAAAACTAAAAAACAGTTTTGTAATGATTTTCCGTATAACTCGCACGAACGAAATCGGAATCGACCTCTCATCGGCTCTAGACGTGAAGTCTTTGGACGTGACAACGTACTGTACCTGACAGGTCAACAAGTCCGAACACACTTAGTCTACTCCGAGGTGGCTGCTGGCTAGCTAGCTAGTTCGGAGAGGAATTCGGTCGCGGGTCTTACGC
The DNA here is from genome assembly GCA_963969285.1 of Odontomyia ornata. Taxonomy (NCBI): domain Eukaryota; kingdom Metazoa; phylum Arthropoda; class Insecta; order Diptera; family Stratiomyidae; genus Odontomyia; species Odontomyia ornata. Next base: position 362,378,742 of record OZ017739.1, on the reverse strand, counting down.
GAGCAGACAAAGTCCGAGATACAATGACTCAGCCACCCATTTCAAATGCGTCATGAAATTCCAACATACGGAAACGAAACCTATCTCTACGTTATTCGGTATTTCCTTCATTCTTCCAGTCAACAACAAAAAAGACTAGGTTCAATTTCGCGTTCCCGAACTCCACCGACGCGGTACCGAAAAATATTCTACGTTAAGGTAAACACGAAAAACCCTACTCTACGAAAAATGCAAAGCAACCTATGGTACCGCGTACCGCGCGCGACGCGAAACCGGCCATCCGCGGATTTCTAGAACCCTACCCTCTTCACGGCATACTTACCGTTCGTTCTCACTCCCGCTGAAAAAGAAGGGCAGGCTGGAAAGGAAAGTCTTGTTTTAAATTAGCACTCCATGTTATTATTACTTAGCATTGTCAAAATAAACATTATTCTTTGCGTTATACAACGAAATCTTGAGCTAAATAATAATGTCAATTTCATTATTAATAATCCTGTGAGCCTATTTGTTTATACAATAAAATATAAAGTTGGTATTAATTTATTAGGAGGGCTAAAACTCATTCTAAATTCTTGTGGAATTAAATAACAGGATTATAAAACTAGTTCTAAAAATTACATTTCGGAAGAAATCGAATTCAAAGTTAACCGGAATGGAATTACGAAATTTTAAACTCATAAAAAAAATCTGCGAAATGAAATAGTAAGTTAAAATTGTGCAAACCTAACAGGGAATTAAAATTTTATAATAAAAATATCGTTTTATAATAATTTTCACTACTGCTTGGTTATCGGTTATACTAAAATATTATGCGACACGAAAACTAATACTCAAAATAACTGAAAATTAAGTGATTAGAATTGATATTAAAAAAAAATACACATCAAATCTAACTCCCTTACTCAATTGCTGCTTGACACTTTCACTAATTACAGCTGGAATATTTCTTATTATTTCTAAAAGATAGCAATATCCAAACTTTTTACAGTGTTCATATATTCCGTTATGTTCTGTTTCAAATAAATTAAAAATGTTTATGATATAGAAAAGTACAGTTTACACATACAGTTAAATAATTTTTGCTGTATACATGTTTTAAATCCAATACTATATTATTTGGATCGAATTTTCCGTTACACCTGATTTTTATAGGAAGTGTCTTGGAACAATGTTAACACGATTTGAAATCTAAATTCTAGTTTTAGAAGATACTTATTTGAAAGAGACACCAAAAATATGTAATAAGCCAACAATTGCTAGCTTATCTTTGCGGAACGAACTTACTTGTAATTTTGTGTGACACATTAACTATGGCCATTTAATGTTTGGAATCCAACTCACAATCAGACTCGTAAAGACCGCTTAACTTCAGCATCCAGTGAGCGCCAGTGCCGACCGTCGCCACTGTCATATGGAACCACACAAACACGGATGGTCAACAAGCCTATTCTTTTTCTGTTGGAAATGCTGAGCGATTTTAAGCTACTCGCCAACACCCTGCATGTCCAATAATAATTCAGGATCGCCAGTAATTTAACATAACGTTAAGAGAACTTTGACCAACGGAACCATCTCCACCACTCACTATGGTGTTCATTACGGGCTTTGTTGCACATAGACCCAACCAGATCCAATCACTCATCTTAGCATTTCGCCAATTCTGCAACCCGCGCACCATTGCCGACACGGACAGGTTTCCGGACAATACACTCGGAAAACACGGGTTGACAGAGACCGGGAAGGTGATTGCAAAAATTAATTTCGAAATCGGGATCCTATACCATACACCATAGGTTGTTTGACCGCAGTCTCTCTACAAGCACAGCTTTTATTTCAATCAGTTTGCTGATAAGAAAAACAATCAAGAAGCGAAGGAACTTTCTGGATGTTTATTACCGGCTTAACTTCTCACGACCCTCGCGACGTCTTTTATGCAAAATCGCAATTATGACCTCCTGATACGGTAATCGTTCAAATTGCAATTGCGTATCTTCACCAATGTAAAAACTGACAACCCGCCGATGAAGATAACACCAAAGGCTGCCGGAATTGCGAACGCATATTGTAGGGACGGGAACAGACCGAGAATCCAATTATCTTCTTCAATCAGCCTAAACGGCAGCACCGAGACCCAGAAGAAATAATAAATAAGTACTATGAGTGCAACGCCACAAATGAATTTACCAACGAAAGAATTTGACGCCATCCATAGCAGGAAAGCCACACGATACGTAGAATTATGCGATTCGATTCTGCCTCATTGATCGTTATTTGATCAAAAACACATTCGTGAACTTAATCTCGAACTCCAATTACTCTTCATTCAGTCAATCTATCTATCGCACATTATATACACATTGCAGAAAATTTTTAATCCATTACGTTAACTAATCGGGGATTTCGCCCACCCACTCTTCGTATGGGATGGGAAGCCATATGGTAGCAATGTGCATGTGTATTGGTCGCCAGTGGCGTAGGGCCGATTCATTACAGTTTGACGAAACACTTAGTCTAACTGTGATTTGTATCTACTTCGCCGAGAGAAAGTAAAGTAATATTTAAGCAAAGTTTCTTGCATAGAAAGCTACAAGTAATTCTTCACCTGTAGTAAAATAGTTCGAGAATCAAACGCCGTTCAATCCATTAGCCCACGAAGACATAATTCCACAAATTCAATGCAAGGAAAATGAATTAAATGCGAAAAGATGATGATACTAAAGTACCATGAAGAGTTATTTAACGAACAAATGTCTGAAAAATTCCAACATCGAAATCAATATGTTTATGCAACGACCTCAGTCGCTGGTGGTTGAGTCGCGCATTCGTCCCTTCATGTAAACCTTCATGTAACGAGTCTCAAAGAAAATAAGTAGAAATGCATCAGAATCAAATTAGTGAAATTTATTTTCATGTAGCGCGATTTCAAGTAATCAAAATTTCGTACTTCACCACGCATACACTCCGTTAAGTTTTTACCGTTTCACTGCAAATCCGCTTTCAATTTTGATATGGTTCCAATTTCTGTAACGATAAGAAGCACAAAACTGATTGCTTATATTCGCGTTTAGTATCTACCAATCGCAGGGCTTTTCCTGTCACGGAGGATCGTTCACTATTGCCTATAGTTCGCAAATATACTTTTTCCACCATTAATACTTCTAGTATTCTTTGGATTTTCATCGAGAAGTTTTAAATAATCAGCTAAATCTTTGAACGTTTTGAAATCTTCGACATGTATATAGGAGAGTGATGGCCGGAATTTAGGATAATCAACACTTCTATATACGACGGGAATAATATCGCGATCAAGGATGTTGAACAGTTTCTCCGTAATGAAGTCCTTGCATAATAAGTTTTCGAATGATAAATAGAATTCATACTCGAAATCTTAGCATTGTTTTGAACCACTTGCGCATTTTTGGGCATAATTTCGTTATCTTGAACGTATTTATAGATGACGACAGTGTTTATATCCACGCGGAGGCTGCTTCAACCAAAGCAAATGCAATGATATTAATCCACAGGCAATTAACGGCTCGCAGCTTAATCGACGCACTATTGACCATCGGTCCAATGACATCACTTTTTACTTCACGGATTACACTTCGTCAATTGTGCAATAGCATATAAATGATCTCACTAGGATAACTACATAAACAATACTATTATGATTTTCATTTTTTTATTGCAACCACTATCCAACCACAATGGTTTATCGCACGCTAATAGAAACTTAACTTCTTTTCGCTACGGCCCCACGGTCTTCCTGTTCTGCATACTGCGCCTTGCCGCGGACCCCGATTCCGATTGCCCAGCTGCTGGCGCACTCCTCGCAACGTGTTCGTGGTGACGATCAATAACAGACTCCTCGATCTGCCCAAGCAGATCTCAGCGCAATCTCTATGCCGCACCGATAAATTGAGACGAGCCTCTAGCTCAGCCACGTTAGATTGCATTCAGCAATGCAATACATGGATGCGATGTACTAAATCAGTGTTTTCATGTCAGAAATTTCAATTTGCAGATTTGATTAATAATGTTAATAAAAAAAATAACAATGTGTACAAAAAGTTTAAATCATAATAAAAAGAAATAAAGGAAAATTAAAGCTGAATATAAAAAAAAATAATATAAATTTATATTTATAAAAAAATTAAAATTTTTTTTTTATTTTATAATTTACAAAAATTTGAATTTGTGTTATTAAATTTTTCAAATCTGCAATTGAAATTTCGACACAGTGTTATGCCAGTTTTCGGGCAGTTGGCTTAGGTGACTGCTCGAGCTACTAATTCGTGTATAAAACTCTACTGGTAGGAGCGTTCTCCTGTTACTTGGCTTGTTCCATATTTTATTTATTGTGGCCGAAAGACGATGCCAGTTAAGTCCTAAAAAACATTCATCAAATGCCTTAAAAAATTCACCATTAAGTTTTTAATGTGTTTGCACGAGAGTTTTTCGAAAACGATCCCCCATCTATCATACTTGATTTCTCAATTTCCAAAACCAATAAAGCCCCGCATGCAAACTATTATTTCTAAAGCATTCGAAAAGCAATTATTATGATGCTTGTTTGCCTGACAGGAAAAACAAATTTACCAACGTAACATCATTTTTTCGTGCGTGTTCCAATATAAACTCCAAACATCGTCTCAACTTCACAATCGTAAAATCGTCCATCAGACAAACATATCTGTCTCCTATCCTCGTAAATTACCAAAGTCATTTGTTTCTATCTTTTACAATTAGCGTGATCGGTGTTGGAGTTTGTAAGGTGCAGCGCCGGCGGTAGTGCAGGCAGTGGGTCGAGGACACAAGCAATATTTGGACACTGGGCTCCGAGTCCCCAAGTTGCTGCACCATCAACGATAACCACTTGAAACTCTTATGCAACGTTCTTGGCTAAAGTATTTCCACGTACTCGTACTCGTACAAACTTTTTCATACAATTCACGGAACATCGCAAACAAACTTCTGTTTGCCGGTCGTTTTCATGTTGAATTGATTTTTTGTAATCTGTTGGCTATTCGGCTGTTAATTAACGACTTAAATAGTTTCCCGTAGAGAAAAAATGCTGGGCCACCAAATGGAATTGGATGCAAAGTGGCGAACGGAGATCGAGCAAATATTGCGAGCTCGTGGGAAAATGTTTGAAGCTTAATACGTTTGGCAAACGTTAGGAGTCTGCAGGCGAAATCAACGGTTTTAGTCTGTTCACGTGCTCATAATAGCAGATCCTATTGTAAGTTATCATAGTTGGTAATCACCCACAATTGCGTGGATTTCATGACTTGTCTTCAGTACACGAACAAAGGCGGTTTCCCAAAGCAGATTGCAGATATTGGAGTCAAAACATTGAGTCGTGGGTATTGCATAATTTCAAAACCGAAATCGTTTTGCGGCTAGTTTTGCGATTTGCCATGAGATGAGATAGTTCCAGCCGCAATTGCAAAACTTACATCATGATTAGAACAAAAGCCTACATTTTTACTAGCGTCTCCATCCAAAGCCAATCCACTATGTTAATCTCATTAAGCACAGTTCGAAATGGATCACTCATTAGATGCGATGTACTCGCGGTCTTTTCCCACGAATTGTTTCCCTGTTTTCGAAATGTAGCCAGAAACAGTAGCGAAGCTATTTCAAAAATCATAAATTGTCCGACCTTTGAGTCGAACTGAATCAAACGAACAAGTAATCGTACTTAGTGCCATTAAGTCGGTCATCAGACCATTAGATTCGTCTGATTCTCCCCTGACCAACATCCGTAACAATCGGGTTCGCAGCGCGCTAATAGTGCAATTGGAAGATACGAGTAGAAAAGAAGACGGTCTTTGATTCGAAGCAGTTGGAAAAACAATGGAATGGAAAGAAAATTACGAAATGTTCCAAACTCACGTTGCGCAATCGTCCAGCGATTGCACAATTGCCTCAGCAACTGCGACCACGTACTGTGAAGACGAAGAAGTAAAAGAAGAGTCAGCTGGAGCCTCCATTCTGTTTTCTTACTCCAGTGATGGCCATTGTGCGTCTGTTCGGGTCCATGATTGCTTCTAATCATCTTCAATGCAGACCAAGTCCAAGTGGTAACGTTAGAGCTGGAGGCATGTCACGAAACGGAGGAGTTTCTGGGTGACTTCTTGGTGTACCTTCTCAACACCGTGCTTGGACGCAACGCACGATGTGGCGTGGAAGAAGCAACTAGTTATGTGACATTGACAAGATTGCATGGTTTTACTATTTTTAGTAACTTTTAGCGCGCCAACAAGAAATTTCTCACATTATTTGCATACACGGATCGTTTGAGTTTGGTATGGCTCGTTGAGTCGGCGTGTAACACGGAAAATGCATATCAGTTTCACTTTCAAAAGCTCGGGAAGCAAAGTAAGACTCCACCAAGATTCCAAGGCTCTGCTCGACAATTATGGAGGAATTGTAAAGGTGTGTTGTTAAACGATTACGTCAATGCGTGCAATGTGTGGCTAAGGGAAAGTTGGCGTTTTCCCAAACAATTATAATTCTTTGATTTGAATATGACGAGTAGGTATTACATGGTTGAAAATGTTTAATGAATCAACATTTAAATAAGTTAAATTGAGGAAAGTCACAAGCATTGATGAATTGAAAAGAAGACTTACATTTTGAGGAATCGAGCATGCATTCCGCGGCAATAGGCAATGATTTTAATGAGTTTGCAAAATTCATTGAATTCAAACCTTTGGACTATTTGTAAAAAATTTTTACAGGATCCTAGTAAAATCGGGACTTGTCTGTCGGTCCGTGCGTCACAGCAAGTTTGCTCGCAAACCACATAAGCTACGGTGATGAAAATGATGCCCTCTCAAAAGTTGTAGCATAAAAAAATTTAAAGTATTTAAGGAGGTCTCCCCATATAACTTGACTTTTAAATATTTTTTTTTCCAAAGGTAGCCAATATGGGTATCAAATGAAAGGTATCGATGAGAGCTTTTCAAAATAGGAAGTTCTACATGGAGGGGTGCAGTGTGAGGGGAAATGTGCGATAAATTTGTCCCCCCCCACACGATTGGAAGTCTTTGGACAGAAAAAATCTGAAAAAAATCAGGAATGTAGATCTTTGTGAGTACGAGTAACCAAAAACCACGATAAGCATTAATTAGTTTTTAACCGAATTCCAAAAGAAAGAAGGTTATCAATTCATCGCGTATATTTTTTTTTTGCTTTTTTTTTGCATGTTTACGCATAACTTTTGAACGGAGATAGATAGAAGAGTCCTGTTTTTGGCAAATGATACGTCTTTCTTCCAGTTAGGTCCCGTTTAAAGGATAAGAAATTCAAGTAACGGTAACGGACTTTCACCGTTAAAACTTAAAAAATTCCGAGTTTTACCCCAATTTTTCTGCATAACTGATCGACGCGTGTAAGGATTTTGATTATAGAGGTTTCAAATCAAGGACAACATATGTATTAAAATGTATCGGAACAGAATTGAAATCTTTGCGAGGACTCTGTAGATATTAACAGTTAAATATGATACAATGATGTCGAGAAATTGAATTTAAATGATATTTCGTACGAAAAGTGCCAATTAGTTGGCAGTCTACAAGGATTTATTAGAGATACCGAGTCCTTTGGTGACGGATGATAAAAATGATCAGTATCCTTAATTTCCTGTATAAACGGTACATTTTAGTACATCATTTCTACCAGAAATTCAACAATCAATTCAACAATAGTTGAAGGGAACATTTCAGGATGCTTTTCTCTTTCGCATTCATTCTTTGCTTACCAATGAGCTTGGTATAGGATCCTTCTTACATCCTTAGATGTAAACGTTACATAACGGATTATAAAATTCCCGGAAGAAATAATAAGGACTGAGTGATTGCAAATTATAGAGTTGACTTGTTATTTTCCAGTTAATATTATATGTACATTACAACATATGCCCAAAAATCTAAAATTAGTGATTTCCATAATAAAAACTGGCGAGAATCGCAACCTAAAAAGAGAAACGTTTACTGCTATACTTGAACATAACTGTACAGATGAAAATGCATAGCTGAGTTTTCATTAAACTATATGGTATGATTTTCTTGAAACTTTCATGAAAATGAGGTGCCACAGTTAACCGAAAACGAAGGGGATGGTTATCGAATAAACGTGAACGAATGATGCGGTTAAGAAGAATATTTTTAAGTAAATTTCTTGAGATTGATTTGCGGAGTGAACTTCATGTTTACATATATAAATAGATAGATAGATATATATATATATATATATATATATATATATATATATATATATATATATATATATATATATATATATATATATATGTATAGATATATATATATATATATATATATATATATATACATAAATATATATATATATATATATATATATATATATATCTATATATATATATATATATATGTATATATATATATATATATATATATATATATATATATATATCTATGTATATTTTTATATATGCATATATATTTATATATATATATATATATATATATATATATATATATATATATATATATATATATATATCTATGTATATTTTTATATATGCATATATATTTATATATATATATATATATATATATATATATATATATATATATATATATACAGACAACATCACTTATCTCAAGCAGAATGCACTGATGATCACTGGCTGAATAGTCCTCTAATACTCTCCAGTTGTGAATCCTCTGTACTAAGGACTCCGAAGCGAATGTCACGTCCGGTATGGTTCCTTCACAGCCAATACGGCGAAAATCCGGCATGTTTCTGGTGTTTAATACAACGAGTGCCGTCCTGACCGGATTTTCAAGGATTCATTTTCCCCGCGGATCTGCATGAGGCATGCCCCATTCCATTGCTTTCGCGTTGAAGTCTCCCCCAATGAGCACGTTCCCGTCTGCATTCAAGACAGCGCCCTCCAAAGCATTATTATTGGCTTGGAAAGATGTTCAGCGTTAGGTACACACTAAAGAAGGTGACCCCTGAGCACCGAGCCCACACGAAACCATCCCCTCCGTCCACAACTCTCCGTCTGGAAATCACTAATCTGGACCTAGATGACAGCAGTACCAGTTTCATCAGCATACCAAAATGCAGAATTTTTATCATGGTGTTGCTCGCTCAAGAGCATAAAGTCAGCTTTCATGTCCCCCGCAAACTGTTCAAGCAGGTTTTGGGCAGTTGAACTACGGTGTAGGTTTACTTGCAATATGCGGATCATCAAAGTTCTGATTTGGCCTAAGCTAGGGCTTCCTGGAAACCCCGGCATTTTCCTGATCCCAAGACGTGTCCAACATCAAGTCTTGGATCAGCATCCTTGCAAAGAATACAGTGTGTCCTTCGTACACTCTTTTCTTTTATGTTCCATTTCACCGTATTTGTATAATAGGGAACTCCTATCGGGTGTTTTACATACTTGTGCGGTGTGACCATAACCAAGGCATTTGAAACATTGAAGAGGCGCTGCTCTTCGCCATACTCTACAGACAACCCATCCTATTCTTACTTTTCCCTTATTCAGAAATTGTTTGGCGTCCTTTTCGGTCAAGTCAATTATGGCCATGCGTATTCCTCAGTGGTTTTCTGGTGTCAGCCTCACTTTGATCCTGCTCACGATAGGGAACTTCCTGTTGATGGCCTTTTCTACCTCAGCCAAACCCGTGATGCAGTCAATGTCTCTTATTTCGATTGTTGCCCTATCGTTGCGTTTTTGCCGAGGATTTTCTTTACTACGTCGCAGAATGCTTCCTTGTTGTCGGCCTTTGCTCCGAATTCAACCAGTATGTGGCCCGACCGCGTTGGTCATCGGGCCTAACGTTTCCCTTGATATCCCGCAGCACCTCCATGAAATAAATTTTATGGAAACGGTGCCATATCATTTTTTCCCCGATTTTTTTGTGATGTTGCAGATGTTGGAAGTATTTATGTTGAAATGGGGAAATTCATCGGCACCGCTTCCATAAAATTTATTTCATCCTTTTTAGGGCATTCCGAAGTCGGTTTTCATTTTTTTCTAAAAGTTTTTTTATTTCACCCTTTTTTGTGGCAAATTTTTTCATTTCAAACCATTCAAAACTCAGTTTCTTGAATACATGGTACCATGTCCGCCATTTCGTTTCAAATCGTTCGAGTTTGAATTTTTCATTGTGATCTTTATCACACAACTGAATAAACGAACTGGAGCTATACTTTGGCCAGAACAGAAATATTGCTGAAAATTTGGCGTAAATCGTAGCAGAGCTGCGACCCCCAGGCACAAATTTTGTTATATCCTATGTAGACTCACACATACAACTAACCACACACATACTCACACGTAGCCATATATATATATATATATATATATATATATATATATATATATATATATATATATATATATGTATATATATATATATATATATATATATATATATATATATATATATATGTTTATTATATATATATATATACATATATATATATATATATATATATATATATATATATATATATATATATATATATATATATATATGTATATTATAACACTATATATATATATATACATATATGTATATATATATATATTGTAAACATATATATATATATATATATATATATATATATATATATATATATATATATCTATATATATATATATATATATATTATATATACACATATATATATATATATATATATATATATATATATATATATATATATATATATATATATATATGCATATATAAAAATATACATATATATATATATATATATATATATATATATATATATATATATATATATATATATATATATATATATATATATACATATATATATATATATATATACATATATATATATATATATATATATATATATATATTTATGTATATATATATATATATATATATATATATATATATATATATATATATATATCTATACATATATATATATATATATTTATATATATATATATACAGTCTTCCACAAAAGTCAAGGTACAGTGATAAATATCATGAAAATTGTTTGATATTTTTATTTAAAAAACCTATAGTGATAAATTTTTTTTGGTATTACTTCAACTATAATCATTACACTTTAAATTCATGTAAAACAAAACGAAAATTCTGTCGTATTAATATATTATTACATATGATGTGTTGGAAAGTCAATGAATGATGTCCACAAAAGTCATGGTACACCTAAAGAAAAATGATACAAATTGTAATTATAGTCTTGCATAGTTATTTGAATTATACTTTTCTTAATATTTTGTCGGATATCCTTTCATCTGAATTACTGACTTCAGTCTTTTAGGCATATAATATACCAATTTTTTAGTAAATTCGCTGCTGATTCTGGCCCACTCTTCCAATATAACATCCTTAAGCTGCGCCTTGCTTGATATCACTCTTTTTCGGATTTTTGTCTCAAGCTCATTCCAAAGATACTCTATAGGGTTCAAATCAGGGCTTTGAGGCGGTGTAGCAAGCATGCGAGTATTGTAAAATAGCCACATTCGAATTTTATGCGCAGTGTGCTTAGGGTCATTGTCCTGTTGAAACAAGAAATCTTCTCGCATACTTAATTTGGCTGCACTTTGTTTCATGTTGTTTCGTAGAATCTCTAAATAAGAGTTCTGATCCATAGTATTTTCGATGAATGTCAGATTTCCAACTCCAGCAGCAGCCATACAACCCCAAACCATAACACCACCGCCTCCATGTTTTACTGTTTTAATAGTGTTCTTGGGATTAAATGCTTCTCCTACTTTTCGCCAGACCCTCTTATGCCCATTTACACCAAATATACAAAATTTAGACTCATCCGAAAATAAAACATTATCCCAAAACGTTATTGGTTATGCTTTTGCAAATGTTATTCTTTTTTGTTGGTTTATGGAACTTACAAGAGGTTTTCTTCTAGGCGTACGAGATGAAAATCCAGCTTCTACGACAGCTCTACGCACTTTTTCTGCGCTAACCTCCTTCTTATCATTAATTCCAAGAACATCGCAGATTTTTCTACAGCTTAGAAATGGATCTTGTTTTACCATTCGCGAAATTTTTCTCTTGTCCTTTGCACTTAGTTTAGATGGACGACCTGTTCGGGGCACATTTTCCACTCTATTTTCCTTCTTAAATCGATTTATCACTTTTTGAATGGTTGAGCGACTTCGCAACACTAGTTCAGCTATTTCAGAATATGATTTGCTCTGATTTGAATGCAGATTAATAATTATTTCACGCTCCTTAATACTCAACTCCTTTCGACTCATTTTTTAAAAATTTTATAATAAAAAGATACACCACGAATACGGACGCGATATTAAAGACAGCGGATTACGGTTGTTAACTCACTCTTATAATATGACCTTGTGGGATTCCCCTTTTTACAAATAACAGGGCATTTTCTGCAACTGTACCAAGACTTTTGTGGAGTAGAAAAGAGACATTGCCAACAAAAAATTATTGTCTTCAATGATCATTATTGCCGAATCCCTTTAAATTTATGAAAACTTAAATTCAACAGAACTCGTATTATTACCATTTCATAACTTTTGGTTTTCAAATAAAAATATTGATTCAGTAATACAATTTTCAGTTACCGATTCTCTGTACCTTGACTTTTGTGGAAGACTGTATATATATATATATATATATATATATAGATATATAGATATATATATATATATATACATAAATATATATATATATATATATATATATATATATATATATATATGTATATATATATATATATATATATATATATATATAGATATCTATGTATATATTTATATATGCATATATACATATATATATATATATATATATATATATATGTGTATATAATATATATATATATATATATATATATATATATATATATATATATATATATATATATATATATGTTTACAATATATATATACATATATGTATATACATATATGTTTATAATATACATATATATATATATATATATATATATATATATATATATATATGTATATATATATATATATATATATATATATATATAATATACATATATATATATATATATATATATATATATATATATATATACATATATATATATATATATATATATATATATATATATATATATATATATATGGCTACGTGTGAGTATGTGTGTGGTTAGTTGTATGTGTGAGTCTACATAGGATATAACAAAATTTGTGCCTGGGGGTCGCAGCTCTGCTACGATTTACGCCAAATTTTCAGCAATATTTCTGTTCTGGCCAAAGTATAGCTCCAGTTCGTTTATTCAGTTGTGTGATAAAGATCACAATGAAAAATTCAAACTCGAACGATTTGAAACGAAATGGCGGACATGGTACCATGTATTCAAGAAACTGAGCTTTGAATGGTTTGAAATGAAAAAATTTGCCACAAAAAAGGGTGAAATAAAAAAACTTTTAGAAAAAAATGAAAACCGACTTCGGAATGCCCTAAAAAGGATGAAATAAATTTTATGGAAGCGGTGCCGATGAATTTCCCCATTTCAACATAAATACTTCCAACATCTGCAACATCACAAAAAAATCGGGGAAAAAATGATATGGCACCGTTTCCAAAAAATTTATTTCATGGAGGTGCTGCGGGATATCAAGGGAAACGTAAGGCCCGATGACCAACGCGGTTGGGCCACATACTGGTTGAATTCGGAGCAAAGGCCGACAACAAGGAAGCATTCTGCGACGTAGTAAAGAAAATCCTCGGCAAAAACGCAACGATAGGGCAACAATCGAAATAAGGGACATTGACTGCATCACGGGTTTGGCTGAGGTAGAAAAGGCCATCAACAGGAAGTTCCCTATCGTGAGCAGGATCAAAGTGAGGCTGACACCAGAAAACCACTGAGGAATACGCATGGCCATAATTGACTTGACCGAAAAGGACGCCAAACAATTTCTGAATAAGGGAAAAGTAAGAATAGGATGGGTTGTCTGTAGAGTATGGCGAAGAGCAGCGCCTCTTCAATGTTTCAAATGCCTTGGTTATGGTCACACCGCACAAGTATGTAAAACACCCGATAGGAGTTCCCTATTATACAAATACGGTGAAATGGAACATAAAAGAAAAGAGTGTACGAAGGACACACTGTATTCTTTGCAAGGATGCTGATCCAAGACTTGATGTTGGACACGTCTTGGGATCAGGAAAATGCCGGGGTTTCCAGGAAGCCCTAGCTTAGGCCAAATCAGAACTTTGATGATCCGCATATTGCAAGTAAACCTACACCGTAGTTCAACTGCCCAAAACCTGCTTGAACAGTTTGCGGGGGACATGAAAGCTGACTTTATGCTCTTGAGCGAGCAACACCATGATAAAAATTCTGCATTTTGGTATGCTGATGAAACTGGTACTGCTGTCATCTAGGTCCAGATTAGTGATTTCCAGACGGAGAGTTGTGGACGGAGGGGATGGTTTCGTGTGGGCTCGGTGCTCAGGGGTCACCTTCTTTAGTGTGTACCTAACGCTGAACATCTTTCCAAGCCAATAATAATGCTTTGGAGGGCGCTGTCTTGAATGCAGACGGGAACGTGCTCATTGGGGGAGACTTCAACGCGAAAGCAATGGAATGGGGCATGCCTCATGCAGATCCGCGGGGAAAATGAATCCTTGAAAATCCGGTCAGGACGGCACTCGTTGTATTAAACACCAGAAACATGCCGGATTTTCGCCGTATTGGCTGTGAAGGAACCATACCGGACGTGACATTCGCTTCGGAGTCCTTAGTACAGAGGATTCATAACTGGAGAGTATTAGAGGACTATTCAGCCAGTGATCATCAGTGCATTCTGCTTGAGATAAGTGATGTTGTCTCCCGAAGTCCGTGCTCTCCGCTTTCTACAATTGGATGGGACATCGGAAGGATGGACGTCGAGTAGTTCGTCGAGGTTCTCACAGCAGGTGCACCGCTGCAGGGAGATCCGGAGGGGACGGAAGAGCTGGTAGCGCAAGGCGTGGTGAACTCAACTATGAGCATTATTACGCCTGCTTGCAATGCTTCTATGCCCCGTCGGAAGCGCCGGCACGGCAAGCTCCCAGTGTACTGGTGCTTAACTGAAATCGCTGAAAAACGAAGGGAGTGTCACAAGCTTTGGTGTGAGGCCCAACGAGGAAAGTAACCGGACGGCAGCATATATAGTAAGTTACCCAGGAATGCCTTCGCAAATTGATTAACAACAGCAAAGCTCGCTGCCGGCAAGATCTAGTAGACAATGTGAACAAATATCCGTGGGGCCTTGGCTACAAGCTAGTTATGCGGATACTTGGTGCCCTACAAAAATCTTGTATACATGATGCGGAAAAAATGGACGAGATAGTGCGGGCACTCTACCTCGCCCATCCCATCTATATTGATGCTGCCCATGGCGAAACAGCCGTCGAGTGTCCACTCTTCGTTCAGCTAGAACTGAAAGAGTAAGTCCTTTCACTGAAAGCGAGGAAGGCTCCAGGTTCAGATATTGCTCCAGCTAAGGTGTAGCAGTTTATCTTTCACCATTGTCCTGACTTGTTGCTCATCACATTCAACGGTTTCCTACGAGACGGAGTTTTCCCGGTACGATGGAAGGTGGTGAGGCTCTTGCTGATCAGCAAAGGGAAGGAAAATACCAGATCGCCGTCTGTATACCGCCCGTTATTCATGCTAGACAATGCTGGGAAAGTGCTAGAGAAATTCATCAAGGGAAGACTCTCTGACGCGATTCGTGCTGCTAGTGGCCATTGTGGTCCAGAAGGCAGTGGCATATAGTCGCACCAAGTGACGGGTCATCGTGTTGGTGACACTCGACGTCAGGAACGTCTTCAACTCCGCTAGATGGGTGGATATTCTAGATACGCTGTAAAACACTTTTCAAGTTCCAGGAGATCGAATGCGGTTCTTGAGGGACTAACTGAAGGACCAAAGGCTGCTCTACGACACGACACAGGGCCAAGAAAGCATCGAAGTTACATTGGGTGTTGGCCAGTAATCTATCCTTGGTCTGGACCTGTAGAACGTGTTTTACAACGGGCTACTGAAACTGGAGATTCCAGATGAGTCGCGCTTGATCGGCTATGCAGATGATGTTGTGGCTCTGGTCGCTGGACGCAGCGTTGAACAAACTCAACTTAGTTTAGGTATGCTAGTGCGCCGAGTGAGAGGCTGGATGACTGCTCGAGGGTTCAGTTTAGCACTGGGGAAAATCAAAGTGGTCATCTTGACAAAAAAGAGAATCCCTAGAATTCAGCGTTGAGAGTTATTGCAGGCGTGATACCTGTTTCTCTCCTTGCTAAAGAGTGCCGTACTATTTATCTGCATCAAAACGAGGACATGAGGAAGACAGTGCACACTCAAAGATTGGCAGCAGTCTTGGGGGAATCGCTCGAAGCGAAGGTGGACTACGTGCCTGATCCCGGATGTGAGACCGTGGCCAAATCAACGGTATGGTGATACTGACTTCTGTCTGACCCAGGTTTTGAGCAAACATGAGTGTTTTCAGTCTTAACTGCCCAAGATTGGTAAGTCACGGTCTCCCGATTGTCAGTTTTGCTCGGGAGAGGAAGACAGTGCCTGCCATATAGTTTTTGCGTCCATAAAATGGGGTAGGCTGCAACGAGACCTCTACAGGGAGACAAAAGAGCGCACCCTGGGTAGTATAGTGATGCTTGAATCGGTTGAGAAACGGAACCAGGTGGCACATTATCTTCGGGTAGTCCTTGAAGATAAAGGGGACCCACAGCAGGCGGAGAAATTGGGGTTGGGGGATCACATGTCTGGCGATTTCTCTTCCACTCTCTTTTCCCGCTAGAAGAAGAATCCTCCAACTTGAAGGCGGTTTCAGGCTGGGTTTTTGTGTTGACAGGGGAGGTGTTTAGTGGGTAGTCCTGATCCTTGCATGCATGGGAGTCCCTCACTCAGTGCGTAAATAGCGTTCATCTCCGTACCACATCTAACCTTCATGACGCACTTTTAACTAGCCAAATGTATACCAAATATGTTATGAAAACCAAGCGTTTAAAAGGCTTTGCGAAAAATACTTACACGCTTTTAAGTGATTTAAAATAGATATCGGGCATTTGAAGTGAACGGAACCTATTTCAAGTATTGTAACAACCGCGGAATCCACCGCAGTTGCAGACATTATGTTTCAGCAGAGGGGTGACTAACCCGGGGTGGTATACTGGGGTGGGACTTCCGGGACACCCTCTGCTCGCACTGAGCTACCCTAATATAAAAAAAATAACACACGAAGGACGGGGAAGGGGGAGGTCATTTTGAGAAATGAGAGGTGATTGTTTTTTCCACTTCATAATTTTTGTATTTTTAATTGAACCTTATAACAAAACACCGATGTGCCCAGTCAATTCAAAAAAATTAAAAACAAATTCCATTAAATAAGGCCCCTTTTCGAATTTCCAATTGAACAGACTAAAACCAAATTATCGCGTAAACAGTAAAAGTGAATTATAACACAGAATATAAAAGAAAATATATACCAATGAAATATTAATAAGAAAAAAAAATTACATGTAATTACTTACCCCGTGTACGGCTGCGGAGCGCTCGGCAACTGTAAGGCGAACGGGGCACTGCTAGAAATTGTCAACTTTTAAAAACAAATTTTTAAATTAAATTTTCTTTTTCTTTGTTTTTACACAAGTCGCACACTCTGATCGCCAGACGTTAAAATTGATGATAGTCTTTTCAATGATTCGGTGCAAATGTGCTCTATTGTCATTCACTGAAAGGGCACAATGAAATTGATTCACTAACGGTTACTGATAATAAGAATTCTCCTCTTCAACGCCTTCTCTTATTTTCCACACCATTTGCTTTCAGTCATATTAATCCCGGATAATCTCAACTCCCAATCCACATCTTTTCCCCTAACACATCCCAAATCACTCAACCACACGACCATTCAATTTTTAAATTTCCACCCAGTAATTCAAATTAAAATCACTTCCAATTCCTAAATTAGAATCACTTTTCAGCTTCAAGATTAAAATTACTTCTCAACTTTCACATTAAAGTCAGTTTTCATTTTCCTAAACAAAACCACTTTTTAGTTCCAAATTAAAAGCAATTTTTCAACTTTCAAACTACAAGAGTTTGTTAGGTATCGGTCAATTGCCAATATGGAGGTTCTGAGAGCCAAAAGAGCATATTATGACAATATCGAAAAGTCTCTTCATTCCAACCAAACTAAGCCCTTTTGGTTTTTTGTTAAAGCTCAAAGATCTTCAAGTGCATTCCCAAATTTTTTTCAGTGGAATAGCAAGACTGCTTCTTTCTAACTTATTCTCCACCTTTTTCTCCTCTACATTTTCTTCATATAACAAGACTTCTATACCTTCCTCTTTTTCCGTATTGCCTTCGCCTATTATCACCTCGATAGTCACGAATCCTCTTCAAGTTGAACTTATTATCAACTCTATTGATCCTAACGTTGGACCTGGGCCGGATGGCATTCCCAATTTCTTTATTAAAGCATTAGCATCTACCATTAGCTTTCCACTTTCATTGCTTTTCAATCTAAGTTTGACAACAGGTCACATGCCAGATTGCTGGAAGATTGCTAATGTTACTCCAATACACAAAAGCGGTGACCCGACCATGGTGGAGAATTACCGCCCTATCTCAAAACTTTCATCCTTTTCTAAAATTTTAGAACGAATTGTCCACCTAGAGCTCTATTCTTCTCTTTGTTCCCAAAAAGCTCCTGAGCAGCATGGTTTTGTGCCAAATCGTTCTACCATAACCAATCTCTTGGAACTTACGGACACTGTGGCGGTAGCCTTAAATGATAGTCTTCAAGTGGATACTATCTACACTGATTTCTCTAAGGCATTTGACACAGTCAACCATGACATTCTTATTTGCAAATTGCAGCATTATGGTGTGAGTGGCTCCGTTTTGTCATGGTTAACTTCATACCTAGCTTCTAGAACATGCCAAGTTGTCATTGATGACTCGGTTTCTAAGTCATTTCATCCCTGCTCTGGAGTTCCACAAGGTTCCATCTTAGGTCCGTTCCTTTTCACCATGTTTATCAATGATCTCCCATCAGTGTTTAACTCTTCCTGTCTCTTATTTGCGGATGATTTGAAGATCTACAGAGTAATCAGCTCGCCTGCTGACTGTCATATTCTCCAAAACGATCTGTTATCTCTGTCTTCTTGGTGTAAGGCTAACCTTTTGAATTTAAATGTACCAAAATGCCACAAAATGTCGTTTTCGTTGAAAAGTTCATCAATATCCCATTCCTATTTACTGAATCAAACTCCTCTAACAGTAGTGGATCAGGTGAAAGACTTAGGGGTTATCTTCGACCCAAAGCTCAAATTTAACCTTCACATTATAAACTTAGTCACTAGAGCTTCCCGTGTTTCGGGTTTTGTTCTTAGGCATACTTCTATTTTTTCTAACCCTAAGTCTGCTATCAAACTATTTATCTGTATCGTACGTTCCCTTCTTGAATACTGTTCTCAAATTTGGTCACCTCACAATGATTATCTGATTGTTCTCCTTGAATCTGTCCAGAGGAAGTTCACCCGTTTTCTATTTTTCAAATTCAAAAACCCTTATGCGACCTACGAAAATCGCCTGTCCTTCCTTCAGATTCCTTCTCTTGAAATTTGCAGATTGATACTTGATGAAT
Organism: Odontomyia ornata; assembly: GCA_963969285.1. Taxonomy (NCBI): domain Eukaryota; kingdom Metazoa; phylum Arthropoda; class Insecta; order Diptera; family Stratiomyidae; genus Odontomyia; species Odontomyia ornata. The sequence continues at coordinate 362,359,040 of OZ017739.1, read as the reverse complement.
GTCTTCTCTTTAAAATATGTAACCGCCTTACGGATACAAATCTTGGTTCTCGAATTTATTATAGGCTAAATCTGCGCTCGGGTAGAAATGCTAGTATCTTTCTTGTACCCTTTGCTCGGATTAACCCGAACTTCCATTCTCCACTGCTAAGGCTACCTCGCAATCATGATCGTCTACAAATTGGTCCTTTTCCTCGTTCTCTTTATTTACTTAAACAAAAACTTATTAGTTTACTAATTTGTTAATTTTGTGTGTTTTTTCGTATATACTTCACCATTTGTATTAGAGGTAACTCTGTTAATGGCAACATAAATAAATAAATACAATTCCTCCTCCAAAATCCAAATCAAAAGAAATCTTCTCCACACCGCCAAATAACTTCCTCCTCTTTTCAAAACCCAAAACCGAATCTTTCTTCTTTGAGCGTCAAATACCGACTGCCTTTTCCAAATCCTTAAATTAACACCCAGGAAACCAATCCCACAATCCTTTTCATTTCCAATTACCGCTGCCGCATCTGGGTAACGTAGTCAAAGTTCAATACACTTCGATTCCGCTACCCACACATCTTTTCCATATCGACAAACACAACAATTTCCACTTTGTATACATGGCGATTTGCATAACCATGATAGCGTTTGGCAAATCGTCATGTATATACACAATTGCTTTTGCCAATATCCCAAAAAGATTGTTTTCCTGCGCTCGGGGAACCCCCGGTCAAGAATCCACGACGCAACCAACGGAACCACCTTCTGTTGATTTCCCATTTATTGAATTAGCAACTTCAACTATGCAGCTTTCTTAATGAGCATTGAGATGAAATTTGTTAGTAGGGAAACGTGAATGATTTTTGTTAATATGAAAAATAGAATTTGTTAGTGGGAGCTAATGAATAAAATAAGTTAGTATGAAGGAAGGAATTAGGTTTTGTTAGGGAAATGGTATCGAATGAAATTTTGCTAATGGGAAGTAACGAATGGAGTGTTGTTAGTGGGAAAATTAAGATTATTATTATATTACTATTTTATGTAATTAAAAATAAGGTAGAAGGGAAGGATTGAGATGATGGGGAAATAAAAATTATAGGGAAATTGTTAACTGTTAATAAAACTAAATAAATTAACCGAGAAAAAGGGTATATGTGCCCAAAAGAAGGTGGAAGGTATTTTGAAATGTAACCTTTCAACGTTTGAAATTATTGCAATATATTTAAGTGCATTGAAAAAACACACTGAGGCTCAGAGTTTATAGCTATATATTATATACGAGTATATTAAATATTTCAAATATTTTCTAGATAATGTGTTATCAACTTATTAGTATTTCATGATAATTAAAAAGTGAACGAATTAACATCACCCAAAAAAGATTCGTGTCTTAAGAGCTTAGACTTAGTTTGGGCACATTCGGTAAAAAACTTTTAACCAGTATGCCCTAATTTATCGTGAGAAATTATTTGAAATGAAAGTTTATTTTTCATATTCAATTCAATGTAGAATTAATGGAAATGAAATTATTCAAATGATTGACAATACTTTAAAAATTTTCGCATCTAAATCATCAACGTTTTGTCAGCAGTTCGCTTAAAACTGAAACTGTTTGCTTGAAATAACTTCAAACTAAAAAAATTAAATGCATAAAGTTAGCTTATCATCAAATAAAAAACCAAAATGATCAGAAATGTTTGAGGATATTTTATAAACTCTCTAAACCAATTCAATGTACATAAGAATGAGAAATATTAATTCATAGTCAATTTCATATTTGAAGTATTGCAACTCATTACCACCGAAATTCAAATTACTATTTTAAATTACCAAGTACAAAAACCCTTCCTTCGTTTCACACATCAGATCATTCAATTTCCATAACTTTCATATTTGCTGCTACTCTTAATCAATCTTTCCTGTATATTCATGGGAAAAAGTTTCAATTAATCACACATCAACCAACTGCAGCATAGGAGGACTGCAGCCACCTCAATCATGCATTATGATTAACTGTGCAATATGCTGGTGTTTCTAATGAAAGTAGAAAAAATCGATTACACTGCATAATCAAGTGGATAAATTATTCATTGTTTCATGCTCATTAAAAGTTAAATATTATTTTCACCTGGCATTATTTTTTGTTCAAAACACTTCTGAAGTCAAAAACGCCGGAAACACATTGCCGCGATGATGACTTTGAAAATTTGGTAATATTAAAATTGTATTTTCTCACATTCAATCGGGAAAAGATGCATCGAAAAAAAATTCACAAAGGAATTTTTACTTTTTATTGAGTGTAGTATAACTAGCGGTGAAAATTTTTAATTCATCTGTCAGATGCATGAAAAATCTTCAGAGGCTGAAATTAATCTGATTATGCAAGTTTAATTTGTTAACATGAAGAAATGCTTATGAAATTGGATACGGTTTGATTGGGTTAATATTTTTAATGAAGATTCGATTCACAGTGAATGTATTGTCTTTGTTGATTAGGTTTGCGTGAAAAGCTTTCTATGAATTATTCCAATATGTATCCAAGAACGCATATTACAAATTTTTCAATACATATGTACTATAAAGCGGCCCACTAGTTTTATCAAAATTAGTGGTACATGCTAGATACTCTTCTCATACTGATGGGAGCGTTTTTCTTAAATATTTTTGATCACTATAGATTCATCTCTATTCACTAATTATAAATAATTGTTCACTCATAATTCAAATGATTATGCATTCATGTGTTGAGTTTTATCCATTCAAAGTCGAACTGTTTTCCATCCATATTTTCCTGGGGTACGCAACAATTCAAAGGCTGAATTCTTTGCTCGGAAACACGCAGCAATCAATTCAATAATTTCGCAATTTGCAATTAATAAAGCACTAAGCGAATTGGTTAGAAGAATTAGTGTCAATGCAATTTGAACTAGCTACGGTGTTTCTCTTTCATTGGACACTTTTTGCAAGAAGTTATTTAATGTTGTACAATTATGTGTTTTAATTATGATTAGATAGATTACTAATTATAAAATACATGCAATAGAATATTTATTTTCATTCATATAACCAACAGGTGCTAGAAAATTAGTGTCTTGAGTTATTCATTATCAGTTGCGAATTTATTTAATTGGCAGGAGCTTGTCTTAAACCGATCGCACCAGCACGTAGTTTACAATTCGAGCTTTATTGGGGTTAATTAATAATTAAAAGTTTTTCTTATATATTTTCACCAGCTCTTTTTATTTAGTTTAATGATTGGGACAATTTATAACACACTGTATATCTTAATCTATTACTACGCTACACTATTTAAAGCTGCAATGTCTTTTCTCATTTATTTCCCAACACTATTACAATTTATGTTTTTTCACGCAATTGATCGCTACTCCTCTACGGTCTATCTACTGTCCAAACTCCCGCGGTCTATGTCTGATTTCTTCTTTCCTTTACTTCTCAAGTATTCTATTCGAGAAGCAATAAATGTTCAGCAGTGTAGAATTTTTTGGAATCATAGACAGGGGTGGCTTCTAAAATGTTAACAGATACAGGACTTGATTTTGTTACATTGTCCTCTCCTTAATACGAATTTCCTTATGTAAAGCCAGAATTGTATGCCTTTATCGGCAACAGGAGCCATTCTTACACTTTTTGGTCGCGTGGAAATAACAGGCCACTGTCTTCATTGGTAACTGAGAAAGATCACCTCCATTACGCTCCTGATGGCTCGACCATGCAGCTGGTTACTCTTAATTTTAGCCATAGCCACTTTCTTCGTATTTGACTCCCGCACTTGGTCCCGTAGGCTTCGTTGCGCTTCCTACTGATCCCTGTAGATGGATCTATCTTGAAATTTGTTCTTCGTTACCAAGTAAAAGACGTACCGTGAATTGTGTTTCAGTCTCATTGTCTTGCTTAGGGTTTGAATCTGTTTTTCAATATCCTTCAATCACCAAAACTTCTTTCAAAAGTGAATGTCAATCCTCGTGCGTCTTAAATACTGGCGGGGATGCAGTGTGTCAGTGAATAATCTTCAGGGAGCTTGAATAAATCTTGCCTATGTCCAGCAGTGATTCCATATCTGGCTTTCCGGGCACATCCGTATGCACCCATAAACTCTTTGAAGGCTGGGTCAAGCTCTTCTATATAGTATCTGGTTCACCATTTTCTACTCGTCGTGGTGTCCTTTTAATAGCGGCAGTTTATTTTGATGGAGTACCTTCGTTTTTTCATTGAGAATTTTACTTGATTAGATAAAAGCCTTCTCAGGACTTTTGCGATTCGGAAGAAAAACCTTCCTCCTCGTCGGGTTATGTAGCCAGACTTTGTCTCCTTCTTTCAAACCGCCTTCTGTGGTCTGTGTATGATTCATCCATCCCTTTTCTATACTGGATTACGTAAGCTTCTCCCGCTAGACGTTATCCAGATCGACTTACAAATTTTATGTTCACAAGGAAGCCTCATTCAGCGTCCAAACTAGATTTTCACGAGTGTTTCATTCGTGAACTCATTGATGGTGGATTGATATACCAATGCAAACAGGGGAAGATACTGGTCCCAAACTCTCTGGTGGCTGGAAACTACTGTGGGCAGGTATTTTCCAATGGTTCTTTTCATCCACTCGAAGATTCCATCTGACTACGGATGTAACAAGGCTGACTTGGTCTTCTCCATTCCTAGGTTGTCATAAATCTCTTGGAATGCCTGGCTCTTGAAATTTCTGCCTGGATCGCTGTGAACCTCCAGGGCACTCAACATCGGCTGGAAAATTCTTCTAATCAATATTTCTGCAACAGTTGTTGCCCCTTGATTTGGGATCTCGTAGACTTCCACCCGATTTTTGAAGTATTTCATTACAACCAGAATGTATTTGCCACCATTTCTTGTCGTTGGAAATGGTCCAGCAATATCTAAGGCAATCCTTGCGAATGGACTTCCAACATTATATTGTTGTATGCAAGTTTTCTTTTGCGATGCGGTCCATTTATCGTAGCACAGGTCATACATTCCTTATACCACATTTCATCCAATAAAATCTATCACTGACACGCTGCAGAGTTTTCTTCACATCAAGATGACCTCATAATGGACTGTTGTGTAGCTTCCTCAGTACTTCAGATACTATTGTTTCTGGGATAACTAGTTATCTCCTGCTCTCAGAACCTTCACAGTTTTCAAGAATTCTTTCCAACAAGCTTTTTTTTGGGACAAAAGGGTCCCACTGAGCCCAATATGCCTAAAGTGTCGGTCAAAATCTTGATATTTCCTGCTAGGTAGGCCCTTAACTTTCCTCCTTCTCTTGCCAAATTTTCTTCAGGTCAGGATCATTTGTTTGCTCTTCTTCGATCCTAGTGGGTTGACATTAGACATCGGCTACTGCAGCTCTTGAAACTGTAGCTTCCTTCAATTCCACCTTATTGCAATGGAAGCAGTCTGTAGGGCACGGTCGTCTGGATAGAGAGTTGGCATTTCGTTGACTCACACCAGCTAAAGTTCGATGTTGAAATTGTACTCTTGAATTCGTTAGATCTATCCAGCAATGTAGCCCTAAGAATTCTTAAATTACATCAACCACTTGAGTGCTGTATGGTCAGTCTGTGGTAGGAACTTCCTTCCATAGAGATATTTCTAAAAGTGTTCCACAGATCTCACAACTGCCAAAAGTTCTCTTATTGTGACTCAGTAGCTCCGTTCTGGCTAAAGAGAACTTTGATGAAGTATTCCAGAGCCTTTTCCTGTCCCCCTTGGGTCTGTGAGAGCACTTCTATAATTCCTACGTTGCTTGTATCAGTATCAAGGGTGAAGTCACCCTCTGGTAGCGGATATCCTAGTATTGGCGCCGTGATCAGTTGTCTCTTCAGATTTTCAAAAGCTGTTTGATAGTCTGCATCCCAATGGAAAGCTTTCGTTTCTTCTGTGAGGCTTGAACTCCTTTATGAATCTTTGACACTATGCGCATAGTCCAAGGTAACTCCTAACTTGATATTTGTCGATAGTTTATAGCCATTGTTGAATAAAAGCAATTTTCTCTAGATCTGCTGTCACTCCTTCATTGCACACTATACAACCCAAATTGTTAACTCGATTTTGAAATACCTGACATTTTTTTGAGTTTAACACAAGCTGGCCAGCCTGAAACAGTTTCAAAACATCTTCAAAACTCTTCAGGTATTCCTCAAATACCATTCCTAGCGCTACGATGTTGTTCAAACAGACCAAGTATGTCCTCCAAGATAATCCTCTCAAGACATTTTCCATGAGTCTTTCAAGTGTCGTGGATGCATTACAGACCCCAAAGAATATAACGTTGAAATGCCATAGTCAGTTTTCAGTGGTAAACGCTGTTTACTCTTTTTCTTCTGGGTTGATATCCTCTTTCCAATAACTAGATTTCAAGTCCAAAGTAAAAAACCGTTTCCTGCTGGCCAAAGTGTCCAGTATATCATCGATTCGAGGCAGAGGACAACAATCTTTCTTTGTAATGTTGTTTAGCTGGTGAAGGTCTATTCAACACCTCGTATTTCTATCTTTTTTCTTGATGAGTGCCAAAGGAGACAACCACGGGCTTATAGACCGTTCTAACACTTCCTCTTCTTCCCTTTTCCTGAATTATTCTTTCAGCTCCTTCTCTCTTCGCTCGTGTTAGTCTCCGCACTGGATGCCTAACTGGCTTGACACTACCAATATTGATTTTGTGCTTGACGGCTGATGTTCTTCTATTCCTCCCTCCTTTTGGTACAAATAGGTCCCGATACTGCAGGCGAAGTTCTTTCATTTTCCCTTTCTCAACTCGATTCAAGGACTGACCAGCTACTGACATCATTTGCTAGAATTGGTCATTGGAACTGCCGTTTGTCGCTGTTTGACCAAATATATGTGACCGGTACGCGAGATCTAATTTTAGTTGCCTTCTTGAGGATAACTGGATAATAGTTTATAGTTCTGACACGTACTGGGATTTCCTTCCCCGACATAACTAATCCTTTTTCAATCAGTACTCGCCTTGCAATATCTTCGTCATAATCTCATGGCTCCATCACAACATGTGTATCTTCTTCCATGATTCCCTTCAACTATGCTACCATCATGGTTTTACTTCATGCATATAGAACGGCATCTTCCTGTACAGCTGCCAAAACGATACAGCCATCATATGGGTGAAGGAATACCTCTTCGGAGCATACTTTAACGGTTTTGTTTCTAAGGTCCAACTGGAAACCATGTAGACTCATCACGTCCATTCTCTGAACTGCGTCTTCTTCTATACAAGCTATGATCCACGTATCTGCACCCATTCTCAACTAAATCATTGTGTCTCCATGAACGTTGGCTCTCTCAGCTGTGGCGGTCCATAGTCTCTACCTCGTTGGTAGAAGCTTCTTCTTAGAATTTATTATAAAAACGTGGCGAAAAATTAATCGACCAATTTTATTTTCGAATAACTTTCTGATTAAATAAAAAAAAAAATTTTGAATGCTGGGAATCTTGATTTGAACCTCTACCATTTTTTTTGTTAAGCGGAAATAATGATATCCATCAAGTGGCTGCCGCCAGTGTTGATACACATTTATGCCCATTTTATCGCATTTTCCACGACTTCCCCAAGATTTCCGATGATAACTGTTCTTATTCCTGTTGAATATTCTTCTTAAGGTCTGCGATGATCTGAGGCTTGTTAGCATAAGCTCACAACTTCAAGTAGCCTCAAAGAAAGAAGTCTCGGATAATTAAATCAGGAAATCTAGCTGGCCACGCCAAATCACCAAAACGGGATATTATGCGATCAGGAAACGCTTCCTTCACAATATTCATTGTGGCTCGTGCTGTGTGTGCGGTCGCACCGTCTTGTTGGAACCAAATGTTTACCAAGCCCCGCTCATGTAATTCTGGTAGTAAGAAGTCGTTTATCTGGGATGGTTAAATTGGGTGATCTTGCAGGTCATGCCAAATTGCCAAACTGGGAGATTGCGCGACCAGGAAATGCTTCCTCACAATATCTATTTTTGCTCATGCTGTGTGTGCAGTTGCATTGCCTTGTTGGAATCACATATTTACCAAGCTCCGGTTATGCAATTCTGGCAGTAAGAAGTAGTTTATCATGGCCCTGTAGCGTCCGCTAGTAACAGTAACCGTATTGCCGATAGCGTCCTCAAAAAAAAAAAAAAAAAAAAAAATACGGCTCGTAAACGACACACCGCGTAGTGACTTTGAGAGTATGTAATAGGTATTCGTGCATCACACACAAATTTTCAGTGACCCGGAAGTGAAGATTTTGCTTATTGAGGTAATCGCTTAAGTGGAAATGTGCCTCGTCGCTCATAATGATTTTCAATACAAAATCTTCCTCTTCGTTGTTGAAATTGAGGATAGCTTGACAGTAATTCACACGTAACTGACGGTCAGCAGGCTTTAACTGATACACTGTTTGTACTTTTTACGGAAATATGTGTAAGTCCTTCACTAAAATTCGCTGTAGGGTCCGTTTGGTGATATCCAATTGCGTGACCTGTCGTCTGGTTGATGTTTTATCATTGCAGTGACATCGGCAACCACAGCCAAGATAGTCTTGGGTGAACGACCAATCCGGTAGTGACCGCGCCCTGCAAAGTCTTGAGTGATTCCAGTCTGTCCGAGTCGAGCAGCTAAGCGCCGGAATGTTTGCCCAGTTGGCGCGACATAATTCCGAAATTGCTGTCAAAATTCACGCTGCGCCAACACCATCGAGCGATTATTGGTAAAAAAAAATCGACACAATTATTTCATGCTTTTGCGGAGTATAACGCTGATTAATTTTCCGCCACCCTGTATCTGGCCGTATAATGGTTCTAATTGCTCCAATGTCTATCAGTAGTGTATACTTCGTGCTATTTGCTTGACTATCTACGTATACGTTGTCATAACGACATTTGAGAGATGCTATCAGTATGAGGGGGTCTTAGGACCGATCCTAGGTCGGTACTCCCACTCATAGCTGACTTTTTTGTATCCCGAAGCCTTCATCATCATTATCTATTTCATGAAAGCCATAGCCGAGCCTTCGCCTCCAGGATTAATCTCCTTGAATCATCACGGTTCCGCGATCTTGTAAGCCTGTTGTTTACTCCCAACAAGGATCTACTGTCAGCTTCTATTGTGCCTTCCCATCGAGCCTTCGGTCTTCCTCTTGACGTCTACTTGGTGCTTTACCCGTCAATGTTCTTTTGGCTAGCTAGTTTTCTTCCATTCTTTCTACATGGCCCACCAAAACAAATAAATACGGTATAAAAAGTCAGGCTTTAGTAGATTCGAAAACATTTTATTTTATGGCTTTCGAAATTTATTTTGGAAAGCAGCCTTACCGAGTTTCAAATAACCCTGACAAAATATTTAGACGTCTTGTAGAGTCAATTAAAGGAATTGGCCTAAATATCACCATGGATAATTGGTATACAATCATCAAATTTGCTCAAGAACTGTTGGAGCCACCATACAAGCTAACTTTAGTAGGAACACTAAAAAAACAAGCCAGATATCCCGCAGGCTTTTATGCCAAATAAGGCCAGAACTCAATCCAGCTCACTGTTTGGTTTCCAAAAAAAAATTAAACGATGGTTTCGTATGTTCCGAAACTATTGTACATAAAGCTGTTGTGTTGTTGTCTTCTATGCACCATGGACCTGAAATCTGAATCGACTCAAATAATCACGCACTACAATAGCACAAAAGGAGGAGTAGAAGTGAATGAACAATTAGGTGGCACTTACTTGTACAATGTAGGAAGGCGGACAAAACGATGACCGCTAGCCACTTTTTTTTCATCTAATAAATTTCGCAGGCATAAATGCACTCGTTGTCCATCGAACTAATATACATAGGTGATTTATGTACTCGCGTGAGGCGTCATTTTTTGCGGAAATTGTCAATTGAACTTGTTTGAAACCATTACCAACGACGATTTGAAATCAATTTAACTCCAAAGGTAGTGAAGAACGCCTTAAAGAAGTGCATGACTTGGAAAATCGAACTCCACCAACCACAGCAAAGCGTGGGCGTGGCAATAGCTGTCCGCGAAAAATCGTCCAAAAACTGTTAGTGGAACAAAATATAACATATATGTGCAACGATCACTCTCAGACATATTGTCTACAGTGTGATGTCAGTGATTTAGAGAATTCCTGAAATAATTTTGATTTTCAACTATGATCTCACATAAACACAGAATTATTGTTATTTTATCTAATTAGATATGAATCAGTGTTATTTTTTCAAAACATATTAGTTCAAATAAACCATTTTAAAGATTAAATAACTTTATTTGCATATTCATTAAGCATATATTAGAAATAATTCCTGCGATTTGGGGTCACCGGAGACCCTGTGCAGGTAGTTATGTAATTTTCTTCGTGCGAATAATGAGGGGTTAAGAATACAATTCCTACTTACACCTCCTTTATGAGGACGTAAGAAGGTGGAGGCGATTCTTCTGCGCCTGATAACGGAATCGACGTAGTAACTATGCCGCCGGAACGGAGATTGGGCGACGAGCTACCTCCCGGTCCCTTAAAAAAACTTCAAATGTTTCGAAATCTGCAGATAGGCCTCGAAATGGATTGGACTCACGGCAACGACCTCGCAAACGAAAAAAGGTCAATGGCATTGGATCCTGGGATGTCAGATCACTCAATTACCCTGGCGCTGTTAAGGACCTTTTACAACAGGCCAGTCAATATCAATTAAAAATACTGGCAGTCCAGGAAATGCATTGGACTGGAAACGACATTCAAGACATGAGATCGCACACAATATTCAAAAGTGGGAACCCTACTGGGAAAAAAAACTCGGAGTTGCCTTCATTGTGGATAGGGAGTTCAAATCGCACGTTATGGATTTTAAGGCAGTCAATGAACGGTTGTGTATAAAAGCAAAAATTCTTCAAAATCTGGCCTGTTCACGCCCTGACTGAAGAAAAGGACGAAAAAACGAAGGAAACGCTTTAAAATCACCTGGAAAGACTGGTCAACTCATTGCCCGCAAACGAGACTAAAATAATTCTGGGTGATTTCAACGCTAACGCTGGCAATGAGCTATCACATCGGGGAATAACTGGAGGATATAGCCTCCACGATGAAACTAATGACAATGGCCAGTGCCTGATTGACTTTGCATGCAGCAGAAATCTAGTCATACGTTCCACTTGCTTCACACATCAACCCATTCATAAAATGACCTGGATACCACCGGATGGCAACACACAAAACCAGATCGATCATGCTCTGATCCAACAACGTTGGGCGTCGAGCATACTTTACGTCCGTATGTACCGAGGAGCCAATTGTAACTCAGATCATCGCTTGATCAAATTAACCTATCGAAGTCGTATGTCAAAGGCATATTGAGCAAAGACCAGCCCGTTGCAAAAATTTGACATCGAAAGGCTCCAAACGGCGTCTGTCATCCAGTACATTTGGCAACAAGAACATATGCCGAAAGAGGGGAGCCAATCAATTATATTCCCTATCCACAAAAAAGGTGACAAGCTACAGTGCGAAAACTATAGAGGCATATCACAACTTTGTACGGCGTACAAAATCTTTTCTAAAATTTTAGAAAATAAAATCGGATCATATGCCACCAGTATTATTGGGAAGTATCAAGGTGTTTTTGAGCAGGTAGATCAACAACAGACCAATTGTTCACAGTCAAGCAGGTATTTGAAAAGTGCTGGGAGTTCAACATAAACGTTCACCAAATTGTTGTTGACTTCAAGCAAGCATACGACAGTATTCATCGTAACGTACTGCAGCAAATTATGCTTTGCTTTGGCATCCCAGCCAAATTAGTCTGTCTTACCAAAATGACAATATCGTTGACAACCTCCCAAGTCCGCATCAATAACCAACTCACCGATGCCTTTGACACAAATATCGGACTAAAGCAGGGAGATGGGCTGGCCCCATTGCTATTCAATTTGGCTCTGGAGTACGTAAACGGAAGCTACTTGATGATACGCGAGGTACATTACTATACAAGTTGAGCCAAGTAGTAGCCTATGCGGACGACATCAACATTCTGTCACGGTCAATAACAACAGCCAAAGAACTTTTCCTGGATCTCGACAGCGAAGCAAAACTAAGAGGGCTATAAATCAATGAAAATAAAACAAAGCTCATGATGCAGTCGAAGAAAAATACCTCAAATACACAAAATATCACACTTGGCGAATGCAGCATCGAGAATGTTAGCGAATTTGTGTATTAAGGCGCCAAAATAACGAAAACGGGCAATGAAAGAGACGAAATACGCCGAAGAATACAGCTCGCAAATAAAATATTTTATTCAGTATTGACGATCTTGAAGACCAGCTGGATACACAGGAAGACAAAGCTCCAAGTATACAAATCTGTGATAAGACTAGTGTTATGATATGGGTGTGAAACATGGACCCTAACCCAAGCATCCGCAAATATATTGAACGCCTTTGAGCGACGGGTCCTGAGGCGAATAATCGGAGCAAAGCTTGACGGGGACCAATGGCGAATTCGATACAACCATGAGCTGTATGGAATTTTTGAAGATCCGGAGGTCTCAAAGATTGTAAGACTGCGGAAGCAGCAATGGGCTGGACACATGAGTCGTATGGACGAACAATGGATACCCAAGAAGGTATTCGTTGGGAGAACCCAAGGCCGAAGGCCAGTGGGGAAACCGAGAAAACGCTGGTCTGACTCGATCAACGAAGACAGAAGACATTTCGGAATTGGAAGACGCGTTCAAAAAAAATACAATTCGACAGTAAATGGTGAAGATATCGGATTGGATCATCAACGTGACGTCATCAGCAGCTAGAACGATTCACCATCACAAGCGTCAGCGTCGGGAGATTGTTTTCCCAGCTAAAATACATACTTAGTGAGAGATGGCAAAGATATTGCATTTTTTTTCGTTGAGTTCTAATAAACCAAGCGTAACAAACTAATTAAAAAATACCTGGCGATTTATTTCGCTTTTACTCATACAGAAATAAATAAATAGATTTTACTTTTCGTTGCACAATCTTACACGTTTTGGCCTTCTTATTACACGTTTTTCAATTTTTCACTACATAGTCCGGGCTCTAGTTGTTACCATCACTTCTATTATCAGGCCCAGAACACTGGTTTACGTCAACAAAACAAACTAAACTAAAACCAAAAGCCTTCTATCAAAGTAACCTAACCTAGTGTAGATGATGTTTAAATGGGGGTTGCAAATTTTCAGAACAGAGGTCCGTTAAAATAAAACAAAAATGATGGTAGGCCAAACCAATTCCCAATAAAAATAAGAAATTTTCGGTAATTATTTAGTTTGGGTGCCATACTCCCGATTTTTTTGAAATTTCAGTATGTTAGACAGTTTTTCATGCTAAAAAAGAATATATATATATATATATATATATATATATATATATATATATATATATATATATATATATATATATATATATAATATATGTTGGGCGCGGAAAACATTCCTTTACATAGTTTTTAAGGTTTCCAAATTGGGAAATGTACACTATCGTGAAAAGTTGGTATTTTGCACATACTTGATGTTGGAGAGGATTGAGAGTAGGGTGTGGGAAGAAGGATGCCCTTCTATTCTTTAGAAGGGCACCCTTCTATTCTCAATAGGAGCACCTTTCTATTCTATAGAAGGGTACTCTTCAAAAGAATAGAAGGGTATCATAAAGTATAGAAGTGTTCCCTTCTATAGAGTAGAAGGAAGAGTACAAGAATGCGACCCTAGAGAATAGAAGAATGCCCTTCTATAGAATACACACCCAAAGAATAGAAGGTTGCTCCTCTAGAGAATAGAAGGGTGCCCTCCTTGAGAAAAGAAGGCTGCTCTTCTAGATCCCGTCCTTGCACAATATATTACAGCAGCATCGGGGATCTGCCATTTCAAATATTATAATTTAATGCCTTAAATTCCACCAAAATGTTATTGAAATACAATTTCCATCCCATTTTCTTCAATTGTGTTGTATGACAACATCTGATCACAATTAAATAAATGTTGGAGAGGATTGAGATTGGGGTGTGGGGGGTGTTAAAACGATGTTCTAAATTTTCAACATGAATTTCAGCATGAAAAACTGTATAACATACTGAAATTTCAAAAAAATCGGGAGTATGGCACCTAAACTAAAAAGTTACCAAATTTTCTTCGAAACTTTGCATAGAACTATTCACTGGGAACTTATTTTAGCATCAGCTTTTGAATGTGCGAATCCGTTAATTAAATGCTTTAAAATGAACATAATCTGGCCTTATCATTGTTGCTTTGTAACAACATATTTGCATGCAACAGCCTCCCTCATATTTTTCTTAACCACAAGTTTAAGTGCACTGTAATATTTTTTTAGCTTCCTGGAATAACTCACGACTTGTCATTTTATCGTTGGAAGATATTTTATTTCTGGGACAATGCCTAAAAATTTAATGAACCATAGTAAACTTTGTATCTTATACAATTCAACTGGAATATCGAAACAATGCACCCAATCCCTTGATTTGCATTCTGCACGCAATTTTACATTCGTGTTTCAGTTCTCGGGAGCTTTTCGCACATTGAAATTCAATCTCGTTATTTCGCTTTGTGATCAGCAAACGTTTGCCGACATCTGAAGTAATCTGTTATTGGCTGAATAGAGTCGTGATTACAACCTTATTAAAATAAAAGCAATTACAAAATCAGCAGCTTATTTGTTATTATGCGTCTCACCACTGTCACGATATGAATAACCTTCAGCGCCTCGGCAAAGAAAAACTCACAAACAATACTATACAATGAAATTCAAACTTTTATTCGTTATAAATAGATTCTTAACAATATGATACGGCTTGGCTAGATTAGCATGAGGAGGAAAAACGTCAACGTTTGATGTCATCAGACCAAGAGGCTCCATCAGAAGTTGGCTGAGAATAATCGGTTCTCCTAATTAATAATTCAGTTTATGGTTTCGATATTATTACAATGTGTGTGCGCAATTGAATGCGCGAACAATGATTGGGACTTTTATTCAATTAAAGAAAGACTGCATTCGGTAGTCATGAAGCTTCAAAAATTTAAAAAATTGTGATTTGTGCTCTAAAAAAATATTCCAAGATAATATCGAATTAAAAAATCTGTGATTAGTGACTTCATGTCCGGGCTATTGAGCAAAGCACCCTTCCATCTTAATCCTTTTCAAATGATCGAATGGTGGTGATTTTGTTGCTGACACCATCTTCTACCAATGGCTGTGATACCATTACCACGACTATTACCGGAAACGGCGATGGATCTAACGACAGTACTGCATCGACATCATCAACCGCCACAACCGCTATCCCGGCACCAAATTTCTACCCAACAGCTCCAAGTAGGGCTGCAAATGCAGAAACATTTAAAAATATACCTTCAGCAAAGCAATTACCAAAAAATATCGTTTACGATAAGAATCATCGTAGTAAATATCGTAAGCCGTATAATGTTAGTTTTGAACTTGATCGCATACAACCAAATGCAATTCCAAAGCCACCTCGTCGACTTAAACGCGACAATACCAATAAACATGAAACAAATTATGTTCGCCACGTGACACGTGTTAATTTTTCCGATGTTTATGATTCGCAGGTGGAAGTGGGCGATGGCGAAGCGGAAGCAGTTACCAAAGAAGGTGAGTACAACATTTTTAATTAACATATTTAACACTTTTAACACCTGCAATGTCTATATGATTTGTTCAATATGCCATGTAAGAAAAGTTTATTTTTCATGTAGCGATTTTCCGTTAGAAACCTACCTAAGCAAAATAGTATGATTCAGAATAAGTACGAGACATCGATGCGTTTTTTCTCCGAAATTTTCAATAATTCCGGCCAATCACCCCAAAAACAAAGAATCGTCTGAAGAATTCTTAATCATATGAAAGCAGACGATCCTTATTTGAGAACAATTTTTTACCTTTCTTTTATTCGCCATTAACTTTGCTAATAAGAATAATTACAAGACAATAATCGAAATGTTTACTGTAGTACGAAAGCTTGGTAATCAATTTGGTAGGACAAACTTTAATTATGCTCGAGAAGTAGACAACCGCATTTGCTTATTAGGAAAGATAGCAAATCAAATTTAGTGTTTAAGGAATCGTAGAAGATGTATCCGGAAGTCGTTTTGTTAATTTAGGTGGCAATAAACCTTTGTGGTAACCTCAGACAATAATTGGTAAACGCTTCATTCGATAAAGGGTAGTTGCTTTGAATATTAATGCTCTAGCATGTTAGTAACATAGATTTTAAGTCAATCCTCTATATACCAAAACTACCATCAATTGGATTTACTTTATTGTTTCATGATTCCAAAGCAAATAAGAATAAATTTCATGAAGTTGGTGCGAAATCAATTTATAGGCATTTTATTCAGAGTGGTTAATACTTTATAATGCTTTTCGAATAAAGCAGATATTCAAAATTAGGACAGCAAACATAATCCACGAAAATACTTTGTTCAAGTTTAACGACCAAGTAATCACTATAATTACGTTTGAAAGATGTTTCAAATATTTATTTCTCAGGTTCTCTTTTTTAGGGTTTTGCAAAAAAATTTTTTACTATACTTTATTAAAATCGGTACCTGTCCATCAGTGCGTCACAGCAAGTTTTCTCAGGAACTACAGAAGCTAAAGCCATCAGATTTTGTGAAACGCTCAAAAGTTTCTGGTTAATTAAAGTTACAAAGTCAAAAAAATGTCAAAGCCTTTTAAGAGGGGTTTCTCCATATAATGATGTGAACCCTTAATCCCATTTTTTTCAACAAAGATAGTCGAATTGGGTATGAAATTAAAGGTCTTTATGAGATTTCGTAATGTCCGTTTTGGTCCTCAGATTGAAACGTAATGTAAGTGTCCATTCCTTAAGTGATTATTAAGTTGATCTATCCCCTGGTGCACTTTCGATATGGTCAACTTTAAAAATTTGTTGAAGCTCTTTGTCGCTCACGATGGCCTGCACTGACTTTCTTATCTTGGACATATTATTTATCGCCGGCTGAACGTTCCACTCATATTATGAACTGCTTATCACGTACACGCAAGCTACGTGCCCGCCAAACCCACATCAGTAAGCATTACCACCATAAAGCGTAAATTCTTAAAGTTCAGATTTCATTTAAATTTCCATTTACACGTTTCGGCAAATTTTGCATTTTCTGAAAAGTCTAAACAGCTTGTATTTCACTTATTCTAATTTGTACACGTTTTTGCAAACAAAGCATTTTATAAAGAAAGTCTGGGAAATTAATGTGATATGTCGCCTCCTTCTTCTTCGTAGCACCACAGCCCCGCTCGGGCCTTTGCTTCCTGCGAATAGTACCTAAAATTGACCGTGTCCTCCAATTTCAAAACCCGAGCAGTGATGAATTGTCTTCCTCGACCGAGTCAGACCAGCGTATCCTCGGTTTTTTCACTGGTCCGTGGCCTTCAGTTCTCCCAACGCATACCTTTTTGGGCATCTGTTGTTCGTTCATACGATTTATGTGTCCAGCCCATTGTAGCTTCCGCAGCCTTACAATCGTTGAGAGCTCCGGTTTGTCAAACATTTCATAAAACTCATGGTTGTATCGTATTCGCCATTGGTCCCCGTCTAGCTTCGCTCCGACTATTTGCCTCAGGACCCGTCGCTCAAAGGCGTTCAATATATTCGCGGATGCTTGGGTTAGGGTCCATGTTTCACACCCATAGCATAACACAGGTCTTATCACAGATTTGTATACTTGGAGCTTTGTTTTCCTGTGAATGCAGCTGGTTTTCAAGATTGTCAAAACTGAATAAAATATTCTATTTTCGAGCTGTATTCTTCGGCGTATTCACATGTCAGGGCAGTTATATTTTAACCAGGAAATAAATCAGTTGCGAATTAGCAAAGCTCGTAGTTTATTCTTTTTTCCAAACCCAAGTCTTTGTGACTTAATTGGCGCAGTCGGGTCTAAGGCGGCGGCGGATAGGAAAATTCAATTGCAGCCGACAGTTAACCGAAAAAACGGAAAAATGATTTGAAGGATAATCGAAAAGTAACGAATGATAACAGTAAAAAGATTAGTGAAGGAGGAACCAATTTCTATGTGCTACATATGCCGCAAAATTCTTAAAGAAATTCTAGTGCTTTCGTGACTAAAAAATTAGAGCATTCCAAATCAGTGATACTACGGTTCATCGGAAAATTGAAAAAATACCAAAAATGACGATCATAATTAACTTCTGGTAAGTCGAGATTTTTGTTTCCTATGCCACAAATCCCTAGAAATAAATCCGCCTCCAGTCCTTACACTATGCGCCTAAGTAGTAGCAGAAATATTTATTTAACGAATGAGGAAATAGATTCTTTCTCAAATATTGGTGAATCAAGTGCAAATTTAGTGAACAGTGATATTGTTTCTGGTAATCACACTGATAAAAATTCAATAGAAAGTGATCTTTTAAATATTTTGTGCAATAATTCAAAAATTAATATGACTGAGCTCGGCAACAAAATTATTATAGTGACCACTGTCTACATTTTTAATTCGCTTCGAGTTTCCGATACGATTAAGGATTTATCAAAATTCGGTAGGAATCCTCGACTTCTATTTGATTTTCTCGACAATGTCGATGAAATCTTAAATCTAATCAGTATTACAAGTGGTAAAGGTTATGGCTCACTCCTTCTCAGGGCAATAAGAAACAAGATTGAGGGTGAAGCCAAAGGAGTTTTAAATATGTACGGTACATAGTTAAAATGGCACAAAGTCAAGGAACTTTTGATTCTTCATTATTTGCATAAGAGAAATAAAATTTCTCTTATCAAAGAGCTTCACGGTCTACGCCGAGGAAACGATTCGGTACAGAAATTTTATAGTGAAATTGTCGAAACACTCTCAAGTATGAACAATCATGTAAATATACATGAAATGGTTGCCAACGTAATAGCGGCAAAGAAATCCCTATTTTCAGAAATGTATTTGAACAGATTTTTATCTGGACTTAAAGAGCCATTAGGCTCTACCATTCGGGCTATGAAACCGGAGCTCTAGCCAAAGCATATGCTTATTGTATTAAAAAGTAGAGTATTGTTTATACTAACTTCAACTTGGACCGTAAATTTCTAAACACGAGCCATTTAAAACCACGTCCCCTCATCGCAGACCTAATACCAAAACTTAAATTACCACTGCAAGTTTCCCAAGTAAATAGTGTAACTAAATTTTCTTTGATTCAACAACTTAATTTTATATAACAAAAATTATTCTTCTCAAGCCTTTACCCACAGCGTTTTAATCCACAAACAACATTCGGGAACCCAGTACACAATCCAATGGGATATCAAAGGTACCCCACCACAAATCTGAATTTTTACCATGGACCCAGCTTCCGGTTAAACAACCAAAGACTAAACTCATTCCCCAATAATCTTTTCCAACAAAACCAAAATGTGTTTAATAGATCAAATAACCAAACCTGAACCTATGGACATCTCTGCCATGATTAGAAGAATCCAACCCCAGAATTACCCTCAAAAGAATAACTACTTTAGACCTCACGAAGCAGCTCCAAGATGCACGGTTATGGAACTTTTTAACGTATCCGAATAGAATAATCCAGACTACAATGAATATGCCCAAGACGAAATTGAATCTCAAAGCATTAACCTGATGCAAAACCTTCAATATGCGGAATACTTCGAAAATATACACGAAAACTATAATGAACCTTGTAATTATCACATCCCTCATGATACAAACTACACTCAAAACGAAAGCCCACCAAACATAGAAATAGATGATAAAAATTTTCAATTCAATGCCTCAACAAGCCAATCGGGTACTTAGACACAAACAAACAGGGTAGTACACTCACTTATATTCAAATTTATTCCCCTTTTTGACGCCCACTGAAATTTCTGATTGATACCGCTGCTTCTTTCTTGTTTAATAACCCTGAATGTGTAGACCCACGTGATGTTAAATCATCGACACCTATCTCAATAACGGCTGTTACGGGGTAACGCCATGTAGGTTAAATTCGTGACGACCACGAAGAGATCTTGGCACGACTTTACGCAATCAGCCGCGAATAAACGCAAACCCCACGAGCAGAAAGCGTAAAGTAACGTATACAAAAATGTATTAGATATTATGAATTTGAATCTAGTCTCAACATACACAAAGGAAAGCGTAAAGTAACGTACACGAAAATGTATTAGGTATTATGAATTTGTTCTAGGTGAACTCAACAAATTCTTAGAGTGGCTGACCCGAGCCATGGCCATGCGGATCGTCGTGTTGGCGGAGTTCGGACCCACATACCAACTACAAGTTGAATCGAGAGACATTTGCAACATTGTGATGGACCCTCACCCAGAAATGCAGAGTTTCATATTGAAACCCGTCCGGGCTTTATGAATTCGCAACGCACATCGAACCCGAACCGTGATAGAATAAGCCCACAATATCATAATAATAATAGCAGTAACGTCATCAACAACTGACGAACCTCAAACGCCAACAAACAAATAATTGCAATTGATTTCCACAACAAATTGAAAGGAATCGATTGGAACGTGCCGATCATCCATGACGTTTCATTTCATCCATCTTATGTAGGTGGTCAAATACCGTACGTCAGTCAGAATCACGTTCCAACATAAGCTAAACGTAAGGAATAGCCACCATTTATCGATTGAGGTACACTGTGTGAAGAAAAAGGTACATACGACGAGGATAAGGATCAACCCAATAAATTTATCGTTGATGAAAAACCAGTTGTTCCAGAAGAGGAGCCACTCAGTTAACCGAAGACTGCAACACCACCACCTGCGGTAGATACATGTCCCAGCCCACCACCACCACCCGAGCCAGCTGTACGTTGTTCTGTGATACAACGTACACCAAAACCAGAGTCAAAAGATCTCAAAAAGCCAAGTCCTGGACAAAAGGATAAAGATAAATTACCTGTAAGTGTACTTCTTGGAGATTCTACCGCTCAGCTTGATCCTGAACACGAGCAACCGATTGATTATCACATCGCTCGTAAACCGGATAGTGAAGTTAATCCTGATGAAATCGCAGAAAAGGACAAGAAACTCCATGAAACTCATAGACGAAGTGCAATATTAGCAGCTAGGAGTGCGATCTCGATGAAAACGATCCCGCAAGATGCATATGATGCAACGGCAACAACAGCAACACCATCACAATCCACCTCATCATCATCATAACCTTCATCATCACCATCATCATCCGCATCATGATCATCCTGCGTTGGGAGGACACAGGCTGGGCGGCTTCCATAGTGACGTTGATTCACACAGCAGCAACCTGCCGCTTCCATCGCCGAGCAGCTCGTCCAACAATAGAGCAGGGAGTGCTGGAAATATGTCGACTGGATCATCGGGTCTTGATATTTCACCTGCGGATACGAAACCGCTGATCCAAAGTGTAAGTTCTGTGACGGCAAGAACGCGGTCTCATAGTACGGGACTGATATTGCCACTCATACAAGAAACCAAATTGCATGTATTGCAACAATGGCTGGGACTACCTGTAGAAGTGTAATTAGAATTTGTCAATGGGGGACATGATATTAAGAATCCATTGGCAATTAAAAATACTAACGAGCATCGCTTCGCGAGGACGAGAAAAAGAATATTGTCATTTCCGAAGATGATCCTAACAAATTCATATCTCGCGTATGTACAAAAACATTTACACTGCAACAACTCCTGATCCGGCATATGAAATGCCATTTGGATATCAAACGATACCTTTGTACGTCTTGTGGAAAAAGATTCCACCATACGTGATTTGAAACTATCCACAAATCCATCACATTATAGGAAACTATCCACAAACCCATCACAAATCAAACTTCAGCGACAACAGCAACAAACCCAAACTGTCAGTAAATCATCTCACTGACATTTCTCCAAACTCGTTTAGTAGGAGTGAGATTTAATGAACGCCCAAAAGCACTGAATCTCGTGGTGGGAAACTACATAGCCGACCATACCTAGTGAGATTTTTAAGGTCCTGAACCTACCCGAATGAGCCGTTGGCCGAGAATCCAATAAAAGGAGGACGGAAGGATGTCCCGTTCTTCTTTCTGGCAGAACAAATCATCCGGTGAAGAGTGCGAGTGGAGGCAGGAATCTACGGAAGGAACGCGATCGAGAAAATCGGCAGTGGAGACCAGGAAATTAATCAATCAGTAAAGAAAGTAAAAACCAATTATTTGGGGATCCCCACACAAGCGGCAGCAGAATCACTGCCGTAAGTGTTGGCCAACCGTTTTCTTTTTTTCTCAATATACTGTTATATATTTTCTTGTGAAATTTTAAAGTTAAAGATCAATTGAAGTGAACTTTTCCCCGGTTGTTTCCTTTACTGTTTTTATTTCAGTTTGAGCTACTCATACTGTGAACTTTCTGCTCGTGAGTGAGAAGATATCATTTTTTCCCAGGAAGGGAATTTACCGGCGTCGTTAGAAATCACGGGACTGCTAAGGGTCCGTCGTGGTTAGGTCACGCTTAAAGTTTCTTCCTGGCTTTTCCAGCGTTTCATCCAGGTGTTGCAGGGAATTACCAATTGTAGAATAGAATCTGACGTAGGTAGGATTCTACTCTTTGTTCTCCGGGGAGCTGTTACCTCGTTCGGAAGCTCCAATGGGGCTCCAATGGCTCACGAGTGGCGCCTGCCCAGTCTCCAAAGGAGTTATCCGGGGCCGAAAAGAGCCTGACCGGAGCACCCCTTGTAAAACGGTAATACGACTTTATTTAACAAACATGAAGTGAAGGATGAAATCAAACTTCCTAACTTCATTAAATTCAATCATCTAGGTGCAACAAGATTTTTAATTTTCTAATTTCGTAGCTATTTCGATGGACTACTCGAAGTCAACGCATTAACCAAACTAGGGGCGAAAGTCGACCTAGCATCCATCCCGTTAAACTTCAAACCGAATTTGATGTCTGCAAAATATATTGTCGCGTGTTTTGGTTCGCGGCCAATAATTTTAATGTTCCGGGAAAGTGAAAACGCAATGTCTTTTTAAATTAAGTTAAAAAGAGTTTATTTAAAAGAATGCACAATTATTAATTTCACTATTAAAAATCTAACGTCTTCTTGTCAATAAATTTCTATTGTAATTGTCTTCTAAAATCACTTCACAATCACTCCATCAAAATCCCCTTTACCTCGCGCTTCACTCTATCGCAGTTTTTACTATCGCGGTATTAATGAATGATCCCCCCATTCATTCAGCTCGCCTTTATATAGGGTCTCTGGCCATTCAACGCATTTCTCGTACATTGGTCAATGTTCTGCCGAGAGGTACCTAGTATATGCGAGCAGCTTAATGAATGGAGTGACGTCACTTTTAGATGTTGATCATACTTGGTGGGTTCTCGTGGTTTCGAGTAAATTCGCTTTGTTGATCAAGAGGTTCTTAATGGTTGTGAAAACAATTGCAACAGTAGCTCGCAGAATTATTCGTGCATGTAACAATATCATACCCCCACAGTCGAAACTTGTCGCTATGCTTCCGGTAGATATTCGAAATGCAGACATATTTATCAAAACTATCCAAATTATACCCGAAATATTAATCTCTGAAGGTATTTAGCGTGCTTTCGATTGGTATGTCCATATCGAAGTAAGCAACATAATAAAAAATGAAAAAGTACTTTACATCGAACAACCACTAATGGCTGAAAGTATTTCAAACAAGTACGAACAAATAAATAACATTGAGATAAATTACGAGGGAAACCCACCTATCGACGACTCAAAAGATTTAAGCGAATTATTGCGTAGATCCCATCTCAACATTGAAGGAAAGAAATTATTACTGAAATTTACCGTCAGCACGGCGACATTTTCTTAAAAAATGACCAGGATCCAACATTAACTAACCAAGTTAAGCATAGAATTAGAGCCACGGATGACGTCCCCATTTACACAAAATCATACAGATACCCGTACATACTCGTACACAAACAGGAAGTTCGCAAGCAAAAAGAGGATACGCTGAAACAAGAAATCATTCGACGGAGCTACTTCCCATGGAGCTACCCTGTATGGATTGTGCCAAAGAAGCAGGATGCTAGCGGGAAACGAAATTGGAGATTGGTAATCAACGAGAAAACGATTACCGATAGGTATCCACTCCCAAACATAAACGAGATTTTAGATAAACTAGGCAAATCGATGTACTTTTCAACGCTGGACCTTGTTTCTGGATTTCACCAGATTGAAATGTGTACTCGAGGTATTTCGAAAACTGCATTTCTGGAAGAAGGTGAACATTACAAATGCGTTCGAATGCCTTTTTAGCAAAAGAACGCCCCCGCAACCTTCCAACGAGTCATGGACAACGTCTCAAAAGACCTCCAAGGAATAATCTGTCTCGTAGATCTTGATGATATCATAATCTTTTCTACCTGCAAGAACATGGCGAAAATCTGATTAAGGTATTTCAAAAGTTGCGGGAAGTTAACCTGGAAGTGTAATTTGATAAATCAGAACTCATGAAGAAAGAAATAGCCTTTCTTGGTCATATTGTAACGACCAACGTCATAAAACCAAACCCAGAAAAGGTCCAAGTGATATAGGATTATCCAATACCAAAAACCCAAAAGGAAATGAAATCATTCCTTGGTCTCCTAAGATATTACCGTAAATTTATCAAGGATTTCACACAACACACTAAACCCTTGACGGAATGTTTAAAAAAGGGACGCAGCATTTATCTGAATAATCGCTACGTACGAGTTTTTCAAGGCTGCAAGGACCTTCTCATGAATGACCCCGTTTTACAACACCCTGATTTCAGCAAACCCTTCGTCTATACAACAGACACCAGCAACTTTTCAATGGATGCTGTTTTGTCACAAGGCCCAATTGGCAGTGACCGTCCAATTTGCTTTGCTAGCAGGACCCTTACAGATTAAGAAATTAACTACTTCACGATCAAAAAGGAGTTGTTGGCTATTGTACAAAGTACTTTCGGCCATAACTGTTTGGCAGGATGTTCACGATATTGACCGACCATAAACCACTAACATGAATTATGAGCCTGAAGATTCTCAACTCGAGACTGATTCGTTGGCGACTTAAGCTGGAAGAATGCGATTATGATATCCATTACAAGAAAGGAAGCCAAAACAGTAACGCTGACAACCTCAGTAGAATAAAGACACCAAAAACTACGCCACCTATAAACAAAGTCGAAATAAACACAAACGAAAATAGAAACACGCCCTCAAATACTTCAGCCCAAAGCACCCGAGGCACTACAATACATTCTGCAGAAGAAAACCTAAACACAGGTATTCCAATTCCAGAAAGGCCCCTTGATGAATTTGCGTTCAACTAATCCTAGTAAGGTCAGACAGACGACCACAAACTACAGTTGAAATACCCTTTAGAAACAAACAAAGATGGATAATCAAAATGCAAGATTTTGCCGAGTCAACTTTAATCGAAATCTTCAAAAAATATATTTCCCCTAACAAAGAGACCGCAATGTTGTCTTCTGACGACATCTTTAAAACGATCCAAGAAATATATTCCAAACACTTTTCTTAATTTGGATGCTACAAGTTAGTCAGATGTACCGAAAACCTCAAGGGAATAACTGAGAGTGACAATCAGGATGCCCTCATCAACAGTTACCATCTAAATAGTAATAATCGTGGAATCAATCAAACCTTAGCTCACCTTAAGAGAGACTATTATTTTCCCTTTATGAAAAATAAAGTTTCCCAAATTGTAAATAATTGTGAGAAATGCCAAATCCTAAAATATGACTGGAACCCTCAGAAATCAAAATTTCAAACACCTGAAACCCCCAGCAAATCCTTAGATACTCTTCACATTGACATTTATACAATAAACCAACAATACATTCTCACAATAATTGATAAATTTTCGAAATCCGCCGCAGCATACACCGCTCCTGCATAGAATAGCCTTTTCATAGTCAAATCGCTAAAATGCTACATCAGCCTGCACCCTAATGACAATAGTGACTGACCATGGAACGGAGTTTACCTCATCCCTTTTTAAAGAATTCTGTACACAATATGGTATCAATCATTCAATTACCTCTTTCAACAAAAAACAAGTAACGCCTCTGTCGAACGGTTACAATCCACACTAACCGATGTGTTTAGAATAGTTCATGGTTAAAAACTAGGAGAAAGACCCAGTAGATATATTAGATAAGAATAATCACCATCTACAATAACTCCATTCATTCCTCTACAAAACATACCCTTTATGAATTATTTTATGGTAGGACATATAAGTTTAACAAAAATTTAACGCACAATAGTACCCACAAATATCTAAAACAACTAAGAGAATTTCAATACAAATCGCACCCCGAAATAAAACAGTATTAGAAGGACGAGTGACTAAACGTAATGAGAAACTTAAATCCACTAGAGAAGATCCCGAAAAATGCCATGAAGGATCAATAGTCTATAAAAAAGAACGTCGACGTAACAAGATCACCCCTAGATTTTCGAAGCATAAAGTCAAAGAAAATAAGCATATAGCTATAATCTCAGATATGAACCAAAAGCTTCATAAATCCAAAATTTAAAAAAAAAACGTAAATTTCAGGTTAGGTCTAACGACACAAGAGCAAGTACTGGACATACAGAACATAACAGGCTTCGGGAGGCCGAGATTTAATGTTAACTTCCTCTTTCCGTAGGTACGAATAACAGAACCGCAAGCAGCTAACAAGCGGGTGCCAGATTCTGGGTTACTTCGACTAGGATGGTATGTGGGATGACGGATTCGTCTGCGCCGAAGTCAATTAATAGTGCGCCAATGCCTTTGCTAGATGTATAAGCAATACACTGAGCGTGAGCCGGCTAGTTGTTGCGGAGAAGACGACTTCAGTTTTTTTATGTTTGCCACACTTGTATGGCGGTCGGCATTTCGTGGCGTCTGGTCTATAATGGGTGTGGTACCAGCAGGCCTTGGTCGGAAGTTTGGGCAAAGTCGCCGAAACTTCATAATTGTGACGGCACTCGTGGTTTCCCTGGCTTATCATTGCACTAAGTCCTTTGAGCTAGACTCTTATGAGCCTTACAATCTCTCCAGTCAGCTAGTTGAGCGCTGACAAAATCTTCGTCGTGGTGTGAGATCGATCCGACAATATATGGCTTGGATCCTTTCATCACTTCGTCGGTAATTGTTTCTAGATTCAGCAGTAAGGCGTCGTTCCCTGACAAGATATGGCGCAACGTGATGTTCAGCGGGTTTAGCCACACCTGCTTTAGTGTCTCTTAAGCGTTGCTGTCTGCGGCATGTTTGCATTTAGTTGAACAGCTGTGATAGTCGCTGGTCGTTCAATTCGACCTTCGACAACAGTTTTTGAATACGTTGTTGGGCGGGGTAAAAGGCTTGACTATCTCACGTTTGAGGTTGTCGTACTTTCCTTCTACTGGTGGCTTGGACACTGCACTACGCACCAGCTTAACGACTCTAACATCCAAGCTGGCAACGATCAGTTGGAAACGCGTTGTGTCTCCTGTTAGGCGGCTCGCCCCAAAGTACGCCCTAATTTGCTCGAACCATTGTTCGGCGTCCTCCTCCGGAATCCGGCAAGTAGTGTTCTTCACACCACTTATCTATCCGGCTTCAGGCTTCTCTTTATCATCAATGCCAGCCGAGATGTCAACTTTGCCTTCGTTTGGCATTTCGATTTTTACGGTCGAGATTGGGGGAGGCTCCCTTGCACGCGCCTCTTTACGCTGCGGATGTGATCCCTATACAATTTGTACACGAGCGACGCGATATTCATCGCGACCTTGCACAAAAGTATCACCTCGGTGCAGTCGCTTTGCACCGCGAGCACCGAATTTACCACCAAATGTTTGTAACCTCGCCTTTAACTTCCTTCACTGGCTGGTTGTCACGAATTCCCTCTGCACACTTCCATGCGGTCGTTAAGATATCGCCCAAGCCAAGATTATAAATGTTAAAATAAAAATGTTAAAGCAAAAAAAAAAAACAAAAAAAAAATCAACCGAATACATTAAACGAAAAAAATGCTTAAATGAAATTGAGTAATGAAGCAGGGAAAAAGCTTAAGAGCAAAATCTGAACGGTTAGATTCGAATTCAAAGTCAAATAAAAATGGATGAGAGCAATCGAAGCAAATCTCAGAAAGGACAATCGAAAGCTTTGAAATAATACGTACAAGTTGTGGTACGATGCCGCCCGATTAGCAAGAAAGGAAATACAGAATCCAAATGAAGCAAACCAGGAAAATCGGAAAACCTTCACCTTCAGTGCAGTCTATAATCACACATCAACACAGAAAAGCATTTATGATGAAATTGTACGTCCACTTATGACCAGTGTCTACGATCAAACAGGCAGCGGCAAAGCTCACAGAATGGAAGGCATCCAAGGTAATGAGGAACAAAAGGGCACCATGCCACGAACATTCGAACAAATTTGGTCTCAAATCGATCGAGCACAGAAGACTGACACATTTTTGGTATCCGTTCCCTATTTAAAAACTTATATAGAAGAGCCACTCGACCTACTTCAATCCAACTGCAAAACGTTAGAGTAAAGAGAACGCGAAAAGGCTGGAGTTTATGTGCCCATGTCGGGGATATGAATTCGGTGATGGGTCGTACTTGAGGATGCTTTAGTTATGCACCAAGATTAGATTCCACGCCAGAGCAACGCACTCCAACTCAAGATGACATCCTCAAAGCTTATCAACAACTTAAGCCGCTTCCGCTTGTGACTTTCGACGTAACAGGCACTTTAATTCGCGCTAAATTCTTACGGGCATACAAATATGCTAAAACAACTGAATACTTTGGCTACGATAAGACAGACCCCGATACTCCAACCTGGACTGTCGAAATTATATCCGAATATTGGCAGCGGGATTGCGAAAATGAATTGGAAAGATTGGTGGCATCGTTTGTTCTACTCGATATTCATCAAAGCTGATACAAATATTCCGGCTGAGGATCTCACAGTAATTACAAATACATTAACTGCTCAATACAGAACTGATGAGTGTTGGGTGAAATGTGAAGGAGCTGATGAAATATTGCAGTGCATAAAAAGACGGCAGAAGAAAATAGGTATGGCTTCTAATTATGATCCCAGCCTGCATCGAGCTATGATACAAATGGACATGCTGAGATTTGATTTTGTAGTCATATCCTATGAACTGCAAGCCTTGAAACCAAATCCAAAAATGTTCGATGAAGCCTTGAAAATCGCTGGTCACGACAGTAAAACGCAAAGTAGCCGAATCCTCAGAGCGAGAACGATATAAAAACAGAAAAACTTTTAAAATACTACAATAATGCAAATCTTGTCACAATGTGTTCATGTTTGCGTCTAAAAATCGCTCATC
Organism: Odontomyia ornata; assembly: GCA_963969285.1. NCBI lineage: Eukaryota > Metazoa > Arthropoda > Insecta > Diptera > Stratiomyidae > Odontomyia > Odontomyia ornata. The sequence continues at coordinate 362,329,619 of OZ017739.1, read as the reverse complement.
ACGACAGTAAAATCGAAAAGTGGCCGAACCATACGAGCGGGAACGATCTAAAACAAAAAAAACTTCTAAAATACTCGTACTTTAATAAATGCATGGCGCTACCACAAGAACTAGTCGATATAAAAAATGAGTTGTTTGTTTTGTTGCGCGAATTAACATTTCCGAATGACAACCCATCGGACAGCCAACGATGACAAACCCCAATGGAATGAATGTGGAACGTAAAAGCGTACCCGATGAACACCAGTTGAGGGATCGCTGATGCATGCCAGCACCGCAATTGAACGTTGAATTGCCTCGAAGAAAAATTAACGGCTCGCCGGTTGAAACTGAGCTGATGAGGCGCCTGGAGACAAAGAACGGGTCTCTTTTTGGTGGACGAGAATCGACGACTGAGAATCAAGTGCGACGAGCTAACAAGGATATTTATCCTGCAGCTCAACGAAGGAAGAGATAATTATTGAGTGGAATTTACATCAGCGACAGGGAAGTAATTTACATCAGCGACAGGGAATTGAAACTTACATCAGCGACAGATAAGATTGGCAGTGGAAGTTTATCAAGCAACGCGCTGGAAGGATACGTTCACGGCGTGTGTTAATTCGGGGGCCTCCAAATAGAAGAAGTAGACGTAAGTCAAGGTTTTGTAAATATACTCAGCTTTTGATGATTGACTTAATTTTATATCTTATTTTACAAATGGTGTTCTTTTTTTTTAAAATCATAGAATTTATTCTGGAGTGGATTGTACACCTGACTCGGGTGTGTTCAGTTTTCGGTTCGGGTTTTCAGTGCGGCTTACGTCGAGTGAACTCACCCTGGCTAAAGAGTGCGAAGTGGTCGTCCCGGCAGTGAATAATTCTTTCTTCCTAGTTCGAAATAACAGATCTTGTTTCCAGCTGTGTGAGGGGTGCTCAGTAGCCGTGTTTCTCGCTTAGTGGCTAGTTGGAACCAAGAGACAAGCGATTGGTGCCTCCTGTGACCATCTTTGACGGGCGAACCGGGTCCGAAGTCCCAAGCCGAAGGATCCTCAACCGTGGAGGGTTCCCCTTTCACGTCGATGTGGGAAGCGGAGCAATATACACCTAGAAACGTTCGTGATGTAACTCCGAGCGCTATTTTTGAACCCGCGTGAGGCAAGATAACCAATTATGGTCCCCAAATTCAAATGCGATGTAAGTGTTTATTACGTCTATTTATCAAGTGATTATTAAGTTAATCCATTCCCTGGTGCACTATCGATATGGTCAATTATAAAAATTTATCTTGGACGTATTATTTATCGCCAGCTGAATGTTAAACCGATATCATGAGCTGCTGACTACGCACACACGCGGCCATCAGACATGGTGAATGAAGTTCTTATCATGTGACACAAAATACGCCTAACATCAACGTTGCAACTCAAATACAATCAACCGAGGAAATTGCTGCGAACACAACGTTGTATTGATCGCGGACAAAGTTGCAATGATAGTGTTGTATTGATGGCGCAATAGACAGGGAACGGAATAACACAAAAAAAATTGATACCTTTTAACCAAAAAACCTTACGGAGGTAGTTCCTTATAAGTGTAACAACGACAAATACCCGAGAAGTAGGAATTCGCTAAAGTTTGCTAGTACTTGTATGATTAATCAGTTTCAGATTTTCTTCTATAAAATTGTCGGGGTATCGTTAAATCCAAAGGAGCATTTCTGAACCAAGAATCTGCAGCAAAACAAAGTGGCCTATGAGTTCATGAAACGAATACTAAAGTCATGATTCAAACGACGAAGAAAACTGCAGTTTGATAACACTTGACCGTAGGCGACCATAATCTTGAGAGTGTGGATAATTTCTGTGGTTGGGAGGTGAATGTCATTTATGCACATGGTGTGGGACTCCTATGCTCGCAAGAAGGCGAGTGGACTGCCTAGTAAACACCCTCTCCCCCTGCCCACCTGAGAACCCAGCCTTGAACCGTTTGATGCATCAATTCGGTTAAGTCGTGGTGCGCCTTCAAGCAGGGGAGTCCCTCTTCTACCGGGCGAGAAGAGGAGTAGAAGAACAAGCCAGACAAGCGATCCCCCAGCTGGTATGAGTCTCTTTTATCTTTTAGGACTGCCCGAGCATAATGTGCCACCTGGTTGCATTTGTGAACCGATCCGAGCATCACCGTGACTGTATTATCCGAGTAGAGTTCTCCTGTCTCCCTGTAGAGGTCTCTTCGTAGCCTGCTTGATTTTGTGCACGCAAAAAATGTGTGGCAGGCATTGTCTGACAATCGGGAGACCGTGACTTACCAATATTGTGCCAGTCAGACTTGAAGCACTCCAGGCTGGGTCAGATAGAAGTTAGTCTCACCATGCCACCGATTTAGCCATGATCTCACATCCGGGGTGAGGCACACAGTCGATCTTCCTTCATGAAATTTACTCAAGACTGCTGCCGATTGTTGAATGAACGCTATCTCTTCTCGCGGACAACCATCTCCCTTGCGTCCTTGCTTCGACGCAGGTAAATAGCGTGGTGAAGGTTTTGTTTTCCCTGCGTATCTGTTTGAGGCATGCCCCATCCGATTGCTGGAGCGTTGAAGTCTACCCAGCTAGCACGTTGCCGTCTGCATTCGAGACAGCGCCCTCTAAAGCATTGAGCTTTGCTTGGAAAGATGATATCGATCCGTTCGGTATTAGGTACATACTAAAGAAAGTGGTCCTTGAGCACTCAACCCACATGAAACCATCTTTCTATACACAGCTCTCCGCCTGGAAATCACTGTTCCGAATCCAGATGGCGGCAGTACCAGTTTCATTAGGATATCATGATGCAGAACTTTTATCATGATGTTGCTCACTCAGGAGCATAAAGTTGGGTTTCATATCCCTCGCAAACTGCTCAAGCATATTTTGAGCAGTTGAACTAGTGTAGGTTTAGCTGCGGGATGCGGGTCATTGAAGCTCTGATTTTGCCTTGGCTAGGGTTTCCTGGAAAACCTGGCATTTTCCTGATCCCAAGACGTGCCCAAAATCTGGTCTTGGATCAGCATCCTTGGAAAGAATACAGTATGTCTCGTTTGTACACTCTTTTCTTATATGTCCCATTTCACCGCATTTGTAATATAGGGAACTCCTATCGAGTCCTTTGCATTTTCGTGTGATGTGACCATAGCCAAGATATTTTAAACAATGAACAGACGCTGCCCACCCTATTCTTACTTTACCCTTTATCAAAAATTATTCGGCATCCTTTTCGGTCAAGTCAACTATGGCCATGCGTTGTCCCCTTTGGTTTCCTGGTGTCAGCCTCTTTTTGATTCTGCCCACGCTAGGGAACTCCCTTTTGATGGCCTCTTCTACCCCGGGCGGATCCAGAACGCAGTCAATGTCTCTTATTTCGACCGTTGCCATCGGCTCAAGTGAGGCCATGGTTGCGCTTTTGCCGAGGGCTTTCTTTACTGCGTCGCAGAATGCTTCCCTACTGTCGGCCTTTGCTCCGAATTCAACCAGTATGTAGTCCCTCTGCGTTTTTCGTACTACTTTAAAGGCCATGTTGGTGTCTTCGGGGTTTACATTTTTCGTGATATCCCGCAGCACTTTTCCATAGGATCGGCCATCTTGGGGCTTTGCGAGCAGCGCCTATTGCTGGAGTCTTTGTCGGCGCTTCTTTCTCTCCCATTTCATCTCAGGTTTTTTTTCTTGTTGGATGTCCATATGAACTTTATTTTCTGGCGCTCTTTGAAGGAGTTTTTTTGCAATTTTTGTCACTCTTTGTGTCAGCACGATCTGAATCTCCATTCCACGCTCTTCTTTGGCCTTTCACCAGCTCCTCCGATAGTAACATATACGGTGTAGGAGCTTCTCTAGTTCAAAGAGCCAAATCTTTACTGCTTTGTTGATTTTTGGTGAGTCGCATGCAGTTTGTATTCTTTTTAGAACATCTCCCGCTTTTCCGATTAGTCTTTCTTCTTCATGTTGCTGGATGGCAATTGCACTTTCTTGGGAGAGGTTATCGGCTTCCGTTTCCGAGTACAATACGTCCGCCACATTTTCGACGTTGGCGATGAGATCACACAACGGTGCTTTATTTGTCTGGTCACTACTGTCTTTTCCTGCCGTAATCTCTTTGTGAACTTCAGGATGATTCATTATGATTTCGGGTTTCACGACCCTTCCTTTGGTCGCATCTGTAGTGATCGCAGCAGTGACCATCGGGTTCTCGATGTTTTTTATATCTTCCTCCACTGCTCGTCTTGCAGAGTTTCCCGCTTTTCCTTTTTAAGACGGTCTGTCGTTTGCATCATTGTTTTGCTGCGCTCAAACACCGCAGGAATCTCAATCTGGAGAAGACTGTGTGTTAATCTCCGTTTTTCGTCCATCTTGACTGTCACTGTATTCATCGGTGTTTTTGTCATCGTTAGTACCACTCCCGATGTGCTGATAACATTGTGGCTGCAGCCGCTGGTTGCGTCGTCATTGTTGTTATTTTTGCTTTATTTTTGGGGGTTTTTTATCTCTTCTTAGGGTTTTGTTTGCTCCAGTGTTATTGGGTGCCCCCTTGGAGCCGTTTTCTCCGTTCGTGTGTGTGGTCGCCTTTTTGGTCCCATGGTTATCTTTGCAGAGCAGGGAGGCCATGCGAGGGTTGGCACAAGCCCTTATGTGGAAAAGTGCTCAGAGCCAGACTAGCGCTAGTATCTAACCCAATGGTGCGAACTTCGAACGAACTCCGAGGCCTGCTAAGGTTTTACCGGGACGGAGACGGTATGAGAGTTGAATTGGAGCCGTTCACACACGAGTGATACCTCGGCGCTACTGTGCAAAGCAACTAGGTCCAAACCATATCCGCCAGCCCAAAGCATCAATTCCAGTTCGTTGTCCAAAGCGTAGTCCAGATCCAATCAGGGTCGTTACCTGTCATCCCAGGAGGGAGCCTCACGGCGCCCCCATATCTTCGGGTGGGTCGCTCCTCAAAGAATGCTAGCCTCCAAGAGTGTTTCTGTCGACCGGCATTCCCCGTGGGGAAATTTCCTCGGATACGTGGGGGCGGAACTCGCCCAAAGAATGCTAGCCTCTAAGAGTCAGTCGGTCAGCATTCCCCCTGCGGAGAATTTTATATACCTTGGAGCCAATCTGAAGAGAAGAGGCGCCATAAAGGACGAGATTGGACTCCGCGTCAACGCGAAAAATAAAGCCTATTACCCGGTACTTTCCATTCTTAGGTCTAGAATTATGAACAGGCAAATTAAGCTCCGCATTTACAAAACACTAGTCAAACCTGTACTGTTACATGGAAGTGAAACATGAACCCTGGCGAGCGAGTCTAAAAAGGCAGTAGACGTATTTGAACGCAAAGTGCTTCGGAAAATCGACGGCCCAATGAAAAAGGAACAGAGTGGTAGAGGCTTCGTTACAAGGATAAGTTGTATGAACTATTTGAAGACCCACCTGTTTCCTCTTGTGTGAAGTTACGGAAAATACAATGGGCGGAGGGCCATGTTAAACGAATGGAATGAAACCAGTCATCCAAAAAAACATAAAAAGGTAGAGTACAAGGTAGACGTTCAGCGGGAATACCGAGGACTCGATGGGAAAACACGTTAGAAGCTGATAGCAGATCCTTGTTTGCTGTAATCAACTGGTGGACAAGGTCGTGAAACCGTGATGGTTACAAAGTCTTCCTGGTAGGAGCACTCTCATGCTTGCTCGATGTCTTTTTATAGTATAATGTAGCATTATCTCTGTTTTGTGCGTTATTGATTTGGCAAGGTTACATTACTCCCATTCCCGAAATTGTTACTATATCAGAAGTAGGTAAGTACACAGAAAAAAAAAATTATGTTTATTAACCGCCTTCCATAAAAACGTTACAAATATCCTTAATGCACCTATTTTACGTACATAGGTTTTCAATTTTCCCATTACCTACTCACGGACAACTTCTACTGCCCTCCAGCATATTACTAATAAGTCCTCAATCTGATATCCACCGAATCGAAGTAATATCTCATGCAACCGTGTGAAACTGTTCACCTGTAGATTGGGCGTAGTCATTAGGTCAATGCATTCCAACCTTCTTGCTAACCACAATAGCACACAAGAGATTTGTATGCGCCATTCTATTTGCGCCATCCCAGCATAACGTATTCGCTTGAAATCGAAACTCAGCCAACATTCGCTCCTAGATTCCAGTTCAAAATGTCAGACATGATACCGTTGTCCACGATATCTTCAACGTAAATCTTCGAAAGGTACTTGGCGTCTAACATTTTGCAAGTAAGTCGATCCACCTACATACGAGTACGAACTCAATTCGTTAATTTAAGAGAGTCCACGCCACCGTTCTATTGTGCAAAAATTTAACTGAATTTGGAACGATTTGCGTTTTTGAAGCGCAGGGAAAAGGCAATTGAAGGCGGGTGGAGGACCCCGTTTGGCAAGAACCTGGATACTCATATCTACTTGTTCCCATGTATCTCTATCTACAGGTGTAATTACAATTTTCAAGTCAATCGACGAAAACGATGCCAGTAACCGGTCTTGGACGATTGATCAGATCTGTTACACCTTCATTATAGATACAACTTGCGTGCAGTGTTTTGGTACAACCTTAAATGTTGAAGAGCTTAGGAAATATCTTTCCTGAAGGAATTCTTTAATACGTTTAATTAGGAAAAGCTTACTTAAATATTAAATCCAATCTGTTAAATTTTTCACAAAAGATTATAAAACATTTTTACCCTGGAAACACAACGGGCATCATCTTAAATAGTGTTTAGTCCCTGAATCCTCCTATAAAGCGCGACCACAACCAACTAACAGATCGACTAGTTCACTTTATTACCAACTTCATACTTTGCCAAATATGGAAGTTCTGCTGCAACACTCGCACGGCTCAATGCAGTTCGCGTGTGCAGACAACAATTGCACTGAAGCGCAGCAGCGCGACGCAGTGCAATATTATTCAACTGCATAGCAATATATTGTAAATTCGATATGTCCACCCCAAGGTAGCAATGCAAGTCCAAAGCGAATGGAACGCGATGAACTGATGCAAAGTTTGAACTGCAGTCCAAGTGATGCGTAAAAGGTCACTTTGCGCTGGGCGACACTCGATCCACCTGAAGTGAACGCGACGCGATGCAATGTGCAGCGCGAATGATGCAAAAGGTAAAGTGGTTGCAATTCGTCACGCGTTCAATCTGATTAGCTCACCTGTGTGTGGATGCGGGCGAAGTCAATTATTGCGATTGCAATTTAATGACGCACGGCACTGTTGTCATTGTCACTCAATATGTTGCGCTCGTAAACATGTCTTCATTAGGATGAGGCGATTTTATCATTTCGCGTGGCATTTATCGGCGAACCTGACATGAATGAGGCCGCAGGGGATTTAGATAAGTGTAAATTTACTTACAATGTATGCAATGATTGCTGTGCTTGCATCGAACAGGCGTATCAAGGTAAAAGGATGTCGGATTAAATGTGGATGTAATTGACACTGGTTTAGCCGCTAAGCAGGACTAATTGGTAACAAGTAAATGGAGTGCAGAGAATAAGGCAGTGATTCAAGACTTTTAGGGAAACATGATGCCTCACTTGATTCACCAATTTTTATTTCAATTGAACAAGTTGTGCAGACAGAATTAAGATCCTGTCATAAGGGTCTGATACAATTGACTGAATTTTATCTTAATGAAAATTTAGTGAATTTGATGTATATAAAATGTCCGTATAGGACTGCGTCGATGGTCTGCTGCCTCGGTGAGCGAGGGTGTTGGTGTTCGCCGGGACCAGTGCTGCCAGATTTTTTTTTAAGAAATACAGTATTTCCAGCTCTTGGAATGGAAAAAAATCAGGACAATTCAGTACACAGCCCCTAGCAACCAATCACAGCGCTTAAATACGCAAATTGAGAAGGTCGACGAAATATTTCCCCACAATCCCCCGGAAGTACGTTCGCCAAGGGAATTCTAGAGAGGGACTAGATTTTTGGGCAGGAGACTTTATATTCTGTGTACCGACTTTGAAAATGATCACCGTCCCATCAATTGTTAACTGAAAAAACAAAGAATTACTCAATTTGATGATAATTATTAAAGAAGCGATAAATAAATATAATTAATAATAATGTTACATGTACAAATAATTCTACGAGCTACTGTCGCAGTTGTTTTCACAATCATTAAGAACATCAACAAATGAATTTACTGGAAACTACGAGAACCTAACAAGCATGAACAACATCTGAAAGTGAGTCACTGCTCCATTCATTCATGCTGGAATGTTCCCGCTAATTCACTTATGTACGAGAACTGTGTTGAATGATTAGACACCGTATATAAAGGCGAGCTGAATGAATGGGGGGATCATTCATTCGACCGCGATAAGAACTGCGATAGTGTGTGGGAAGTGATTTTCGTAATAGTGATGTGATTTAGAAGACAATTGCGATAAGAAATTTATGGACAAGTGTTAGAGTTTTTTAAATAGTGAAAATTAAAATTAGTGAAAGTGTTAAACTGATTATTGTGCATTTTTGTAATTAAATAAACTCTTTTAACTTAAATTAAAAGACATTAGGTTTTCACTTTCCCGGAACATTAAAATTATAGGCCGCGAACCATAACACGCGACATTAATAATAATTATATAATTCACAAAAGAATGTTCAATAAGGTACAAGGTTAGTTTTAAAGAGAATTTCGATAAATATTACTATTCATCAATTTCAACAATGTGTTACCCGCAAATTTCCAAAGGGAGAAAATGTTAACCGACGGATTCCCTGTTTCCCCCGTATGGTCACCGCTTTATTGCGGCTACTCCGGCGGAGGTTCCACCGTCCCGAATCTAGCTCACCCGAAGACGGGCGTGGGCGCCACTCGTCCGCTTTCCGAGCCTCCCAAGGGGTCGTCCGAACGAGAAGACGACCGCCGGAGCAGAAACTATCACTTGGCACTGAAAACCGAGACACTCACATTCGCTACCCTCGCCAAACACTACCACCACCGTTAAATCTTCCAGGTCTTCTTGCCTGGTCACCGCTCCCGGAAAAAGATTTCCCGAGCCGCACTCCTCACAATTGGAAGAAACGTTAATTATTTGGCCCTTGATATATGAAAGGAAAGAGCGAATAATTAAATCTACTTTAAGTTTATTTGTCAAAGAAAACAATTCAATATCTTAAATGTTAAAAGGAAGCCACTTACTTTTACCTCCTAACATAAAAAAGGGGCCCCTCGATTCCGTTCGCTCGCGCTTTCCACCGCCTCGTCGAAGTTCGTAACGCAGTTTTACTAACTGCCGGCTCATTCACTTCCTGCCGGACACTTGTTCCTTCCTTTGCAAAATGTAGGTTGGACAGCCGTTCACGTTGCACTCGATATTTCTTTTTTTTCGCTTTTCGCCACTCCACCGTTGCAGGCACAACCAAAATCTTCACCGCACAAACCTTCCCGGCTTAAATAACTCACTACAGATGTTACGTTGATCACTTTCTTTTCGCAGCTCCACCGTTGCTTGCACATCCAAAAAACTGCCCGCTCAAAAGAAAGAAGGGAAAAGAGACCGCCCGCGCCAATCTTCTCGGCTTAATTATTCTGACTGAATCCCGTTTTTTTCTTTTTCCCTTCTATCCACCGGGAAAAACTCGTTTTGAGTGACTTTGCACGAGTAACTCCCCTCGCTTGTTTCCACTCAACCTACATACCACCCGTGGCGATCCTATTGGGAATCGAATGTACTATCGCCGAATGCATTGATTCCATCTCCATTGTCTGGTATTGATGATCCGTCGTTTATTCATCATTTCCTTCGACCGACGATACGAGTGCAGCACCACTTATCGTTTGCTTTTCTGCTGTGTCGTCTTCGGCGACTGATGATGCTCCGATGATGACGATCATTTGAATCGTTGGTTGGTTTCGTTTCACATGATCCTTTGGATGTTTAATCTTTAGCAAATACTCCCCGCAATTTATTAAGCCATGGTAAGGCTTTTATAGAGTCTTATTATGAAAATTATAATGTCGCGTGAATGATGAAACAACCATCTTTAGCCGCAAATGAAGACTCTCCTGGCCGGAAGGTGGGATTGATGTTCGCTTAACCTTCCCAATCGCTTAGCAATCTTTCACAACTATCATTGGGGTTCAAATGTAGCTTTCCATGTCGAAGCATTGTGGGCATTATCGACTGATTTAACGCCGACGGTGCACTTGCGCCTATTAGGCTCGGTATGTACGATACGATGTGTGTTTAGGGTTTTGGATGTTTCATAATATCTGCCACAATCGCTGTACTCATGCTTGAGTGCGCAAACATTGCATTGGAATGGGGCGAGATTAGAGTACGAAGCCTTATGACGATGCAATTGCGTTGCATGCTTTGCCGCATATGTTGAATGGATGACGACTGTTTCCGCTACCGTCTGTATTTCGCATTTCGTTTTCGAGCTCGCGCTGGTGCTTGGTGCCTCCGTCGCTTGCTGCTCGTTGCGTTGTCTGTAATTGTGGCGTGTGGAACGGAAGCGACCTAGCTACATGAGTTTAATGTACATTAAGTTACAAAGCAAAATTACTATGTGGCTTCCTGCTTGTAATTAAAACAATTATTAAGTTTTTAAAATTATTGTGTGGCTTCTGTTTGTAATTAAAATAATTAGCAAGCTTAAAATTATTGTGTGGCTTCTGTTTGTAAGTAAGATAATAATTCTTTCGTGAATGGAAATTTAAGTTACTTGTTGCTAGTTACATCATCGGACTACTGGAAACAACAATTAATAAAGTGCGGCTCAGTATTCCGTAGGTTAAACTCTTACGTAATTGCGTATGGTAGTGTTCGGGTGAGCAGCGCTACGGAGTCTCAATGTTCACCCGTAACATTCCCCCCTTGCTTCTAGTGAATTTCCCTGAAATTCACTTCATTCCTACGGCTGAGAATAAACGCCCTGACTAACACACTCCTACAACGACGGAAATCCAGAAACGCTACCTGTTCCTTTACTAACTCGTCAATACATAGCGACCGCCTAACGCTCGAGATTACTAGTTCCATTTCCTTACTACCAACACTTCAGACAAACCTTGAGCCTAGCCACCCTTAGTGAGTTTTAAGTCTAAAATAACACCACTGTTACCCCTTATTTCAAACGCCAACTTGTACGGAACAACTATCCCAAAGAGCTATAGACCTATTCTGACTACTACTTATCCCTACGTTTAGAACTATGTTGCTTAATCAGAGACGCACCACCGCTTAGCTTACTCAACTCTTACTTAAAATAATTCCTATGCCCTATACTATCTTCTATACCAAACCATCTTAGTCTACGTAAAATCATGTACCCACCACCCAATAATTTTTTTTTGTATTAATTCATATTATTATATATAAGATTTTTTTTTTTTTTTCTTATGTCTACTCTTAACCCTTGAACACAAATATTAACTTTAATCGTTAAAACCCAATATATCTTCACCCGACCCTACATTAATACTCCACTCCCTTTCGTGAACGGGCGTCTCCTTGATTGATTGAACCTAACTCCCTGATAGGTAATCAAATGAAGAAAAGGTATCCATTTACATTTTAATTCAATGTTTGTGCCGTCCTAAGCCTCCCCTATAACTTATTGCACATAGAATCTAAGATCTTTCGCATGCCAAGTGCCTGCGTTTTTGCCGTCCATATCCAGCAGCCTGAACCGAGACGAGGACTCGCGTTTCTCCACCTTAAAAGGTCCCAGGTATTCCGGAGCCAACTTAGCAGAATAGTATTGAGCCGCGTCTGACAGGGCGAAATTCCGCCTCCACATAAGGTCGTTGGGTTGAAATGGAGGATGTCTCCTCCGCAGGTTATACCGCTGATTACTTTTCTCCGCTGCCTCCTTCAAGCGCCTCATTACCTCCTCTCTCACTTCTCGGAGCTTCTCCGCCCGTTCTCGCGGATTGCTCAGGATATCCCCATCCTCAGGCGGTCTCGGTCCCTTTCGTGTAACCGCCATCTCCCGACCGAAATCGATGAAATAGGGCGTGTCGCCCATTGCCTCATGTGTGTAAGTGCGCAAGGCGCAACCAATTTGTGAGAGACGATCGTCCCATTTTCGGTGCTTATTCCCTACGTACGCTCTCAGCATTCGTTTGATCGTTTGATTGATCTGTTCCGCTGGGTTTGCTTGCGGATGGTAAAATGGCGTGAACTGGATACTGCCCCCATACCCGGTCACCAAGCTATGCAGTTCCTTTGACTTAAATTGGACGGGATTGTCACACACCACCACTGCCGGCACCGCAAAAAGCATAAACACTCTTTCCTCTAGAAGCCTAGCTACCTCGACCGCAGTCGCCTTCCTCAGGGGGAAGATAAGAGGCATCTTGGTGAAGTAATCGACTATCGTCAAAATGTATAGGTGTTGCCTCGAGTAGAACGCGGCAGCGGTCCAACCAAATCCACACAAATAATTTCCCACGGTTCTTTGGCTTGACCAGCCCGAGAGGTCATAGGCCCATACGGGGGTTTCCTCTCTACCTTCGTAGCCTGACAAGTTTTGCACTTTGTCACGTACCGCCGAACATATGCTTCCATCTTGGGCCAATAGAATCGTTGGACTATGCGATCGTGGGTTCTGCTAATACCCATATGCCCTGCCATTGCGTCGCCATGGCATTCTAAGAGGATAGATTGCCGTGCGCTCTTGGGGACCACTTGTTTCCAAGAATTCCCACTCAACTCTGGATTGCTACCGAGTATGTTCCGCCATAAGGTCTCCCCTTCAATCCGCCAGTCCGGAAACTTCGCTGGGTTTTTAAGAATCCTTGAACGCATGCCATCTAACCACCTGTCTCCGCTGTCAGCTTCTACCACCGCAGTCACCTCTGGAAATGCCCGAGATAGCGCATCTGGAACTAGATGCTCCTTGCCTTTACGGTGCACGACTTCATAGTCAAACTGTTGCAGCCTTACTGCCCAACGAGCCAGTCGCCCATTCGGCTCCCGCAAATTATTAAGCCATACCAGAGGGTGATGGTCGGTAATCACCATAAAGTGTGACCCTTCTAAGTAGGGTCTTAGTTTTTCTACTGCCCACAACACCGCTAAGCACTCCCTCTCAGTGGTGGAATAATTCCTCTCCATCTTTGAAAGACCCCGACTAAGGTAACATACTACCTTCTCCCCCTCGGGGTGGCTCTGGCTTAGCACTGCTCCCAACCCATGATCGGATGCATCCGTCTGGACGTTAAAAGGTAAGGCGAAATCTGGGCACGTGAGAATCGGCGCTGATGAAAGCATCGCCTTGCAACGCCTGAAGACCAACTCACACTGATCCGTCCATACAAACTTTTTATTTTTGCGCAGTAAGTTGGTGAGGGGTGCTGTGAGCGTAGCGTGATCTGGAATGAAACGCCGATACCACGACACCATTCCCAAGAATTGTCGCACTTTCTTCACACTGGTTGGTTGGGGAATACGCAGTATACACTCTACCTTTTCTGGGTCGACGTGCAGTCCACTTTCGTCTACCACGTATCCCAGGTACTTCAGCTGTGGCCGGCAAAACTCACACTTCTCACGTGATACTCGTAGACTCGCTTCTCGAAGACGTGTTAGTACTACCCGAAGGATTTCAATTATAAAGAAGTCGGCCACAATAGTGATGTCCCTTGTTGTTTTCAGGCTTTCCGGTTGGACAAATCCAATTTCTCGGAGCAATTAAATCTGTTATTGTTTTATAGACAATAATATGATTTTGATTAGCCAAGGTTTTAACGCAACGTTTATTGATAGACAGATTGACAGAAATGAACAGAGTGACAAATGACAGTTGTAGCATTAGGTTAAAGGGACATAATTTTGAATTCAAAATATCAACGTTTTCATCAATACTTCCTCTAAAACACAATATTTCAATTTTTCAATAACAAACTAAATTCAAAATCAGATCAGATCATTCCAAGGGCAGAACGTAGATCAGCAAATCTCAGACGTGGCAGCGGCTTCGTCAGGATATCAGCGAGTTGTTGATCACTTGAAACATGTTGAATATTCAACTTTCCATCCTGCAATTCCTTTCGAGTGAAATCGTACCTCACTTCAATGTGTTTGGTCCTCTTGTGAAACTCGTGATTCTTCGCTAACTTGATTGCGCTTTGATTATCCAAAAAAAGAATTGGAATGTTGTCTAAAGGAGACACTTCTGCGAACAGTCCCTGGCAGCTTCACTAGAAGCGACATACTCAGCCTCAGTTGTGGATAGAGACACACACTCTTGACTTCTGCTAGCCTAGGATATCGGTCCTCCACTGTGCATGAAAACGATTCCACTAACAGACCGACGAGTATCCGATTGACCAGCATAGTCTGCATCATTAAAGGCCTTCAAGACACTTCCTTTGGAACCAGCTTCGTACCTGATACCAACTGACGGAGATCTTTTGACGTATCTCAGGATTCTCTTTACCAGCAAGCAGTGGACATCTTGCGAATCTTCCAAGGACTGCGACGCATAATTGACTGCAAACGCGATGTCACGATGAGTAGCAACAGCTAAGTATATCAAACATCCTGCAACTTCACCTTAAGGAGCAGATGTTCTCAAACCAGTTTTCTCTTCCGACTGCACGTACTTGTCAATGGGCGTTGAAACAGCATTGGCTTCTGCTGTTGCGAGCGAACACACAAAACATGCACGGATATATTCCCGCCTCATAAAAGTAGCGAGCAAACAACACCTATGTACTCGCACTTCGCCAATGAAAATTAACCAAAGAAACACATACGCAAGTAAAAAAGCGAGCAGTCCAGTAAACGAACGGGGTGCTTCGAAGAGAGGTAAGCGGAAAGGAAAACCGAAAGTTCCAGCATAAACACTTTTTCGCTCAATGTCCCCAGTTTCGCTATTTCACCTCGAGAGATCGATGGTTTTGCAACACTGCCATGTTGAACTTCTGAAGAAGATTTTCCGCGTACACCTTCTGACTCAAACGGATTGAACCAAGAACTAACTCTTAAATCACACTCTTCTGTGTTGCAGCAACCAGACCATCATCAACATAAAGGACAATGATCGGTTTATCTTCACCAGACATACAAAAGGAAAGACATAGATCAGCTTCACTCTGGACGAGACCAAACTTGATAAGAATCTCCTTGAACTGGTTGTTCCAGCACCTACGAGATTGCTTCAGTCCGTAGAGACTTCCAATCAGCTAGCACACATGACCAGAACCATCTTCAAAACATTCACGTTGATCCATGTATATTTCTTCATTTAAAACACCGTTTAGGAATGCCATCTTCACATCAAATCGGGGCAACTCCAGACTTTCCTTGGCAGCAATACTTAGAATCGCCCTGATAGTATCAAATCGAGCTACGGGACTGAAAGTTTCATGATAATCAATACCTTCTTGTTGACTTTAACCCTTCGTAACAAGCCTGGCTTTGTAGCGACAAGCCTTCCCTTCTGCATCTCGTTTGATACGATAGACCTAGCGGTTAGTAACTGTCTTCCTTCCTGGAGGTAACACTGTTAAAACCCAGGTTGAATTTTCCTTCAGTAAAGACATTTCTTCTTTCATCGCAGCCTTCCAGTGTTCACGATTACCCGACTCCATGGCTTCTTTGTAGTCTCGAGGTTCTTCTAACTCTGCAAGAAACATTTCACTCAATTTTACAGGTTTCTGAAGTTTACTTCTATCTCGAAGACGTTTTTGAGTGGTATCTTTTGCAGCCTTAGGAGTTTCTTCAATTTGCGGCTCAGCA
The DNA here is from genome assembly GCA_963969285.1 of Odontomyia ornata. Classification (NCBI taxonomy): domain Eukaryota; kingdom Metazoa; phylum Arthropoda; class Insecta; order Diptera; family Stratiomyidae; genus Odontomyia; species Odontomyia ornata. Next base: position 362,313,878 of record OZ017739.1, on the reverse strand, counting down.
GGAACGACTTGCAACACAGGATCCGGGACCCCAGGCACGTGCAGAGCTTCAGGTGAGCTCAAGACTCTGGGAGAATCGCGGGGCTGGATAGGATCTTCAATTCTTCAACAGGAAACAAAGCTAGAACTTTAGAGGAATGCTCTGGCCCAAAAACTACCTCACAACTTCGGATCACCTGCTTTGTATCCTTCTTCCACACACGAAAACCATCGATGTCTTCCGAGTACCCAACAAAAACTGCTTCGACGCCTTTTGCATCCCACTTCTTCCGACGTTCTTTAGGCACCATCACCCAGCATGTGGTTCCAGAAATATGAAACCTGTTTAAATGAACATTCTTCTCAACGAACAACTCGTACGGAGTTTCGCCCTCTACAGAGCTTGGACCAGTTCGGTTGAGAATGCTAACAAGCATGGTTAGTGCTATCTCACCAATTGTCCGGTTTGATCGTTCAGTACAATCGTTCTGCTGAGGCGTCTAAGGATTCGTAATCACCATCTCAGATTTTCCCTTCAAGAAGTTAACCATACAAAATATTGAATAGTCACACGTGAAGCAGATAAAGTACCTGGCACCAGCAATAGACTCCCATCCAAGTGAAACACTGACATCAGCAAGGATCACTTCTCCTGGCAAAGATGAACGCTGTTGACGTGACTTGAACGATTCTCGATGTTGTTTACCTTCTACACACGATCCACAAAATTCGTCGTCCTGTTGTACTTCAATACCGTAATTCTTGAGTACCTTCACAATATGTCTTTTATTCTGATAACCTAAACGCTCATGCCAGACTTGAAGAGAGTCCTTGACCGCCAGATTAGCCTCACTCATACAGCAAGTGTCCAGTTCCTTGACCTTGAGCATCATCTTGAACAGCTGACCAGATTGCACACCTTGAGCCTTGACAACACCATCAAGCAGGAATTTACAGCTATCCTTGGGAGAGCTGAAAGTCATACATTTGTCCAGTGCACGCGTAACCGATCATAAATTTCCCCTAGCTTCCGGAATATACAGCACGTCTCTCATGTGACAAGAAGTCCAACGGCCATTCACAAGCGCCTCAAAGTTAATATTTCCTCTTCCAAAAGCACTCATCATAGAATTGTTTCCGATACGAATCTCTGCTGGAATAGAGAAAGCCTCAAAGAATGAATACCACTCTTTCTTGAAGTGATGTATTCCGTCGCACCAGAATCAATGATCCAAGCTTCGTTCTTGCCTTGCACACTGAACACTTCGCTAACGAACGCTAACGAACCCTTACTTTCAGACGTCCCAACACTCTTCTTCTTCCTGTTTGGACAATTTCTTTTAAAATGACCAGTTCCGTGACAATCGTAGCACTTGAAAGCCGACTTCTTCCCCTTCTGGTTGGACTTGACATCATCTTTGGCCTGCTTACCAGCTGCACCTTGTTGACTTCCACTTGCACTTGGTTGCGATCAATGCCGTCAGATTGTTCTCCTTTTCTTGTCGAAGTTTCCGCCTGTGCTCATCAAATGTTGATCAGGTTATCGAGGGTCTGCTGATCATCCGACGTGGCCCACCAAGCTTGCCTGAAACTTACAAAACTGTCAGGCAACGTTTCCAGCAACTTGATCATCAAAGCTGACTCATTGGGCTTCACTTTCAACTGCTGCATGCGTAGAATCAATCCTTCAATTTGAGCAATATGACTTATCATATCATCCGGTAAATTCATGTCAAAACTGAGAAAACTCAAACTAAACTGAATGCACAGCTTGCCTTGTTTGTTGTTTATAAATACCATGCAATTTGTTCCACGATCAATGTCATGACACTCGAATCAATTGTCTTGATGATGATTTGACAAGCGGCGCGATCTGCCTTATCCCAAATTTTCATTGCCGCATTGTGATCATCAATCGCAGCCGCATTAGCATTAGCCGCCAGCACCGATTGAACCAACTCTCCAATACTCACTTCGTATGCTCCTTCAGTTGCTCGCAATAAATTGTGCACCATGAACTTCCAAATATTCCAGTTTTCCAAACCTTTTAACTTCTCAATACCTTGAAATTCCATGATTGTCAGTCACCAAAATTCCAGCAACTTTCACCTTCGAGTTTCGAGAAAATCTCATCGAAAAACACTATTTATTTTGCTCAATCTTCATGAAAAAACGTTGGTCCACTCAAATTGAACTACGCTCTGCTACCATGTTATTGTTTTATAGACAATAATATGATTTTAATTAGCCAACGTTTTAACACAAAGTTTATTGACAGACAGATTGACAGAATTGAACAGAGTGATAGATTACAGTTGTGGCATTAGGTTAAAGAAACATAATTTTGAATTCAAAACCTCAACGTTTTACATCAATAGAATCTCTTTACTCTTGAACGTAACCTCATATAAATCTCTTCTGCCAGAGTGATGAGAAATTGGCGACGATTTTTTGCGAAAATTGTCAATGCCAATGGTTGAGGTGGTATGAGTAGCCAATTTATGGAGTGTTTGTTTTGCTTTTAGCCCCAGTACAATATTGCGCAAGGGTTCCCAGTGTTTTTTTTCTTTTTGTTTTCCTCGGTGGTTGTGCTGAACTCAATTTATTCTACATCGGTGTCATCCACGTAATTGAATGTGAGATACATGGACACTTTTTTTTTGGAGAGGCACTCCATCTTTTTATAAAGAACATCAATCTGTGGTTTTTGCCGCGTGAAATTCAAGATTCTGCTTGGATATTGTTTGGAGGATAAAATGCAACAATTGCAGGTAAGCAATTATCGACTGACTTTTTAAAGTTTGGAAAATGTTTGTTGCCTTAGTTACATCTTCTCTTTATGATGTTCTGGGTTGACTTTCTGCTTGAAAATACTCGAACAATTCGTCATATTGTTCAAGGTATCGTTCTACAACTGCATTCAAAGATAACCATCTTAAATTGAACAACCGTAGTATTTTATGTTCCGGGATGTCGAGTAGTTGCGGACATTCTTCAACTTTCCTTGCCACTTGCTGCTGAATTTCAAATAATAGTAAATACTTGACAGCAATTCTTCGATTTCTTTTGGTATGCATTTAGAGGCATAAGAAACGGCAAGAGCTAATGAATGACAAATACATTTCATTGTAAATAGATTTCCCACGTCCTTTTTCAATTTTACTGCAACGGAATTTTTATCACCAAACATTACATTCGCCCCATCTGCAGCAAACCCAACCAACTTCTGCTTGTAAGGAATGTTGTTCTCCTCGAAAAATTGTTTTATGAGATGGTAGTGTCCCATATGGGTACCATCATGAACCTGGAAACAATATAAATTCTGTAACAAAATTTATCCGTTAGCAATATGAATTCCACATATAATTTTTGTCTGTCTGTGCATAAAAAGGTGTGAAATGTTTTACCTCGAAAAGAGCAAGAAATTCATTCATTTACAGCATAACGGACACACATAACCAATTTTTTCTTAGTTGAAAGATCGGTTGAATCATCACTTATTAGTGTGAAGCAATTTGCTCGCTCGATATAAGTTTAGCGAGCAACAACAGAAGACAAGCATACCAAGTAGTGAAAAGCCTGAAACTTGGTTATCAGCCCAAAACCACGCCCTGTCGTGATAACATCGGCAATATCATCGCTGATGAAACCAAGGTTAAGGAAAGATGCGTATCACATTTCAAGAACCTCCTTAATCCTCCGCATAGCTCCAGGACATCACAGTCTATAGATGTCTGCGGACAGCTTTCATTTGCCCCACGAACTCTGGATGAAGTTTGCTCCATCATCAAATCCCAAAAGAATAATAACGCGCCGGGCATCGATGAGATTCCAGTGGAGTTCGTCAAATATGTTGGCATTCAATTATATTCCCTATCCACAAAAAGGTGACAAGCTACAGTGTGAAAATTATAGAGGCATATCACTACTTTGTACACCGTACAGAATATTTTCTCTAAAATCTTAAAAAATAAAATCGGATCATGCGCCAACAGTATTATTGGGGAGTATCAAGTTGTTTTTAGAGCAGGCAGATCAACAACAGACCAATTATTCACAGTCAAGCAGGTACTTGAAAAAGTTCAACATAGACGTACATCAAATTTTTGTTGACTTCAAGCAAGCATACGACAGCATTGATCGTAACTTACTGTACTGCATAATGCTTTGCTTTGGCATCTCAGCCAAATTAGTCCATCTTACCAAAATGACATCGACGTTGACGGCCTCCCAAGTCCGCATCAATAACCAACTCACCGATGCCTTTGACACAAATATGGGACTAAAACAGGGAGATGGTCTGGCCCCATTGCTATTCAATTTGGCTCTGGAGCACGCCGTAAGGGAGCTACCTGTCGATCCGCGAGGTACATTACTATACAAGTCGAGCCAAGTAGTAGCCTATGCAGACGGTGTTAACATTTTGTCACGGTCATTAACAACTGCCAAAAAACTCTTTCTGAAACTCGACAGCGAAGCAAAACTAGTAGGGCTACAAATCAATGAAAATTAAATAAAACTTATGACGCAGTCGAGGAAAAATACCTCAAATACGCAAAATATCACACTTGGCAAATATAGTATCAAAAATGTTAGCGAATTTGTGTATTGAGGTGCCAAAATAACGAAAACGGGTAATGAAAGAGACGAAATACACGGAAGAATACAGCCCACGAATAAAATATAATAAGTTTTCAAAATAATTCTGACAATTTTGAAAACCAACTACATACACAGGAAAACAAAGCTCCAAGTATACAAATCTGTGATAAGACCTGTGTTATGCTATGGGTGTGAAACATGAACCCTAACCCAAGCATCCGCAAATATATTGAGCGCCTTTCAGCGACGGGTCCTGAGGCAAATAATAAACGAACAACATTTGTATGGATGTCTGTTTAAATGCCTGTATAAATATATGTATGTATCCTAGTCGGAGACAGAGCCGCTCAAAGCAAAATAGCGTCCCAATAGGATAAGAAGTGCTGCGGCTATATACAATGAAAAATCAGCGCAATATGGCAATAAAAAACCAGGACTTTATTTGAATTCAGTACAAAAATCAGTATTTTCTAGAACACACACAACAAATCAGTATTTGTCCTGAGAAATCAGTACGTATGGCAGCGCTGGACGGGATCGGCCTTATCCGAGGACGCGTGAATATGCTGGCTGGCTGGCATTACGGTATCATAGGGTGGGTTCTTTTCCCCGGTACAAGGGTCCACAACAACAAAATTTAGCATTTACGAATTAGAGGATAACACGACTCGGTCCGACAGTGTCGAGGCCGAAGTAACCTACTAAAGGGATAGATTGCCAAAGAAAAATGACTGACTGAGCTTGGCGAAAGCGCGCAAGATTTGATAGGATCTCTTCTTTACTAGAGATACTTACGGCTGTGAAATAAGAGTGGGGCATCCACTTAGAAGCGGTGCCCCCTCGCACTCTCCCAACCGGATCATGATCTAATGTAGTCGCGGCCAGATATTTTCCACTTGAATGAAAAACTCATGCAAACATAATTCGCATAAATTTTTCCTTCAAATGAAACGCTTCAAAGTTTCAGATTTATGTTATAGTCTTATATGATGGAATCACATAATACTATAACATAAATAAGAGACTCATGGGGAACGCTACTCTACACTGCAAGAGCACCTGCGACGCAAAGAGAAGGGGTGAGCTAACCCGATGGCTAGCTCATGAGTGGAGGGACCAGCCAACGCGCCTGGTCTCATACCCGGTCAAGGTTCCAAATAAATAGAAAAATCAGTCTGGAATTCAATTTATCTCTTCATTTTATTATTAATAAGTAAATGTAATTTAGATAATTTTACATTTAATTTTTATTAATAATAATGCATTAAATTTAATTTTCTTTAGTTTTTTTTTCATAATTATATAATAATTATCCTTCATAATAGTAAAGGTTTTACCAATGTTTTTTCTTTTATTCGTCTAAAAATAAATTTTATTACATTTAAGACAGTACACTTATCAAAGTTGTGGTTGTTAAATAAGGATAGTATTTTAAATTGCTTAAATTAGGACGAGAGCAAATCTAAATCTAATTCTTAAAAACGTAAATCTTAAATAAAATTCAAGCGAGCAAATAACTTAATATCTAAACTTAAGCATTTCATCGTCTTTCGCTTGCTATAATACCAAATTATGATAGTAATGTGCTATGTGCTATACCAATGTAAATTGTACATTTGGGAGAATGCTTCGATTAACAAAACAGTTGTTGGAGGAATAGATTTTTAATGCTTCGAGATATATTCATGTTTGAAAAAAAACTAATACAAACGAATCACGCTGTCTGGGCTTTGAAAATGTATATCCATTTAAGTTTATGATATTTCTTGAAAAAGCTTCCAGAGCATTCTTAAATATGAAAGTATCTGAACCGGAGAAATTCATTCAAATCTTCTACAGTACTTAACGCCTTTTTGAGTGTGAGTGCGCTAATGAATCATTGCTGAATCAAAATTCCAGCGAAAATATACCTGCACGCTATTTCAAAAAACGTTGAATGTATTTCATCTGCAATTTTCAAACTGCACCTTTGGTAACAAAATTATAAGTGGCCTTTCTTGCAGGACAACTAAAACTACATTGAGAAGAATCAGACTTTCTTGTTGAAGGGTTTGGACTGCGGAGAGGATATGGTCGACCTTCTTCAGGTTCTCAGAGAAGCTGCATCAAATATTGAATTTGTTTCAGTTAAAGCCTTTCCGACAAGAAAGTCGACCGTACCTGGTACAAATTGCAAATAGAAGCAGTCCAAATTCTCTTCAACAAATAAGGTACTTGAATTTCAGAGTTTGAGCTGGGAATGCCTCCAGAAAAGAGAAGTCAGCCAGTGTTACCGGTGTCAAAGATTTGGACATTCGGTTGCCAACTGCGCCATGCACTATTGATGCGTCAAATGTAAGGACGTTCATGCTCCCGGTGAGTGCAAATTGGCTCAGACGGAGCCAAAAGAGAAATTATACTGGGTTAACTGCAGTGTTTTTGGTCACCCGACATCATATCGAGGATGCTCCCGATATCAAGATAGGCCTTAGCTCCGAACTTCGTCAAGCCCGGAGTATCATTTGCATTCCCCGCTTGAAATTGCTGGAAATAATGTAAATAATGTAAGTGGCAATAATGAGTTGCTTCTCAAAATTCACCAGCAACTAAAATCCTTATCGGAGAGAATCGATAAACAAGATACGAAAATTGATCTTGTTTTTCAGCGTTTAGGGAATTCAAATGCCTCAAAATAACTTGCCATCCAGTCACATTCCCATGGATAGGATTCGTCTCATCTCGATCAACGTCAACTCCATTGTTACTATACATCAACGTGAATATCTCCTTGAATTCATTGTTAAGCAAAAGCCTGACATCATGCTTCTTACTGAAACCCATCTCAATTCATGGCACTCCATGACATTCAAGGATTGTGAATTCGTAAGAAACGATAGGGTAATAGGTGATGGGGGAGATAGTATCGGGATATTGGTTCAAAGGCCTTATTTTTCCAAAATATTCAAAAAGCTTTGAATCTCTTGAAGTGTCCGTTATAAAAATCTCACTGCCTGGTGGAGATAACCTCTTCGTTATTTCTGTCCATGCAACTGGTCGAAATGTTCTCAAGTTCAAGGAGGAGCTCAATGCCTTGTCTGAAATACTCGAATTGAACAGGCTGCATATTTATTATATTCTTGCTGGTGACCTGAACGCCAAGTATACATTATGGCTGAACGCCACCAATAATCCAAGAGGTGTGTTCCTGAAATCGTGGATAACAGAGAGCCAAATTAAATACAGGTGCAATATAAATGTATGGGTCGGAGTTCCCAACATACCCTTGAAGAAATTCATATTTGACCTCTGCATTTCTGACGCAAGACTTGAATCTAGATTTAATAGTCCGCAACGGAAACTGAAGGTGCTTCCTTACGATAGTGACCATAACTCAATCGTAATGGAAATCAATCATTAAAGGGATGATCTCTTTCTCATTTCAGTTCAACATGAAAATCATCGGTTAAATTTAAAAAAAAAAAAAACAGAAGTCATAGAAAGCATGAAACCTATCACCCTCCTTGCTAGAGAGCGTTATGCTATCTACCTTCACCGAAACGAAAACAGAAGGGAGACAGTTATCCGTATAAAGAGAAAACGCTCACTCAATGATTGGCAGCAGTCCTGGATGAGCAGCACGAAGGGAAAAGATGAACTCCACGGCTTATCCGTGATTTGAGACCATGGCTTAATCCGTGACTTCTACCTAACCCAGCTCTTGAGAGCGGACATGGGTGTTTTCAGTCTTACTTGCACAAGATTGGTAATTCGCGGTCCCCTGACTGTAGGTTTTACGCAGGAGAAGAAGACGATGCCTAATAAACATTTTTTTTTGTATGCAAAAGATGGGACATACTGCACCGGGATCTCTACAGGGGAACAGGAGAGCTCTCTCCGGATAGTCTAATCGGGGAGATGTCTGCATTGGTGAACAAATGGAACCATGTAGCACACTATGCTCGAGCAGTCCTAATACATGAAAAGGGCTCACAGCAGCCGGGAACGTCGAGATTGGGGGATCACTTTATTGGATGACGTAGAAACATATAAGTGAATCTATTTTAGTGTGACCATATCTTATTATGTATTTTCAGTATTCCCATATTTACATGTTACTCTTATTCATTTTCATTCATTTCTGTTCATCTTTAATAAATCAGTTCTAAATCAAAAGCGCTTGTGTCCAGACGTATTTTATTTAATTGGAGCTTACTCTTTATTACACACTTTTTATTCCATAGAGAATATATATCAACAGGTTATGTGCCCAGACCAACGGTTCACTACTAAAGTACATGATAAAGTACAATAATTCGGGAAATATCTAATCGTTTTACGGAACATAAAGTTTTGAGTTAATTTCGTCACAACTCACAACTTCGAACATGGTGGAAGTTTCGAGAGTAAACATTCCAAAGCTGACCAACAGTAATCATCAGACGTGGAAATTCAGGACTGAAATGCTGCTGATGAAGGAGCAACTGTGGTCAGTAATATCAAAAGATGCGCCGACTCCTATGACTGACTCATTGACGATGATGGATGAAAGGGCCAGAGCATATATTGGATTACTAGTGGAGGATAATTATCTAATCGATATAAAACGCAAGAAAACGGCTAAGGAAATGTGGACGGCATTGACATCATATCATGAAAAGTCTACATGATCGAATAAGGTTAGTCTGTTGCACCGATTATGCCGGCTTACACTGTCAGAAGGGGGTGATTTGGAGACGCATTTGAGCAAAATGGAACAAATTATGGACGAATTAACTACGATGCATGCCAACCTTACGGATGAGCTTGCTGTGTCATTCTATTTGAGCACTTTGCCGGAGAGTTACGGTACTCTCATAACAGTGCTTGAAACAAGGCCTGAAGTTAATATTACTCACGATCTCGTCAAACGGAAATTAATCGGCGAATACAGGCGGCGTAATGAAATGGCCAGTGAAAAGTCACGTGGTGGAGAGGCAGCATTCAAAGCATCGGGAAATAACAAGAAGGAGAGAATTTTCTGTTTCTTTTGTAAGAAGCCAGGGCATTTGAAGAAAGATTGCCATAAATATTCGGCTTGGCTAAGAAAAAATGGGGGGGGCCAACAGGCGAATGCAGTCGAAAAGCATTCAGAATAATCAAATACGGAGAAATCTGAGATGAACAAAAACATAAGTTTGGTTTGTTTAAATACGGTACATTCGACACATTCAGGATTCATAATCGACAGCGGTGTCTCATCGCATTACTGCTGAAATATCGAACATTTTTCTGACTTAAGATATTTGGACGAGTGTACGGTCACTGTAGCAGACGGCCGCCGTTTGGATGTTAAAGGCGTAGGAATAATTAAAATTCGAGCAAACAGCAGCGGCGTGCACCAAATACAGTAAAGCGACGTATTTTTCGTTCTGGATTTGCAATGTAAACATTTTGGAGGCCCCGGCGAGATACGCACTCACGAGCTCGTTTTATTTGGAATACCAGTGCGTTCAGGTCAGCAAGAGTTGAATTCAGCTTGAATAGTCCTCAACGAAAACTGCAGGTGCTTCCTTGTGATAGCGACCATAATGCAATCGTGATGGAAATCAATCATCAAAGGGATGATTTCTTCCTCATTTCAGTTCAACATGAAAATCATCGGTTGAATTTCAAAAAAGCAGACTGGGAAAAGTTTCAAAAGAAGTTTAATCGGGAGTACCAGAAGCAATATCCCCGTTCTGATGATGGCAACTCTTGCTCAATGATTTCCAATGACAGGAATCTAACAAACGATTAAATATATCTCTATGTGTCGAAGTTAGAGAAGCTGACGTTGGAAACGATTGAGAAAGTTGTTCCCAAGATTAAACATCGAAACAATATGGAAGGATATGAAGCACCAACCATTGTAAAGTTAAAAAGATTGAAAAACCTTCTTCTAACACGTGCCAACAATTTTTATCGACGATTTTTAGACTACAACTATCCCGCGTTGGCTTTGTTGAAATTACACCTGAAGAATGTCTGGAACTTACTCCGTAAATACTTCAGGAGTGAGGTCAGCAATCAATGGGCGGAAAAATTGAGGGATACTAGCCTACAGGACCCAGGTGTCGTTTTCACGGAAGAGAATAGCATATAATAAATCTTCTCGATAGGGCTGGTATCGAAATTGATAGTACGACTCCGGATAGAAATGGAAACAGGATTATATGATAGGGATTGCAGAAGTTTGCTCTGATAAGAACACACTTTGAATTGGTTCATCTAACAATCCCTGAGAGAGGGAATGAAATATTTTCAGAGGTCGTTGAAGCAAAAGTTTCCGACTTCAAATCAAACCTGAACGGTGAATCAATTTTTCATTTCAATGAAACATTTACATCTGACTTCGTACCGAGCTTGAATCTTATTGATTATTTTGTCAGCTATAAAAACTTGTGTTTCATATTTCACAGGATAAACAACAAGAAATCATGTGGTACTGATGGTAGTCTACATGTAGTTCTCCGACATTTACCTGAGGTTGTTATTAGGAATTATTGCATATTGTTCAACAATATATTGAGCAATTCATATTTCCCAAATGAGTGGAAAAAGGCTAAGGTATTTCCGATCTTGAAGAGAGGAAAAGAATCTTTATACCCTCAAAACTATCGCCCAATCAGCTTGCTGCCAACATCAGCAAGTGATACTCAACAAAGCATTAAATGCCCACATTGACAAATATGAGTTGATGCCAAAAGGCCAATTTGGTTTTCGTGCCAGGCATTCGACCACACATGCAATAACGAAAGTAACCATAGACATCTGTTTGAAACTAAACAGAGAATGTGTTGGAGCATGTCTCATTGATATGGAGAAAGCCTTCAATATGGTTTGGTTAGATGGACTGGTTTTTAAACTTCTTCAGGACAGGTTTCCCAGACACCTTGTTACCATGATGTGCAATATGTTATACGGGAAATCCTTTGTTGTAACTGGTGGAAATTTGACAACAATGCGCGAATTTAAGGTCTTGAATGGTCTATAGCAGGGAACAGTTACTGCACCTCTGCTCTTCACAATATTCATTCGCAAGCTATTGAACGGCTTTGATTTTAACGTCTCACAATTACGATAATTGGTAACGTTTGCTGATGATCTGATCATCTATACGGTAGACCGAAAAGCTACAATAGTTCAGAGCAATCTTCAAAAAATGTTCAATGGTATGCAGCTGTACACTGACAATTGTCGGATGAAAATCAATACGCAGAAGTGCGAAACAATCTTGCTTCGGACAATGCTGCAGGAGGTCAGTCAAGACCTGAAACGTAATTGGAAGGATTTCCACATCATGGCTGGTAAGGGTAGTTCAGAACGGGTTCCACATCAATCCTGTGTTCGATATCTCGGTGTTTATCTCGATCAGTATCTTCTGTACTTTACTGCACATGTCAAAATCATGCTTAGTAAGGCACAAAAAGCGGTCAAAGCCCTACAAAGACTCTTTCATTCCTGATACATTGATCAAAAGGTCAAAATTATCTGTTACAAGAACCTGGTTGGACCAATTTTGACATATCGATGTCAGATCTGGTACAACCAGAGTGCTAGCACTATGGAAAAATTAAGAGTTTTCAAAAGGAAATGTCTTCGTGTATGTACTGGTTTGTACAGAAAACCTAAGACGGATTGGAAGCATTATATATCGAATAGAAGAATTTATTAAACTGTTAAAGTGACGGGAGTCGATATCATATGGCAAGATCTGTAACTGTGAGTGAAAACCCTTGGATTTCACAGCCGTTTCACACTACAGACGAGTATATTGTGACTTGCCTCGCTACTGACTTCGTTCCTCTAGAAGCATTCGTGTATTTGGACATGAATCGATATGCTTTTGATTCTGACGGTGTCCCACTCATATATCACATATATAGATGGGCCACCGATAAGAAGATAAAATATTCTCCGAAGTTTAGTTCATGAGACCAACAATTCCAATGGAGATACTCATTTGCTAGATCCGTTGAAGCTGATCGAGCTGAGACGGGGCAATCTAGGAATTCGTGGCTGAATGAGAATGTCTAAATTATTCGTGTTTATTTTTAGTTTTTTTGTGTTTCCTTGCTTAGTTTTGAAGTTTCAGCCCGTTATTGCTACATTTAGTGTTGCTGATTACTTATGTTAAAAATTAGGTATAGGTTAGGTATATGTTATGTTTATTATATTATGTTTAGAGATAAGGTTAAACGCGTAGGTTAGGAATATTGTGATAGTATTTTTTAAGAGAAGCTAAAGTTTTTGGTGGAATTTTATTAGAATTAGGCTACAACGTATTAGGTGTAGGATAAAAGTTCACTGTTGTGTTAAAATTGTTAATTATTTTGGAATAGTGTTGGTTGGTTTTTTTCTCCTGTTTTCAATGAAATCATAAAATATGTAATAATCTTAATTAATTTGACTTTGCTATAGTTTTTTTGATAAAGTGTGTGTATCTGATAACGTATAAATTTAGAGAACCATTTGGGCCATTAAGTTTTTGTGTTGTTTAAGTTTGGAATTTGCTTTATATTTTTTTTTAAATTTATAACAATAAGTATTGAATAAAGCGCTTTTGACTTTCTCTATATTATCATATAAAATTTGCTGGTACGAATATATTTATGAAAATAACAATAAGTATCTGTACAAAGAATTGAGTTTCATCAATACCTGAGCTACTAAATCTAAGTTAACCAACATAACCCTGTTGGCTTAATTTCAGTACTCATTAACTTTTTTAGTTAAATTAAAATCAAATTGAAAAACACATTGTATGAAGGCCAAACATTAAATTTAATTTATACATAAACTAAGCAATGTAATCGGCATAATCAATGAGAAAATGCCCTTCACAAAGCTCATCAAAGAAATCCACATATCAACAAGTTTAGTCAATTTATCTGAATAATTACTTCATTTACTCGAGTCGTTAAATAGTAAATTCTTTTGAACTTGCGCTTGTAGAATTGTGTATAGCCCAGTCATATTAGGGCTTTCACCTCGGAATGAAAGATAATAAGCTGCAAATTGGTATGAACCTTTGTTTTGTCATTCTAAATGTTGTCTCAAAAGTCACAATCGTTATCGTGTCCACGTCTCAAGATATTCAAGGTCAAAGGTCACAAAAATCGGTTTTTCGCGAATATCTGGCTTCCTATCGGTTAAATGAGATTTGCATTTATTATAAAAGTTGTAGGCTATAAAATTCCCTACAACTTTTGTTTAAACTTTTTTTTCATACGACCAACCGTTTTGAAGGTAGAGCGCGAAGAGTGCACATCGTACAGTCATATACGGCCTAATGCAAGGTCAAGCGTGAGTTATGGTTATCAGTACGTTATAAAGTCAATTATTTACTTGGAAATTATAATTATTAAACAATGCCTATTATTTATGTACTAACTATTAATTATTTATATTTAATTAAAGTAAGTAACTTGATTTGCAACGGTACAATTTCATACTAACGAATAATCTTGACTCATACAAAGTGGAGAGAGTGGCCTTGAATACTATAGAACATCTGTCCCGGCAATGAATAGAAAAGGGCATAGGGTAGGGACAAGTATTTCCAGGTATATAAGTATTGAGAAATTTACGCGTTTTAAAGAAAAGATATATAATGTCGTGTTAACTTAAAATAAAACTAAAATACATAATCCAGAATTAATAATATTTTATATTTAAATAGTTAAATATGAATAATTATATATAAATAATCAAGTTACTTACTTTAATTAAATATAAATAATTAATAGTTAGTACATAAATAATATATATAATTATTCATATTTAACTATTTAAATATAAAATATTATTAATTCTGGATTATATATTTTAGTTTTATTTTAAGTTAACACGACATTATATATCTTTTCTTTAAAACGCGTAAATTTCTCAATACTTATATACCTGGAAATACTTGTCCCTACCCTATGCCCTTTTCTATTCATTGCCGGGACAGATGTTCTATAGTATTCAAGGCCACTCTCTCCACTTTGTATGAGTCAAGATTATTCGTTAGTTTGAAATTGTACCGTTGCAAATCAAGTTACTTACTTTAATTAAATATAAATAATTAAAAGTTAGTACATAAATAATAGGCATTGTTTAATAATTATAATTTCCAAGTAAATAATTGACTTTATAACGTACTGATAACCATAACTCACGCTTGACCTTGCATTAGGCCGTATATGACTGTACGATGTGCACTCTTCGCGCTCTACCTTCAAAACGGTTGGTCGTATGAAAAAAAAGTTTAAACAAAAGTTGTAGGGAATTTTATAGCCTACAACTTTTATAATAAATGCAAATCTCATTTAACCGATAGGAAGCCAGATATTCGCGAAAAACCGATTTTTGTGACCTTTGACCTTGAATATCTTGAGACGTGGACACGATAACGATTGTGACTTTTGAGACAACATTTAGAATGACAAAACAAAGGTTCATACCAATTTGCAGCTTATTATCTTTCATTCCGAGGTTGACCCCTTTTTTTACCTAATATGACTGGGCTAGTAGACAAAGGCTCGCATGTCACCTGGCAAACGATCTGAAACCTTTCGTCGCGTCCAGATACTTTACATGAGCATAAAAAGATACTTTCGGAAATGAAAAAGGCATCATAACACTTAACGCGATTATTTGTACAAGTTCACCTTATTGGCGTCCATAAGCCCCACAAGTCAATTGCATGGATTACCATAAATCCTCGCCGCAACACAATAGTATTTACTTTCCACCATTCGGCTGAGTTCAGCTCAGCTCCGCTTAACTTCACTCAGCTCATCCAATCCTGCACTTGTACGAGTATTTACAAAATCGCGCTGTTCGCGAAAAATAGCACGAATGCGGGCTGGAAATGCTCATTCTGCAGTTAACCCCAAAAGCTAAGCTGGTTTATTGTAGTGCGATACTCTCTTCAGTGGAACCGTGAAGGTACGAGTATCTGTGTACTTTTCGCATGGCTCGGATGGAGTGTGCAGATTTTCCCACGTGAACATGAACACTACTAAATCACCAATCTATCGACACAATGGAGTGCGCAAGCAACACCGCAGCATTTCGCCCTTCTCGGGCCTTTTCCATTAAATAATCGGATAGAGAACACATAGAAAATGTTTCCACTGCTGCTAACTATCCAATAAACCACAACTAATTGTATGTCAGGGTCAGATACACTGGATACCATTAGTGGTTAGAATATGGTATTTATCGCGGACTGGGCGAAGAGCTTGTTTGTAAATGAAATGAAGTAGGCGCAGTTTGTTGAACTGATGAGCTCCAGTAGATCTCAAATTTGCATTGTGACGAAATTGAAAGGGATATCATTCAACGTTTCCTCAACCAGACAGGTGAATGCAAGAATGTAAAGTTATCTTACTCTCGTACATACATGTTTGTCATATTAACGGGAAGCAAGAAATATAAACAAGAATCATGTGCTATAAATTCCAATTTAATAAGCTCAGTCATATGCAAACTTAGCCGACCGGGTATGACACTGTCTTTTACCATTAGTGTCTCCTTTATTGTCACAACTATGTATTGACTCTAACCATCAACTTGTGCTAATCATTCTGACCTTGTACTTGGCCGTATCCCACATAGCATGCACTGCACATGATACAAATTGTGTATGCACATACACTCCACGCCTTGTTCCGCCTAATATAATGAATCTTTCCCTCATAACATACGCCATGTCAATTACATGCTCGAGTTCTCGGCGAATTAATTACAGGTGAAGGTGCTGGTCATTCAATTAACTCGTTATTCACCGGTCAACTCGAATATACCTCTAGAATGCATGCAAGCGTGCAAGAAGGACAATCTTCACTGAATATTTGAATAGACTTAGGCATCAAGGACATAAACGAAGATGGTCACGTTCAGATATTTGGTATCGTATCATACCATTATTCGTATCTGCATCAACTCTAATTTGGAGAGTAATTGAAATATTTCGCAAGGTCAAAAAACAGACTTTGTGGTGGACTGATTCATGCAGATGTTACGAAATGTTGTGATTCTCTGAGAGTGTTTGGAAATATTGACGTGATAACAATTGAGGGCGGAATGGCGTAAGAATAATTTCACTGATAAAGATTCATATTCTAATTGGAAGAGAAATACTAGTAAATTTAGAGTAAATTACTTATTAGAAAAAAGTATGAACACATTCAAAAATCCATTCATATTAAGTGCTCGATTATGAAATCGACAAAATTTTTGGAAAGATACACAAAAACTGAATGAAGGAATATCATTCTTCATAGGTTTTGATATCAAACTGGTATTTATGCCCACTTATACACGAAAAAAACTGACTGGGAAAAAAATCTATCAAATTTTCACAATAAACTTGCCCACGTTCCAGAAGTAATCGACTCAGAAGATCTAGATAAAGCAGCAAAATATGTAATAACAGCATTCAATATTTCATGTATCTCAACTAAATTCAGAGGGATATCAAAGCCCCGCCCCAGAGTGGAATGAGTTTGACCATACTTAAAAGGTCAATGATTGATCAACTTACAAAAATAAGCTAGGGCTATTCAAAAATGCCGTCGTATAGTGGAAACAGCTTCATGGAGGCCGATATATCTAAACACTGAAGGCACCAATCAGGCGATTCTTCTCTGAAATATTTTAAGTGCAAAACCTATTGTAACACGCTGCATACAAATGCTTAATGGAAATTGCACTCAGAACAGCACCGATGCATTCAAGGTGTTGATGGATACTCATTTTACTGGTAATGAAAAAATATCTTTTGTCATACCACTTGCACCGCATGGAGATGTAGGGCCAGCACCTGTGATTTCAAGCTAGCAAATCAGATGGGCCGTACATTGTTTTCGTCCATTAAAATCTCGACGACTGAATGGAATCACCCCGGCTGATATTCAACAGAGTTTAAAGATGCAATACCCAGGTTTGTGGCAATTTACAATGCTTGCCGAAAGCTTGCGTATCCCTTCATTATAGCTGAAGAATTGTTTTCAAACCCAAAGTAAGAAATGCTTCGGAGGCTTAGTCTAAATAATATACCTGAGCTCCTTCCTATAAAATACCTTTTTTTAATTTGATCGGGAGGTGAATGACATTTACGCATAGAGTGTGGGACTCCCATGCCCATAAGTGACTGGACTACCTACTAAACAACTCCCCTGTCAACCCGAGAACCCAGCCTGGAACCGTTTGACACACTGCTTTGGGCCAGCCCTCATTTTATTACGCCGTGAGGTGCCTTCAAGCTGGGAGATCCTTTTCTCGCGAGAGGGGAAGAGGAATTGCCAAACAAGTAATCCCCAGCTCCAATGCAACCATATGCTGTGAGTTCCTGTTATCTTTTCGGACTGACTGAATATAATTTCCAACCTGGTTCAATTTTTCAACCGATTCGAGCATCACATACTAGCCGGGGTGAGCTCTCCCGTCTCCTTATAGTAGCCCCTTTGCAGCTTGTCTTATTTTTTGCACGCGAAAAATGTGTGGCAGGCATTGTCTTCCTCTCCTGGGCAAAACCGTCAATCGGGGGACCGTGGCTCACCAATCTTGTGCAGGTAAAACTGAAAACATCCATGCACGCTCAAAAGCTGAGTCAGGTAGAACTCAGTTTCACCATGCCTTCAATTTAGCCACAGTCTCACATCCGGGATAAGGCGTGCAGTCCGCTTTCCCTTGGTGCAATTTACCCAAGACTGCTGCCAATCATTGAGTGAACGCTGTCTCTCCTCTCGGACAACCATCTACCTCACGTCCTCGTTTTGATGCAGGTAAATAGCACGGCGCTCTCTAGCAAGAAGGGCAACAGGTAAGATGCCTGTAATAACTCACACCACCAAACCAAAGACTGTCGGATACGAAGATGCAATCCTCCGTGCTCCTTTCCTCTGTACCTGTGTTTTCGGTATACCTCCTTACTGAGAGCATTGCCCCATATTTCTATACCGTACAGAAGCACTGAGCCTACAGCACTCATCAATAGGCGTCTCCTTGATGGGTTGGGTCCTCCTATGTTGGCCATAAGTCGACTCAAAGCCGATACTCCCAAAGCAGCCTTCTCAGCCACTGCCCTGATTCGCTCAGAAAACTCATCTTCAAATCGATCAGTAGCCCCAAGTACTTCACCGATTACTTCGGTTCAATTTGTTTGTCTCCAATACAGATCATTCTTAATCTAGGTATCTCTTTTATGTCAAGATGACCACTTTGAGTTTAACAGTGCTAAATTGATCCCGCGAGCAGTCATCCAGTCTCTCACTCAGCGCATTAGCATACCTAGCTTAAGTTGCACTTATTCACCAGTACGTCCAGCGGCTAAAGCCGAAACATTATCCGCATAGCCGATCAAAAGCAACTCACCTGGCATCTCCAGACTCAGTAGCCCGTCATAAGGTACGTTCCATAGGTCTGAACCACCCGATGTAACTGCTATCCTTCGTTGGCCCTATGTCGTGTCGTAAAGTAGGCTTCGGTCCTTCAGGTAGTCCCTCAAAGGCAGCATTAGATATTCTGGAACATAAAAAGAGTTCTCCAGCGTATCCAGAATATCCACCCTAGCGGAGTTGAAGGCATTCCTAACGTCAAGTATCACCAACAGGAGGATCTGTCACTTGGTGTGGCTATATGTCTCTGCCTTTTGGACTGCGCTCACCACCTCTGCAACCGCATCAATGGTGGAACGTCTGCTCTAAAGTACTGCCGAGGATACAGCAGCACAAATTCCTTCCCAGCAGCACAAATTCCTTTGTTGACTCTTCCTTGACGAATTTCTCTAACCCTTTCCCAGCAGTATCTAGCATGCATAATGGGCGGTATGCAGACGGCGACCTGGGATTTTCCTTCCCTTTGCTGATCAGAATGGGCCCGGGAAAACCCCGTCCCCTAAGCAAGTCTTGAATATGCTGAGCAGCAAGTCAGGACAATGATGATAGATAAGCTGAAACACCATCTTCTTCTTCTTTGTAGCACTACAGCCCCTCTCGGGCCTTCGCTTAGAGATTAGTTTAGAGATTTTTTCGGAAGTTGGTTTGGTCAGTACCATGCTCCCGTGTGCTTGCTCAGCTATGATATGATCTGATTAAATTAGTACATATAATTACTGAGTGAACACTCGTAGTCTGTCCAAAAAATCCCCTGAACTAAATCACGTTGCTCCCAACGAGATTTGAACCTGAAACCTTCAGCTTATGGGTTCATGCTCTGACCACTATGCCACATAGACTACTGCTCTAAACACTAGGCCACACAGATCTAGACCTGGAGAATTCCTCATTTTTAGTGAAAGGGCTGCCTCTTCCACTTCCGGCTGTATGAAGAGTGGATATTAGACTGCTGTTCCACCATGGACAGCATCTAAACGGTGGGGAAGAGTTCCCGCACTATCTCGTTCATATTTTTTGCATCATTTATGCAAGGTTCCCGTAGGGCACCAAGTTTCTGCATGACTACCTTGTAGTCAAAGCCCCTCGGATCCTTGTTCACGTTGTCCACTAGATCTTGTCAGCATCGAGCCTGTCTGCTGTTAATCAATTTGCGAAGGCATTTTCTGGCCAACTTAGATGCTGCTACCCGGTTGCATGCCTTGTCACGGTTCCATGCCCGTTGAGTCTCACTCCTAACACTCCCTTTGCTTTCCATCTATTTCAGTCGACCACTCGTACACTGGGGGCATGCCGTGCCGTGGCTTTCGATGGGGCATAGAATCTTTGCAAGCAGTCGTGATGATGCTCATAGGTGAGTTCACCACATCTTGAGCTGCGGGTTCTTCCATCTCCTGCAAATCTCCCTGGAGTGCAGCACCTCGCAGAACTTCACGACGTTCAAACTTCCGATGTTTCACTCAGTTATAGCAAGTCAAGAGCACAGACGTCGGGAAACAACATCACTGACCTCTAGCAGAATGCACTGATGATGAGCCCTCTAATGCTCTCCAATTATGTATTATCCGAACTAAGGACTCCGAGATGAATGTCACGTCAGGTATGGTGCCCTCACAGCCAATACGGTAGAAATTTGGCATATTTCCGGTGTTTTGTACGACGAGCGCCATTCTGACCGCCATTTTTAGGTCTCGGTTTCCCCGTGAGTCTATTTGAGGTATGCTCCGTTCGATTGCTTTAGCGTTGAAGTCTCCCCCCCACCAGCACGTTGCCGTCTGCGTTCGAGACAGCACCCTCCAAAGCATTAAGCTTGGCCTGGAAAGATGATATCGATTCGTTCGGCGTTAGGTACACACTAAAGCAGGTGGTCCTTGAGCACCGAACCCACATAAAACCATCCTCCCATCCACAACCCTCCGCCGGGAAATCATTGTTCCGAACCCAGATGGCGGCAGTACCAGTTCTATCAGGATACTTTGATGCAGAACTTTTATCATGGTGTTGCTCACTCAGCAGCATAAAGTCAGCTTTCATGTTCCTGGTAAACTGTTCAAGCAGATTTTGGACGGTTAAACTGCGGTTTTGGTTGAGCTGCAGGATACAAGTCATCGCTGTTCTGACTTAGCGTTGGTTAAGGCTTCTTGGAAAACTCAACATTGCCCAAGATCTAGCCTTGGATCAGCATCCTTGCAAAGAATGCAGTGTGCCTCTTTGTACACTATTTTCTTATATGCCCAATTTCACCGCATTTGTAATATAGGGAATTCTTATCGGGTCCTTTGCATACTTGTGCGGTATGAGCATAGCCAAGGCATTTGAAGCATTGAAGTGGCACTGCTCTTCAACGTATCCTGCAAATAACACACCTTATTCTTATTTTGCCCTTACTCAGATATTGTTCGGCGTCCTTTTCAGTCATGTCAATTATGGCAATGCGTTGTTCCCTATGGTTTTCTGGTGTCAGCCTCGCTTTGATCCTACCCACACTAAGATACTCGCTTTCGGTGGCCTGTTCTGCCTCGACCAGGTCTCTTACTTCAATCGTTGCCCTCAGTTCGAGTGAGGCTATAGTTGCGCTTTTGCTGCGAACTTTCTTTACTGCATCGCAGAATGCTTCTTTATTGTCGGTTTCGGCTTCGGATTCGACCAGTTTGTGGCCCGATCGCCTTGGTCATACTGCTTTAATGGCTGTATTGGTGTCTTTGGGCCTTACATTTGCCCTGATGTTCCACAGCACTTCTGCGTTGGAACAGCCATCTAGGGGTTTTACGAGCAGTGCCTATTGCTGGGGTCTTCGTCGGGCCTTCTTTCTCTCCTGTTTTGTTTCAGGTATTTTTTCTTTGCGGCTTTCTTTGCTCCTTTTGTCAGCACTATCTGAGACCCCTGATCTAGCCTTCCACGCCTATCAAGTGCAACTTCCTTCCTTCTTTTATCCCGATCTCCTTTGATTGGGGTAGATGCCATTCTTTTATTGTTGTATGATGGTGGTGCTAATTGCGCGTGTTCTTTAGGCTTAGCCTCAGCGCTTCCTTAGGCTTCTGCTCTTCTTTGGCCTTCTGGTCCTTTTTGGCCTTAAACCAGCTCCTCCGATAATGACCTATGCTGTCTAGGAGCTCCTCTAGTTTAAGGAGCCCAATCTTTACTCCTTTGCTGGTTTTTGACGAGTCACAAACAGATTTTGTTCCTTTTAAAACATCTCTCGCTTTTTGGATTACTTTTCTTCTTCATGCCGCTGAGCGATAATTGTACTTTGCGACCACCTTTCATCTAAGAGTTTATCGGCTTCCGTTTTCAAGTACAGTACTTCCTCCACATTTCCGATGGTGGGGATGAGATCACACAACGGCGCTTCATTTGTCAAGTCACTCCTTTCTTTTTCTGCCGTAATCGCTTTGTAGACTTCAGGGTGATTCGTTATTATTTAGGGATTTACGACCCTTGCTTTGGTTGCTTCGATAGCGATCACAGCAGCAACCGTCAAATTCTCGATGTTCTTTTTATCTTCCCGCACCGCTTGAAACATCTGGTGCGTCTGGCAGAGTTTTTCGTTCTTCCTTATTAGGATGCTCTGGCGCACGCATCATTTTTTTTCTGCGCCCAAATGCCGCAGGAATCTCAGTCTGGACAAGACTGTCTGTTAACCTCCATTTTTCATCCGTCTCCATTGTCATTGTATTCGTTGTCGTTTTTTGTTATCTTTAGTGCCGGTCCCGATGTGTTATAAACATCGCGGCTGCAGCTGCTGGTTGCGTCGTCATTGTTGTTATTTTGTATTCTTTTTTTGGATTTTTTTATGGTTTTAGTTGCTCCAGTTTCATTGGGTTCCCCCTCGGAGCCGCTATCTCCGTTCGTGTGTGTAGTCACCTTATTGGTCCCATGGTTATCTTTAAAGAGCAAGGAGGCCATGCGGGGGTTGGCACAATGGCACAAACTCTTATGAGGACAAGTGCTCAGAGCCAGCTCAGTGCTGATCGGGAGTCCGTCTCAACCAAGCCTACACCACCAACCCAATGGTGCCAACGTCGAACGTACTCCGAGGCCTGCCAAGTTTTACTGGGAAGGAGACGGTATGATAATTGGATTGGAGCCGTTCAAGCACGAGTGCCATCTCAGCGCTACCGTGCAAAGCAAATAGGACCAAACCATCATATCCGCCAGCCCAAAGCATCAATTCCATTTTGTTGTCTAAAGCGTAGCCCAGATTCAATCAGAGTCGTTACCTGTCATCCCATGTGGGAACCTCACGGCGCCTCCATATACTCGAGTGCATGTGGGTGGCACTCCCCAAAGTATGCTAGCCTCCAAGAGTGCTTCTGTCGACCGGTATTCCCCCTGCGGGAATTTCCTCGGGTACGTGGGGCGGCACTCCCCAAAGAATGCTAGCCTCCAAAAGTATTTCTGTCGGCCAGTACTCCCCCGCGGATATAATACCTTAGAGAAGGTTGTAAGATTTCGCTGTGACCTCACACTATTGTGAATATCGAGTGGCAATTTATTGAATTTATTGGCCAGCTACTCAGAAAGTAAGTATTATTCTCACCTTAAGGTAGGTTAAAGGGTCAAAGGAATAGTTAATGCAGGCATTCTATACGGTGGTGCTATGTCTCCTATCCTTTGAAATCTAGCCCCAAGCTAGGCCGAACTCGATATAATGTGATAGTAATTAAGAATGTCGTAGCTATCGGCATATTAGGGAAATCCATCTCTACCTCATTGGAGAAATTACATTCCTTTTTTTACATTTTTAGGGTTTTGTAAAATACTTTTACAAAACCCTTCTAAAATCGCGTCCTGTCTGTCCGTCTGTCCGTCTGTCTGTCCGTCCGTCCGTCCGTCCGTCCGTGTGTCACAGCAGTTTTTCTCGGAAACTACTTAAGCTAGAAACATCAAATTTTGTATGTAGGTGTAAAGTGGTGATCTCTTCAAAGTTCAACTACAAAAAAATTTTTGTAAGGTATTTAAGGGGGGTCTCCCCATATAGGGGAGTGACCCCCCGAAAAAAAAATTTCATTGAAGGTAGCCGATATGGGTATCAAATGAAAGGTCTTGATGAGAACTTTTCAAAAAAGGTCTTAGTTTGGCAAAGTTTGCTTCGGGGGGCGCACAGGGAGGGGAAATACACGAAAAATTTGTATCCCCCCCCCTCGCGATTGAACACCTGTGATCCGAAAAATCTGAAAAAAATCAGGAATGTAGGTCTTGGTGAGTGCAACAACAACAAATACATGAGAAGTCAAAATTCACTCAACTTTGTTAGTAATAGTATGATTTATCGATTTTATGTTTTCTTGAATAAAATCTTAACGGTACCCTTAACTTCTATGAAATTCAGTATACAGATGACTATTTATAATATTGATCTATCCTGAAAGTTTCATAAAGATTGAATCATATTTAGCGAAGTTATAGCGGTTTGAAATTTCCGGTATTACTATGGAACAATATGCGCTGCATTTGTTACTATGGCAACATATGGCTATGGAACAAAATGCGCTTTTCACCGACATAGACACTACAGTTTTGCTAGGATTTGCATGAAAATTTCAGGAATGATAGGTGTCATGTATGTCTTTGAGAATCGGTTCAGCTAGTGGTATCAGTAATCGTAAAACCAAATAGTGGCTGTTTTAAATGCGAAGATTGAATAATTTTGAGTTATTTTTCCCAATTTCAACGTTTAAGGTGCATGCTTTGAACACTTGATTCAATTTAATGAATGACTGAAAATGAGTACCTACAATCGATGCTCATGAGTGTAACAAGTCAAGGAGGCGGGAGAGAGCTCCTAGCAAAAGGGTTTTGTAACCATTCTAGGATTCGAGCAAATTGTGTTTCCTCCCTCGCGGATGGACATCTGAAATAATTATCAAGGGAGATATTTATGAGTATAACAAAAACAAAAACCTCAGAAGTCGAAATTCGTTCAGCTTTGTTAAAAATAAAATCGTCTTTGACATGTTTCTTGATTTGATTCGATCTGGTGACTGCATTTTGTAAATTGAATACAAAACCCTTCTGACATGAGCGTAGGTCTGTTTACCCAACTTGTTTCGTAATAGTTTCAAGAGTGTAGCCAAAGCATACTCGTATATATATATATATATATATATATATATATATATATATATATATATATATATATATATATATATATATATATAACATATATATATGTAGGTATATATATATATATATATATATAACATATATATATATATATATATATATACACATATATGTATATATATATATATATATATATATATATATATATATATTTATATATACATAGTCCTGCCATAAGTTCTGTCACATAATTTCTCACATTGGCAACACCTATATTTTATGAGTGACATTTCAATATCGGCCAGTTTCATAAACGTCATAATGTTGTTGACAGTTGATGGTCATTTAAAGTTTGTTCGTTAACGTGTGAAGATGGAATGGGGTGTAAATGAAAACCGAATTGCAGAGATTGCACTACATAAGTGTGGGAAATCCGCGAGTGAAATTTTCAAGTTGTTGGGCCCGTTATAAATAACGCAAAGATTTGTGTATCGTGCGATCCAGAGATATAACGCGATCCAGACTATTGAAGATCGACCTCGTTCTGGACGTCCGCGTGATGTACGTTCTTCTGCTGCCATCAAAGCGGTCGAATTCGTCGAAATCCGCTTCGAGAGATGAACATCACCACCCGAAGTATGTCTCGCATCATAAAATCGGACCTCGGGATGGGTGCCTTTCGACGATCAACGGGACATTTGCTGACTGAGCAGTTGAAGCAAATCAGGAGCACCAGATCGAAATCTGGAACCACACAAGCGTGGTTGGAAAACAATATTCCAGAGTTTATAAGGGCTACGGAATGGCCTTCTGGGAGCCCAGATTTGAATTCCCTGGACTACAAACTGTGGGCGGAGTTAGAGTCCATGGTGTGCACGAGACGACACCCAAATATCGAGAGCCTTAAGCGATCTTTGACAGAAGCAGTAGCTAATTTTCCGCTAGAAACACTGCGTACTGCTATCGATGACTGGCCCAACAGATTAAAGAGCTGTGTAAAGGCTAAAGGCGGCCACTTTGAATAATTTGTTGCTTATTTTACTTCCATTAGTATGCCAAAATAAAATATATTTTCCTTTGTCAAAAACTCTTTTTCATTTATACAAAAATTGCCCATATACGTGTGACAGAACTAATGGCACGACTAAGTATATATATATATATACATATATATATATATATATATATATATATATATATATATATATATATATATATATATATATATATATATATATTTTTTTTTTTTTTTTAGGTTGTTGCTTTTTTATGTATGTTCACGTATAACTTTTGCATGGAGATAGGAAAGTCCTGTTTTCGGCAAATGATACACCTTTCTTTCTGTGAGGCCCCGTTTGCAGGACAAAAAATTCAATGAACCGTAAAGGACCTTACCATTAAAACTAAAAAATGTCCGACTTTCACCAAGATTTTTCAGCGTAGCTGATCTACGCGTGTAAGGATATTGATTAAAGAGGTTTCAGATGAAGGACAACATATTGAACTAAAATGTTTCGGCACAGGATTGTAACCTTTTCAAGGACTCTGTAGACATTAACAGTTCAATATGATACATTGTTGTCGAGAAATTGAATTTTAAATATCTTTCGTACAAAAAATGTCAATTATTTTGCACTATTCCAGGATTTAATGGAGATACCGAATCGTTTTGTGACGGATGATAAAAATTATCAGTATCCTTAATTTTCTGCATAAGCGGTGCACTTTAGTCAATTATATCTACCGGAAATAACCAATACAACTCAACATAATTTAAGTGAATTTCATTCGGGAAAATTTCAGGATGCTTTTCTCTTCCGTATGTATTCTTCACGTTCTTCTTTGTAGCACTGCAGCCCCTCTCGGGCCTTTGCTTAGAGATAGTTAGAGTATCTCATTTTCATGACCGTATTAATTTTTTCGGAAGTTGGTTTGGTCATTACCATGCTCCCGTGTGCCCGCTCAGCTATGATATGATCTGATTAAATCAGTACATATCAACACTGAGCGAACACTCATAGTCTGTCCGGAAAATCCCCTGAACTCAATCACGTTGCTCCCAACGAGATTTGAACCTGGGACCTTCGGCATTCTTCACCTAATAATGACCTTATGAAAAGATCCTTCTTACGTTCTGAGACGTAAACATTACACATAGGATTTATAAAATCCCCCGAAAATATAAATAATAAGGATTGAGTGATTGAAAATCATAGATATAATCGCCATTTGAAAATTAATTCGTTAGTTTTAGTTAATATTATATATTATATGCCCAGAAATCTAAAATTTGTGATTTCCATACTAAAGACTCACGAGAATCGCGACGTAAAAAACGATACTTTTCCTTCTATAACTCATCTTATACTTACTTTCATTCGTTCTTTAAATTTCTCGTCACTAAATTATTCGAATGAGGGAAAGTGTTCAATTAAGAAAATACACTTACTAAGTTAGTTAAATTTTCGCACGCTTGTAAATCGATTACCGTATGCTTATCTGTCAACACTCTATTTGTCACCGACATAACTTTTAATGGCGTAAGCAGTTAACCTTTAAAAATCGCAAGACGTTAAATAAAACCATTTATTTGTGTTTTTATTAAATTTTAAATGATAACAGTCTGTACCCAGCGCTTCTGTTGAACGGTTCGCTTTCGGTCAAGTTAGTTATTGTTCGCAGCAAAAAGTTCTGGTGTAGAGTGCTACCTGGTTCCCCCTGTTTTCCTACTTCCAGTGTGATTCTGTGCATAGTTTTTAACTAATACCGCGTTTGACTGGCCCTTTTTAACCATGGCCTCCGACTCCGGAGGAAAGCGAAAACAAAACTACTATTCGATTCTGGACTCCGTAAATAAAATCACTAAAAGCCCCCCACATAAAAAAGAAAAACAACGTGAAACACCCCCCCCCATGATGTTTTAACTTCCCCGAGCTACAGTGCGCGGCGCCCCATAAGAGTGATTCTCCAAAGTTTGTCTTAATTAAAAGCAAAATTCTAAATAAAAATCTAAAATCCCATAACATATTTCTTCTTTCTAAATCTCTAAATTCCGTTATTTCAAATCCACTCAGCATCAATTTTACAAGAGACGGTGATATTCTCCTACTTACGAAAAATGAGCTACAAGCAGCTAAGCTTTGCAAAGTAAAAACCTTACCTGGTATTTGTGATGTATCCATCGACCTTCACCAAAAATTGAAAACAACAAAAGGTGTTATTTATGCACCCATACTAACAGACTTAGATGAAAAATGTATAGTTGAGGGTCTAAGCCAGCAAAAGGTAATCGAATGCCAAAAGATTACAAAATTTTCCAATGGAAAAATACTCCGTTACATATTCTTTCGTTCAACGAATACACCCTTCCAAAAGAAATCAAAGTCGGCTTCATTAACGTGAAAGTCAAACCATTCATTCCAAAGCCATTACAATGCGAAAATTGCTTCAAATTCGGACACACCAAGAAACACTGCCAAAGCCCCTCATCTTGCGATATCTGCACCTTGCCAATACATGATGCAATAGTATTCAGTGTATCAACTGCAAACAACAACACTCCGCTCTTAATAAAGCATGTCCAACATACACAAAAAAACAACGCATACTAGAGTACAAAACATTGAACAAATGCTCGTTTCGGGTAGCTACAGAAAATATTAACAAAACAGCGAATAATAATTTTCCCACAATTACCACCACAATCACAGAACCCCTAGGTTTAGCAATTCAAAAAAGAAAATTAAGACTCAATAGAGGGTCACCACAGCCTCTCATTAACATCAATAATACAACTACATCTATAGTACATAACTCCGAAACTACCCCTCCACCACGCAAATCAAATTCTAACACAAGTGAAAATATTCATAACCCCAGAGATATAAGTTCATCAAATCCGCAAAGCATTTCAACACACCTAATCGAAACTGCAACACAAATGCAAACAACTACAAATGAACCAAAGGCTACAGTTCCGAATAAACTAAACCCAAATTCAATCACAATTCCCTTTGAAGAGCAAAATTCACCTAACATATTTATTGACAAATAAATAATGTTTAAATCAAGTGCAGCCCCTCATTTTTCTAATGGCCCTTAAGATACTTCAGTGGAATCTTAACGGTTACCTAAATAATTTATATGCTCTCCAACTATTAATTAAAGATTTATCTCCAGACATCATTGCACTACAAGAGACACACGTAAAACACAACGAACAAATCTTCCCACCGATGCAATATAAAGCTTACTTCTACAATTCGCCCCTTAATACACACGGCAAACATGGTGTTGCCTTACTCATCAAAAAAACCATACAACACGAAATTATAAATACCAACGAGCGTAATCAAGTTCAATTAATAGCAGCAACAATCGTAGCATCAGAAAAATTTACGGTGTGCTCCATTTATATTCCCCCCAACGTTAATTTGCATTCTGATGACTTAACAAACCTATACAATGAACTCCAATCACCAATGCTAATTCTAGGAGACTTCAATGGCTGGAGCCCTCTATGGGGCTCAACCTCTGTAAACACTAGAGGTAAACAAATTGAACATTTTCTCTTAAATTCGAATCTTTCCATTCTTAATAATGGACTGCCTACTCATCTTTCTACTCACAACTCCTTCACACATGTTGACATCTCCTTATGCACTTCCAATTTGCTTTCTAAAATCACTTGGCATAGAATAAATGATCTTCATGGGAGCGATCACTTTCCACTATCCCTATCCTTTGGAACGGTATCTCAAAAGCGACCACATAAATTCAGATCCAAATCCAAACATTTAGCAGATGTTCCCATTAGCAACAATATCAATAAAGAAGCTGCGAATTTGATTAAATCCATTAAATATTGTGCAAACAGCTCCATTCCATCTACATCTCCAAAATACTGCACAAAATACACCCCTTGGTGGTCTAATGAACTGGCAACGCTCCGCGAAATGAAACAGAAAGCTTTTAGCATGTTTACAAACCAACCATCATTAAAAAACATGTTAGAATACAAAAAACTGAATAGCAAATTCAAATGGAACTGTAAGCAAGCTAAGATCCAACACTTTCAAACCTTAACAAATACAATCAACCCAAACACACCAAGCCAACTTATTTGGCGGAGCATTAAAAAACTTCAAAGGCAGCCAACACAATTCAATATTAAATATCTATCAGATTCCACAGAGAAAGTTATAGAAGATCCAAGAGAAATGGCAAACCTTTTAGCTATGACATGGTCCAGCTACTCAAGCGAATCAAATTTTGACCCAACATTTCACCTTTGTAAACTAAACCCAATTAACAAAACCTACAATCTATCATCTCTCACACCATCAGCAAGAATGATAGAAAGCCCCATAACGATGCTAGAACTAAATTCATGCCTCTCATTGCTAACAGGTGATACACCAGGTGTTGACAAAATAACATATTGCATATTAAGCAAATCACCAATTCAATTTAAAACCAGATTACTCGCACTTTACAACACAATATTCCAAAACGGTCTCATTCCACAGCAATGGAAGACCGCTATGATTTTTCCACTTCATAAGCCACATCAACCAGTCAACCAAGTTCCAGGGTACAGACCGATCTCCTTTCTCCCGTGTATTTCAAAAGTACTAGAAAAGATAATCTCACTTCGTCTTTCTTGGTTTCTTAACAAAAATAATTTCCTTTCCAATAATCAAGTAGCATTTAAAAGAGGAAAAAGTACATTAGATATCCTACTTCACTTAGATCAGTTTATTGCTAACACCCTCTCAACTCGTAACCACACATCAATCATTAATATCGACTTTGAAAAAGCTTTCGATAGAATTGGTGGACATATGATTTTGGAAAAATTTATGCCATGGAAAGTGGGGTTAAAAACATACAACTACGTTAAAAACTTCCTCACCAATAGAAAAATCTAAGTAAGGGTAAACAGCTATCTATCAGAAACATTTCCCCTTAAAAATTGCATCCCCTAAGGTTCTCCGCTTTCCGTTATTCTGTTTCTGATAGCCTTTGAAGACTTGAACATTTTAATAAAACTGGAAAAAATCTTCAAACACTGCATCTACGCAGACGACTTATTCATTTTTGCGTAAATGAACTGATTCAATACTCTTCCAACACAAATTTAACTCCATAATATTAAAGATTTCAGAATGGTGTCGTAAATCAGGTGCGAAAATGTCACCAACTAAATCCAAACACATACACATCTGTAACAAATACAATTGTTCACCTTTACATCTCACTCATGAGAACTTTGTGATCACTAATACAAATAATCTTAAGATACTAGGCTTAACGTTTACTAATAAGTACTCTTGGTCTCAGCGCATAGCCATCTTGCGAAAATCCCTAGATGAAAAATTAAATTTAATAAAATGTTTGAGTAGTTTTAAGTCAGAAGCTCACCCACACTGCATAATCCAAATAATAAAGTCAATAATGCTATCAAGAATTGATTATGCACTTTCAATTTATGGACACACCTGCAAAACACAGCTTCAAAAAATTAAAACGGTATATCACTCAGCAGCAAGGATAGCGATTGGAGCATTTCGGACGACACCTATTCGATTTATATTAGCGGAAACTGGTCTACCATCAATTGAAAACAGGCGAAATCAACTTATAGGAAGACTTATCTCAAAACTCCTCGAATCAAAAAACTCTATTCTTCAAAATGACGTCAGCTCGGCTCTTTCAAGGAAATCAGAACCAAGGCGCCAATCATCAATTTTACGTTCCTTAAACATGATAAAGCAGTTAGGAGCTTCAATTATTTTCCCAGCGCAAGCCAAACCCAACCCTCCTCCATGGACGTTTCCAACACATTGCATCATAAACAACCTAAGCGTTTACAATAAAAAAACAACGAACCATTTAATATACCAACAATCGTTCAATGAAATTGTACAGCCATTTAAAACCAAAGGTTGGAGACTCATTTTCACAGATGGTTCTAAAACTGAGTTTAACACAACTTTCGCAGTTACAACGGAAGACGGGAAGATCATTAAATTAACACGGCTGGAAACTTACAACTCCATCTTCACTGCTGAGCTAGAGGCAATATGCACTGCAACACTGTTCGCTGCAAAATCACCTGGTAAATACATAATCTGCACAGACAGCCATTCCTGCATAGATGCTCTTCTGAACCCGAGCAACTTAAACCCAACAATCAGCATAATAAAAAACACCATCTCTTACAAAAAAAAAAATAAATTGAAAATTATGTGGATACCAAGCCATTCGAAGATAGAGGGGAACGAATATGCTGATAGCGCAGCAAAATACGCACAAAACGCTCCCATCCTCACCACGATAGCTTACAACAAAAGAGATTTATATAAACGAACTCACATCCGTGAAATGGAGCAATATTATCCACCACTACAAAACAGTCAACCCCCTGCGGCAACCCGCGTCCTATCCAAACAACATTCCATCGCATCAACTTCGTAACTTCATCAGACTAAGGCTAGGACACACAAAACTAACTCATGAACACATCCTGCAGAAAAAGCAACCAGAACCATGTCCACTGTGCAATCATCATCTCATCTCTGTCCAGCATTTGCTAGCTGAATGCGAAATTGTAAGATCATCCAAAACTCGCTGTAATGTAGAAAATGATTTGATGACATACATATCAACAACCTCTGAAGCCAACATAAAGAACATAAATACATTACTCAATCTATTAAAAATTACATTATAACTTAATCTACTACCAATTATAAATAATATCTCCCATTAAATTCAATTAAAAAAAAAAAACTATATTTATGTAAGCCTAAGGCCTTTGTTGCTAGCGCTTAAAACGTTTGTTATATTGTAATTTTAATTACTTTGTAACTTTTATTAATAATAATAATAATTTAAATGATAAATTTAAAAGTTTCGCTATTGGACTGCTTAAAACACCTAAAACATAGTATACATCAGGAGAAAAAATAAATTGGAAACAATAATCTATCATTAGCACAGGGAGATGGCAAGCATTATCTAAAATCAATTTTTATGTACGGAGTAAAAATTTTAGGTATGGAATAAGCAGGTGCTGTTTATTCCATGCCTAAAAATTATTTGTAAGACTTTTCCATGCTTGGGAAAATCAAATTCAGTTTAATATTGTGAAATTTCTGCTTTATCGCAGTCATTGTATTTCTATATAAATATATCGCACAATGTCGTAGGTAATTCATTGTTAGACCAGAGGCATTCACGATTTAACTTGTAACGCATGGAATTGCAGTTACCGTAAATAAGCAAATTTGCATGAATATAAAACCTTTTTTCGCCGCTTTCACACCTTTCCCTTCATCATATATTGTATGATAAAAATTTAATTAATTATTAATTTCCATCCTTATGACCTTTTCATATCTTCGTACTTTGACATAACAAATTATAGCTCTTAATTTTCTAATCGAGCACGGATTTAAAAAATAAATTTATCATCAAGCGAAGTAATCAGCTTCCGAGCTTTTTACATTAAATTCGCCTGATCTTATGCTTTGTGAAATCCGATAAAGTTTTATATCAGCAGTTTCAAATAAGCTTTGTGGATATGCAAAGCTTAGTGGCCTTTCTTCTGCTCGTCTTAAGCTTTCCAAAGCTTTATAGTGCTGCCATACAAAAGCATTTTACACATTATAGTACTTCACAATAAGTAGGCTTTCGAGCTTTTAACGTTTTTAAGATTTAACTAACTAGAATAGAGAAAATATTTTGATGATTAGATGGCGATATAAACAATCATTTTGTTTATTGAGTTAATCTTACTGCATGAGTAAGGATAAGTTGTATAATTAAAAATAAAGTAACTTTTCATTATTATTCAATACTTAAAAAAGTTTTCTAACATTTTACAGAGGAATGGATTACAAAGCGTAAAACAGAATTAACAACAACACGACAAATAGAAACTCGAGTCAAACGTCAAGTGGTGCTTGAAGATGGTAAAGTTATTGAAGATTCTGGACCAATTGTATCAACAAATACAACGGAGGACACTGAAAAACAGGAAAGCGAATCAACCGAGGTAATTAATATTGAAAATAATAAGAAATTCGGTAATTATTTAGTTTAGGTGCCATACTCCCGATTTTTTTGAAATTTCAGTATGTTATAGAGTTTTTCATGCTAAAAAAGAATATATATATATATATATATATATATATATATATATATATATATATATATATATATATATATATATATATATATATATACTACCGGTCAAAAGTTTGAGACCACTATGAAAAAATATGAGAAAACAAATAAAAGTCAAGATACTTAAAACTTTATGGAAAACTGGATTTATTATCATTTTACACACAAGATTTAAAACTAAAAAAAAGAAGAAGTCTTGACGAATACAGTGTTCTTAACAAAATACACACAGGAGAGTTTAAACAGATTTTTCGTCGAAATATCCTCCTTTGCACTTTATGACTTCTTTTACTAATCTAGGCATGCGAGCAATTAATTTAACTATAGTCTCTTGCGAGATATTATTCCAGCTTTCCTCCAATGCATTCCACATGGCCTGCTGTGAAGATGGACACTGTTCCCGAACCTTTCGATCGAGCTCTTCCCACAAAAGTTCAATGGGATTAAGATCGGGGCTTTGAGGTGGCCAGGTCATGTTTTCTAATACTTTTTCCGACTGTTTTTTGTCTAAATAGCTTCTACATAATTTCGAACTATGTTTTGGATCATTGTCCTGTTGGGAAATAAATCCACGGCTGATTAACTTTATTCTGGAGGGAACGGCGTTTTTCTCCAAAATTTCTTTACATTGCTCCTTTTTCATTATGCCTTTGATTTGGACTAGATTCCCAATCCTATAGCCAGAGAAACAACCCCAGACCATAACAGATCCGCCACCATGCTTGACAGTCGGCACTACACACTGCGGCATCATCTTTTCTTCGGCAGAGCGTCGGACGAAAATTCTTCTTTTTGACCCGAACACTTCAAATTTTGATTCGTCACTCCAAAGAACTTTTCTGAAGTCTTCTTCGGTCCAGTCTCGATGGGTTAGGGCCCATTGCATCCGTTTCTTTTTATTCTGCGGTTTCAACAGAGGTTTACGCACAGCAACGCGGCCAAACAACTTGGCGTCTCGCAATCGTTTTTGCACTGTAGACACTGACACAGGTTTTTCCCGAGATTTGTTGACATCTACACGAATTTCTGGGGCTGTCAGACGTCTATTCCGCTTGCTGGTCACCACAATAAATTTGTCTTCACTAGAAGTTGTAGCTCTTGGTCTCCCAAAGCGCGGACGATCTTGATTACTGCCGGTTTGTTTGCAGCGCACAATAGTGCGATGAACACAAGTCTTCGATAACTTGAGTTGACTCGCTATCTGACGTTCAGATTTGTCTTCGTTGTAGAGAACAACGATGGCAGATCGCGTTTCAACACTAATTTCCGGAACTTTTCCCATTTTAGAGATGTCTTGACTGTAGGAACCATAAGATCAGACTAACTGTGGATAACTGTAAATAACCAGACAAATGCAAGGTTAAAATAATAATTAAAAATATTTTGAGAATTTAGAACAATTGTATTGTAAGTTGATGTAAAAAAAAAGAAGCGCCAGCTGCGGTAATGAGGTAATAAATTTTTAACAATTGATCTGTCGGCCTACCTCTTTCGTGGCTAACATTGATGTTTGGATACAATGCTTGTTTATTGCCCTTTCCTTGGCTTCTATACAAAAGAATTAGCTTTTAGGCAATCTTTATGAACAATAGAATATGCAGGTGTGCAGATTACTATTTATCACCAATATTTTCTAAAATATTTACTAATAACAAAAGTTTTTATTAGTGGTCTCAAACTTTTGACCGGTAGTGTATATATTATATATATATATATATATATATATATATATATATATATATATATATATATATATATATATATATATATATGTTGGGCGCGGAAAACATTCCTTTACATAGTTTTTAAGGTTTGAAAATTGGGAAACGTACACTATCGTGAAAAGTTGGTATTTTGCACATACTTAATGTTGGAGAGAACGGAGAGTGGGGTGTGGGAAGAAGGGTGCCCTTCTAAAGAATAGAAGGGCACCCTTCTATTCTCAAGAGGAGCACCTTTCTATTCTATAGAAGGGCACTCTTCAAATGAATAGAAGGGTATCATAAAGTATAGAAGGGTTCCTTTCTATAGAGAAGAAGGAAGAGTACAAGAATGCTTCCCTAGAGAATAGAAGGATGCCCTTCTATAGAATACACACCTAAAGAATAGAAAGTTGCTCCGCTAGACAATAGAAGGGTGCTCCTCTAGAGAATAGAAGGGTGCCCTTCTAGAGAAAAGAAGGCTGATCTTCTAGAACCCGTCCTTGCACAATATATTACAGCAGCATCGGGGATCTGCCATTTCGAATATTATAATTTAATGCCTTAAATTCCACCAACACGTTATTGGAAATTCCCATCCCATTTTCTTCAATTGTGTTGTATGACAACATCTGATCACAATTAAATAAATGTGTGGGTTGTCAATTATATTTAATGTTAGAGAAGATTGAGAGTGGGGTGTGGGAGGTGTTAAAACGATGTTCTAAATTTTTAACACCCTCCCCCCACAGCCCACTCTCAATCCTCTCCAACATCAAGTATGTGCAAAATACCAACTTTTCACGATAGTGTACATTTCCCAAACCTTAAAAACTATGTAACGGAATGTTTTCCGCCCCCAACATATATATATATATATATATATATATATATATATATATATATATATATATACATATATATATATTTATATATATATATATATATATATATATATATATATATATATATATATATATATATATATATATATATATATATATTTCAGCATGAAAAACTGTATAACATACTGAAATTTCAAAAAAATCGGGAGTATGGCGCCTAAACTAAATAATTACCAGATGTTCATACTTGTCTTTCAATTCATATTATTATCTTAAAACTCATTTTTCACCTATGCTTACTAGCAATAAGAAGTCAAGTTTTTTTACTTTTGAAACCTGTCATTTGGGTTTAACGAGTATACTATCTGTATCAGCGGGCTTGGGAATACGAAAACCTTAAAAAATGCTGTCCCGTCTCTGCCGAAAAATCCAAAATATATCATAGAGATAGAGCTGTTACCAACTGGACAATTATTTTCCGTACAGCAATTATAATGATTTGTTAGACATTTCATTCTATAAAATCGTAACAATGCCTTAGCACTCCCAGAAAGTTCATAATTTGATGGATTAATTTTATTTAAGTCGAAACCAAGCAATGTGTCGGCATATAATAGCAAATTATGGTTCGTAAGGGACCTAAATTATTTGAAGTTAGGAAAAATGAAGTCCATTATATTTTGTTGGTAGACAACAGTGACGATGAAGACAATTTAAAGCTTGATGAAGAAAATCAAAGGTTTCTAACACAGTATGATGATGAAGGCATTATTGATATCGAGATTGTGACTTCACAAACCAAGAAGACTGTCACCTAAACCTTTAGCGTCTACTGCAGAACCTGTTGCTGACACGGTTTGCAACCATCATTTCTTGGTATGAATTTATTTCATATCTTAACGTCATTGAGAGATTACTGGTCAACAGAATCAGACATGGCCGTACCTTTCATATTCAATGCTATGCCTAGGGCTCGATTCAAAGAAATACGACGAAACTTACACTTATGTAACAACGAAGAAGCAAGATGTCCAAACAGTCCTAATCACGATAGAGCATACAAAATACGGCAAATAATGGAACACCTCAACACTTCGTTTCAAAATGCCCCCAACAATACAAAAGAGAAATCGATTGATAAGCACATGATCAAATTTGAAGGGCATACGTACTAAAACAATACATAAAAGAACAAGTTTGTCAAGTGGGGCTTCAAGTCATGGTGCAGATGTGATGCAGCAACAGGTTACCTGTTTGAATTTGATTTATATATAGTTCAACAAAAGCCTGGATCTAAGTATGGGTTAGATGAAGCAGTAGTATTGCAGCATACAAAAAAATCCCCGTTGGCAGCACCAGCCGGAAAGTTAAATTTCTCGTATGTAGCGTAAGGTTTCGGGAAAGAATTTGGCTAGCGTACTACTAAACTTTCACTGAAATTTTTGTAGCATCACATGGGTATTCATTGATATAAAAAGAATCTTCCGACGATCGTATTTAAAGACCCTTTATAGAGGCGCAAATATTTTGCTCATTCAATTAAGTTGCACATTTGTGGATCACATATTGAAAATCGCCAGATAATAAATTGTTAGAAACATACAACATAGAAATACTGGTGTTGTCCTTCTCACATTTGCTGTTTACATAGTGGTTACCACACAAAGGTGATAACTTATCGGCTTAAAAAGCTCAAATAGATAATTTCAAAAGATATCCATAAAAGTTTAAACAGCACTTGCGTTGCTATTAATATAAATATTTTCATTTTTTTCTGAACCATCAGGGGCCACCATTTTGAACTTTTATTGAAAACGGCTGCCAAAAATATTAAGCTGTAAATTTTCGACTTCTTCATTTGTCATCCGATTTGCATGATTTTTTTGCAGGTTAAATTAACTTGATTTAATAACTTATAATTTCAAATTTCATCGGAATCTGTTGAGAAACTTGAAACTAGAAATAAAAAAAAAATTTAAGTCACTCCCCTGTATGGGGAGGCCCCCTTAATCACTTTCAAATATTTTCTTGCACTGCAAATTTCGAGAGCGCCACTTTTGACCTACGTAGGAAATTTCCTCATTCTACCTCATGTGGTTTGCAAGGAAACTTACTGTGACGCACGAACAAACGGACGGATGGACGGACAGACAGGCAAGTCACAATTTCATAATTTTGTAGGGTATTGTAAAAATATTTTAACAATATCCTTAAAATGGTCTACTATATAAACGCTGCCAAGATAAGTCATTTAAAACGTTTCCATGAAAAATATTCATTATTTCAGTTGCTACTAAAATAGCGAGTTGCACTTGCCTTCTGGCCTTTGGGGGCCGCCATTTTGAATGCATGCATTTGATTTTGAATTGTTTTAAATCTCTGTATGCTAGGACCTCGTCAATCAATGGGCCAAATCTCGTTCAAATCAGAGTTTCACTCTAGACAGGGCAAAATTTTTCAATTTTTAGTGAAAATGGCAGCTGAAAATAATTGGGTTTTAAAATTTCGACTTTTTATTTGTCAGTCGATTTGAAAACTTTTCCGCATAATACAAGAGCTTAGTACAAAGATCCATAATCTCAAGTTTCATCAAAATCCGTTTAAAAATGTGACCGCTAGAGGGCCAAGAAAATCTGAAAAAGTCCCATGTTTAAACCGCCGCCATTTTCAAAATTGCTAATGCATGATCACCAAAATGTCAGGATTTTTAGATCTAACTGATTTCTACCTCACAGTCAAGTTTCATGTACATCGGATCAAAAGAAGAAGAAGACTTTGAAGTTTTGAGCTTCAACTTGCCGCCATTTTGTTTTTTGCAACCTGCCCTCCAGTTTTTTTGCATAAATCTTTAGATATTTATAGTTTCTATCAAACTACCGAGTTTCATTAACATTGGTTGAAAGCTTTGGTCAAAACTACAACAACAAAATTTTGTACGTTTTTCGACATTTGAGCGGCCGCCATTTTGTTTCAGCCCTACCTACTTTGGATTTTTTATTGTGAGATTCATCGCATACATCAGTGAACCTTTGTACCAAATTTCATCCAAATATAAATTAACCAAACGAAATATAACACATGGATCAAATGGTCGGCTTATCAGCTAAAAAGCCAGCTGGGCGAGTGCGTATTGGCTAAACAAGCAGCTAAACAGACAGCTTATTGAGGAAATAAATTACCCAACAGATATTTAATAAGTACAATAGACAACTAAACAGACATCTCATCAGCTGAACAGCCAACTTTATCAACTAATCGGGCAATTTGGCAGTCTGCTAACTAAACAGATAGCTCATAAGTTAAAAATACAGCTTCAAGGATAGCTTAACATTACACATAAAACAGACAGCTTATCAGCAAAAGAAACAGCTAAACAAACAGTTTTAAAGATAAGTAGATAGGTAATTATCCTCTGACTGAAAAAATTTGAAGCAGATATAGAGTAAAGTATCATTCCCTGTTATTGACTCCTACTCCTGTTAGCTTGTTCATTCAAGTCTTAACTCCATATCGATCCCCTATCTTTCAATTCAAACTATGAGAATAAGCAAGATTACAGCTTCAAAGGGTAAAAATTTTTACTCATAGAACTATCAATACATTTTAAGCTTAACCCCCGCCACTTTCATCCACAAATTCAAAAAAATGTCGCTCTACGGTTCATCGTAAGTGCTGCCTCCACAGTATTTCCACCGCAGTGGCTTGACTACGATACCTTTACTCGAATCTTACAGATGGCCGGATCTTGCACCCACTTTGGGTGGTTGTCGTCGGCTTGTTGGTGAGGAGCCTCGCCAGCGTGCTAGATTCAAGCGTGAGAAATGTGGGTTTCAGCCTGTCGATTGATATTGAGGCTGGATGTCCATTGACGCTCACCATGTAGTACCTTTCCTTCCTGCTTAGTGCAGGGTACAGACGGTGGCATCAGCGATGACTTGACTTTATCATTTCGTCCAAAGTCATGCGTTCTGGTGCCTAACGCTTGGTTGTCCACAAGTAGTAGATTCCCAAAATCTGGTTCAGCTCAGCAAAGATCTGAATTAGCGGAATAGCCTCGGGCCAACGCGTGAGCCTGTCAATGATGGACAGGCAATACCTGTGACAATTGCTTGGGGACAGTGGTCCAATAAGGTCGATGTTTAGGTGCTCGAACCTGGCGTATGGCAGGGTATAACGTTAGGTAACTTCAGGCAACGTTTGATCTTGTTGCGTTGGCAGACCATGCAGTTTCATGGAAAGTTGTTGATATCCTTGTTGATGGGCGGCCAGAAAAAGCGGTCGGTGATTAGTCGTCTTGTCGCGCTGCATCACTTGCATGATTGCTCACCTAAACTTGTGCGGTACGTACGGTTGGAGTTTGTCGTTGCCAGCGATGCAGTGCAGTGTTGTGGTAGAATCAGCCAGCTCCTGCTTCTTCCACACGAGTTGATTCATCTGGTCATCTTCGGACTTCGGAAATCGGACTTACCCGAGAAAAATAATCCGCGATAAAGTTATTCCGTCCCGGAATATGGCGGATGTCAATCATGAACTGTGAGATGTAGTCCTAGTTGACGTTGTTGTCCCGGTGACGCCTTCTCCGATTGTTGGCGGAATGCGAACTGCAGCGACTTGCGATCCGAAAACACCGTAAATATTCTGCCCCCAACATGTAGCGGAAGTGCTTAATAGCTTTGTGGATCGCTAGCAGCTCCCGGTCGTACGTACTTTAGCTCCACTGGATGCCGGTAAGCTTGCGTGAGTAAAAAACCGAAGAAGTTTTGTTCCCATTTTGGTTGCTTGATGTAAGATAGCTACGAGCCCATCGTGCAAGGCAAACTATCCAACACTTTTGTGAGATGCTGTTGATGATCCCACTGATCCGGTGTCTATGTAGACGAATACGTTTTCAAGCCCACGTTGCACCTCGTGCATGAAAAGTTGGAAGGTCTGGCCCATGTTGCATGAGCCGAATTTTATGTAGACGAATTCGTAAGGTCTAATTAGCGTTATGATTGCCGTTTTCGGGATGTCATCCGGCTCGGCTGGTATCTGATAAAACGCCTTCTGTAAGCCTATCACAGTAAAAACCTCCATATCGTGCAACGCGGCAGTGAAGTCCTGCAGAAATTCAATTGGGTATCGATGGGGGACGGGCAAGCGTTGAGTGCACGATAGTCCCCGCAAGAACACCCGTCGCCATTGGCTTTTTGCACCATGTGCAGCGGGCTACGCTCTGCACTCTTAGATGGACGACAGATTCCTTGTTGCAGTAAGTTGTCGAATTCAGCTTTTGCGGCGGCAAGTTTATCGGATGAAAAGCGGTGAGCCTTGACGTTGACTGGTGGGCGCTTCGTCACGATTTGATAAATTGTCGTGCAGTTAACTTTGTGGCGGGTCGCAGTCGATGTTATCTTGCTAGAATTGCAGCATATTCAATTCCAATGGTTGCATAAGTGAAGG
The DNA here is from genome assembly GCA_963969285.1 of Odontomyia ornata. Classification (NCBI taxonomy): domain Eukaryota; kingdom Metazoa; phylum Arthropoda; class Insecta; order Diptera; family Stratiomyidae; genus Odontomyia; species Odontomyia ornata. The sequence goes on along the minus strand of OZ017739.1, from coordinate 362,271,669 downwards.
AGACTGCTAGTGGTTAGTCCTTGGATGGGCTTTCACATCAGCAGTCGCAAATGGCCGCTCGATGAGCTTTCGCCTTCTTTGGGAGCTCAAGATTTAATCTCAACTTCCGCTTTCCAAAAGTGAGAATAACGGAAATATTGGTAGTAAACAGGTGGGTGCCAGGATCTGGGTTATTACGAATTCAGTAGGATAACAGATATGTCCAAGCCAGTGTCAATTAACAGTGTGCCTCTGCTGTTGCCGATGTATATGCGATACACTGAGTGCGCGCCGGCTAATCGTTGTGGAGAGGATGACTCTGGTTTTTTTGTTTGCTAAGACTGCATGGCGGTCGGCATTGCTTAGCGTCTGATCCATAGTGTATATGAAACCAGCAGACCCCGGTTGGTGTTTTGGGTGTGTTTGCGGCTTCAATGCCGTTCGTGGTCTCCCTTGCTTGGAGTGGCATGAGCACGTGCATTTGGCATCTGACATCGAAGCCCTTCTTTGAGGCTCTCGATCTATCGTGCCAGCCTTTGGATCTCACCCGTGAGCTTACTGAGCTCGAATGAAATTCTCAGCATTCGCGGAGCAGCTTTGGATGTGTCGCGCTGCAAGATTGACCTGACGGTGTAAGGTCTAGATCCCTTCGTCACCTCATAAAACCTGTCAGCAATCATTGCTGGATTTTGTAGTGAGGGTTTGCTGACAAGATACTGCTTAGCATTAAATCAAGCTTGTTTAGCCGTGTTATTGGAGATGCTGTCAGCAGCAAGCGTGCTCATCTGATTCAAAAATTGCGATGGCCACTGATCACCCAATTTAACCTCTGGATGCGCTGCTGGGTAGACTTTTGTGAACGCCTTAATGATTTCCTGTTTCAGGTTGATATATATTCCTCCGGCTGGTGGCTTGGAGACCGCGCTTCTCACCTGGTTAACCACCCTTATGTCTAGGCTAGCGACAATCACCTAGAAACGCGTGATATCTTCAGTAAAGCGGCTTGCCTCGATGTACGCTTCCACCCGGTCAAACCACAGCTATGCGTCCTCCTCCGAAAACGGTGGATCCCGGTAAATGACGCTCGTAAGGCGGCATACTTCCCAGTGTCGGACCACTCTTTGTCGTGGGCGGCAACTGGGACATCGTCCTTGTCTTCATAGGGCAACGCAACGAATATGCTCACGCTTCGGGGAGGTTCACTTGCGTGGTCCTTTAACGCCGCGGACATGGTCCCTGTACAATATGTAGACTAGGAACGTAATGTTTACCGCGAGCACGCACAATAGTATTACCTTGTTGCGGTCGCTTTGCGCTGCGAGCATTGAATTTACCACTAAGGTATTTGTCACTTCACCTTTGGCCTCTTTAACAACCCACCCGATTCAGACGTGGGAGATGGAGCAACGATAATCGGGACGGATCACTGTCGAGCAACTGTAGAATATGATGTGTTCGTGAATTTAGTCGTAATATAGTATGATCTTTCAATATTCGCGTGGGGCAGGATCGCCAAATGTGGTCCTCAAATTCAAAACGTAATTTAAAAAGGATTCAAAAATACATTTTTAAAAAAAGTCTAATATGATGTATAAAACAAGTTGGGTAAACAGACCTACGCTCATGTCAGAAGGGTTTTGTATTCAATTTACAAAATGCAGTCACCAGATCGAATCAAATCAAGAAACATGTCAAAGACGATTTTATTGGAGAAAATATGAAATACAAAGATCATACTATTATTAACGAAGCTGAACGAATTTCGACTTCTGAGGTTTTTTGGTATTGATAATTATTTCAGATGTCCATTCGCGACGGAGGAAACACATTTTTCATGTATTTCCCCCCTGTGCCCCCACTGAAGCAAAAACTGACAGTTTAACAACTGTTTTGAAAAGCTCGCATGAAAACATTTATTTCATACTCATATCGGCTACGTTTGATGAATTTTTTTTTTCAGGGGCGACTCTCCGGTACTGTTATCATCGATTAATGGCCAATTTTTTCGAATCCTAGAATGGTTACAAAACCCTTTTGCTAGGAGCTCTCTCCCACCTCCTTGACTTGTTTCACTTATGAGCATTAATTGTAGGTACTCATTTTCAGTCATTCATTAAATTGAATCAAGTGTTCAAAGCATGCACCTTAAACGTTGAAGTTGGGAAAAAAAAACTCAAAGTTATTCAACCTTCGCATTTAAAGCAGCCACCATTTTGTTTTACTATTCCTGATACCACTAACTGAACCGAGTCTCAAAGATATACATGGCACCTATCATTCCTGAAATTTTCATGCAAATCCTAGCAAAACTGTAGTGTCTGAGTCGGTAAAAAGCGCATGCTGTTCCATAGCCATATGTTGCCATAGTAATAAATGCAGCGCATATTGTTCCATAGTAATACAGGAAAATTCAAACCGCTATAACATCGCTAAATATGATTCAATCTTTATGAAACTTTCAGGATAGATCAATCTTATAAATAGACATCCACGTACCGAATTTCATTGAATTTAAGGGTACCGTTAAGATTTTATTCAAGAAAACATAAAATTGATAAATCATACTATTACTAACAAAGTTGAGTTAATTGCGACTTCTCACGTATTTGTTGTTGTTGTACTCACTAAGGCCTACATTCCTGTTTTTTTTTCAGATTTTTCGGATCACAGGTGTCCAATCGCGAGGGGGGGGGACACAAATTTTTCGTGTATTTCCCCTCCCTGTGCGCCCCCCGAAGCAAATTTTGCCAAATTAAGACCTGTTTTGAAAAGTTCTCATCAAGATCTTTCATTTGATACCCATATCGACTACCTTCAATGAAATTTTTTTTTCGGGGGGTCACTCTCCTATATGGGGAGACCCCCCTTAAATACCTTATAAAATTTTTTTGCCGTTGAACTTTGAAGAGATCACCACTTTACACCTACACACAAAATTTGATGCTTCTAGCTTAAGCAGTTTCCGAGAAAAACTGCTGTGACACACGGACGGACGGACGGACGGACGGACGGACGGACGGACGGACGGACGGACAGACGGACAGACGGACAGACTGGTCGCGAAACTAGTAGGGTTTTGTAAAATTATTTTACAAAACCCTAAAAATGTATTAACATGTGATTTAATTCAAATTAATTTAATTCTAAGTTCGTGGCGATACCGGAATTGTAAGCGGCGCGGCGTTTGTATTGAAGAACAGTCTCCGACTAACAGGCACAAAAAACCCTTTTTATTATTCGTCGCGCTGACGAGATAATTTTTCTCACTTCTACATGGGCCAGTCCTCCATCGCTTTCATATCCAGTCGTTCTCTTTTAAACTACTGAACGCGCACATGTGCAACCACCCAGCACGTTGCTTGAAGCGCTTATCAGCAGTGTTTCAACCCTGATGCCATGCACACATACGATATCCAAACGTGGACGCTAATTCAAGTATTCGTTGTTGCCACGAACAATTTGTAACTTGATTGCCCGTGCGATCGAGCATTGGGGTTTGCGAGATGCTCTTGTGACAGTCCGGCATCAAATTATGTTTGATGCGGGGTTGTGGCAGTTGGACATAGACGTCAACCTGATGGAAAAATGCCACTATGCCTTTCAACGTAAGTGCTGCCGCCACAGATGGCTTTCTGAATACCGCTGCCACCATGTTTAATGATCTCCACTGAAAGATGCGTGGCACTTAATTGTCCTTTTTGACATTGGTGGTCGAACAAACTTCATCAAGAGTTATTGTGGCCAATGGAACTTCTCCGGGATGATCTATAGGCTCTTATGTTCTGGAGCCGGGAGGAAGAGTTAGGAGATTCTTGAAAACTGATGCCCAGTTTTTCTACATCCTGTTATCATCAGCGATGATGTTGCCGATGTAATCATGATAGGGCCTAGTCTTGGGCTTATACCCTCATTGCAGGCTTTTCACTACTTCATATGCTTGCTTTGTGTTGTTGCTCACTACACATTTCTTTCTCTCTCTCTCTCTCTCTTGATTTCCGATCGTCTGTTCTGCTACGGTCTTAATTGTCGCTTTCTCTTTCACTCGAGGCTCGTTGCTTGTTTTAAGTGGCCTGCCTGATAGGATGAGAGTCAGCTTGTTGTTGAGGGTCTCCATGAAGTTTTTTGCTATAGACGCCATTTGGAACCTTTTTGACTGATTGTTGCTGAGTACATCCTTGACATACGACATCAATAGGCTAATTTGATCAAGTAAAGAAACTCATCTTCGTTGGATCAAAAAATGGTCAATTTGTTTATGTGTGTTGCCATTCAATGATACACAGGTCGTGTATGTATGTAGATTTCTGCTACATACAAAGTTAATCGGCTGCTGGTCGTTTTCATTTCTTTCATTGTTGAGGTTATATCCGTTAATTGTTCCTCGATGAGATTGCTCATTGCCAGATTTAGCGTTGGAAACACCCAAAATAATTTTTGCATTATCTGTAAGCAATGAGTCACTTAGTCTTTTCAGGTTATTGTAGAACGTTTTTTTCGTTCCATAATCCTTTTTTTTTGTCGGGGCATGTATGTTTATCAGCAATATTTTGAAGAATTTGGCTTTTATACAGACCACTTACAATCGTTCATTGATTTCCTCAAAATATATAATGTGCAATCGAAACCTCCTATCCACAATAAAGGCCACTTCGAATTCTCACTTTCCAACAGCCCACTTTTGTATATAGTGTGCGATCTCATATCTTGAATATCATTTTCAGGCCAGTTCCTTTCCTGGATTTCCAGTGTGTTTAATTTATATTGTAGTCCGCGTGGTGTAGTAGTTAGACCACTCATCCTTTAAGCTTAAATACCCTGGTTCGACTCTCGTTGGCGGAATGATTTTAGTTCGAGTGATTCTTCAGACGAACTGTAAGCCCGTTCAGTTATGATACGTGCTAGTTTAACGTCAGAACGTATCGCAGCTGGGTGGACGGACACACGGCCAAAGCATGATACTGACCATATCGCCTTGAGAAGTGTCGAATATATTCGATCATGATAATGAGATACTCTAACTATCTCTAAAGCGAAGGCTCGAAAGGGGCTGTACTGCTACAATCTAATTTTAATTTATGTTAACCGGCTTGTTGTTAAAGGTTCTGAACAGTGCCATGGTTGTTCAGTGATCAGACATTCTAGGATACAATACCATATTCCTTTTATCGATTGCGATGTCGTTGTCGTAGGCCAATCCATTCCAAGACCCTGTTTCAGGTTTCGAAAAAATACATTTTTTTTACTACAACGCTACAGCCTCTTTCGAGCCTTCGCTTAGAGATAGTTATAGTATCTGATTATCTTGATCGAATGTATCGGCACTCCACAAGGTGATATGGCCACTACTACGCTTTGGCCATGTGTCCATCCACCCGGCTGCTATACGTTCTGATTTTAAACTAGTACGTATCATGACTGAACGGACATATAGTCCGCCCGAAGAACCACTCGAACTAGATCTCGTCAGCGCCAACGAGACTCAGACCAGAGATCTTCGGATTACGGGTTGAGTGCTCTAAGCACTACACCACGCGGACTACTTCGAAACAATATAGATTTTTACAAGGACGGAGAGTTAGCCTGTCACCCAACCTTCATTCTGGCCGCAGGGCTATTACTTTTGATTCCATTATCAGGTGCGGAAGATTCACCTTCACACTTTTACACAAAGTAAACGTTACTGGCCTTCACCACAAGGAGGTGTAAGTAGGGTTTAGTAGCAGAGTAGTAGGTGTATTTGCAGTTATTGGTATTTTTTGGCATTTAATGTCCCATCATTGGTGAATCAGTAAATGTTCCACCCGGAGACCATATACTGCCATTTGGTCACCAAAACCATGGAGTTCAACAGCAAATACCTAGAAGTCAAAATTCGCTCCTAGCAAAAGTATGATTTTTCAAAATCACTTTTTATTTTATAAAACCCTCTAGGTGCATGAAAATCCAATTAAATTAAGTAAATAACGAGATATATATAAGGTTGCTATATACAGCTAGTTTCATAAAAATCCAATTTTATTCAAAGAAGCTATTTCAACTCGAAGTTTAATCGGCTACAAGAACTGCACGAGGGTATTCTATGTTACGGGCTATGAATCGAACCAGGCACTATAATATTGCTGAGGCTCTTTTAAGTTTCAGGTAAAATTGGTTATATTATTATCCTTAAGAATGTGTTCAGTCACGGGGGGTAGAACAAAATTATGGCCACTTAAAGTGGAGTGAAATTGACCTTTCCTTAAAGCGATCATTGAACGGGCATCTTATCAAGGCATTTCTTAAGTTTATACATTAATTACGTAAGAATGCAAAACTGGACAGAAACATTAGGGTGTCCCAAGATATAAGGCCAGTTTATACATTAATTACGTAAGAATGCAAAACTGGACAGGAACATTAGGGCGTCCCAAGATATAAGGGAAGACTTTTTTTCTCGAAAATAAAATCGCATACCCTCGTTTTTTTTCTAAATGGCCTTATTCGCTTAAATAATAAATATTATTGCGATTGGATTATGACAACCCGTGCGGACTTGATACCAAACATAAAATATAAATTTTTGTTCTGGGTTAGTATAGAGAATTTCTGGAAGTTCGAGTTTGTTTGTAAATAAAACACTTATATACCCAAAACATATTACTATTTAATATTTAACATAAAAAAAACATTATTTTACAAATTTCCTTTTTAAGGTTTGTTTTTTTACAGTCTGGATAAATTTTCCGGTGTTTTTGTACGCAGCGTAATAAAAATTGCTTTTGTTCTTTTTCAACTGTAATTAAACCATGAAATTCTTGCATCATCTTGACCGCTCTTTCAGCTGTATCGTTTACTGCCCTTAGCACTGAAACCTTCTTCTTGGCATCTTGAAACGAAGCATTATTTGGCTATAAAGACGATTCTTCGTTCAGAAAACTGTCATCAATTTGAAGCCGGGTAAACAACGCTTTACTTTTGACTGATACAAAGTCGTAGATGTTTTTGACTAAAATAAAAAATGAAAAGAATTTGTAATTTAAAAAAAAAAATGGAATATAAAAGAAACAATACTATATTTACTAATGAAACTTACCATACAATGAACCACAGAGTTCTTCTTTGGATGGGATGTAGCGTTTATCATGGGTTGATGGATTCTCTTTGATTAAATTTTCAACCATTCTTATTTTAATTTCTTGGTCCACATCGTCGTCAAATAATAGTAAGGCAGCTATTTCATCGGTTAAATACCATAGATGCTGGCTTAATTTCTGTAAAGCTGCATTCGAGACGTTTGTATCGATTTTTTCGTAAGCCTTCGTCGCCTCAAAAAGCACAAATCCTGATAAGGTGCTTTTACAGCCAAAATACATTGGAGCCACGGCTTAACGTAGGATGTCACGATGAACAAGCAAACATCAAACAGTGCCGCCTTATCTTTGTTCGTCATTTTCAATTGAGCGCTAAAAAGTGCTATTTTTAGTGCATAAATCGCCCTCGCCATCCACCTGGCTTGTAGCCCAGTCATATTAGGTAAAAAAAGGGGTCAACCTCGGAATGAAAGATAATAAGCTGCAAATTGGTATGAACCTTTGTTTTGTCATTCTAAATGTTGTCTCAAAAGTCACAATCGTTATCGTGTTCGCGTCTCAAGATATTCAAGGTCAAAGGTCACAAAAATCGGTTTTTCGCGAATATCTGGCTTCCTATCGGTTAAATGAGATTTGCATTTATTATAAAAGTTGTAGGCTATAAAATTCCCTACAACTTTTGTTTAAACTTTTTTTTCATACGACCAACCGTTTTGAAGGTAGAGCGCGAAGAGTGCACATCGTACAGTCATATACGGCCTAATGCAAGGTCAAGCGTGAGTTATGGTTATCAGTACGTTATAAAGTCAATTATTTACTTGGAAATTATAATTATTAAACAATGCCTATTATTTATGTACTAACTATTAATTATTTATATTTAATTAAAGTAAGTAACTTGATTTGCAACGGTACAATTTCAAACTAACGAATAATCTTGACTCATACAAAGTGGAGAGAGTGGCCTTGAATACTATAGAACATCTGTCCCGGCAATGAATAGAAAAGGGCATAGGGTAGGGACAAGTATTTCCAGGTATATAAGTATTGAGAAATTTACGCGTTTTAAAGAAAAGATATATAATGTCGTGTTAACTTAAAATAAAACTAAAATATATAATCCAGAATTAATAATATTTTATACTTAAATAGTTAAATATGAATAATTATATATAAATAATCAAGTTACTTACTTTAATTAAATATAAATAATTAATAGTTAGTACATAAATAATATATATAATTATTCATATTTAACTATTTAAGTATAAAATATTATTAATTCTGGATTATATATTTTAGTTTTATTTTAAGTTAACACGACATTATATATCTTTTCTTTAAAACGCGTAAATTTCTCAATACTTATATACCTGGAAATACTTGTCCCTACCCTATGCCCTTTTCTATTCATTGCCGGGACAGATGTTCTATAGTATTCAAGGCCACTCTCTCCACTTTGTATGAGTCAAGATTATTCGTTAGTTTGAAATTGTACCGTTGCAAATCAAGTTACTTACTTTAATTAAATATAAATAATTAATAGTTAGTACATAAATAATAGGCATTGTTTAATAATTATAATTTCCAAGTAAATAATTGACTTTATAACGTACTGATAACCATAACTCACGCTTGACCTTGCATTAGGCCGTATATGACTGTACGATGTGCACTCTTCGCGCTCTACCTTCAAAACGGTTGGTCGTATGAAAAAAAAGTTTAAACAAAAGTTGTAGGGAATTTTATAGCCTACAACTTTTATACTAAATGCAAATCTCATTTAACCGATAGGAAGCCAGATATTCGCGAAAAACCGATTTTTGTGACCTTTGACCTTGAATATCTTGAGACGCGAACACGATAACGATTGTGACTTTTGAGACAACATTTAGAATGACAAAACAAAGGTTCATACTAATTTGCAGCTTATTATCTTTCATTCCGAGGTGAAAGCCCTAATATGACTGGGCTATTGGTGCATGGCACCTGGAGGTCGGATTTTAAATTTTCGATCTTTATCTCCGCCTAAAAATATCACTGAGAGCTCAATTAGTTCTCGATAGTCATCTCGGACTATATCTTTGGTCATGTTTTCTATTTCGGAAACAGTCAGATGCAAATCTAGCTTATCTTTATAGCACTGTATTTTATTCGGGTCGACACTCTTCCAGTTATCTCGAAAATTTTTGAAAAGCGCAATATCCGGGCTTGTTGTCACTTGACTGATTTTTGCTTCGAATACGCTTTTTAATATTAACTCATACATATGATGGCGGCAGGCAAAAATTAGCAATTCTCTATCAAGTTTTTGTTCAAGAAGTACACAAGCGCCATTAATGCGGCCTGTGTTTGACGCTGTAGTATCACATCAAAGAATTTGTACTTTATCTTCAAGATTCCAGTCTACAAGCGCTTTCCAAACCGCCTCTGCCTGTTCTCTTCCTGATGAGTTTTCTAATTTTGGCACAGCAATCAATTGTTCTTTATTTCCATATGAAATAACTACCGGAAGACGCTCTTCTTTTGATTTCCGAGCATTTAAACCAGGCAATAATTTTCCATCAAAGTGAACTGTCACAACCTCTGGCATCTCGTTTTGAAAATCAATTTTTATGGATTCCGCGCGCTCTTTGCGTTTTTCGGTGCGAATTCTTTGTATTGAGGACTTACTTATCGAAAATTCATCAGTATTGTATCCAAGTGCTTCAATAGTAGCTTCAAGAATATACACGGAATCTCTCATACTTAACTGGCACCTGTCTAGCGCCGCTACTAATTTTGGAGTGATAAAATCTTTCCGCAGAGATACTTTCATTTTTTTGGGTTGCGCACTCTCGATCTGAGGTATTATGTCTCGTCCGAATCAGATGAGTCTATTTGTATAGGATCATATGATGATGTCGATGGAGTTGACTCTGCGAAATATTTAGATCGCCGTTTCTCTTCCCCAATAATTCTCAGGCGCGCCCTTTCCCCTTTTTCGGTCCCTTTTTTGTCTACTCCACCTAAATGACCTGGTCGACCTGGCTCCCATTGTCGTTGTAAAAAAGACTTACCTTCATTTGTTTTTATTAAATGAAGCGCATCGGCGTGGGCAATATCAAACAAATTGTCTAAGTTCCTGACAAACTCTTGTCGACGCTGTTTTAATACGTCTTGGGTTTTTTATGAATTTTTTTGCAAATCCCTCCAAACTTGATATAAATTCACAAGTTTCTTTACACAATAAGGAAAAGATTTCGTAGGTATACGCGCCTTTTCCAAATATATAATACACTCGCGAAGACTGACATTTGCACTTTCATTTACAGTTAAATTCACTTGACGAATATTGTAAAATAACACTGCTAAAACTTCTTTATTAGAAGGAAGTTTTGATCCCATTATTTGATGTTTTGCGTCACCTATTAAAAATATATCCTTTTTGGAACTGCGTAATTTCACTGATATGTTGACCGAACAAAAACAATGTCTGAAAACAACTGGCCAAAAATCTACGATCACATGTCCTTGTCCTTTTATACTAATTTCTTACTTGCTAACAAACAATTTTAATTTGCATAATATTATTGTAGTAATACCATATTGCTCTAAATTCTACTCGTGTCCTTTCACAATAACTTTTTTTCTAACAATAGGTGCTAAATTTATGGCATATAATGTATTCTAGAAGAAGGTCGTGAACAATAAAATACTTAGTCTTACATTTATTGCTTAAGATACTAATTTACATGTTCCTGTGTCGGCATCGCCATTTATTGCTTAAGCTACTAATTTACATGTCCCTACGTCGGCATCGCCCTTTGTCGATGCCAACACATTGGTTGCACATAGACATGTTATGGCGTAACTGTTTACTTTAAAAGAAAGACAAATTATAACAAGCACATCGATCGTTCGAGCGCGTCATCCGTAGTTAGCAAGTATTGACAAGTTCCGATGCAAGTCGGCACGGGATATCGTGATCCTTCCTAAACCAAATTTGGTTTACTATTGTTTCAAGATCATTCAAACAAATTAAGAGGGTATGCGTTAAAAAAAATAACTTTAATTTTTTTGGGACACCCTAAGGAACATACTCCAGTCTTCTCAGATTTTGTTTTTATTAATTTAACATTAGGTAGCCACCCTATTGGACTTAATAACGTTTTATTTATTTTTTTTTTTTTCAGCGTCGAAACTTGGGTGATCCAGATGTTGTTGATGGGCCAGCAGCAATTGAATATAATCCGGCCATACCAGCAGATTCCATTAGACGGTCATCAATTGGGGGAGTTGATAATGGTGGTGCCGGTAAGGAGTTGGCATTTGCTAGTGGGGCAGATGAAAACGCTGGTGCGGTGCAAGCGTTGGTGGCAAGACCAGATGGGCTTGTACGAGAGGTAAAGGAAAAACGAGTCGTATCACGTGAAGAAGTCAAGGAACTAACTGAGACAGAGGATGTCCGTCACTTGGGTGATTTTTCTGATAAGGTAAGTGAACTAAATTTTGAAATTGACAAACATATTATAATACTTCGATGGGAAGAAAGAGGAGATAAATCAATGAATCCGCATTGGTTGAAAAAGTTTAAAAAACTAACGTTTTCGATGCTGGTTTTCCGAAATTACAGTTTTTTTTTTGAATAGCGATTCAAAAGGAAAACCAATTCGATGACTATAAATACAGTTAAAAGCAAATAATCAATAAGTTGAAACTTAAATTTTCAAAAAATCGTTTAGATATCATCACTAGCCTGTATGATCGTTACTATCTTCGAGACACTTTCAGTCAGTTCTAAACTTTTCCGAAGACATTTAATTTTTAGGGTTTTGTACCAAAATACAAAACCCTATTGCAATCACGACCTCTGTCCGTCCGTCCGTCTGTATGTCACAGCACTTTTTCTCCGAAACTATAGAGGCTACAGCCATGAAACTTTTTAGAAAGGTCAAAAGTTATGACCTCTTGAAAGTTCAAGGGTGGAAAATTTTTTCAAAGGCGTTTAAGGGGTGTCTCCCCATATAGCGAGGTGACCCCTCAAAAAAAAATTTTCACCATTGATAGTCGAGTAGGGTGTCATCGGAAAGGACTCAATGAGATCTTTTCAAAACAAGTCTTAAAATTGCCTTATAAGTACCGAGGGGGGAGGGGGAAGGGGAAATGTACGAACTTTTCACGTACCCCCCCTCGCGATTGGACACTTTCCATCCGAAATATCTGAAAAAAATCATGAATGTTGGGCTTCATGAGTGCAACAACAAAACAAATACATGAGAAGTCGAAATTCACTCGACTTTGTTAGTAATAGTATAATTTATCGATTTTGTGTTTTCTAGAATAAAATCTAAACTCAATAAAATCTAGCAAAGAGATTACTATTAATAAGATTAATCTTTTCTGAAAGTTTCATAAAGATCGAATAGTATTTACCGAAGTTATAGCGATTTGAATTTTCCTGTATTACTATGGAGCAATGTGCTCTGTATTACTATGGAAACATATGGCTATGGAGCCATATGCGCTTTTTACCGACTTAGACACTACAGCTTTGCTAGGATTTGCATGAAAATTTCAGGAATGATAGGTATCATGAAGATGAGTACATACAATTGAAAAAAGTCGAAGAGGCAGGAGAGAGCAAAAGGGCTTTGTAACCATTCTAGGATTCGAAAAATAGGCCATGAATCGATGATTACAGTACAGAGGAGTGGCCCCTGAAAAAAAATTTCATGAAAGTAAGCCGATATGAGTATCAACTGAAAGTTCTCTATGAGAGCTTTTCAAAACAGTTCTTAAACTGACAGTTTTTGCTTCAGTGGGGGCACAGGGGCGAAATACATGAAAAATGTGTTTCCTCCTCGCGAATGGACAGCCGTGATCTAAAAAATCTGAAAAAATTATCAAAGGAGATATTTATGGGTATAACTATAACAAATACCTCAGAAGTCTAAATTCGTTCAACTTTGTTAATAATAGAATGATCCTCGAATTTCACATTTTCTCCAATAAAATCGTCTTTGACATGTTTCTTGATTTTATTCGTTGCTGGTTACTGCATTTAGTAAGTTGAGTACAAAACCCTTCTGACATGAGCATATGTCTGTCTACCCAACTTGTTTCTTGTTGGATTGGCAATTTGATCAGCAACTGTAAACTTCCAACAACTAAAGATTCATCTAAAAAAACAATCTAGCGGGTGGATCTCCTTGTATTTCTCCTATCATAGGCCTCTACAGTTCACTTGAGACAAGTCAATCGATTATCAATGAAAGGATTATCTCAAGCCATACTGGTGTCGTCGTCTTGGGCTCTTCCTAAGTAACCGTCGTAGCGCGTAATTTCCGCCCTTAAGTGCAACTATCAGAACAATTTGCATTTTATAGAAGTCTCATCCGAACATTGCAATTTTTAGATCAATTGAAATTCACAAGTTTTATGATACCGGCGAATTGATGGGAACGTTTAGTCGATGCCAATATTATTTGCAGACTATTATCTCCAGATGGTTTTATCGTCTTTAACCTGAAGCTATCACTAGACCACCTTGAGAGTGTTATGAAGCTTCTTTTGGTATGGAATATTTTGCAAAATGAAATAAAAAGTAACATGAACAGCTTTGTGTCTGTCGTTTGTAAACATTGCGAAGGATCGGATTGATTTTATCGGAAGACGTCGCGGCCTCAATAATGCAGATTCGTATTTCCAGTGCGATGGCTTTAAAGGTTTTTAATTGCTGATTAGACATCTGACCTACTATCAAGTTGTTTTTTGTAGCATAGTTTACTACGGACATCGTATACCTATTTTTATGTGTCCTTAAAAGTGTACTGGTATTAAATCCTGGATTGCTCAAGACGATTTAATCTTTTCATGAAATCTGTAACAGACAATGATTCTACAATAAAAGAACCAGTTTCGATCATTCTTCCGTATAAGGGCTTCCAATCTGAAGATTCAAAGCATTTTACCAATTGTTTCGGCATTTATTTGGCCAGAAGATTCTTCCAATGAAATCCAATACAATCCGATTCCAAGTCAATGATCTGCAAAACTTTCTTGCTCTGCCCAACACTGCGCTGCGGTCCATTTCGCCAGTCTGCGCCGAAAACCAGTCGAACTCAAGCCATTCATTCCGGTTTTGCTGGACAATCTATTGACCATTTTCGTGGCTTCGGATGGCCAATTAGAGGGTTGTTTACCTGTTCCCAGAATAAGAAATTGTCTTCACTTCTTGCACTTATCTTGTGTGCGACTAAACATTTTTTGGCAACATGTTCTTGTGCCTGTTCATCTTATTGTTTTTCTCTTGAATCACTTGAGTGGACAGCATCCAGCACTCATAACACTGTAGTGCTGCCGGTAATGCTGTCCAAGACATGTTGACCGTGGCGGAGGTGGAGACGAAGAATTGAAACAAGAGATTTATGTTTAACGATAACTGCCCGGTTGGCAAGCAAATAACTTGCTTTTAATGTTATTTCATTGTTGTTACTTTGGCGGGCCGGAAAAAAAAAGTGCCCGATGCTTCCATTAAATGACCGCAGTCTTCACTTAACCGTTCTGCTGCGAAAGAAATTGAAAGTAATTGCCAGTGGTGGATAATTTAGGATGAATGCAAATTATGTTGTATATTCGCGAAATTAGTCTCCCATATAAAGTAAATTGCCCAACAGTTGAGCTTGTAATTATAGGAACGTGCAATTTTGTACTAATAGATGGGCAATTCGCTTAGTTGTCCAGCAATTGTTTGTTTTCGGTAATTCAACTTTCATTTTCTCATATGAAAATTTATGGGATTGGCAAGTGTAACAATGGCTAATGTTACGTAGGATCTTACCACATTGAAAATATTTTACATAATTTGGCGAAAATCACTCTTCTGTTCTAACAATCTGGGCATTCGTTAACTTCATTTATTTTATTCAAAATAAAATATTGTATTTAAATTACGATGTAAAGAATAAGTCTTGTATGAAAAAACTAAAATGTTCTTGATCTTTGGATTGAGTACAACACCAAATTGAAGTAGTAAGAAAGTGCTGCTGCCAAAAGAGTCTTGTACACAATTAAGTAAATTAAACAGCGTCATCTCAATATCATCAACTTGGCTCATAAATAGGTTCATTAATTTGAAAAAGTGTGGGAACTGGGTTGTTCAGTAAATGACAACGCGAATCCTTACTTAACTTACTATACGTTTATTCAAGAATCAACTAAATATTTGGGAGTTGGGAGTTACGTGTATTGCTTGATTGATGACGTTTGCATGACTAATCGCTAAATGCAATACAACTTCAGACAATAAGTGCTAGCGTTAATGTAGTGTGGATGCTTGCAAGTGTGTGAGAATAGTTTGTGCGGGGCTTGGAATACTGTAGCTGACCGCTACAACTACTCTCCCTTCCCTCCTTTGCAGGGAAAAGGAAAATGAATTAATTTTTGTCGTTGAATCTCATGCGGTTTCTGCGTTGACGTTGGGGTTATGAATCGCTGCTTGATGAGTCGGGAAATTATGGTCGCGCGTCTGCGTGACGATGTGTCTTCGGGTTCCGATGACGTACTCGACGAAGTTGGTTCGTTGTGTGGAGGCGGCGGAGTTCCGTTCTCTGGTTCGTCGTCAGGAAGCATGAAAGCCCCCTTTAAGTCTGTCAATGCTTACCGGCGTGCCGACGTTGCGAATTTTGACGGTGTTGTATCGGTCGGTTTGCCTGATGACTTCGTATGGACCTTCATATGGTTGCTCGAATGCTAGTTGAGGTGCATCGACTCGGATGAGTACGTGAGAACATGTGGGTAGCTCTTTGAGGACAATGGTCAGTTTGTTTCCGTGTCGAGGCATTGGTCGAGGTCGTAAGTCAATGAAATGGTTACGAGGTCGTTGTTCTAAGTCGGCTGGAGGCGCGTCAAGTTGTCCTGATGGTGCCAAAAATACACCAGGGAGTCGTATTGGTTCGCCAAAAACTAGGTCAGCTGGAGTCGCTTGCACGTCTTCTTTCCGAGCAGCCCGTATGCCCATCAAGATGATTGGTAACGTATCAGCCCATGCTTTGGATGTGTGACATCGAATCGCATCTTTTTGCTGACGATGAAGACATTCGACGAGACCATTGGATGCAGGGTGATATGTCGCTGTATGAATGTGCTTGCTGCCTAGTAAACGAGCTAATGCGTTGAATAGATCAGCCTCAAATCGCTGCCCTTGATCAGTGGTGATTCTGAGTGGAGCTTCGTAGCGAGAGATCCAGCCAGCAAAAAGTGTTCTGGCTGCGCAATCTGCGGAGATGTTGTCGAGTGGAAAGGCTTCAGGGAACCATGTGAATCTGTCTATTATTGTCCGACAGTGTCTGTAGCCTCGTGATGATGTAAATGGTCCGATGATGTCAACATGAATATATTCTAATCGGCCAGAGCAACCTGGAAAGTGCTGTATTGGCGCTGCAACGTGTCGAGTAATTTTGCTACGTTGGCATTCGATGCAGGCTTGAGCCCATTCTCTGCAGTTTCGTTTGATGCTTGGCTAAACGTATCTCTGTGATACCAATTTGACTGTTGCTTTTTGGCCGGGGTGACTTATGCTGTGAAGAGCAGCGAAGGCACGTTTTCGTAGTTCCGTTGGTACAAATAGACGTGCTGTGTCGATTGATGTATCGCAGTAGACTGGTAGATTGATGTTGGGAACGTTGATCGGTCGAATATGAAGTGGGTGATTGTCGTGTTGAAGAAACGTGCAAAGTTCTTCGTTGTTAGCTTGTGCGCGAGCGAGACCGATGATTTTGATTGCTGCAGAGATTGTTTCGCTTCTCGATAGCGCGCCGGCGACAATATCATCATTGCCAGAGACGCGTTGAATGTCGGTTGTAAATTGGCTGATAAAATCAAGCCGGCGGAATTGCCAAGGCGATGCTTTATCAGGATTTTGCTTGAAGAAATGGAGGAGCGGTCGATGATCGGTGTAAATTGTGATTTGTCTACCCTTGAAGATGTGTTTGAAGCGAGAGATGGCCATATAAATTACGTGAAATTCACGATCGTAAGTACTGTGTTTATTTAGTGACGGTGAGAGCTTTTGGCAGATAATGCGAGCGGTTGCCACACGTCGTTGACTCGCTGTTGGACGACGGCGCTGATTGCAAAGTCTGAAGCATCGGTGAAGATGGCCCAAGGTGCTTCAGTGTTTGGATGAACGAGCATGACGAGTAACTCGAGCTGTTTTTTGCAATTTTCGAAGGCAATTTCGCGTTCAGATGTCTAGGGCACTGGACTAGAGCCTTTAACGTCCGATCCTTGGAGACAGTCGCTGAGTGTAGTCTGAAACTTAGCTGCATTTTAAAAATATTTACGATAAAAGTTCAACATGCCAAGAAATTTATGTAACTGTTTGATTGTGGATGGCTTGGGAAATTCTGATATTGCTGCCACTCGCTCTGGAAGCCGTATTATGCCTGCTGAAGATACTCGGTAGCCGAGGAAATCCACCTTTGGCAGGCCAAAATGACATTTAGCGCTGTTGATGACAATGCCGTATTTTTCTAGGCAAGCAAAGTGTTGTTGAAGATGTTCATGATACTCTTTCTCGGTAAATGAAGCAACGAGAATATCGTCGCCGTATGGAAACACAAAGTCAAGTACTTGCGTGACTTCGTCAATGAAACGTTGAAAGATTTGTGATGCATTACGAAGCCCAAACGTCATGAATGGGAATTCGTAGAGACCGAATGGTGTAATGATTACGGTTTTGCAAATATCCTCCGAAGCGACAGGAATTTGGTTGAAGGCATGAATGAGGTCGATTGTCGAGTAAATTTTTGTACTGGTCTTGGAATACTGTAGCTGATCGTTACAAAAGAAAAAAACAAAATGTCAGTATCATCATTTTGTTTACAAAACGTTGACCGAATTATTCATTATAGACATAAAAACACATTAAGGTAACATATCATTCCTAAAATTTTCTAGAAAACGTATAGATATCTGCAGTGTCTAGGTTATTTGAAGATGTCTATATATCAGTGCTGTTAACTTTTCAATCGGCTGTAACGTTACCGTTTGCCACGCCATTATTATAAAATTTTCAAGATACATCCATTTGTTACCAGAACATCATTGTGTGATAAATTTAAGGGCCCGATTTTGATTTTATAGATAAATATTAAAAAGGCATAAATTGTGTAATTCATAACAAAGTTGATCATATTTTGGCTTCTAAGGTATTTTTGATGTTGGACTCAAAATATAACTTGTTTTTGCTTCTTGGCCTGCCTTTTCATGCCAAATGCATTAGCGCTTCTGTACCAGTGGCAGATTTTGAAACCAAGCTCGATTCCGGTCTTCATTGGTTCTGCGAGAATTGACGAAATCACTCTTTTTATACATACATTAATAGAGTTCGTGCTTCTGAATCTACCATAGACTCACAACTGGACGCATTTAAAAATCTTCATGGAAAGCTGGTGTTTGTTAAGTCTGATACTTCCAAACTACTTAATATTGCTAATGTGGAAGAGCCCATGACATCGCCGAAACTTCTTGAATTGCCTTCCGTACGTGATATACTCCTGCTCGTGCAATGTTTACCACAAGAAGAATGGCTTCAGTTCAAACTCAGCGTCAGACATCTCATCAGAATCAATCTTCTCTATTGCTGCAAGAGTCTCACCAAAATAAAAGCGCATCTGAATCCATTCAAGAGAGACCGTGTGAATCTACTGATGGTGAGGATCTTCTATTAATTGTGTCACTGCCTATTTGAGTTTTCGTCTCGCGTTTTGGCCCTTCAACTGCTTGCACCCTGTTTGCGCACCTAAATGGCAGTGGTTGCGATGGATGTCCATCATCAGCAGTCTGGTGAACGGATGTTTGAACAGTAATAAAATGGGATGTTTGGCGTTGAACGTGATCTTGGCAGCTTCCAGCCTCCCACCGACATGGATTATGCCCTCTGGATCCAGGAATGGTGCATATCCCACCAACGGACTGTGCTTGGAAACTTGCCTCCCCGACCTGATGTCCAAAAGTTCGCAGTTAAAAGTTTGTGATTGTACATACCTCACGATGATCTTCAGAGCTGTGGATAGTTCATCACTCGTGGGTGCTTGATTTGTCAGTTGAGATTGCTTGACTACCGGCTAGAGACCACAGATAAACCGCATCATGTAGGCCATATCTGCTGCAGCCTCTTGACGGAGTTGCCGTGTTGGATCTGCTGAATAAAGTATGTTTCAGGAGCCTCTGCTGCTACTATAGCGATCTTGGTCCATTTCGTCTGTAAGCCGCAAGGGCCCCCACTCTGATACTCGGAAGGCCAAACTGATTCTGTCATGGATAAAAATAGTGATCCTTGCAACCACATACTACAGCGGCTCAATTCAGCCGGTGCCATCCCACGTGGCAGGATGTCAGCTGGGTTGACTTCAAACGCTACGTGTCACCATCGGCCTGGCCTTGAGAGGGTTTGTATGGCCGAGACCTTGTTCGCCACAAAGGTATTGTACGATGATGCAGTAGAGTTGATCCACGCCAAGACAATCTCGGCATCGGTCCAGAATACCTGAAAAACCTCCTGCAGATTGAGCGTTGTCTTAAATCGTCTTGTGAGCTCAGCGCCTAGTTTCGCCGCACACAACTCCAGGCAAGGAACAGTAAGTGTCTTGATTGGGGCCACTCTTGTCTTGGCGCACAGCAACTTGACGACGACTTGACCGCTCCACAGCGTTGATCCCATGTATATCACTGCGCCATATACCTTCTCGGAGGCATCACAAAAGGTATGCAACTGTACTTGCACGGGTTTCTCGCCTGTACTGATGTGATGAGAGAATCGGGCCTGCTGCAATGATGGCACACCACTGCGGCAATTGGACCATTGGATATGGATCCCCACTGGTTATGCTGCATTCCAGTCCAATCCCAATTTCCATAACTCCTGCAGGAATAGCTTGGCTGTAGCTATCACAGGAGCCAAAATACCCAATGGATCGAACATTCTGGCTATATTAGATGCCATCGTCCTCTTGGAGAACATCGCATCGGTTGAATCCAGGTTGAATTGGATTTGGAACTCGTCAGTTTTTGGATGCCAGATGACTCCTAACGTCTTAATATAGTCCTCCTGTAAACTACCGAAGTTGAGCTGGACCTGTTGGTCCTCAGGTTTAATCTGTTTGAAAAATAGAGGATGGTTGGCACACCATTTGCGCAAATGCATACCTGTACTCGAGAGTATGGGGCACAGCTCCGCCTGTTTGCGAAATGCCTCCTCTAAGCTGTTTGCCCCCGTCATGATGTCGTCGATATAGCAATCCTTCTCCAACGTACTGCTGCCCAGGGGAAATTTCTGCTGGTTCTTTTGCGCTAGAACCTGTAGACATTCTGTAGCTAGTCATGGGGCACACGTCGTGCCGTAGGTGACTGTTTTCAACTGATAATATTGCACTGATGGCCTTGACCTATTTCTCCAAATTAAGCCATGGTACCGACAGTCTTCAGGATGGAGCATTATCTGCCGATACAGATTCTCGATGTCGGCGATGAATACGAAACAAGGCATTCTGAAACGCAGGAGTGTCGAAAAAAAGGTCATCCTGGACAGTAGGCCCTGTATGAAGGACATCATTCAATGAAACGTTTGTGGTCGTCTTACAGGATGCATCGATAACCACCCGCAGCTTAGTTATAATACTGTCAGCCTTCTGGATACAGTGATGTGGAAGGAAGTATCGTAATTCCTCACGCTCCTGCGACGTCAGCTCCTTCATATGCCTAAGCCGAATATACTCCGCCATGAAGTCCTCGTTTGGTAGTCTTAGATCAGGGTTCCTCTCCAATCGACGCTCCAAGGCAATGAATCTGCGAGTGGCCACCGCTTAGGAATAAACTAACGTCTCAGGATCCTTGTTGAATGGAAGTTTAACAAAGAAATGGCCGTCGGGACGTCTTGTCATTGTCTGATAGAAATGTGCTTCGCAAGCCTTTTCAGTTAACGTATCATAAACTTTTGCTGCAGATCCTGTAACTCCTCGACCTCCCAAAATCGCTTGATGAGTTGATTAAGCTGGTTATCTTCTTCCAGGATGCTGCGTGTCACGGCAGACACTTGAGGTGTGATCACTCTTCCGGCTACAATCCACCCTAGGAGCGTGTTCTGCAGCACTGGGAGCTGTAGGGCCAACTTTACTTGCCCAATGGCTAGGACCTCGTAAAAGTGTTTGGCACTCAGCAACATGTCAATGCCCTACATTTGGTGGAAGTCTGCATCTGCTAGCTTTATGTTTTTGGGAATGTACCATCCCGATATGTTCACGTTCTGAGACGGTTGCGGTGATATAATTTTGTCCATAGTATAGGCTTCCAACTGCGTGGCATATCCTGATACTCTGGATCTTAGGCCAAGGTTCACCGTATAGTATGCCTTCTCAGTACTATCGCCTACCCTTTCAATGAGGGCAAGGTATGGTGTCGATGATAAACCCAATTTTACGATGATTCTTTTGGTGACTAGGTTTATTTCTGAGCCCGGATCCAGCACAGCTAAACAATCTACCAGCCCGATGACGGCTGTGCCCAGAAGTACATGTCCTTGGGGTCGGGTCTCCATCAGAGTCGTTAAAGCAAGCGATGGTGGTTTTGCATTTGTTTGCGGCTTCGAGTCTTGTTTTGGCATCGTCGTGCTCGAGGAAATTGTCTTGGTCTGTTTGGGCTTGTTGTCTTGGTCTGTTTGGGCTTGTTGTCTTGGTCTGTTTGGGCTTGTTGTCTTGGTCTGTTTGGGCTTGTTGTCCAGGTGTAGCTGGCTATTGTGATTCTTGGAACACTGCTTGCAACTTCTGGCCGTGCAGCTGGAAGCCTGATATGCTTCTCGAAGGCGATTCATGCACAGCTTCCTAGCGTGCAGCAAATTTAGTCTCTTTGCAGCAGTGATCCTGAGGAAATCCCGGCAGTAGTAAAGTGGGTGATCCTGCTCACACATTAAGCACCGAGAAGTTGTGGTGGCCACGGTCGACTTAGTGGCTTTCCTACGCTTGATCTCCGGTTGCTTTGTTTTATAGCTGAATGTCTCGAGAGCCTGGAAATGCATTTCTATGAAGTCCAACAAACTCTTCAAGAGTGGTAGCTCGCGCGGGTTGGATAGCGATTGTTCATATGATGCGTGAGTCGCTGGATTCAATTTCGGGATAAGCAAATGTAGCAGCACCGGATCCCGTTCTCTTGTGGACCCTTGCAGGTTTTCCAGGCCTCTGAGAAACTCTTGTATGGTGTTATGTAGAGCCTTTATTGTTGCTACTGAGTGCCTTTCATTAGCATGAGATAGCTGACTCATCAATTTGTTGATAAGCGTTGCTATCAATAGTCGCCAGTTGTCGTCCTTTTCCTTCAAGGTAGCCCAAGCCGCCTCGTAGTTGTCATCTGACAATGTAAAATGGGAGTGGGGAGTGGGTGCGGAGTTTCATTTTCGGCAGAGGCATCGTAAGAGGAGTCACAGGCAGAGTTGATGAGGCAGGTGTGGCGCTGATTTCATCTATTTTCAATTCCAGACGTATGACCCAATCTTGGGTAAGCTCTTCCAAATGAGCGTGCTATTGCACGTTAAAACCATACGCTTCAAGATCGTCATGGAGCTCGACGACCTGCAGGTGATACTCATGCAGCTGTTGCCACCCTAGTTGGAGGGTCATGGATTTCCTCCTGCACCAGGTCCGAGTGACCTCCTTTTGGTCCAAATGGTCGATGATCCTCCTCAATGAGCCCGCCATGACGTTGTAGCGACGCAGCATCCTGACCACACTGGCATCTCTTGGTGCTGAGGCTTTTGCAGTGTAGTCCTTATCCTCGCTATCTTGAATTTTGAGCCCTTTTGGTGACTGTTCCCTGGTTAGCGTGTCCACGTGTGTTTTGGCACGCATTTTATCGCAGAAATGCTGCTGGTAACGGAGGTAGTTGCCTTTGGTAGTGTCGTATATATGTTGGCTAAAATACTCGTGCGACGGAGCGACTTCTGGTAGAGATCGGATGTGACTATCACCTAGTTCAAAATCCTCCTTCGTGGCATCCAGTTGCCACAGTCGCTCCGCATAATACCCGGCTTCCTGCTTCCTTGAGGGCGAATCCTTCTTGTAGTTTAAAATTACGCCTCCGGCGATTCGAGCCAATCCTTTTAGGTCCTCGATCAGGCGATACACATTCGCCATCGCGTAGAAAGTTGGAAAGTGGCTGGAAATAGAAAGCGCGGATACACCATGATACTACACAAAAACACCACACAGCACTTCACGACCTGTTCACCGGGGAAAAAAACAATCATTCAGTTATGTACGGCAAAAAAATACCTCCAAATGTTTGCGCCGGGACTCTTTCGTCCCGAACTTTGATTTTATTATTTTCATTTTCAGTCTCAAATTTATTTATTTTACATTTCTCTTAAATAGTTAACAGCTATGATACAGACCAACCAACAATTGAACAATGAATAAACTTTTGTTTCCAAGTTTTGACAAATTAAACAATGAATAACAAGTTGGGTAAACAGACCTACGCTCATGTCAGAAGGGTTTTGTATTCAATTTACAAACAGCAGTCACGCAGATCGAATCAAATCAAGAAACATGTCAAAGACGATTTTATTGGAGAAAGTATGAAATACGAAGCTCATACTTTTATTGATAAAGTTAAACGAATTTCGACTTCTGAGGTTTTTGGTATTGTTATACCCATAAATATCTCCCTTGATAATTATTTCAGATGTCCATCCGCGACGGAGAAAACACATTTTTCGTGTATTTACAACCCCCCCCCCCTCCCTGTGCGCCCCTCGAAGCAAACTTTGCCAAACTAAGACCTGTTTTGAAAAGTTCTTATCAAGACCTTTCATTTGATACCCATATCGGCTACCTTCAATGAAATTTTTTTTCGGGGGGTCAATCTCCTATATGGGGAGACCCCCCTTAAATACCTTATAAAATTTTTTTGTAGTTGAACTTTAAAGAGATCACCACTTTACACCTACATACAAAATTTGATGTTTCTAGCTTTAGTAGTTTCCGAGAAAAACTGCTGTGACACACGGACGGACGGACGGACGGACGGACGGACGAACAGACGGACAGACGGACAGACTGGTCGCGAAACTAGTAGGGTTTTGTAAAATTATTTTACAAAACCCTAAAAAATGGGTTACTAGATTGCTAAAAAGGCTCGACTACCAAATTTTCAACTTAAAGTATTTTCGCTTTGTGGCGAATTGAATTTGGTGAAATGAATTAAAATGATCGATCAATTGATAAATCGAATTAATTACGAATGGGTTAATTATTACAGTGCTAATTAACCTTAAATAACTATGTAAGTTGATTGAAGCAATGATGTTGCCCAATCAGGCCGTGATGGGCGCTCAAGGGTGTCAGGAACTCAACACTATTATTAATAAAGATGAGTAAATTTCGACTTCTAAGGTATTTGTTGTTGTTGTGCTCATAAACACCTACTTCCATAATTTTTGCCCGATTTTGCAGATTAGAGGTGTCCAATCGCGATATGGGGGCACATATTTTTCGTGTATTTCCCCTTTCTGTGTGCCCCACGAAGCAAAAATGCCTTGAAAAGCACTCATCATTTGATATCCATATCGGCGACCTTTGATGAAGCTTGTTTTTCAGGGACAACTACCGTATATGGGTATACCCCGCTTAAAAATTACCTTATAAAATCTTTTTGTTTTTGAACTTTGAGGAGAGCACTACTTTACACCTACACACAAAATTTGATATTTCTAGCCTAAGTAGTTTACGAGAAAAATTGCTGTGACACACGGACGGATGGGCGAACGGGCAGACAGGTTGCAATTTTAGTAGGGTTTTGTAAAATTATTTTACAACATCCTGAAAATAAATATACGGGTGAACTGATACCTTGTTTTCTTTTGGAAGCCGGTTAAAAATATAAAGCATATGCATTGCCTCATATCATAATGAATCATCGTTAACCGTAATGTCTTTAAAATAGGATCTACCAAAATCCATAAAATGATGAAGGCTTAAAGGATCCAATCAACCCAAGAAGTTTCTGAGGTCAATATAAATTTATAGGCTCTCATCGATGCTGTCATTATCTTGTCGGCTGATGATTCTATCTTTTATTCGATATTGTAAGATGTTCGTGATAATTTTTTCGTGAACAACCAAAGTTGAATACAAAAACAATTCGCGTTCTTTTATGCTCTCAAACAGAACCAATCTGAAAATTGCTTTCAGAAATGTTAACAAGCAAAAAATTTCGCGTACGAAACAAATGTTCCGAAAATAACTAACGATCGTTTATTGGGCCGTTTTCCAATTTGTGGCTATATTCATTTGGCTGCCAGCGCTGGTCTCCCATATGCTTAGAACACTGTATTTCGGACATTGATTTTATGACGTCGTTGGCATTTGGTAGTAGTTAGCGGCAACACCCAAAGGAGTGGTATGTTTTGATTCTTGTCTGAGAAGTTTGCAAAGTACTCTCCTGCAGACTAAACAAGATTTATTGATGAGCTGAGTGACATAGAAAATTGCATGAACAGTGCTAGTCAAGAGGATGAAGCAGTTATTTGCAGCACCAAAAAATTCCACTATTGCACTAAACGTTTGCAGCAAAAAAATAAATGATTCACCGTATATAAGAAATAAAATTATTGTTTTTAAACGGAAATCAAAGTATTGCAATGAGACATACTCGACCTTTGTGAAAATAATTACATCTCTCACTTGAGGCGTATAAAAATCTAAAATTAAAATCTTTCGATTTCGATCGGCATTGAACTTACCAAAACGAAAGACTTAAGCGAGTAACCCGGCATTATCGTATCAACGTTTCAACAACTACCACAATGAAGCGAAAAACAGTTATCATTGAAAGTGCTGAGTTGGTTGCGTAATGCCACTGTCTAGAGATCATTCAACCGACAAAATTATGCATCGGATTTTAACTGCTTCTTCGAAGAAGATATTTGGTAGCGCCGCATCGAGACGAAACCTAGCTCTGGCAGATCAGATCAAATTCTGCACGTTGAAGATTCCCATCTACAAAACTATCTTACGGAGTATGTGATTTTATTTTTTGCCTATTACAACACACTTGAAAACGTCATACTATTGCAAAGTTCTTCGCCACGCTCAAAGCTATCTGAAAAATTCATACAAGTTGCAAAAAAATAAAAATAATTTCGTTGCTCAAGACATTCCAATAGCAATGACTGAGCGCTGAAGGTCATGACATCCGAAAAGAGACTCTTGAGAAAACTGGAAGATATCTTCAAACACGATCTGAAGAATCCAAAGAGAGCCTTTAAACTTTCGAGTGTATGAACGATTTGCATAAATAATTTTTATGGCAGCTATGGATCAAAGGAAATGGGTTTTATCTCGCGGAGGAAAACCTGAGAATGGATGCAGTGCATCTTGAACGGTCACGGCATGATTTCGTTGATTTGTGTTCTCTTCAGGATGCCAAGATGAGTGAAACAATAATAAACAATTGATCGTGATGAAATGGAGGTTATTAGATTGCTATTATTTACAGTAAAATTAAAAATCTGATAATGTTGCGATTTTTTCTCCTTTCTTGGTTAATTTCAAATTAACGGATAATGAGTTAATTAATAGCGAATTTTAAGTACTCGTATTTCAACCATGATACGATATGTACTCACTCATATTTTCAGCATTTTGATCCAACGCTAGAAGCAGTTATTGAAAGTGAAACTGCTGAAATTAAATTTGTGGCGATAGTCAGCGGAGATACTGTAATAACACTCACCTGTTGCGAGTAACTAGCAGTCGAGTAGGCGCAACGGTGTCAATTGTAAGTAATTTCAAGAAATGATGTCGATCGGTTTGATATCTGGGTTAATAAGCGATTGGTAGTGGTAGCAATGAAATTATTAGACTTTCAAGTGTTTATTTTGATATTGACCCTTTAAGAGAGGATTTCCTGTGGGTGCTTGGTCGAAGATAGAAGTACAAAATTTGATATTTTTGAGTGGCTACTGTGGTACGCTTCTTTCGTTCATCATCATTTTTGATGATTGTCGCATAATTCTGAAGGTTTGTTAATTATAACTTAAATGACTTTGCTAATAATGTGTGCCCCCTTATACCGATGTGTTAAACATTGTCTGGGTGGCACAAAGGACCAAGGGACGTAATGTGAATGCAGATCGCACGAGCGTTGTGCGAGGAAGAAAGAGTGATGGAGAGAGTGGTAGAGAATGGAGGTATTAAAAAAAAAATTACGAGTAAAGATGTAATGAGTATACATATGTGATGAAGCGGTTCGCTTTTCCATGAGTTCAATCCTTTTTATACTGACTTCCTTGAGTATGTATGGATAGATTCCACGTAGCTCACATACTAAAAACTTTAAATTAACTGCAAAATACGAAATTATGCATTTTGTAATTTATCATTTTTGCATTTAATTTATTGGAGAAACGTTAACTACTGCATAAAATTACAGGGGCTTTTTTTGCGAACTAAATCGTTGTTTAAAGGGTTAAAGAAGATTCATAGTGTTTTAGTCTATTCTGAAGAAGAGTACTCTTGCTAGAAGAGTTTTGCAAAGCAAAGAGTCTATGAAATCATGTATTTTACATTAGGTAGTCTATACGACTTCTCAAATTTTATAGAAACAAATAAAATGTGGTTGCATGTAGATTTCCTGTTGTTTATATATATAAGTGAAAATATTAAATTTCAAATTGTACTATCATTAACAAAGTTGATCAAATTTTGACTTCTGAGATATTTATTGCTATTTTATGCCTACTTTCATGATTTTCTGGCCCATCTTTGGGCCAATTGCATGGGAGAACATATACGAGTAAGTATATTAGATAGCATTGTATATTGCTATCTAATATACTTAAACTTCAACCGCACCCCTCATTCCTGACATCACACTTTTGATACATGGTTTTAAAAGTTTTTATAAATACTTTTCACTTGGTATCCACATTGCTACCTTTTGCAAAAAAATATATGTAATGAACACTTCCATATATGACCCTTCTTAACAACCCTTAAAACAAAATTCTTTTCGAAACTTTGGAGATGTTCTTATCTTTAACCTAGTTATATAATTTCGTTTAGGAGTCTTATCAAGTCCGCGGTATTTACGGTGGTCCCAGACATTTTTAATTTGTTAGAGGCCTTGGATCCTTAGCCAGCTAGAGCTATCCATAACATTTTTATATGGATCAACAATTAAATGTTTTAGTCTGGAACGCACAAGGCATTACAAATAAGCATATTGAAGCGTTCAAGTTCGCTATTAAAAATAATATCGATATATTTGTCATAAAGGAGACTTGGTTAAAGCCAAATGATAGTTTTAAACATCCCTTTTAGGTAAATTTCTCGAGAGAAATTTACCTATTGCGGAGATTATCTTATATATAGATATATATATATATATATATATATATATATATATATACATATATATATATATATATATATATATATATATATATATATATATATATATACATATATATATATATATATATATATATATATATATATATATATGTATATATATGTATATATATATATATATATACATATATATATATATATATATATATATATATATATGTATATATATACATATATATATATATATATATATATATATATATATATATATATATATATATATATATATATATGTGTGGGATATAACGAAATTCGTAACCACGCTAGAGGTAGCAATTTTGCTCCAATTTTCACCAAATTTTCAGGAGGGGTGTATTGGGTAAATATCTCGGTTAAGTTCGTGAACCAGCTATATCGGTCGGGCAAAAATGGCGGCCATTTTTGACGAAAAATCGGGATTTCTGTTCTGACCAAAGTATAGCTCCGATTTGGATGAAATTTGGTACAAAGATTCACTGATGTATGTGATGAATCTCACAATAAAAAATTCAAAGTCGGCACGGCAGAAACGAAATGGCGGCCGCTCAAAGGTCGAAAAATATGCAAAATTTTGTTTTTGTAATAGTGGTCAAAGCTTTCAACAGAGGTTCATGAAATTCGGTGGTTGGATAGAAACTATAAGTATCTAAGGAATTACGTAAGAAAACTGGAGGTCGGGTCGCAAAAAACAAAATGGCGGCCAGTTGAAACTCAAAATTTCAAAGGCTTCTAAAAGTCGCAATTTTGATCCGACATGTATGAAACTTGGTTTCAAGATAGCCATTACTTAGATTTACAATCTTTGATATTTTGGTATACATAGGAAAGACAACACAAAAACTAACGACAAGATACAAAGATCTTATACAACAAGGCAGACTCCAATTATGCGACGCACCTACAAAACCGCGCACATGAGCCTGACGCTATGACAAACTCTATCAAATCGCTACACAAACAAAGCAAGGGACCGAGACTTGACATCCTAGAAAGGCTTGAAATTTATAAACATAGAAAGATAGACGGTGACATTATCAACGAACAACTTATTACCAATTCCGACGCAATGTTCTCAGTCCTAGACTACACTCTTAGACGAAAACGGAAACGAGATGAAACAGAATAAATGGACAGCCAACAAGCAAAAAAACAAAAACATAATATCCCTCTACCTGGTGTAATTTAGCACTTGAGTAATTTACTTCCTGACCTCACTACCCATCCACTAATTTGCCATCCGCTAATTACCCATCCGCAAATTACCCATCCTCTGACTATATAAAGTCGTTCCCTTCAACACATCCCTTAGACACTGAAGATGACTCAAAGTAGTCGAAACGCGTCTGCTCACACAACTAAGCAAGGCCCGACGGCTTTTAAAGAAAAAAGATGATTGGCCTGTTGATATCAAATAAACAACATTATTGACTACAACATTGCCAGCCAGACATAACTTACCCTAAAACTTCATCAAACAATAGCAAACATATGGTTTAACAAACAGTGCTTGAAAAACAACATTACACCAGCATTTGCAAGAATCGTAATAAAACAAAACACAATCACTGCACGAAACACACAACGTAGCGCACAAATACTCCGCATAAATAACGAAATAAGAACACTGTACATAAAAATCAACCGACAACTACTACATTCACACTTACAATCACCTGACATTATACAAACTGAAAACTTTCTGACGTGAGACAAAACATTGATATACAGCTCAAAACTAAATATGAGACCATGACGGAGAAACTTGACAAATTGATGAAAAAACAAAACAAAATGACCACACCAGTGAACAGAACTTTCTATCCACGGACTGTAAACCTATCAGATACGCCTTTTACGACACAAGAAATGGAGCTGTTAAATAAGGGACTGAAACACAACTTACATAATACAAACCGCAACAAAGACCTAGAAGAACTAGTAATCGACACCGAACTAGCCATTAACAAAATGCCGCAGGAACAACAGACACATGCAAGACATACTGCAGTAGACATACTACAAAAAATACGCACTAGCATAAACAAAACGGATTTCCACGAAGACAATAAGGTATTAAGACACATTCAGACAAAGCTTACGGATAACATACTAACAGTGACAAAGGCTGACAAAGGACATACAACGGTGATCCTAAAAACAACGGAGCACGTACAAAAAACAATAGACTTCATTAACGCCAACGGGTACAAACTGGTAAACAAAGACCCCACCAATAGGTTCGGACTTACGGACTTACGTGCTGCCGTTATACAATCCCCACTAATTATTCCTCCTAATACTAAGCAACGCTACATAAGCCCATATCCATGCACACCACCCCTTAAAGCACAACCTAAGCTCCACAAACACAATATTCCTATCTGCCCTGTGGTCAACTACCGCCCAGCTCCTGCATTCCAATTAGCACGGTACTTGGCAACGATAATGGCTGATGTCCTGCACCTTGACGACAAATATGCATTAAAGAACAGCCACGAGCTAGCAAATTCTGCCACTTCTTTAAAATTGACTGAAAATTGTCGACTTTTATCATTAGACATCACCAACCTCTATACGTCTATCCCTGTCGATGAAACACTGGCCATACTAGAAGAAAAACTTTCATTCAACAACAGCCGATGATTCACAGATCAAATACTCAATCTCATAAAGCCCACAATCAAACAGAACTATTTTAAGTTCAATAGCAACACATACATTGCCAAAGACGGTCTGGGTATGGGACATCCAATGTCCTCAATAATGTCAGAAATATTCTTACAATCTTTGGAAGAAGTCTTTATACCCAAGGTTTCAAAAGATTCAATGTAATATTTTACAGACAAAATGTGGATGACTGTTTCCTTGTTATTGACTCACAAGAAAATAAACAAGACGAACTACTTACCTATATGAATGAAATTCACCCGAATATAAAGTTCACTATGGGAAAAGAAACAAACGGACAACACAACTATATGGACCTAACTGTGACACGTGAACAATCACGATTGAACTACAAAATATACAGAAAACCAACCACAACTGATCATACCATACATGAAAAGCTAGCAGCGTACAGATCAATGGTGCAGAGGCTTCACTCCATCCCCATGACTCCTACTAACTACTCCAACGAACTAAACAACATTTACAGAATAGCTAATAATAGCGGATACAAACAATGCGACATTGTTAAAATTGTCACACAGTACAAACAAAAACAGGAACGCCAACCGACTGAAACTCATAAAAACGACCAACAGTGGGTATCGTTAACATACGTAGGCAAAGAGACATACAAACTATCAACCTTTCTTAGGAAATACAAATTGCAAACTGCATTCAAAACGAACAACAACATTGGAAACAAACTGAAACCAAAACTGAATGACACATCAGTATACGAAAACAGCGGCCATACCATGTTGCAAGGACTGCAACATGGTATATATAGGAAGGACAGCACGAAAACTAACGACAAGATACAAAGAGCACCTACGATCTTTCTTATACAACAAGGCAGACTCCAATTATGCGACGCACCTACAAAACCACGCACATGAGCCTGACGCTATGACAAACTCTATCAAATCGCTACACAAACAAAGCAAGGGACCGAGACTTGACATCCTAGAAAGGCTTGAAATTTATAAACATAGAAAGATAGACGGTGACATTATCAACGAACAACTTGTTACCAATTCCGACGCAATTTTCTCAGTCCAAGACCACACTCTTAGACGAAAACGGAAACGAGATGAAACAGAACAAACGGACAGCCAACAAGCAAAAAAAACAAAAACATAATATCCCTCTACCTGGTATAATTTAGCACTTAAGTAATTTACTTCCTGACCTCATTACCCATCCACTAATTACCCATCCGCTAATTACCTAACCGCTAATTACCCATCCGACGACTATATAAAGTCGTCGTCGTGAAGATGACTCAAAGTAGTCGAAACGCGTCTGCTCACAAAACTTAGCAAGGCCCGACGGCTTTTAAAGAAAAAAAATATATATGTATATATATATATATATATATATATATATATATATATATATATATATATATATATATATACATATATATATATATATATATATATATATATATATATATATACATATATATATATATATATATATATATATATATATATATACATATATATATATATATATATATATATATATATATATATATATATATATATATATATATATGTATATATTTATATATATATAAATATAAATATATATATTTATATATATATAAATATAAATGTATATATATATATATATATATATATATATATATATATATATATATATATATATATATATATATATTTATATATATATATATATATATATATATATATATATATACATATATATATATATATATATATATATATATATATATATATATTTATATATTTATATATATATATATATATATATATATATATATATATATATATATATATATATATATATATAAATGGGATATAACGAAATTCGTGACCACGCTAGAGGTTGCAATTTTGCTCAGATTTTCACCAAATTTTCAGGAAATTAAATATCTTTGTTAAGTTCGTGAACCGGCTATATCGGTCGGTCTGACCAAAGTATAGCTCCGATTTGGATGAAATTTGGTACAAAGATTCACTGATGTATGTGACGAACCTCACAATAAAAAATTCAAAGTCGGTACGGCAGAAACGAAATGGCGGCCGCTCAAAGGTCGAAAAATGTGCAAAATTTTGTTTTTTTAAGAGTGATCAAAGCTTTCAACAGATGTTCATGAAATTCGGTGGTTGAATAGAAATTATAAGTATCTAAAGAACTACGCAAAAAAACTGGAGGTCGGATCGCAAAAAACGAAATGGCGGCCAGTTGAAACTCAAAATTTCAAAGGCTTCTAAAAGTCACAATTTTGATTCGACATGTATGAAACTTGGTTTCAAGATAGACATTACTTAGGTTTACAATCTTTGATATTTTAGTGATCATACATTTGCGAATTTCAAAATGGCGGCGGTTTAAATATGCGTTTTTTCAGTTTTTTGTGGCTTTCTAGCAGTCACATTTTCCGGCGGATTTTGATGAAACTTAAGATTATGAATTTCTGTACTATGTTCTTGTATTTTGCAGAAAATTATCAAAATTGAATGAAAAATAAAAAAGCCGCAAATTTAAAACCTAATATTTTTAGCTGCCATTTTCACTAAAAATTGAATTATTTTGCCCTGTCTAGAGTGAAACTCCGATTTGAACGAGACTTGGCACATTGATTGATGAGGTCCTAGCATATAAAGATTTAAAATAATCCAAAATCAAATGCATGCATTCAAAATGGCGGCCCTCAAAGGTCAGAAGCCAAGCGCAATTCGCTATTTTAGTAGCAATTGACATAATTAATTTTTTTTATGGAAACGTTTGAAATGACTTAACTTGAAAGTATTTATAAATCAACCTTTTTTTTTAAATATTGTAAAATATTTTTAACAATAGCCTTAAAAAATTCCGTCCGTTTGTTCGTGCGTCACAACAAGTTTTCTCGCAAACCACATGAGCTAGAATGAGGAAATTTTCTACATAGGTCAAAAGTGGTACCTCTTGAAATTTGCAATGTAAGAAAATATTTTAAAGTGTTTAAGGGGGTCTCCCCATACAGGGGGTGACACAAACATTTTTTTTATTTCTGTAGCCCTCTAGCAGCCAAGTTTCTCAACAGATTCCGATAAAACTTGAAATTATAACTTATTAAGGCAAGCGAATTGAATTTAATTATGCAAATCGGATGACAAATAAAAAATTCGAAAATTTACAACTTAATATTTTTAGCAGCCGTTTTCAATAAAAATTCAAAATGATGGCCCCAGATGGTTCAGAACAGAATCGAAAATGTATGTATTAATGGCAATGCAAGTGCTGATTAAAGTGTTATGGAAATCTTTTGAAATTAACTATTTGAGCTATTTAAGCCAAAAAGTTATCGCCTGTGTGTGGTAGCCACTGTGAAATGTGTAAACAGGAAATATGAGAAGGATGAAGCCAGTATTTATATGTTTATAACAATTTATTACCGGCTGATTTTCAATATGTGATCCATACGTGTGCAACTCAATTTAATTGGCAAAATATTTTCGCCACTATGAAGAGTCTCCAAATACGAACGGTGGCAGATTCTTTTTATGTTAATAAACACCCATGTGGTGCTACAAAAATTGCAGTTAGAAGTCAAGTAGTAGGCAAGCCAAATTCTTTTTCGAAACCTTACGCTACATACGAGGAATTTACCTTTCCGGCTGGTGCTGCCAATGGGGATTTTTTTTTTTAAATATATACAGATATAATCGCGTTAATATGCCTGGCGGAGGCGTAGCCGTAGCTGCTAATAGAAAAATTAAACATTGCTTAAAAGTTTAACATTGGTTATTGAAAATATTGTCGTTATCATCGAAGAA
The DNA here is from genome assembly GCA_963969285.1 of Odontomyia ornata. Taxonomy (NCBI): domain Eukaryota; kingdom Metazoa; phylum Arthropoda; class Insecta; order Diptera; family Stratiomyidae; genus Odontomyia; species Odontomyia ornata. Next base: position 362,236,716 of record OZ017739.1, on the reverse strand, counting down.
CTAATTATAAAATTATACAGTGTGTACTTTCCTGGGAAAAAATTTAACGAGGAAAAAGTCGAGCTTTTCAGAAGAGATTTGAAATGGTTAAGCAAGGCTAACCAAAGGTATCTACTTTGCGGAGACCTAAACAGAACTAGACATTGGCACTGAAATTGCACACTATGCAAAAAAAAATGGGGCACATCTCACCAAAGAGGCAAATATCTATTATATGTATATCTATTTCCCTAAAGTGCCACTGTTGCGAGTGAACAAATACCGCCTATGTATTTACGCTTCGTCAATGAAGTGGTTGCGATTGAGCAAACACTGCCTATATACTCGCGCATCGCCAATGAAATTAGACAAGCAAGCATATACGCCCATGGTCATCGAAGCATGTACTTGTCGTCCAATGAGCAAGCAAAAATCAACCCCCAATGCGCTTCATACGAGCTATTACATTGTTGACGACAAGCTTTGGGTGTGCTACCAGCAGAGTAGAGCTGAAGGGAAACTTAAATGTTCAGACGGAACTGCTTTCTCGGTCAATGCCGCCAGTTTCGCTAATACATCCAAAAAGATCGTGACAAGCCGAAAATTTCAGCGAAAAGCAATTCTTCGCTCAATTTCTCCAGTTTCGCATGTTTGTCTACTCATTCTCACCATCCGAGCAAGTGAGACGAAGCGCGGAGGAAAATCTTTCTTGGAACGAGAGCGCATGTGCTGACCTACTCGACACTTTTCAGGAGAATTGAGCCTAAATTGCCGCGCGTTTTTCACAGGAGTTTTATTGGTGACTTTTTTAGTAGTTAGCAGTTATAGTGTAGGGAAAGGGGGGGCAAGACGGTGATTTGAATCTTTATTAATTTTAAATTACTCCTACATAATTCATCTTTGGAAATAAGGAACTTTTCACTTATAGAAAAATTAGAAAATGGCCAATTATGTCAAACATGTCCAACGACTCATCTTACCCTTTACGATGGATAAGACGGGATATCCTATTGGGCAACATGGGGTATGGGGGACACATTCTGTTTTTGTGTGCAAAACTCGCAAACAAATAGTGCCTCGTCATCTTTGCCAGCACAGCTACAGTGTGCCCAATTCCCGCAGAGAGAGCAAGGGATATCATTTTCATCATTGTCACTTTCTGATGAGAATCGGACTTTTTGTTAGTTTCCTTTCTGTTGTTTTTCTTAGGCAATTTGGTTGTCTTATTCTTTTTTTGCTCTTTCACGTGCCCTTTTTTCTTCTTGTTATTTTCTGACAGTTTCTTTTTTAAGGTATTGTAAAATCATTTTGCAATACCCTACTAAAATCGTGTCCTGTCTGTCCGTCTGTCCGTCCGTTCGTGTGTCACACCACTTTTTCTCGCAAACTACATCAGCTAGAAACACAAGATTTTGTAAGTAGTGTGAAGTGATGCCCTCTCCAAAGCTTCATCACAAAAAAAAGAGGGGTCAGAGGGGTCTCCTCATATAGGAGAGTGGCTCCTGAAAAAAAAAAATTTCATTTTATAGGTTTTATGAGTACAAGGGCAACAAATACCTGAGAATCGAAATTCCATCAACTTTGTTCATTTTATAAATTTTACATTTTTGCCTATAAAATCAAAATGGGACCTTTAAATTTCCCAAAACCAAAATTTGAAGTTTTTTGAAAGTAATTGTATGTGTTCTGAAAATTTCACAATAATCGAACAATAAACAGCCAAGTTATAGCCGATTGAATATTTAACAATTACAACAACATTAACACGTGATACTAGGGAGATCCATGTTTACAACGGACCTAGACACTATGAATAAGTAGGAATTATGATAAAAACTTTAGAAATGGTTTGTAATATTGATGTGTTATCATGACTAATTAAGTGACGGGTTCAAAACATTTGAAACAAAATGGTGGCGAATATGAAAATGTAATAACCATAATAATTTTTCGAATTCAATTTATGGTATCTGTTTATTAGTCAAGTTTTGATATGCAGAATATATATTGATTGATTTACTAAATGTTCTACAATACCCTTCTGGCAGGAGCACTCTCCTACTACTTCAACTTGTTTTTCATTGTTTCTTCCAATTCATTTTTAAATGGGGAAGACGATATGATAGCCGACTTTCCTCGTTTCCTTCGCAGGCGCGCGATTTTGCAAGTTGCAGGATAAGGCAACACTTGTTGAGAGCTAACAACAGAAAACACTGATTGCTCTGGTGGAGTAGTTGGCCTGTGGTCTATTTCTAAATTTCTCGTCCAAGTCGAGCATTGGAGCTCAGGATTCATAAAATTTATAAGCACTGAGCTAGCTGTTGTGATAGAGGGGGTCAAAGGGACAACAGGCTCGTGAGATGGCTCTGCTTCAATATCAGGTGGTGATATAACAACGGGCATGGTATCTTTCAGCAATTTATCAATAGTTTCTTTATCTAAATCCCCAACTGCCAAAATTGAATTTACTGTTGCAGCCGTTACAATCTCAGGAACAACGATTGGTCTATTTAGCGCAGTAGAACGGTTGTTCGTTGTCGTTGTTTCAGACAATTCTTCATTGATGAATAACCTGCCTGTTTGTGGAATATCAGTCGTCAATGATGGAACAAAGTCACTGTCGGAAAAAACTGTTGGATCGTATGGCCAAATGCCACATTTCTTGAAGCCATTCACTGCCGTTGCCATTGTAGTAGACTGAATTAAGGCTTTACTAAAAATTTCTGCTACTTGCGGGATAGTTACCGTAGTAGTAATGCTCAAGGGCCTCATGTATGCTACATCCAGAACTTGAATTCGATGAGTTGTATGAGGGGGGAAACATAAAATAATAATCCCATTGGTACGAGCTTCATTAATGAGGTCCAAGTTTTGTGTGTGGGTGCTATGGCCATCTAAAAACAACAGTACAGGTCCATCAACCGTTGTTCCACTAAATTCAACAAACTTCTTAAACCAGCCAAGGAATAATTCAGCTGTCATCCAGCTAGAATCGCTGCAAACACTCCAAGCTCCAGGAGCAGCATTGAGCATTAACAGTGGGTCCATTCTCTTTCGTGGGAACACCAGCATTGGAGGCATGTATTGAACACTCGCACAAAAACATAGTTTCAAAGTTATTGTCGTACCTCTCTCCGCAAAAGTTATAGATCCCATTTGTTTTCTACCTTTTCGTGCAATTATTTTTAACTTCGTTTTTGGTACCACTGAAACTCCTGTTTCATCACAATTATAAATTCTTTCTGGCGAAAGCTTATGCTCATCATAACGTTGCCGAGGAAGTTGAAAAACTGTTTAACAGCTTGTTTCTTAAGCCCAGCGGCACGTACAGCTGAAGTGCTTTCTGGGTTTTGTATCGACAATTCTGGATGCCTGCTTAAAAACCGCTGCACCGAATCTTTGCCAGCTTTTTTTTCAGAGTTGAAGAAATTGTGCTTCGCCATTTTTACTGCCAGAGTGTACGCCAAAGTCCTCAAATCTTTTGTTGTGAGCCCGTAAAGGCAACTCTCCATATCCATTATATAGTTGCAAAGCTCTTTCTCTTCATCATCAGTAAATGTTCGCTTTTTTGGGCCTAAAGGAACTTTAATCGAAGTTGCAATAGTAGAAGGATCTTCTAGGGCTGCACGAACTACTTTAGCTTTTCGTTCAAGGGTCGTTTGTGGCACGAAATATGTTTTCGCCACTAATTTGTACTCCATTTTCCGTTCGATTACAACATCTACCGCATTTTGCATACTCTGTTCACTCCAGTTTCCCCTCTTCGATTTCCTTTTATATTTTTTCACCATCCTGAAACAAGATTAAAAACAAACAAATTATGAAGACTGTCATAAAGAAATAATTGAGTTTCTTCGAGGGGCAAGATGGGGTACTATATACCCCATCTTGCACTCCGATGCTTATTTGAATAAAATAACATGCCTTTAATGACCAATTTAGAATATGGCCACAAACATGTTCTTACCTGCTGGTGTAATCATTGATAAACAAGAATAACCTTCAGTTAGTTCTAGGAAACTAATTTTGAGGTACAAAACACAATCGATGTATAACGCCGAAATCACAACTAACTTGACAAAAACCGAGTTTTTGGCGCCAAAGCGAAAACGCGTGCTCTTTTAAGCCGGTCACTGCGCTGACTGATGAGTAACATGACGGCGCATCATTGCAAGCCAGAACGGCTGGGATTGATCGGGGTCTTGCAATCCCCCCCCCCCCTTCCCCTATTTATTGACCAGGAAAACGTATTGGGTTGTTTAAAATGTACATGCTTGGAAGCGTGTCTGCAAACCATTTTGGATCAACAGCTCAAACGCTACGACTGGATGATAAATCGGTGTCTGTTTTGCATATGGCTTCATACTAAATGCAGCGTGTCTGCCGAAAGTTGAGGTCGGGCAGCTCAGAGGCTATTATTTGTTTCTTTAGAGACTTATAACTGAAAATAGCCTGTCCGCCGACAGCTTATATCCAGTAGCGACGCAAGGCGTAGGTAACGTGGGCGACCACTTACAGCCTCGCGCTTAAGAGCCTTTTCTAACTCTATAAAAGTTTGAAAAATATTGATACCAGTCCAAGCTGTGAATGATTTTACTCAAAGCTAAACAATAAAACCATTCAAATTGCTAGCATTTGGCTTTACGGATTAATTGTTCAGTTCATAGTATAGTATACTGAAATAGTGACCACGATCAACTCTTACAGTACTCTTTCGCAACCGCAGCCAATACTTCATTCAATTTGGAAAGTACTTCAGATGTATTGAGTAGTAAACTCTACCCAATCAGAATCTGAGGTGGAGAGCGGAATTCCTGAACAACAAATAAGTTCTCGGTCAGTTAATGGTGATGAAAGCGACATTATCAAAGAAACGCTTATAAGTTCTGATCCAGGAATGTGGTCGTTTTCCCTAATCGATTCTCAGCGGCAGATATTGTTCAAAGTGGTCCAATGCAGCCATCAAATAACAGCGATGGTGGTTATCCCAAAGATGATGATCGAAAGAATTTTTCTCATTTTTATTTTTTAAGAAGACTCAGTAATGGTGAAAGTCAACATTGTTGCTGGCTGGTTTATTCTCGTTATCAAAAGAATGTTTACTGTTTTCTGTGTAGTTTTTTTTAGCAATTCTCAAGCTGAGATGGTTCAGGGAGGATGCTGAGGCTGAAACCACTTAACAAATATTTTACAAAGGCACGAGAGTACCAGAGAACATATGTTCATTTACATGAGGCGAAATATTATTCTATTTTTCTTGAATGCACAAAGGACTATTGTCGAGTTAAACAAATGTCTGTCGTATTACGATTTTGCAACATAACAATCGGTAAACAGAAGAACATTTTATTGGGTTTCTTGTTGTCGCTGTGTCAACTAGGGACTACCTAACTAATGCAATACATGAAAAATTAGGAAACAAGTTGGGTAAACAGACCTACGCTCATGTCAGAAGGGTTTTGTATTCAATTTACAAAATGCAGTTACCAAATCGAATCAATCAAGATACGTGTCAAAGACGATTTTATTGGAGAAAATATGAAATACGAAGATCATACTATTATTAACAAAGTTGAACTAATTTCGACTTCTGAGGTTTTTGTTATTGTTATACTCATAAATATCTCCCTTGATAATTATTTCAGATGTCCATTCGCGAAGGAGGAAACACATTTTTCATGTATTTCCTCCTGTGCCCCCACTGAAGCAAAAACTGACAGTTTAACAACTGTTTTGAAATGCACCCATGAAAATGTTTATTTCATACTCATATCGGCTACGTTTGATGAATTTTATTTCAGGGGCCACTCTCCTGTACTGTTATCATCGATTCATGGCCAATTTTTTCGAATCCTAGAATGGTTACACAGCCCTTTTGCTAGGAGCTCTCTCCCGCCTCCTTGACTTGTTTCACTTATGAGCATTAATTGTAGGTACTCATCTTCAGTCATTTATTGAATTGAATCAAGTGTTCAAAGCATGCACCTTAAACGTTGAAGTTGGGAAAAAATAACTCAAAATTATCCAATCTTCGCATTTAAAACAGCCACTATTTTGTTTTACGATTACTGATACCACTAGCTGAACCGATTCTCAAAAATCTACATGACACCTATCATTCCTGAAATTTTCATGCAAATCCCAGCAAAACTGTAGTGTCTGAGTCGGTAAAAAGCGCATGTTGTTCCATAGCCATATGTTGCCATAGTAATGAATGCAGCGCATATTGTTCCATAGTAATACAGGAAAATTCAAACCGCTATAACTTCGCTAAATATGATGCAATCTTTATGAAACTTTCAGGGTAGATCAACCTTATAAATAGTCATCTGTGTACTGAATTTCATTGAATTTAAGGGTACCATAAAGATTTTATTCAAGAAAACATAAAATCAGTAAATCATACTATTACTAACAAAGTTGAGTGAATTCCGACTTCTCACGTATTTGTTGTTGTTGTACTCACCAAGGCCTACATTCCTGATTTTTTTCAGATTTTTCGGATCACAGGTGTCCAATCGCGAGGGGGGGGACACAAATTTTTCGTATATTTCCCCTCCCTGTGCGCCCCCCGAAGTGAACATTGCCAAACTAAGACCTGTTTTGAAAAGTTCTCATCAAGACCTTTCATTTGATACCCATATCGGCTACTTTTAATGAAATTTTTTTTCGGGGGGTTACTCCCCTATATGGGGAGACCCCCCTTAAATACCTTATAATTTTTTTTGTAGTTGAACTTTGAAGAGAACACTACTTTACACCTACATACAAAATTTCATGTTTCTAGCTTAAGTAGTTTCCGAGAAAAACTGCTGTGACACACGGACGGACGGACGGACGGACGGACAGACAGACGGACAGACGGACAGACAGGACGCGATTTTAGTAGGGTTTTGTAAAATTATTTTACAAAACCCTAAAAATGGACCAGATATTCATGAGTGTTGCGGCCAAGGGTAGGACAATATAATATGGTAGGCATAAAAAACGGAGTTAAGACTCGAATTTCGCATACTAGTCTGTGGGCCTTTTTTACACCTTGCGGTTGTCATAGTTGCTGTTAGTAGATGCAGCTAATTCTTCCATGGCAGCAAAAAACATTTTTTGGTTTTATTCAAAAAATTTATTTGTTAAGGTTAAGTTGCTCGATAAGGATGGACACGCGTTTCCTTGCTCGCTGTAAAGTTTTCGTTTTGCTTATTTATATTTAATGTTTACTTGTAATATTTAGTGTTTGGCATTTTAGCTGACTGAAATTTTATATCTTTTATAAATTGTACGTTGTGTTTGAATCGTTTAGGAGTTTCTTTGAGTGATCTTCAGATGAGTAAGATTAGATTTTGGATCTACAAATGAAGAATATGAATTGAAGGTTTCTCTGCATATATTATTGGATGTTAATATTATATTTTGGCTAATTAAATGTTCATTATGACTATTTGATTTTAACACTGATCTTATTTGATGGACAGTATGAGTAGGAATAATACTATGTTTGAATGTTGATATTATATTTTAGTTATTAGAATGATCAATATAATTATTTGCTTCTTTTAAAGGCTGATCTTTGTAGATGATCAGTATGAGTAGCGTTAATATCAAATTTCGGTACTGATATTATATTCTTGTTATTTGAACGATTAATATGATTATTTTATTTTTTTGTTTTAATGAAAACTGATCTAGTTTGATAATAATATTATATTGTATTTCGATATTCATACTTTCTTTTTGCTATTTAAATACTTAAAATAATTAATTGATTTTATTTAAGAAGATTGATCTAGTTTGATGGACAGTATGAGTAGCAATGGTGTCATACAGGAGTTGAATGATTTCGGATATCGGCGAGGAGATTTTCAGCCCATTTAAGTTTGCAGTGCACTACACTGTGGTCTTTGCAAAACCGATATCGTACCGACTGCGCCATTTTTGCTACATAACCAGTATACTTTACGAGTATGTATACTGGTATGAACTGGGAGCTCAATTTGATGTGTTTCCTGTATACATTATCTAGGCTCCCAGGAAGAGATCTCTCTGTACGACACTTACCTGCTATTATAACCATCCAAAATAGAGCAAAAAACGCGTGGGGTAACTTAATTATTAGTTTTATTTTTTTAAAGCATTTAAATTAAGACCGAACTGGTTAATTACGGATCGGGTTGGGTAGGCCACACAGCGTGAACTCCGAAAGGCTGGTTGAGGTTCACAGCTCAAGCTAACACCTAACCTCTTACCATCTGGTTAGCACCACACATTGCTTAGTCAAACACTTTAAACAAGGATTTCGCGTAACTATTCGAACTTTGTAATTAATCATTGGGTAGCAGCACGCTCCCTACTAGATTCGAACATAAACTGACTTCCATAGTTTGCCCAAGAGCTTTAAATATCGTTCTTTCAAAAGCTGTTAGCCTCAATTGTCCCGAAAAGTGCCGAGAAGCCGAACACGTGCGCTCTCATTCTACGAAAGCTTTCCTCCCCGCTCCATCTCGCTTGGTCGAATGGTGAGAATCAGTAGACGAATATGCAAACCTGGGAAAATTTAGCGCAGGAGTGCTTTTGGCTTAAGCTTTCGGCTTTCTCACGATCTTTTTGGGGCGAATTAGTGAAAGTGGGGACATTGAGCGAGAGAGCGTTTTTGCCTTAACTTTTAGCTTTCCATTCAGCTCTATTCTACTGGAAGCACACCCAAAGCTTGTCGTCAACGATGTGATAGCTCATATGAAGCGCATTGTGGGTTGATCTTTGCTGATTTACTTTTTTGCCTGCTCATTGGACGACAAGCACATGCTTTGATGACAATGGGCGTATGTGCTTGCTTGCCTAATTTTGTTGGTGAAGCGATTAACGAAGCGTAAATACATAGGTCGAGTCCGTTCGCTCGTAACCCCACTCTGGATATGGTTCTTAGTGACCAAAATATAACTCCATCTGAGTTAAGTGTCTTGCAAGCCCTCTCATCTCCTCATCTGCCTGTAATATTTTCCTTAGAAATGATGATTCCAAAAACATAGCTGTAGCACTATAAAAAAGAAAAATTCCGCACTTTTATTAATGATAGAATGAGCTCAATACTAAGAACCATAGAATCGCTCAATACTTCTTCAGTATCTGAAGAGCAAATTGAAGAATTCGAAAACGCTATATGGAAAGCTATTGAGTTTGGTGTCCCGAAACTATCAAAAGCTTCTTATAATTTAAAATTTGACGAAAAAACCTACAATTGCATAAGAAAACGAAACACCTTGTGGCTTAAATCGTAAAAACCCCGCATCAAGTCTCTTAAAATTGGTATTAATAGCCTCACTCTAGCAATTGGGAACAAAATTAAGGAGCTTCGGAATCTCCGATGGAACAACAAGCTAACAAATCTGGTCTTCAGAATCGTCAAAACTGAATAAAATAACGGACAAATAGAAGAGACTTAATTGTTTGAAAAATTAATAAAAATTTGCTACAAATCGAAACATATTTCAATGGAAGAGTGTTACTTGAAGGTTGACATCGATATAATCGGAATGATGGTTGACGAACAAAACCTTTAAGTACTTTTGTCTATGTGGCCATTGACTCCGCCACAGACGGTCCCAAGCCCGTTTGAGGGGAGGGAACCCCTTGTTTTCCCAACCCATAGCTTCCGAAATCCCTCTCTCCAAACCCTCCAATTAAATGGTCGTAAATGCTTGGGGGATCGCACATTGGGTTTACTGGTTCCCCAATAGTGGGACATTAAATGCCGAGAAATGCTAATAACTGTAACTACTTGTACAGCTCTGCTACTAAATCCTACTTACATCTCCTTTGTGAGGACGTAAGAGAATGAAGGTGAATCTTCCGCGCTTGCTAACGGAATCGACGAAATAAACATGCTACCGGAATGGATGTTGAGCGACGAGCTAACTTCCCGTCCCTGGAAAACATGAAAATGTTTCGAAGCCTACAGATGCCTGCGGAATGGATTGGACTTACGGCAATGACCTCACAAACGAAAAAGGACTCTGGCATTGGATCCTGGAATGTCAGATCACTTAATTGCCCTGGCGCTGTTAAAGACCTTTTACAACAGGCCAGCCAATATCAATTAAAAATACTGGCAATCCAGGAAACGAATTGAACTGGAAACGACATTCAAGACATGAGATTGCACACAATATTCAAAAGTGGGAAGCCTACTGGAAAACGAGAATTTGGAGTGGCGTTCATTGTGGATAGGGAGTTCAAATTTCACGATATTGATTTTAAGGCAGCCAATGAACGATAGTGTATGATCCCTATAAAAACTAAATTCTTCAAAATCTAGCTGGTTAATGTTCACGCCCCGACCGAAGAAAATGACGAAGAAATGAAGGAAACGTTCTACAATCACCTGTGAAGATATGTCGACTCATTGCCTACAAAGAACACAAAAACAATTCTGAGTAATTTCAACGCTGAGGTTGGCAATGAGCTATCTCATTGGGGAACGACTGGAGGATACAGCCTCCACGATGAAACAAATGACAACAACCAGCGCCTGATTGACTTTGCATGCAGCAGAAATCTAGTTATACGTTCTACTTGCTTCCCGCATGGACGCATTCTTAAAATCACCTAGGTTTCACCGGATGGCGACACACAAAACCAGATGAAGCACGTTCTGATCCAACAACGTTGGGCCTCGAGCATACTTGGCGACCGTATATACCAAGGAGCCAATTGTAAGTCAGATCATTACTTGATCAAATTAAACTATCGATGTCGTATTTCAAAGGCATATTCGGCGAAGACCACCCTGCCACAAGAATTTGACATCATAAGGCTCCAAACGGCGTCTGTGGCCAAACATTTCACGGAGACCCTCGACAACCAACTGGCTCCCATCCTATCTGACGCATCATTAAAGTCGAGTAACGAGCTCTGCGTTGAAGTGGAAGCAGCTATTAGAACCGTAGCAGAACAGACGATTGGACATCAAGCCTGGTGCAAGAGAAATGATTGGTTCGATGATGAGTGCCATAATGCGTTAGATGAAAAGAATCAGGCGTGCAAGCAATACGTAGGTAGGAAAATCAGGATGAAGAGAGAACACTATGAAAATCTCAGAAGAGTAGCGAATAAGATAATTAGGATTAAGAAAAGAAAATACTTTGATGACCAATTGAGAAGTGTACATGTAAGTTTAGCGAGCAACAACACAAGACAAGCATACAAAGTGGGGAAAAGCTTGAAACGTGGTTATCAGCCCAAAACCACGCTTTGTCGTGATGACATCGTCAATATCATCGCTGATGAAATCAAGATTAAGGAAAGATGGGCATCAAATTTTAAGAACCTACTTAATCTTCCGCACAGCTCCAGAACATCGAAGCCTATAGATGTCTGCAGAAAGCCTCCATCGGCTCCACCAACTCTGGATGAAGTTTGTTCCATCATCGCCCAAAAGAGGATAAAGCGCCGAGGATCGATGAGATTCCAGTGGAGCTCATCAAATATGGTGGTAGCAGTGCTCATAAAGCTATTCACAAAGCCATCTAGCACATTTGGTAACAAAAACATATGCCGAAAGAGTCATCGAAAGAGTGGAGCCAATAAATTATATTCCCTATCCACAAAAAACGTAAACGCGAAAATTAAAGAGACATATCACTACTTTGTAAGTATTTTCAAAAATCTTAGAAAATAAAATCGGATCACACGCCAACAGTATTGTTGGGGAGTACACAAAATTTTCGTCGATTTGAAGCAAGCATACGACAGTGTTGGTCGTAACGTACTGTACCAAATAATGCTTTGCTTTGGCATCCCAGCCAAATCAGTCCGAAAATAACATCGATGACCTCCCAAGTTCGCATCAATAACCAACTCACCGATGCTTTTGACACAAATATTGGACTAAAGCAGGGAGAAGGGCTGACCCCGTTGCTATTCGATTTGGCTCTGGAGAACATCATAAGGAAGCTACCTGTCGATTTGCGAGGTACATTCCTGCGTTATGCTATGCATGTGAACATGGACCCTTACCCAAGCATCCGCAAATTTATTGAACTCCTTTGAGTGACGGGTCCTGAGGTGAATAATCGGAGCGAAGCTAGACGTGGACTTAAGGCAAATTCGATACAACCATGCACCTGTATGAAATTTTTGACGAGATTGACTTCTAAGCGATTGTAAGACTGCAGAAGCTGCAATGTGCTGGCCATATAAATCGTATGGACGAACAATGGATACACAAAAAGGTATTCGCAGGGAGAACTGAAGGCCGAAAACCAGTGGGAAAACCGAGGAATCGCTGGTTTGACTCGGTCGACGAAGACAGTTCATCGTTGCTTGGATTTCGAAATTGGAGGACGCGGTCAATGGGACGAGACAGTTGGAGGTGCTTTTTGCAGGAAACGAAGGCTCGAGGGGGGCTGTAGTGCTACAAAGAAGAAGTTGTACCGTTCGGACTTTCCATCACATCAGACAACACACTTTTGATTAGATCTTCACTAAGTTTTGAGAAATATGAATGATAAGAAAACATCTTTAAGATTTCATTCAGTCAATGGTTGGTGGTAACATTGACACAAAATGGCAGCTGATTAAAATGGGGTAACAATGGTTGGATATGGTTAACGTTTTTCTTGAGTTTATTTATTATTGCTGTCATCGTATCGTGAATTGATTACAAAACCATTCTGATATGAGTGTAATTCTATCAACCCAACTTTTTGATATTTAAGAAAAACTTAACAGAAATCTGCAATGTCGTAGAGGGTTTCCTGGATGGGAGCCTTCGATTCCTTGGCCCTTTGCTTGGCCCCCAAAGCCGCCTAGGGAGAATGCGGCTGCCAGAATACCGGATTAAATCACCTATTTTGCTCCCATCTACACTTTTACACATATTTTTCACCGAAAAGGAAGCGCGGTTGCAAAGGAAACCTAAAGAGGAACAAAAAGGAAACTGCCTCCTGCTGCTTGGACCACCAGATTTGACTCGTACCGTTTCTTCTACTTACCTCTTCCCGAGTCAAAGTAGCGCTGAAAATTCAGAATTGAAAAGAAAAACAAGAAAAATCATCAATATAAAGAAACCACAAAAACAAGAAAAGATTTCAGCTTAATTAATACTTGTATTCCAATCAGATGAGAGAACAATTATAGTACAATATTTTTCCCCGCGATGCTGTTGGGGGCACCTTTCTACTACCATTTATCCGTTTTGGATCTCCGTTTTGCAGAAACTCGATTGTTGCACGGGATCAAATAGTTTCTTAAAGACAGGTGTTCTATTTTGAGTTTTCTCCCCACCCAAATTTCCCAAAATTTTGAAAAGTTCCTTAATTTCGAATAGTTCCTTAAAGTCGCGGGATTTTTTTTTAAATTTTCTTCCCACTGGAATTCCCCAAAATTTGCCCTTCAAAATACATTCCCAAGGGCTTTCAATCACTCTTGTTCATGACCCTCTAGGTGGGTAACCCGGGAGTTCTCCCTTACTCTAACGCTAACCTTTGAAGCTTATCAGTCTTCTACTGTCCCAGCAAAATCTTCACTTCTCAGTTCAACGAATTTCTTCCACTAGTCTTTCATTCAGGCACTCACTAAGTTTTCAGTTTACACTTACATCTCAAAATATTTTACGTCCGCGGCTATAATCTCTTCACTTTTACGATCACTTCACGCACGAGTTAACCACTAACAAACACTTCCACGGTACCGATTATTATCCAAAAATCAGGCACGCCCTATCATTTCGCTCCCTTAAATAGATGCGTAAGAACGGGGGTTGTCCGCTAATCAAAAGGGACGATGACCGGCTATCCACCTTTCTTTTCCAATTCTCAGTTAGCAACATAGTCTTTTTCGTCGCAGTTTCCCAGACTGACGACTACTTGCGCTGAGCGTAACCTCAAACCAATTTCGAATCAATATATGGAACATTGCAATTTGTTCGAGTCTCGATCAATTCTTGAGCTGGTTTGCTGCGACAAGAGTAGTAGTAGTAGTAGTAGTACTTTATTGAGACTTTTCTTTTGACATATGTTACTTAACCTACTTTTAGTTACGATTCATTTGACAGTGACACTTTTGTCAAATGTCCTAAGCTTTTTTATACGACCTGAGTCTATACTTTACAGTTTTTAAAGTGCTAGTGAAATTTTTCTATACCGTTTGCTCTTACGGTTATTGACTTTAAGTTGTTTATTTACATATTAAAACCTAAACTAAACTAACCTAACTTATTCTATTCTTAGCCTAATTACATTGTCTTTTTAGTTTTGGTTGGTCGTGTGTTCTCTTCAAGCGTTACATCCAAAAATCGCGTTTCAGAAGAGGCACAGTTCCTACCGACCTGATCTTCAGGGTCTACGAAGTTATTTTTTATTTCTTTAGTCGGTTACTTGATTTTTGTATGTTTGGTTCTAATTTTCTTCCCCGATGGAAGTTCGAGTTGGTTTAGCCCCTGTAGGTGTTGGGGGACGATATATAGTAGAAGATGGGTTTTGGGGAGTTTGGTTGGGTATCGGTGTTAATCTGGAAGTCTTGGAGGATTCTTATGGGAGAGAGATAATATGGGTTTTCAGAGGTGGGGGTACTATTGAAGAGGTCCCGGATTAGATTTGACTCGTGTGTCTGCCATTTATCTATTCGCTTTTTGCTTGTTTCGAGCATGTATTGCAGGATGGGGGTAACTTTAGTTTCTTCATAAAGAACGCTGTTTTTGTAGTATTTTTTATTGGGGCGTCGGTATTTCGATAAACATTTTCTGAGTATCCTCCTCTCAAGTATTTGCAATTCCTCGGCTACTGTTGGTGAAATTGTCAGCCAGGCTGGGAAGGAGTATGTGATGATGGGGCGGATTAGGGTTTTATACATGAGAAGTTTCACATTTGGGAAGACGGATTTGGAGGATAGGAGGGGTGAGATTAGTGCAGCAGCTCCTTTGGCTTTATTTATTGCCTTCCTTGCATGTGGGTTCATTTTGAACCTGTTGTTGAGGTTCACTCCCAAATACCTGATGTTGTCTTTTGGGTGCACCGTGTCCCCTTCGATAACCGCCCTTATTCGTTTGCTTTGCTGCACTGCTAGTTTGTGCCCTTTACCACTCGCGTTACGGAAGCAAATTATTTTTGATTTAGCAGCGTTGATTTGGAGCCCCCAATCCTTTAAATAGCGTGCTATAATGTCGGCTTCTCTTTGCACCATTTCCATGGCGGAAATGGGAAGAGTGTGACTGGCTAGAATAAGGATATCATCCGCGTACATGATCATTTTCAGGTTACTGGAGATGTTTTGGGTTCTGATTGTGGAGGCGGAATGTGGGATGTCGTGTAGGAAGAAATTGAAAAGGTTTGGTCCCAATATGGATCCTTGTGGGACTCCAGACAGGATAGGTATAGGTGTTGAAGTTCTGTGGGAAATTTCAGTAGTTAAGTATCTATTTTGTAGGAAGCTATCAAGGATACGGGTGAGGGCCAGGGGGCAGTTGGAGTATATGAGTTTAAATTTTAGCCCATCGGTCCAAACGGAGTCAAACGCTTTTTGTAGATCTAGCGCGCATGCGACTGTGCATTGTTTTTTGCGCAGGTTTTTTACGACAGTGTCGTGCACAATCATAATGGCGTGCTCTGTTGATTTTTTGGGTTGGAATCCGAACTGAAACTCGGGGATTAGCTTCGTTGAGAATGCTCTAAATCTCCGTAGAATGATTCTTTCCAGTATCTTACCGATGTTAGACAGTAAGGAGATTGGCCTGAAGTTTTTTACTTCTCCGTCGCAGTTTGGTTTAGGAATAAGGATAAGGTTGCCTCGTTTCCATCTTTCTGGAAAGTAACCATTGTTTATGCAATTGTTGAAGATGACTGCTAAGCTTCTCGCGACAATTGCGCCGGATTTCCTGATTACTTTATTGGGGATACCGTCTAGGCCTGAAGAGGTTTTATTATTAAGACCGGCTATTGTATCTTCTACTTCTGACACGTAGGTGAAAAATTCCCCGAATGTTTCGTGTTGCGGAGATACTGCCTTGTTGGTATCAGAGAATATTATAAGGTATGACCCTTGGTAACCAATGTTTCTCTCTCTTACAGCCGATATCATTTCCTGTGCTCTTTCATTCTCTGGGGCTCTCTCTCGGTACAGGTTTCCGTAGAATGAAGAGATCGCTTGCAGCTTTTCTTCAGGTGTGGAGAAGGGTATCCCTCTGTGCTTGATGTTGTCCCTGTCGATGTTGAAATTATATGACCGTCGGCCCGTTAGTTTATTGATTTCTCTAAAGACGTCTGAGGATGGTTTGAGTAAACTCAATCTTCTTTTATAGTCTTCGTTCATCTCACGTCTTATTTGCCACCTTATGCGTTTGTTGAGTTCATTGATTTCCGCTTTAAGAGTGAGGTATTCCTGGCTTATACGGTTGTTGTGCCGGTGGAAAATCCGTTTAAGCCTTTGAATTTTCCGTTTTTGTTCCCTCATCTGTGATTTGGTATCCTGCGTCAGGCATCTGTATAGCCCTTGTTTCAGTTTTTCTTCCGGCGCATGTGCGTCCATTCGTCTTAGTATAGCCTCGGTTAGGTTCTGGATGTGGATATCGATTTCCTGGTTAGATAGGATTCGGTTCACAGGGGGAGGGGGAGGTAGATCGTCTTCGAGGTCTTTTTTGAACTCTGCCCAGTCCACAGAGGCATAGGATCGAAATTTTTTTGGTGTGTCTTCAATAGTGGTTAGGTTGTTTAGGTGGAGGGTTAGTTTCAGACAGTAGTGATCGGATATCGATGGAAGGGTTGCACATTGGTAGGGAGTTGTGTTCCCAGTTATTAGGTCTTGTGACACCAGAAAGTTGTCTAAGAAGGAGCTGCTTCTCGGGTATGAGGGGACACCTGCGTTGACAATGGCGCATGTTAGAAATGCGCTTGTCAGGAACCATTTATGTATTCGTTGGCCGTTTGGGTTCCGTGTGGAGTCTCCCCAGTACTCATGTCTCGCGTTGAAGTCTCCACCAAGGAGGATAGAATCGTGGTTAGCAGCTATTGCTAGTATTCTATTGAGAGTCGGTTCTATTGCAGGCCCCAGGTTTCCTGGGATGTAGATGGACCCAATTAATATTTTCCCATGACCACCATTGCGTCTTCGCATGTTTAAGGTTGCTAGTGTGCAGGAAATGTCGGGATGCTTAAAGTTTATCTGGTCGACTGATAGGTTGTCTCGATATAGAATGGCGGTGCCTCTGCCTGCGTCGTTTCTGAGTACCTGGTAGTTTTCTATTCGGACCTTGTGTATCGGTTTTAAGACTGTTTCATTAACGAAAACTATGTCTGGTTGGATGGATTTGGTAAGGCTAGTCACGAATATTCTTTTGTCGTGGGAAACTAGAGAGTTTATGTTGAGGCAGATAGTGGTCAGGTTATTTACCCCCATACAGGTTGAGATATAGCTCAATTAGCACGACTGGTTTGTCCTGTGTTGGCGTGCCATCGTATTTCGGCCAGAATTGGGCAACCTTTTTTAGGAGTTCACCTGGAGACACTCCTAAGACTTGGACTGTTTCGTAGTGGAGTCTTTGAAGGGGGTTCCCTTGTGGTTCTGGGTTCCGGGGCATGGTTGAGTTTCTTCCACTTGTGACTTCCGAATACAGGGGTACTGAATGTGCTGGTGTGGCTGTTGCTGATGGTGTTTGGATATATTCGTACGATGGGGTTGAAATGGGGGTTGTTCTTTTGTTTTTTAGAAACGCAATCTTATCTATCAGCCTTCTCCTTTCCGGGCACCCTGAGAAGTTTGATGGGTGGCCTTTCTCTTTGCAGAGAACACAGAAAGGTGGGGTGCTTGTTCTGTCAATGTCCTTTCTTGGACATTCTTGGGGGTTGTGGTCCTCTCCGCAGGCTACACATCTTGCCTGGAAGGCACAATTCGCCGAGACATGGCCGAACCGCTGACACCTATAGCACTGGAGTAGGTCGCTCCTTCTTGGCTTTTCCCATGTCGCTTTTTGGTGGAGGATGAAACGAAGCTTAATGAGGCGATCTTGATCTTCTTTTTGATGGAGGATTATTTTGAATAGATCTAAGTTCACGCCGTTCGCTTTAGACCAGCCGGTGGTTAACGGTAAGACATTTTCTATTTTGATGTCCGGACATTGTGCTTCAATGTCTTCTCTGACCTGTGTGGCCCCGAATGCCGAGTCTACCCCTCTAAGGACGACTGTGTATTTTTTGCGCTCCGTCGGAGTGAAGGAGTAACCTTCTGCTTTGGATCTGCGGATCAAATCCAGTAGTTCGTCATGGATGGCGACTTCGTCGACTGTAATTTTTAATTTACTCGCGCTCAGGCGAGTAATTCTGTATTTTGTCGTGGGGCTCCTTTCCATGATATTTTTGACCGTCATAGCCGTGATACCTTCTACAAATATAGGCGGACACCATGACTTTTTATTTTCGGGGGCACACTTATTTTGATTTGAGGTTAGTTTTTCTTCTCCCGAGAGAAGCGCGTATGGATTTGGATTATGGAGGGTTGGTGTTTGGGTAAGAGTGGGTGACTTTCGTTTTATTGCCAATTTACCTTGAGCCATTCTGAATCCTTCCGATTCCATGTTTATCCGGTCTATGATTACACTATTTGGAGCGTTTGTTGCAGCTTGCTCCACTTCCATAGTTGCTAGCGGTAGTACTTCTTTCCTGGCCGCTTTCGTTCTTGGTGGGTGCGCCTTGTCTTCATTGTCCGCATCGGACCATCTTTGAATGGTTGGGGACTCGCTTTGCACCTCTGTTGTTGCCAGCTTTCCGGGCTTTAATTCCTTTTTTCCGCTATACTTGTATTTCGTTTTCTTTTTCTTTATAACCTTTATTTTTAACACCTTAATGTTTTCGCTTGCGATGTGTTCGGTTTGACGTCTCACCATCGAATCCTGCTGCGACAAGACAAAAGTGACGTTCGGACTGATTGTTTATATTTACAAATGTGTTGTACTCGCAAAATCAGATTCGAATGAGAAGTTTGTGAAAATTTGTTTGCGTATAAAATAATTTGTTCGCGTATACAGTTGAGTGATGGGTGAAATGCACTGCCGGCGCCTGCACTGATAGGATGCTTCCAGCGTGATATCGAACTCATCCGGAGAAGGTAATACTAATTTAATATTCAGAGTGTTTGAATCACCCTAATCATTGACGCGTTGAAGGCTCCCTGTAGAGTTTTAGCTGCAAAACAGAACGCTTTCGTCCTTGATATGGGAGAGTGGCTTTTCGCGAAAATAGTTTTGTTTACGAGCTTTGCCGCCCGCCATGGTATTATTACGTGAGTGATAGTGCTGCCTCCACCCTTTCCGGGTACGAGAAGAGTCACTTTTGGTCTTCACCCAAAATGTTGAAAGCGAGGATGATTGGGGTCCAGTATGTTGAAGCTGTTGCTGTCGCGGTCCGGTACTTTCCACGATGTCTCTTTGCTCCAACGATGGGTTGTGAATGCATAGACTTAAAAGTAAAGTTTACAGTAGTCATGGTATTTACATATTAATCACGTTACATTGTAGACATTTCGGAAGCTAAATAATTCGACTGGCAGCCCGATGATGCAAAGGAGGCAGTTTCACTTGTAACAGTGTGCGCATGAAGTCTGAAAAGGCTACGTATGGAAAAAAGGTTCCGTATGGAGAAAAGGCTACGTATGGAGGACTCAATTCTCCATGCGTTCAAATAATGATTTGAATTCTCCGAATAATGAATAAGCAATGAATTTTAATAAATTAAAAAAAACTTGGACGCTTTGCCTTACAAATTGAATAAACATTTTTTTAACCACGTTTTGAAATTTTTAGTGTATTCAGAAGCTCTTCGAACTAAAATTTCTTTACCTTAGAAAAATGAACCTTTAATGGTCAGATAAAATTTAATCATGAATGCGGGTTCTACTCGTATGTGAACCCCTCCTTAAGAACATTGCTTGCTCTTTCCTCATTTATATGCTTAGTTAAATTGAAACGATTTTTCCATTGAAAGAAGTATCCTCTAAAAGGCATTGTAATTATTTCAAAGCATCTCATCTACAATGAATTGAGCGCAGTTCCTATTGAAATAAATTAACCTTTAACTCATTACAAATAAATTGAATTGCTAATTATTCCATTATATTCTAATGAATAATTATCTTCAAGATTACACTCATAACCTGTTTTCGCTTTTCTAATAACAAAACTGTCTAAAAGTACAAATTCAAGAACGATTCATGGCCCAGTTTCTTGGAAGATATCCAAAGAAATTGTTGAAGCAGCAATTAAAAAACAATTGCTAACTGCCATTATTGTCATTATTGGACATGCCTCTTTCTAATAGTTGAAAGCTAAGCAAGCCACGCACTCTTAGTAGGAACTGGGCCAATTACGATGCCTGCCGGTAGGAACCTCTTGTACTATTCAACTTACCAGCAACAGAACAATTTGTTGGATGGATGAAAAGAAGACATTTTCAAGATTAATGATGATGTTCTTGGGTCCCGGGGAAATGCTAGATCTGTTGGTTTGGCAATGAAAAGAGCCACGAGGAAAAAAGAGATCTATCGAAAATACTCTAACCTTTCAAGCGAGCAAAACCGCCAAAGTTCTACTCTATCTTCAGTTGTGACTTGAAGATTTTTTCCTAAGTACTTTAAAATGTGAATCCGTTAGAGTTCCATCGTTTTAGCTTTGATCGTGTTGCTTTTTGTCTGTTTCCTCGCGGCAGCATTGTTGTAAACGAAGTTCGTTTAGTGGTTAGACTTTTTGGCAAACAGACATATTCATGTTGTTATTCTGTGGAGAGATGTAAAACGCCCGGGGAGTTTTTGGCTCCTTTGAACAGCATTAACGAGTCTATAGAATTCGTTTAGCGCAAAAGATCATTTAGAACTTGCTTTAACGTTTGGGAGGTCTCACACCTTCCTGGATCTAATCTTATGCAGACAGATCTCATGATTATTTTTCAAATCGACCTCAGACTTTTTTCTGAAGCCTTGCAAAACTTCTTGAAGTCACCGCTTGAGAGGAGCTGTCGAAAAAATAGACATGGAAAGGTTTATAACTGTATTGAAGTCATCACATACTCACGTTTATATGGAAAAACGATTCTAGACGATTTTTTCCTTTTTGTTTTCGAGAAGAATGAATCGTAGAATTGAAATGCCGCAAATTGCGGTGGTGATCAACAGAAGTGACCACCAACTGTTGCCAATGACGAATGGGGTGAGTAGCCCATATAAGCCAATTATGCTGTTCTGCATGAAGCAAAATGCCAATTTGGAGCAGATATAGATACGTAGTGAAATGAGATACTTCAAAAAAGTTTGGAATTAATTGCATGCCGCAGATTTTAATGTGGTTTTTCTTGTAATCTTGATGACGTGGATGCTGATGGTTTTGCATCGTGTCTGATGATGGTCTCATTGTTATCGATGAAGGCATGCTTGGCCTTTTACAGCGGAATGGTTTGTTTGAAAAATTGAAAGGAAGGTTTAACAACCCAGAGTTCATTGTCTCTTAATATGTATTTTATTGATATACGATGAGTTTCAAGAACTTTCAGTTTTTGTTTCCATTCGCTGTGGTCACTAAAAAATCAAGCATGTTAATTTACGTTTATTGGGTGAGGAATTAAAAGTGTGCCATAAATCAATTGATTTGTATTGAATCCTAAAATATTTTAGATTCGTGCTGCAAGCTGCAATGGAAAGAAAAATAACCAGGACGACTTATATCTGCAATGAAATGCAAACTTCAGCCCAGAGAATCATTGAAATTTCAGCTGATAAATCTTTTTTTTATCATAGAACAGAAATTCTGTAATAGTTTGAAACCTGTGAGGCAAAAGATTGTCTCAAGATTATGCATCTTATTTCAGAAAAGTTTCGTTTCAATTGTTTAAAGTGGCCTGTCTGTATTTTTGCGCTCTATTGCCTTGAAAACGTTTTTCTGTTGTTAAAAATGCTTCTTTGTGATTGGAGGGTGAAAGCTTTTTACGCCCTGAATGTGGGATACCCAAGCAGACTAAGCACTATGGACTAACCACTAAACACCCCCTCTGTCAGCTGAGAACCTAGCCTGGAACCGTTTAACACATTACTTTTGGTTAGACCTCATTTTTCTTCACCTTTCCTTCAATGTTCTTTCTAGTGAGAAGGAAGAGGTTATTAGAAAAGAGATCCCCTACCCTTTGACGCCTCTTGATGCTCAAGTAGGCCTTTTTAGGGTTTTGTGAAATAATTTTACAAACCACTACTAAAATCGCGTCCTGTCTGTCCGTCCGCTCGTCCGTGTGTCACACCATTCTTTCTAGTAAACGATATACGCTAGAGACATCAAATTTTGTATGTAGGTGTATGTGGTGTCCTCTACAAAGGTGACTACAAAAAATTTTATAAAGTATTTAAGGACGTCAGGCGAATAGCCCCTGAAAAAAATAGTCATCAAGGGTAGCTAATATGGGCATCAAATGCTCGAGGGGTGCACAGGAAGGGGAAATATACGAAAAATTTGTGTCCCTCTCGTGATTGGACATCTGTAATCTGAAAAATCTGAAAAAGTTATGGAGATAGTTTTTCACGAGTTCAACAACAATAAATACTTCAGAAGTTAAAATTCGCTCAACTTTGTTAATAATTATATGATCTTCGAATTTCACATCTTCCCCAATAAAATCGTATGGACACCCATAAACTCAACAAAATTTTATATTTAAGTTGCCTTACAAAAGATCTTAATTCTCTGTTAGATTGATGAAAATCTAATAATATTCACGCAAGTTATAGACATTTGGAATTTCTCAAACTACAACAACAATAATACACGATTTTGGTATTTTATGGGCTTTCCATCGGATCAGACACTGCAGTTTTGATTTTTTTTTCACATAATGATTTATCTGACCACTACAGATTCATTCATTTAAATAAAATAATATTTTCAACTTCTTCTTCGTAGCACTAAAATCCCTCTCGGGCCTTTGCTTCCTGCAAACAGCGCCTCCAACCGCCTCGGTCCATTGAACGCGGCTCCTGGATCTTGTCTTGTCGAATATTTCTGCTCATCATCTATCTGTATCGCCTTCTTTATATCCCTATGTTCCTCCTGATCACCATCCGCCTCTTACCATTAATCTCACCGTCGATCCTTTTATAGTTAAAAAACCTGTCACTGCCCTAAAATTTAATGTTTTCAAGTCCTAATCGGGTTATTCAAAACTTTTGTCCGTGAATTGGTCTCAGTTCTTTCAAAACCTTGATTGCGAATATACACTCAATAAATTTTATGACCTACTTCAGTGGCTCAACTGTAGGTTTACAGCTCTTCAGTCGGCCCGTAAGGTTGAACTAAAACCTTGGTTTACGAAACGCGTTCTTACAGCCTTAAGTACCAAGGATATGGCACGTCGTGAATTGAAGCGTTCAGGTACAGTAGAGCACAAACTTAACTTTTGCAAGCTACGTTCTGATGCCGTCTACCTTTGCTCCCCCGCTGAATCCGCCAGATCCTACACTGAGAGCAACTTTGGTTTTTCGTTTACCACTCTAAACACTGACCCTTCTGAAGTGAATCTCTAAGTCATTCCCTCGTTCCTGATGTCAACCCTGGTCCAGACGGCCTACTTAATATTTTTTCAAGTCTTTAGCTTTGTCACTCTCCCGTCCCTTGTCTATTCTCTTCAACGTAAGCTAAGGAAGGGGAACTTTCCCCTTTCAATGGTAAGATGCTTGTGCTCTACCTTTTTTTAAAAATGGTTATCCTTCGTGTGTATGTAATTATCGTCCTATATTCCTGATTTCCTGCTTTTTGAAGTTACTTGAACATTTAGTTCACAACTGGCTCTCTGACCCGTTGAGCTCTATGTTAGCTTGTGAGCAGCATAGCTTTCGTATATGTCATTCTACATCCACCAATTTAATTCAGTTCACTAACTTCGTTGCAAAGGGTTTGGACAGTCAGTATCAAGTCCATGTAATATACACAGATTTTACAAAAGCATTTGATTCAGTCAAACATCGTCTTCTTTGCTGCGAACTTGCAGCTTTTAGAATCTCTGATTCTGTTTTGTCGTGGTTTTCGTCTTATTTGTCATCCCACTTGTCGGGTTAGTTTTTGTGGTAACACGTCTATTCCTTGTGCTTACCAATGACCTCCTTTTATTCATTTCTTCCCCCTGTTTCTTGTTTGCGGATGATTTTAAGGTGTTTCGGACTATTAAGTCGCCCCTTGACTGTCAGTATCTCTAAGCGGACTTGTCTGTGCTCAATAACCGGTGTCTGTCTAATATTCTTTATCTCAATATTACGAAATGCCATAAAATGACTTTTTCTCTAAAGCAACGCCCTATTTTTAGGGTTTTGTAAAATAATTTTACAAAACCCTACTAGTTTCACGGCCATCTGTCCGTCTGTCCGTCCGTCCGTCCATCCGTGTGTCACAGCAGTTTTTCTCGGAAACTACTTAAGCTAGAAACATCAAATTTTGTGTGTAGGGGTAAAGTGGTGATCTCTTCAAAGTTCAACTACAAAAAAATTTTATAAGGTATTTAAGGGGGGTCTCCCCATACAGGAGAGTGACCCCCCGAAAAAAAAATTTCATTAAAGGTAGCCGATATGGGTATCAAATGAAAGGTCTTAGTTTGGCAAAATTTGCTTCGAGGGGTGCACAGGGAGGGGAAATACACGAAAAATTTGTGTCCCCCCCCCTCGCGATTGGACACCTGTGATCCGAAAATTCTGAAAAAAATCAGGAATGTAGGCCTGGGTGAGTACAACAACAACAAATACGTGAGGAGTCGCAATTCACTCAACTTTGTTAGTAATAGTATGATTTATCGATTTTATGTTTTCTTGAATAAAATCTTAACGGTACCCTTAAATTCAATGAAATTCAGTACGTAGATGTCTACTTATAAGATTGATCTATCCTGAAAGTTTCATGAAGATTGAATCATATTTAGCGAAGTTATAGCGGTTTAAATTTTCCTGTATTACTATGGAACAATATGCGCTGCATTTATTACTTTGGCAACATATGGCTATGGAACAACATGCGCTTTTTACCGACTCAGACACTACAGTTTTGCTAGGATTTGCATGAAAATTTCAGGAATGATAGGTGTCATGTATACCTTTGAGAATCGGTTCAGCTAGTGGTATCAGTAATCGTAAAACAAAATAGTGGCTGTTTTAAATGCGAAGATTGAATAATTTTAAGTTATTTTTTCCCAACTTCAACGTTTAAAATGCATGCTTTGAACACTTGATTCAATTTAATGAATGACTGAAGATGAGTACCTACAATTAATGCTCATAAGTGAAACAAGTCAAGGAGGTGGGAGAGAGCTCCTAGCAAAAGGGCTTTGTAACCATTCTAGGATTCGAAAAAATTGGCCATTAATCGATGATAACAGTACAGGAGAGTGGCCCCTGAAAAAAAAAAAAAATCATCAAACGTAGCCAATATGAGTATGAAATGAACGTTTTCATGGGAGCTTTTCAAAACAGTTCTTAAACTGTCAGTTTTTGCTTCAGTGGGGGCACAGGGGGGAAATACATGAAAAATGTGTTTCCTCCGTCACGGATGGACATCTGAAATAATTATCAAGGGAGATATTTATGAGTATAACAATACCAAAAACCTCAGAAGTCGAAATTCGTTCAACTTTGTTAATAATAGTATGATCTTCGTATTTCATATTTTCTCCAATAAAATCGTCTTTGACATGTTTCTTGATTTGATTCGATCTGGTGACTGCATTTTGTAAATTGAATACAAAACCCTTCTGACATGAGAGTAGGTCTGTTTACCCAACTTGTTTATACTTATATACTGAAAGAGGTCTCTGTGTCAAAAGTTACCACGTATAAAGACCTTAGAGTTACTTTTAACTCGGAATTTAAATTTAACCTTCATATCTCCTATGTGATTGCTAGGGCCTCTAAAGTTTCGAGTTTAATACTAAGGCATATACACAAGTTTTGTAATGTCTCGACTATAATTCGTTTGTTTATTTGTCTTGTCCGTCCTTTACTTGAGTATTGTTCTGTGGTCTGGGCTCCTCATCACTTCTATCCTGTGTCCTCGTTAGAATCTGTGCAGAGGAAGTTTACTCGCTTCCTATTCTATAAGCTTAACTTGTCGTATCTCCCATATGAGGATCGAATGCACGTAGATCTTATTTGGAGCAGTTTATTGTTTTTTTTTACTATTATTGTATTCCTTCTGGTTATTCGATTTGTGATCTGTAAGATGGAATCATGAAATAAATAAATAAATTATGAGGAATCATGGAATGTGTGTGTTGGGGAAACAAGGCTTCCCTCCTCTTTCTCAAACGGGCTTGGGAACATCTACGGCGGAGTATAATATTTTGATATCTGTAACGATTTTTCAATTTGTTCATTCGTTTGATAATTTCCCGGTGGAAATCTAAATCGACTTCTCAACGATTCAAAGACATGACATCTTAGACCAAAGAATCGTACCCTAACTGTCAACGGATTTGGGCACTCACAGTCTACCCCGTAGTGGCTGCTGGTTGGCCAGCTAGTTTGGAGAGTAGTTCGATCCTGGGTCGTATCGTGAGTACACTGTGCTCTCTTATAATCCTCAGCCACCGTTGGAATCGCCCAATTTGAAACGCACTTAAAATTAATTCTTTCATTTAAAAATTTCCAACAAAATCCAAGGAGAAAAAGAAAACAAAGACCCAACTCACTCGTTCCTAATCTATATACCAATACGGTGCCAACACCTAAACCACTCTAATCCAACTCAAAATAACGTACGCTAATAAAAACGAAAATAAAACTCAAAAATAAAGATACCGCGAACTCGACCCAAAGAAATATAACCGATTAGTCGCGGATGATTGACAAATTTTTAATATATAGCGCCTAAGTTTGTGTAATTTTCCTTTTGCTTTGCTTTGTATAGTTTTCCAAACAATATAAAATAATTTTTTGTTTGAATATTATGTTTAAATTACAAACAATATTAAATTATATGAGGTTTGGCACAAAAGTATCGAGCGTATCTTTACATCTCTGCGCCACAATGTTCGTGTACCCTCTACTGGGTATCAATATAAACTAAAACTCTTCAGGAATTTCCACTACTCCGCAGTTTTTCTCAAGTCACCTTAGTTCGTACGAAGCGTGTATTTGATATTTATATATCTTTATCTCCTTGCTAGAGAGCGCTGCGCTTTTTACGTGTACCTGCGTTGAAACAAGGCGGCGAGAGAGATAGTTGTCCGCGACGAGAAATAGCGCTCACTCAGTGATTGGCAGCAGTCTTGGGTGAATTGCGAGTAGGGAAGGTAAACGGCGCGTTTCCTCTCGGAAGTGAGACCGTGGCTAAATCGAAGGCATGGTGAGACTGACTTCTATCTGACCCAGCTTTTGAGAGGGCATGGGTATTTTTACAAGATTAGTAAGTCACGGTCCCACGATTGTCGGTTTTGCCCAGGAGAGGAAGATAATGCCTGCAATACATTTTTTGTGCGCATAAGATAGGGTAGCCTATGAAGGGACCTCTAAAGGGAGACAGGAGAGCTCATCCCGGATAATAAAGGGTTTTTCAATAAGAGGTGTTATTTAGATATTCAAAGTAAACTGTCATTTTATAATTAGAATGATCGAATGTTTATTTCATTATAAAGAAGAAGGTATGCAGTTAATAGTGAAAAATAGCATCAGGCAAATGACTACCAGTACCACGCTCACAGGACCATATCCCTTTCATGAAATTTACCATAACTAAATCGCAAAGTGACTGCCCTATTTCCTCAATAGTCTCACGAATTCCATCTTTGAGGTCTTTTGCGTGGCTCCAAAGGAAGAAGTCGCAAGTTGTTGAATCACAAGATCTCGGTGGCCAATTGTGATCACCTCTTCGAGAGATAACACGGTCCAGAAACTTTTCCCGTAAAAGATCAATGGTTTCGTTGCTTGTGTGGCACGTAGTGCCGTCTTGTTGAAATTAAACGTTGTTCAGATCAAAACCATCCAATTCCAGCCATAAACAAGTTGGGTAGACAGACCTATGCTCATGTCAGAAGGGTTTTGTACTTAACTTACAAAATGCAGTAACCAACAACGAATAAAATCAAGAAACATGTCAAAGACGATTTTATTGGAGAAAATGTGAAATTCGAGGATCATACTATTATTAACAAAGTTGAAAGAATTTTGATTTCTGAGGTATTTGTTTTACTTATACCCATAGATATCTCCCTTGATAATTTTTCCAGATTTTTTAGAAACACATTTTTCATGTATTTCCATCCCCCTGTGCCCCCACTGAACCGAAAACTGTCAGTTTAAGAACTGTTTTGAAAAGCTCTAATAGGGAACTTTCAGTTGATATTCATATCGGCTACCTTTCATGAAATTTTTTTCAGGGCCCACTCCTCTGTACTGTAATCATCGATTGATGGCCTATTTTTTCGAATCCTAGAATGGTTACCAAGCACTTTTGCTAGGAGCTCTCTCCTGCCTCTTCGACTTGTTTCAATTATATGTACTCATTTTCATGATATCTATCATTCCTGAAATTTTCATGCAAATCCTAGCAAAGCTGTAGTGTCTAAATCGATATAAAGCGCATATGGCTCCATAGACATATTGTTCCATAGTAATACAGGAAAATTCAAATCGCTATAACTTCGTCAAATACTATTCAATCTTTATGAAACTTTCAGAAAAGATCAATCTTATAAAAGGTCATCTGTTTGCTAAATTTTATTGAATTTAAGGGTACCGTTTGGATTTTATTCAAGAAAAAATAAAATCGATAAATCATACTATTACTAAAAAAGTTGAGTGAATTTCGACTTCTCATGTATTTGTTGTTGTTGTACCTATAAAGGCCTACATTCCTGATTTTTTTCAGATTTTTCGGATGGAAGGTTTCCAATCGCGAGGGGGGGTACGCGAAAAGTTCGTACATTTCCCCTTCCCCTGCCCCCCTCGGTATTCAGAAGGCAATTTTAAGACTTGTTTTGAAAAGATCTCATTGAGACCTTTCCAATGACACCCTACTCGACCACCAATGGTGAAAATTTTTTTTGAGTGGTCACCTCCCTATAAAGGGAGACCCCCCTTAAACCCCTTTGAAAAATTTTTCCACCCTTGAACTTTCAAGAGGTCGCCACTTCTGACCTTTTCACAAAGTTTCATGGCTGTAGCCTTTATAGTTTCGGAGAAAAAGTGCTGTGACATACAGACGGACGGACGGACAGACGGACACAGGTCGTGATTGCAATAGGGTTTTGTATTTTAGTACAAAACCCTAAAAATCATTAATCATCTCTCGATAGCGCAATCCATTCACCTTAAATGTTGCTCCAGCCTCATTTTCGAAAAAGGAACGTCCAATGACTCCGCCGTACCATAAACTGCACCAAACAGTCACACGTTGAGAATAGAGAGGCTTTTCAACAATAACTCTTGGGTTTTCCGAGCCCCAATTGTGACAATTTTGCTTGTTGACGAAGCCAGCGAGGTGGAAATGGGCCTCATCACTCAAGATGATTTTCGATGGGATCCCAGATCATTTACATTCATTTCAATTAGCAAAGACACGTCGTTGTTGATGATCGATCGGCTTGAGTTCTTATGTTAGCTGAACTTTACAAGCCTTAAGACCCAAATATTTGTGCAAAATACGGTGTAATGACGTTTGTGGAATGCCTAATTCCAAAAAAACGACGAGGAATGGACTAACCTGGATTTTCTTCAACACTTTCGGCTACTGCAGCAATATTCTCGGCTGTTCTTGAGTGGCGTGCACGGATTTTATTCTTAACATCACTAAGTTGTCTCAACAGCTCGTATTTTTCCACCAATTTTTGTATTGCGGTCCGACAAGGCGCTTCACGACGAACCAAAAATGTTCGAGTTTTACGAACCGTCTCTTCCAAATTTTCACCATTTTTATAGTGAATTTTAATAATTTAAATGCGTTGTTGAAGCGTGTATACTTCCATTCTTATTGATGGCGTAGTTTTTACTTCTCAAATTTCAAAAAATGACAGCTTCAAAAGTGACATCTACCGAAATAACAGGCTATTTAACATAGCAATTCTTATTGGAAAACCCTTTTTAGATATATATATATATATATATATATATATATATATATATATATATATATATATATATATATATATATATATATATATATATATATATATATATATATATCTATGTATATATTCGATAGTCTGAAAAGTATTCAGCCTTTTTCGCCACTAAATGGTGTTCGTTATAAAATATCAGGCAATACTAACCAGATTGAGTCAAACTGACAGTTTTGTATTTGCCATTCATGTCAGAAGTTGTATTCATTTAAAAATGAGTGAAATTTCTGAAAAACTTCGTTAGTTACAATATCGCTACGATCAAGGCGAGATAGCATCGCAGGCTCGTAAAAAAATTTGTAATGTCTACGGGCAAGATACTTTATCAAAAGCAACAGCCAAGAGATGGCTCGCTCGCTTTCGTTCTGGAAACTTTGATGTCAAAGATGCCCCTTGCTCAGGTCGACCAATTCCTGAAAAAGTCAATGAAATCTTACAAAAAATTGAAGAAGACCGACACAAAGCAGCCATGACATTGCTAACGAACTGAATATCAATCACCAAACAGTTTTGAACCATTTGCGATAGGCTGGATACACAAAGAAGCTCGACGTTTGGGTGCCGCATGAATTTACACAAAAAAATTTGATCGACCGAATTTCCATTTGCGAAATTCTTATAAATCGTAACGAAATCGAGCATTTTTGAAGCAAATTATTAGGGGCGGTAAAAAATGGGTAAGATACGACAATGCCGTTCGAAAAAGATCATGGTCAAAAAAAGGTGAACCACCACAAACGACTTCAAAGCCAGGATTGACACTAACGAAGGGTATGCTTTGTGTATGGTGGGATTGGAAGGGAACTGTTTATCATGAAGTGCTAGAACCTGGCCCATAGTTCAATTTGGTCTGTACTGTCAGTAATTAACCAGATTGCAACAAGCAATTCAAAAAACCGGCCAGAATTGATCAATAGAAAGGACGCTGTCTTCCTTCATGACAATGTCAGACCACAAACATCTTTGATGACCTGGCGAAAATTGACAAAGCTTAGCTGGGAAGTTTTGATACATCCACCGTATAGTCCAGACCTTGCACCATCAGACTACCATTGGTTTCGGTCTCTGCAAAACTTCCTTAATGAAAAGAAATTCACTTCAAAAAGGGTCCAAGTTTTTCGTCGATAAACCACAGAAGTTCTTCACAGATGGAATAATGGCTCTACCCAAAAAATGGCAAAAGGTCATAGATATACATATATATATATATATATATATATATATATATATATATATATATATATATATATACATATATATATGGATGTAATGGATAATAAAAATAATGAATATTTACGGCATTGTGTATATCTTCAGCATTTCGATAATCTTAAGTCGAATCTTTTTTTATTGGATCTTTTTTAAATCATTTTTGATTTTTGTATGATGATTGGTTGAACCTTTCTCGTATACTTTTATTTGCTTATATTTTTAAACTAGAAAAACATTAATTTCTTTTCGTCTCGCGGTAGTAGAATGTCCATTAAGCTTATATCTGTTTTTAACCTTGAATTGAATATTCCTGAATTTTGTTTATCTCTGAAAGTTTGTTTTTAAGACTTCTTAAATTTGTTCTTGTCTGTTTTGTTGTTTTTTTTTTTTTTGTTTAAATGCTAGTTGGCGCTAATTTTTTCGCTCTATTTGGTTTTTTTTTTGCTTTCATTCGAAAGGATATTGGTGAAATTCGGCTTTTCCAGTGACACCTTGTTCATTACTTGAATTGGAATATTTCAATAAATTAAAGTTACTTTAGTACTTTTGTTCACCCTCTTGAAAAGACCCAATGAAGAGAAAATTGTTTTTCAATTATGAGATATGCTGTTTGTTTCTCTTCATGAAAATATTAACACCAGTTCTTTCTAATTAGAATCAAATACTCTGAACTGTCATGTAAATATATTGGTCGAATGAAAAATACTCTGAATTTAGTGAATGTAAATTGCCTCTTACTTTAAAGTCAAACTGAGTTCAGTACAGTGTCGAATATATGGCTTCTATTGTGCTTGATAAAATCAAAATTGGAGCAAAAGATCTGATATGTCACCAGGTTTTAATGTACCTCAACAAAAGCGATCAACATTATGGGTCCTCTAGATCAGCGGCTTCCAAAGTTTTCAGGAATCCTATATCAAATTATTATAAATAAAAGACACAGACATTTAGAATAAGAACAAAAACCATTATTAACAAGTTGGGTAGACAGACCTATGCTCATGTCAGAAGGGTTTTGTACTCAACTTACAGAATGCAGTAACCAGCTACGAATAAAATCAAGAAACATGTCAAAGACGATTTTATTGGAGAAAATGTGAAATTCGAGGATCATACTATTATTAACAAAGTTGAAAGAGTTTTGACTTCTGAGGTATTTGTTAGAGTTATACCCATAAATATCTCCCTTGATAATTTTTTCAGATTTTTTAGATCACGGGTGTCCATTCGCGAGGGAGGAAACACATTTTTCATGTATTTCCCCCCCTGTGCCCCCACTGAAGCAAAAACGGTCAGTTTAAGAACTGTTTTGAAAAGCTCTCATAGAGAACTTTCAGTTGATACTCATATCGGCTACCTTTCATGAAATTTTTTTCCAGGGGTCACTTCTCTGTACTGTAATCATCGATTCATGGCCTATTTTTTCGAATCCTAGAATGGTTACAAAGCCCTTTTACTAGGAGCTCTCTCCTGCCTCTTCGACTTGTTTCAATTATATGTACTCATCTTCATGATACCTATCATTCCTGCAATTTTCATGTAAATCCTAGCAAAGCTGTAGTGTCTAAGTCGGTAAAAAGCGCATATGGCTCCATAGCCATATGTTTCCACAGTAATACAGAGCATATTGTTCCATAGTAATACAGGAAAATTCAAATCGCTATAACTTCATCAAATACTATTCGATCTTAATGAAACTTTCAGAAAAGATCAATCCTGTATGAAGTCATCTGTTTGCAAAGTTTTGTTGAATTTAAGGGTACCGTTTAGATTTTATTCAAGAAAACATAAAATCGATAAATCATACTATTACTAACAAAGTTGAGTGAATTTCGACTTCTCATGTATTTGTTGTTGTTGTACTCATTAAGGCCTACATTCATGATTTTTTTCAGATTTTTCGGATGGAAGGTGTCCAATCGCGAGGGGGGGGGGGTACGCGAAAAGTTCGTACATTTCCCCTTCCCCTGCCCCCCTCGGTACCTATAAGGCAATTTTAAGACTTGTTTTGAAAAGATCTTATTAAGACCTTTCCAATGACACCCTACTCGACTACCAATGGTGAAAAATTTTTTTTTAGGGGTCACCTCCCTATATGGTGAGACCCCCCTTGAACCCCTTTAAAAATTTTTTTCACCCTTGAACTTTGAAGAGGTCACCACTTCTGACCTTTCCACAAAGTTTCATGGCTGTAGCCTCTATAGTTTCGGAGAAAAAGTGCTGTGACATACAGACGGACGGACGGACGGACAGACGGACAGACGGACACAGGTCGTGATTGCAATAGGGTTTTGTATTTTAGTACAAAACCCTAAAAATATAACTTTATTCTTTGCTTACGTTGACTTTTAATGTGAAGAATGGATCTGTTTCGCTGTTTTTTCAATAATTGTATTAAAGTTCGGTATTATATCCGACAGTTGCATGCGCATGCCTGGGGTAGCATCGATTCTCTACCTATATTTATTTTTTGTGTAAGTATAAGCCGAATAGCCTATTTCATAACGATACGTTGTGACAAAAGGTAGCAAAATCAAAAAAACTTTCCTGGCTTTTTCAGGGTATTAACTTTTAAGACTAACCCAAAGCTCGTCCAGTGGACTCAAATATGCGTTTTAATATGGATGAACTCTGAAGATCAATGAGCGCTTCGTATCCTAGGACGGTTAGTCTCTCAGGTTAACTTCGAACTGTAAATGGATTTTGTACCCAATCGATGTCAATACCAGTATCTGGGAAGTATTCTGACAATGAGTTCTGCAGGTTTGACAAATGATCAGCAATAACCTTTCTAATTTCAACTGGTAATTCCAGCGTGTTTTTTTTGTGTAGAAAATTATATAAAAGTGGAAAACATTCAGTATTGCCTCTTTCTACAGAGGTTATCCAGAATTTCAATTTCCTTTTAAAGGCTGCTAACTTGTCTCTAACGATAAATATACGTTTTCTGTGCAAAAAAGTATTGATTTCGTTACATTTCCGAAAATGTCGGCAAGATAAGCTAACTTTATAACCCATTCGTTATCATGCAATCGATTGAAAATAGTTACGGATGTCGACATCTGCCCATTTGAAAAACCTACAGTCCGTCAGAAAGTTCGTTTAGCCTTTTTTAAGCTTTACCTCTGGAAAGCCATCAAATTTCAGTGTGCATGATGAGTGATTCATAAAGGCTACCCATTTCTTCACATACTGTTTTAAACAATCTTGACTGGAGAGGACGACCTTTTACGTAATTAGCTATTCTCACAGCTTTGTAAAGCACTTTCTTTAAGTTGGATAGCATTTTCTTAATTACAAGAGCATATCGATACAAAATACAATGACGACTGCTACATCCCGATGCAATATTTTTAATTTTCGATACAGTGCTTTTTATTTTTTCTACCATTGCTGCGGCTCCGTCGCTACATACGTCAATACATTTTTTCCAACCAATCTTGTGGCTATTTATGTAAAAATCTATTACTTTAAATATTTCTTCTCCAGTTGTCTTGGTTTCCAGAGGTATGCAGAAAAACAAATTTTCTTCGATAGGTGTACCGAAGGTATACGAGGTGTGTTCAAATAGTACGGTGACTTTTAAAATTCCGATTATCGATATTTTTATTTTTTTATATTGGTACACTCGTCAAAAACATATATGTACAGTTTCAGCAGCTATATAATATGTTTCGTTTGTTTGTGAGAGGCATAACGGTTAGAAGTGTTTTGCGTGCTTGGCAATTTTTTGGTATTTTAGTCTTGGCTCAACTGGGCTCTTCCGATTGGGCTTTGGTTTCGATATCATAACCACATACGCATGATTCGTCATCAGTTATGATCCTTTTGAGCAAATCAGGATCTTCATTGAGCTCTGCAACAGCTCATGAGCGATGCTGATGCGAAGATTCTTTTGGTAAAAATTAAGCTGTTTCGGAACAAACTTCGCTGACACACGTCTCACGCCCAAAACATTCAAAAAAAATTTTATGGTACGAGCCAACCGATACGCAAACATCCTCAGCAACTTCTCTGATAGTGACTCGGCGGTTTTTCAAAACAGTTTTCTTCACTGCTTGAACGTTTTCATCTGTTGTTGACGTGCTTGGACGTCCAGAGCAAGGCCCGTCGTTGGCATCTTCCCGACTATCTTGGAAGAGTTTGTACCACTTGCAAACGTTTTTTTTACACAGAACATTTTACCGTATGCCACTGTCGACATTTCAAGTGTTTTGGAATACTTAATTTCATTTTCTACACAAAATCTGATGCAAATTCTTTAATCCATTTTTTTCAATAGCAAAAAATCG
The DNA here is from genome assembly GCA_963969285.1 of Odontomyia ornata. Lineage (NCBI taxonomy): Eukaryota > Metazoa > Arthropoda > Insecta > Diptera > Stratiomyidae > Odontomyia > Odontomyia ornata. The sequence goes on along the minus strand of OZ017739.1, from coordinate 362,201,132 downwards.
CTGAGCACGCAAAATACTTTTAACCGTTATGCCCCCCACATACAAACTAAACATGTTATATAGCTGAAACTGTAAATATATGTTTACGACGAGTGTACCAACATAAAAAAATCGATGATTGAATGTACGTTGCCCGCGTCACCTTACTGTTTGAACACACCTTGTATCTCACAAATTCAAGTAACATTGAAATACCAGCTACAGCATTCAATCTATAGATGAGCTCGTCTTCAATGTGGTCGGCTATTTTGTGAATCCGATCAGACACAGTATTATTTGAACATTGTACTTCAGCAACTTTCTTTGCTGCATCTTCTCCAAGAATACAGTTCACCGTTTCTAAAATGCATGGTTTGATTAGGTTCTCTGCAACCGTATGGAGTCTTCCAGAACGTGCTATCCTATAACTTAGAGGGAACGATGCTTCAGTAGTACTTTCATTATCGGTTTTTGCAAATTTATGCAAATGGGACACTGTGGATTCATATATTTCTTTGTGTTTTTGGAAAAAGCCGATGTCTTTTTTTAGGTGGTCGTGGTATCAAAGTGTCATTTAAGTTTTGCTGGTACAAGAGAACGGTTCCTCGGTACTCCCAATAGGTGTAAACCCAAATGACAAGAGGGAATCATGATATCTTCTTTTTTTAAACCATAGCAGAAAATTGGAAAAACCTTCATTACCTCATGATTTCTTGTTGTTTACTCTGTTTATTCTGCTTGTGTCTCATAAGTCCTCATAGCTGGCAAAATGATCAAAAAGGTTACTGCTCGGTATCAGGTCAAATATCAGTGTTTCATTGAATTGAAGAATGAATTCGCTATTCAGGCTTGATTGGAAGTCAAAAACTTTTGCTTCAACGAATTCTGACATGATTTTTGTCCTTTTGTCAGGGTTTGGTAAGCGAGCTGCTATAAAAGCAAGCTTTTGTGATCCATCATATATAGTCCTACTATTAATTTCATTACCAGTTCTATCTAGAAGACTTACCTCATCACTAGTGACTTTAAGATTCCACATCTTCGTTCGAGACTTTTTATAAAATATACTTTTCACTTTCGTGAAAACACTAATACCCCTCAGTTTTCTTGCCCATTGGTTGCTGACTTCACTCCTGTTCTTAAAGTGCAGTTTCAACAAAGCCAACAAGGGATAGTTGTAATACAGAAATTGCCGATAAATACCGATAAACCAACCTTGCGGTGCGAGATATTTCTATGTTTAATCTTGGCAACTACTTTCTCAGTCGTTTCCAATGTCAGCTTCTTTAACTTTGGCAAATAGAAATCTATAACATAGTTTGTTTTCTATCAATAGGAGCCATTGAACAAGAGTTGCCATCATCAGAAGGCGGACATTGCGCCTGTTCATCTTCTTTCATTCTTATTGACAAACTAAATATGTACGTAGAGTTTCAAAGCCTCACTGATATAACGATATTCCGACTTTCAATTACTCTCTGCAAATTCATTCAATTCGATTCGCGTCTAGACTAGAAACGCAGACATTAATAACAATACGGCAATATACGAGTACCCTTAAGAATGAAATAATAATGGCTACCGCTTATTAATCAATCCTAACTAAAGTGGGGAAAACTGATATGACATTAAAATTTACTTCATCTTATTTAGGCTGCTTTGAAGTTGGTTATCTTTTTTTGGCTTTTGTAAAATAATTTTACAAAACCCTACTTAAAACGCGTCCTGTCTGTCCGTGCGTCATAGCAATTTTTCTTGCAAACTACTTAAGCTAGAAACATCAAATCTTTGCTGGTGCTTTCTTTAAAGTTCAACTTCAAAAAAACTTTATAAGGCATTTAAGGGGGGTCTCCCCATAGAGGGGAAACAAAATTCAGTAAAGGTAGCCGTATCATGCCGTATATGCGTATCAAATGGAAGGCCTTGATAAGAGCTTTTGAAAACAGGTCTTTATACACGATTGGACACCTGTCATCTGAAAAATTTGAAAAAAATTATGGAGGTAGTTGCTTATGAGCACAATAACAACAAATACCTTAGAAGTCGAAATTTGCTCAACTTTGTCAATAGTAGTATGATGTTCGAGTTTCATATTTTCCCCAATAAAATCTTATACGTAGGGGAAATCCGGGAGAGTTGAACCCCCTCGTACTTAAACATGAACAAAATTGTACAGACGCCGGCTTGAAATTTAACAGTGGAATCACGTATGCAAAGCTTTAGTAAACAAACATCACTTTCTTATACCAAAGGAACCGTTAAACTATTAACTTGAGTTGCAACTAATTTTTTTCTTTAATTGATTGATGGCTCAAATCTCCCGAGCGCATGGGAGAGTTGACCACATGAATAGAGAGATTTGCCCGTATGTATTTGCATAGGAGGAGTAATGACAAATGATTTTACAAACTCGAATATTTTAATTAAAACTACCACAACATTAAAAACAATAACTCTAAAGTTTTATTAACAAACTTTCATTCGAAAATAAATGCAATAATATGAACATTAAAATTTATTCAAAATATAAATGTAAAAACAAAAGATTCTATTCATTTTAAGAAAATATAATAAGATGAAAAACTAATTGTTTTTCGAAGTAAGCATCTAAGCTAAAGAGATCAGTATTTAATTTGTTTCTGTATTTCAGATCTTAAGGTTCCGATCATCTTTTTTCGTCAATCCAACACATTTTTCATGGATATATCCCTCGCAGGAAATACAAAGCCTGATATCTAAAACTGCTTCTCTTTGGCATACAAAACCGTACCACCGGTTCTCTAGATCTGAATCCTCATTCCAATCAATATCACAAGAGCTATCAGCATATGGAATGATAAATTCATTATCAGATTCGGTTTCACTGGTTTGAATGCGCTTCTTGGTCTTAGTTTTACATATATTTTTTGTTGTTTCATTTCCTCTTTCTATATTACTTTGTAACCTTCTCTTTTTTGTTTTTACTTTCATTGCTTTCTTTTCAGCTACACTTTTGTAACTATTTTTTAGGGTTTTGTACTAAAATACTCGTACAAAACCCTATTGCAATCACGACCTGTGTCCGTCCGTCCGTCCGTCTGTATGTCACAGCACTTTTTCTCCGAAAGTATAGAGGCTACAGCCATGAAACTTTGTGAAAAGGTCAGAAGTGGTGACTTCTTGAAAGTTCAAGGGTGAAAAAATTTTTCAAAGGGGTTTAAGGTGGGTCTCCCCATATAGGGAGGTGACTCCTTAAAAAAAATTTCACCATTGGTAGTCGAGTAGGATATGATTGGAAAGGTCTTAATGAGATCTTTTCAAAACAAGTCTTAAAATTACCTTATAAGTACCGAGGGGGGCAGGGGAAGGGGAAATGTACGAACTTTTCGCGTACCCCCCCCTCGCGATTGGACACCTTCCATCCGAAAAATCTGAAAAAAATCATGAATGTAGGCCTTAATGAGTACAAGAACAACAAAAACATGAGAAGTCGAAATTGACCCAACTTTGTTAGTAATAGTATGATTTATCGATTTTATGTTTTCTTGAATAAAATCTAAACTGTGCCCTTAAATTCAATAAAATTTTGCAAACAGATGACTATTTATAGGATTGGTCTTTTCTGAAAGTTTCATAAAGATCGAATAGTATTTGATGAAGTTATAGCGATTTTAATTTTCCATATGGCTGTGGAGCCATATGCGCTTTTTACCGACTTAGACACTACAGCTTTGCTAGGATTTACATGAAAATTGCAGGAATGATAGGTATCATGAAGATGAGTACATATAATTGAAACAAGTCGAAGAGGCAGTAGAGAGCTCCGAGCAAAAGGGCTTTGTAACCATTCTAGGATTCGAAAAAATAGGCCATGAATCAATGATTACAGTACAGAGAAGTGGCCCCTGGAAAAAAATTTCATGAAAAGTAGCCGATATGAGTATCAACTGAAAGTTCTCTATGAGAGCTTTTCAAAACAGTTCTTAAATTGACCGTTTTTGCTTCAGTGGAGGGCACAGGGGGGGAAATACATGAAAAATGTGTTTCCTCCCTCGCAAATGGACACCCGTGATCTAAAAAATCTGAAAAAATTATCAAGGGAGATATTTATGGGTATAACTCCAACAAATATCTCAGAAGTCAAAACTCTTTCAACTTTGTTAATAATAGTATGATCCTCGAATTTCACATTTTCTCCAATAAAATCGTCTTTGATTTGTTTTTTGATTTTATTCGTTGCTGGTTACTGCATTTTGTAAGTTGAGTACAAAACCCTTCTGACATGAGCATAGGTCTGTCTACCCAACTTGTTTTATACTCAATTTCACTCTCACTATCCTGAAGAATTCTTTGTTTTGCTTTGCTTGTCTTTGATTTTTTTTTTTGGCCTATTTTATTCATTTCTATTTTATTAAAAACCCCACTCGTACTGGATTTTGGATTGTCTGTATCATCTTTTTCAGGAGTTTGTGTTAAAATTTTCGTTTTCCCTGGCATACGGCCACGCCTTGTAGTTTTCCTGGGTGCAGCTTTTGGGCACGGTCTTATCGTTTCCAGAGTTACAAGTGAGGGCTTTTGACAAGCTGTTGCTTCTCGAGTACCATCAGCGATATTTTGGTCGCTTGGATTTTTAATCTGAGCTAAGGCTGAGAACTGTTGGTGAGTATACGGGACTGAAGCATCATCAATTTTATCGTGGCCAGTTAAAGCTGATTCATTCATGACAGAAACCTCCGCAGGATGTGGTGAGGTAAAGTCCTTTACTATATTTTTCTCATGGATCGTTAATAAGCTAGCAATCGCTGAGTTTTGCAAATTATTAGCTTCAGTTTGAAGTATGCCAATAGAAGTTTCAGTGTCATCACAAGATGCTTGCTCAAGAGAAACTTGAGGAAGGCTACCAGTGGAGGGAGTGAGCTGAATCTGATGATTTTGATGTGAAGCAGGGTATTCAGGGAGCATCTCTTTGTCATTCGAGAAACCTCTGTCTGTGACTGCTGAGCACATGAAGTCTTCTTCGCTGAATATATCGGGGTTAAATGGATGGATGCCGGAACTTCTGAATTCACTTAGGATGTTTGATTGGCTGAAAGCTTGTGACATCATCGCTTATAAATCCAGGAATGTTGTAAATTGTAACAGTTTTTCCGGGATTCGACAGCATCCAGTTGTTCATCACACTGTTGTATCTAGACTTGCACGAAGAATAAATAGCTACGTCTAGTGGTTGTAGTTTTTGACTGCAGTGCGGAGGAAGTGTTAATAATGTTATACCATTGTCTTTTGCAAATTAGACTACATTCACGCTAACATGACTCTCGTGATTATCAAGAATTAGCAGAATTGGCTTTTCTTTTGATGCACAGGAGTACTTTTTAAAATGGTCCATAAATTTTAAGAAACTATCCATCACCATCTGAACCTTCTGGCCCCTCTGACACAAAATCTTGTCGATATTTCACTCGAGGAAAAATAAAAAACGGAGGAATAACATTACCGATTGCATTAACTGCAAAACAGAGTGTCACAAGAGTTCCCCTTTCAGCAGAAGTAACCTGTCCTACTTGTTTCGACTTTTTACTGGCTAGTACCTTAGGACAGTCTTGCACAGTTGTGCATCCAGTTTCGTCGCAATTATAAATATTTTGTGGTTCAAATTTGTACTTTTCTCTTACAGCTCTTAAATTTTCAAAAAAATCAGCAACGTTTTTCTTATTAAAACTGGTTGCTCTTCACCAGCTAGTGGCTTCAGGTTTCCGTAGACTGGTTTCTAAATTTCTTTGCAGAAATCCACGAAACCAGTCTTTTCCAGCAGATTTATTTTTGAGCCAACTATCTGGCACTTTTTTTGTATTTGATGAAGCAAACTCAAAAGCCAATTTCATCGCCTCCACCCGAGACAGGCCATAGTTCATTTTACTGCATTTTAGTAAATATCCCACTAACATTTTTTCCTCTGCAATTGTGAAAACCTGGGAAGCTTTGTATCGACCCTTTTCATCGAACAGTTGTAGCTTTTCATCGTTTTTGCAATAGCGACGCAAAGTGGTCTTGTCGACTCCAAACTTCGCCGCTGTTTTCCTAAGATAATTCCCAGATTTCACTTCACGAATAGCGTTTTTCAATTCTTGGATGTTTACTTTTTTGCGAGTAGAACCAACTTTTGGTTTGTAATTGAATGCCATGACGCTGGCACCTGAAAGCAATTGGAAAATATTTGTATGTACTCCACATAGACATGAAGGACACTTAAACCATTGATCATGTCTCCCTAATGCATTATGGATCAAATCTCCCTGAACATAGCTCTTCACGTTGTCGCCTGTTTGAGGAAACTGTTTGACTTTGTAGATTAAAATACACTTATTTCTTACATCTACACTTTTTCACGTATTTACTTTATTAGACAGTAATTGCGGCCCTGTAGATAAGGCTATTTAATGTAAAAACACACAAAAATATTATTTTTCACTCGTGAATACCAAAAACGTGTTTGTCTCTATCACTGTCAACTCAGAATGGTAACAGCTGATGTCGTGCCACCCATGTGATGAAGAATGAACCGGCATGTTGTGACATGTAGCAGAATATGATGGCGCGAATTTTGAAATGATTAAAGCGTTATGGAGCATATCTCCCACCTGGGCGAATCTCCCGGATTTCCCCTACCCTTAAACTCAACGAAATTCGATATTTAAGTATGTTTATAAAAGTTCCTTATATTCTGTAATTTTGATGAAAATCGAATTATATACACGGAAGTTATAGCCATTTGAAATTTCTCAATTACAACAACAATAACACATGATTTGGGTATTTTATGGACTTTCCATCGAATCAGTCACTGCAATTTTGATTTGATCTTTTTAAAATTTTCAAATAAGATCAATAACATAGATATTTTTGAGAATTCATGATTTGAGTGATTTTTGTTGGTTTGCAACAAATTGGTGACGGTTGAGAAAAGAGAAACAATGAATTTTCTTCTTAACGTGCACATCTCTTTGACATGTTTCTTGACTTTATTTGGTGCTGGTGACCGCATTTCAAAGAAGTTGGGTATAAACCCCTTCTGACATGAGCGTAGGTCTGTCTACCCAACTTGATTTTCTAAAAGTTTTTATCATAATCTCGATTAAAATTTTAACAGAGCATAACTAGTTCGTATTACCTAGGGTATGTGAAGGAACTAATGGTGAAGGCATTTTGAGAATGCTTGAACTTTCTCCAAAAAAACATTCTAAGAAAAAAATATGAGTAAGGTATTTGCTGACGAATAATCGATCAAGTGGTGGGCGAATATAAATTTCTATGTATATAACACCAAACAATGTTCAAAATTTCCCACTGATTTAAATTTCTAGCAGCAATTGAGCAATTCTAATAATTTCAGCAATAAAATTGCTTTCAAATTCGATAAAATCCAATTGTCGAAACTGAACATGCATTTATATTTGAAACTCGATATATTAATCAAACAGGTTCAACACAAAATTGGTCAACAACATGCTTCACAATGACATAACCACGAATACATGCCATACACGATTTGAAATACAAGTAGAAATATACTATGTATGAATAAGTAAAAAAATTGTCTCTACTGACATCCATACTCCTATTATCTAACTATTGTTTTACTCGTTGGTGGTATCTGCTGCGCTCGCGGTTAGCTCCACAAATCACGGTCAATTTTATTATCGCATCCACAAGATCGTTGTCATACCCCACCACACAGCCGTCGTTAAACTCGAAGATGGAAATAGCTACGCAAACTTCTTCTGCCATGCCGGTCAAGTTTCTAGTAATAAACATTTTTACAACACTATCTTGGATTTAAGATCCGCCGCATCAAGGTCGTCGTAGATTATTGAGCCTATTATATTTTGTCACGAAATCTTAAGAAAAAATATCGTCAAGGAGGAAGAAAGAGAGAAAAATCAGTTAAGTGTGAGTGCGAATTTGAATTGTAGATTTTGTTGCATTTTGATAAATTAACTAATTAATGCTAAATATATGTGAAATTTCAATGATTACGGAAACTAATTAATCAGGTTTCAATTAATTATTGAGTCATTTAAGATATGATGTATTTAAAATTTGTTTCAACTTTGTTTGTTTGTAATCTTTGTTGGTAAACTTTACTAATTCGAAATATTGCTTGAAAGAAAACATCACTGCAATGTAGAAGAATTCAGCCGACCAATAATCCATTTAAACTGAAATTATTAAAATAAAACTATGAAAACCTGACATTGAAGTATGATCTGAAAACTATCCAAAAAATGCCTTCAGGGCTAAAAAACCCAAAATCAAAAGTTGAAAGCATTAAAGGAATGAAATTTTGTTGATGGGTACAGATGGGTGCCAATTATGTGGCATATTATTTCACTAAAAAGTGGCACAATAATGGTTGATTACCCGTCTTATGACTTACTTACGCTCCTGCTGTGGATACCGCGGACAATTAAATTAATAATGCCTTATTAAATAATTTTGGGCTTTTCAGATTAAGTTGGAATTCAGGTACCCATGTATTTATTAAAATGGATGTTATTGATGAAAAAGTTGCGAAGCAGTAGGCAAACTTTGAAGTGAATGAATCTTTAAAAGCTTGTTGTGAATAAGATACTACTACTGAAAAGGAGATTTCATTTTGTCTTCAGGGACTGCCTCGCTTCAAAACTTAAAAAAACGACTTTTTATTTTTGTTTATTTCAAAAGCAACCCTCTTCAAGAAAACTGTGTCAAATTCTCAGATAAATTGAAGCGCATTCTACATATATGCTTAAAAATTTAACACTTCACTTCAGCGCATAATCTTTCCAAATAACAGATATTTGTTTGGTTATAAAGGGACAAAATTCGATGAAAGGGTATTAATATAAACCTACTATCTCTTAAAAAACCCTAGATATTTTAAAACCAATCTATGAAGATTTAACGAAAGATGAATTTATGGAAAAGAGCTTAGATTTCCACATGTTAAATAGCATTGAAAGCTTCAGTAAGGCGGTATTTGCGATGGTACCTAAACATCAATTTTCTGGTGCAAGATTATTGAATTAATAACTCAAGTGGCAGCGTGCGGATTCAACGAAGGATATCAACCAATTTTTAAAACTATGGAAATTATGGGTGTTAAAACTGGTTTGAAAACAATCCACTAACACATAAGCATGGCAAACCGTCAAAGTATTCCAGAGAGGCAAAATGGGTCAAAGAAATGCCGAATAGGTGGAGAATGAGCTGTATGAAGAGTCTGAAGGGATTTTTGTATAGAACAAGCATAGCAGATTAGCTGTAAATAAAATTGTATTAAGATTTTAAAGAATAAACACTTAAAACGTGTTATTCTCAAAATCACTTCTTGATACAATGTGTATGTTTTCTCAAAAACTGCTTGATCGATCGTTCTGAAGCTGAGCCTTCCTGTACCCGCGTCTATTTTTAAGGTTTTGTACTAAAATACAAAACTCTATTGCAATCACGAACTGTGTCCGTCTGTCCGTCTGTCCGTCTGTCCGTCCGTCCGTCCGTCCGTCTGTCCGTCTGTATGTCACAGCACTTTTCCTCCGAAACTATAAAGGCTACTTTGTGGAAAGGTCAGAAGTGATGACTTCTTGAAAGTTCAAGGGTGGAAAAATTTTTCAAAGGGGTTTAAGGGGGGTCTCCCCATATAGGGAGGTGACCTCTCAAAAAAAAAATTTCAACATTGGTAGTCGAGTAGGGTGTCATTGGAAAGGTCTCAATGAGATCTTTTCAAAACAAGTCTTAAAATTGCCTTATGAGTAGCGAGAGGGGCAGGGGAAGGGAAAATGTATGAACTTTTCGCGTACCCCCCCTCGCGATTAGATACCTTCCATCCGAAAAATCTGAAAAAAATCATGAATGTAGGCCTTAATGAGTACAACAACAACAAATACATGAGAAGTCGAAATTCACTCAACTTTGTTAGTAATAGTATGATTTATCGATTTTATGTTTTCTTGAATGAAATCTTAACGGTACCCTTGAATTCAATGAAATTCAGTACACAGATGACTATTTATAAGGTTGATCTACCCTGAAAGTTTCATAAAGATTATTTAGCGAAGTTATAGCGGTTTGAATTTTCCTGTATTACTATGGAACAATGTGGAGTGTATTACTATGGAAACATATGGCTATGGAGCCATATGCGCTTTCTACCGACTTAGACACTACAGTTTTGCTAGGATTTGCATGAAAATTTCAGGAATGATAGGTATTATGAGGATGAGTACATACAATTGAAACAAGTCGAAGAGGCAGGAGAGAGCTCCTAGCAAAAGGGCTTTGTAACCATTCTAGGATTCGAAAAAATAGGCCATGAATCGATGATTACGGTATAGAGGAGTGGTCCCTGAAAAAAAATTTCATGAAAGGTAGCTGATATGAGTATCAAATGAAAGTTCTCTATGAGAGCTTTTCAAAACAGTTCTTAAACTGACAGATTTTGCTTCAGTGGGGGCGTTGGGGGGGGAATACATGAAAAATGTGTTTCCTACCTCGCGAATGGACACCCGTGATCTAAAAAATGTGAAAAAATTATCAAGCGAGATATTTATGGGTATAACTTTAACAAATACCTCAGAAGTCAAAATTCTTTCAACTTTGTTAATAATAGTATGATCCTCGAACATGACGTGTTTCTTGATTTTATTCGTTGCCGGTTACTGCATTTTGTAAGTTGAGTACAAAACCCTTCTGACATGAGCATATGTCTGTCTACCCAACTTGTTTTAACATACAGTAGTGTTCGCAGAAATCCGGACACCCAGTTTTTTCTGGGTTTCTTGAAAATCGTTTATTTTCATTGAAAGTGAGTTTTCTTGCTTCTATTCTACTTTCATCGCTTCTTTTGTTTTTGTTGGTCGCGATTCTAAGAAATTAAGCAATTTTTCAAACTTTATCAATTTCATAAAAGGGAACACCATGTTTAAAAACACAAAAAGTCCTATCATCCTGATAAGATTTTCTTAGAAAAAAAGTATTATCTTTTTAATATTCATTTGCACCACCTTTATTTCGGATTACTGAGTTAATATGTGCAGAAATGGAATCAATCGAATTTTTTAAAATTTCACTTCGAGGCAAGCATTCAATTCATTAATTGTTTGGGGTCTCTAATCTGCAACACGGACTTTGAGGATGCTCCAAAAGTTTTCTATTGGGTTTAAATCGGGACTATTTCCCGGCTACTCCATGTAGTTAACACCAACTTTTTGTAAAAACTCCTGAACCTGAAAAGGAAAAACAAATGCTCTTTAAAATGGGTCAATAAACAAGATAAAAGCTTCTGGTACTTTTCAAAGTTAACCGTTCCATTAATCAGAGCCAACTTCCCCACTCCGTAGTAAGAAAAGCATCCCCAAACAATTCATCCTTGCGTTTTCCATACCATTGGACGAATGCACTCATCGGAGTATCGCTCACCCGGGCGCCGCCTCATGTACCGTCTTCCATCTGATCCAAACAGTTTAAATTTCGATTCGGTCGAAAATGTATCAACAGCTTATGCTTTCTGAGCCTTCTATTGACAGTGCTATCGGAAATCTAAGCTCCACGTCCTTCTTGCAACTCTTGGCGAATAGCTTCCACCGTATCAAACCGATTTCACACGCTAATCAACTTAATTTTTAAATCACCCGCAGCTGTTACTGTTCGGTTCGGAGTTTTAGATTTCCCGAAGGAAATCTAACCGACCTCTCATCGGTTATAGACATGAAGTCTTGGTTATGCCAATGGACTGTACCCATCAGGTTGACAAGTCCGGACACTCTTAGTCTACTCCGAGGTGGCTGCTGGCAGGCTAGCTAGATCGGAGAGGAATTTCGGGTGCAGGTCTTCAGCGAGCAAACTAAGTCCGAATATCATTTATCACCCACCGATTCAAATGCCCGATTGAAACGCATTCCATAGATTTTCCCAAGAAAAACTTTTCGATGTTTTGCAAATCTTCCCCTACGAGGCTACTAATCAATCAAAAACAGATTTGCACATTTCTGATCTCCATACGGACGCGGTGTCAGACGTAAGTTACTCTAATTCTAAACAATCGTCGCTAACAAAAATTCCGAACCCAAAATAAGGCACCGCGTAACCGAACCGAACTACCAAACCGATCAGTCGCGGATTATTAAAACCGTACTGCCTCGGCGGCCTACTAGCCTCCCATTATCGTTACCTCCTGAAAAAGAGCGGGCCACCCACTGGAAAGGAAAGAGTATGATTAACTTAACAATTCATTGTTTTGTTGTTTTATTTCACCTTATTTTTGTTATTTAATATAAAGTTAGATTATTTTTAGATATCAAACTAAAGTATGTATACAAGCTGCGAAACTAGTGAATAATATATAATTAAAAGTATTTGTAATAATTTATGTCTTTGAAATTTGCTTCACTTCTTCATTCATAGATAATAGCACGAATTCTTAATTTGTGTTGCGGATGTCCTATTCCAATACAGATAATTGATACGATTCTTCCATAGTGAATAGTTATTATGAGCCCAAGAAATTTTATGAAAATATTAAGGGCGCAAAAGCCTTTCTCTAAACATAGTTATTTCTTTTCTCTTGGCAAATCGTAAACATCCATCTTTTCCAATTATTGGAAAAAAAAATTTTTCCAATCTGGCTTAGCTTAATTTCACTTGAAAAAGCTTTTCTTAAGAAAATTTATTTAGCTTTTGAGGAAATCATAAATGGCTTTGCAAAAAAGGAGAATTGAAACGGAAGGGCGTAGTAAACGCCGGCAACGCAACACTTTCAGAAGTGCCGAATAGAAGAATCCTGAGCGAAAACGCTTGGAGGTATTGTATCAAAGGAACTAGCCTCAACACCATACAGGGGAGTGGCCGTTGAAAAAAAAATTCATCAAAGGCAGCCGATATGGGTATCAAATGAAAGGTCTCGATGAGAGCTTTTCAAAATAGGTTTTAAAATAACCTTTTTTGCGTCAAGGAGCGCACAGAGGGGGGTCGATGCACGAAAAATTTTTGCACCCCCCTTGCGATTGAACATCTGTAATCTGGAAAAATCATTGAGGTAGGTGTTTATGAGTAAAATAACAACAAATACCTCGGAAGTCAAAATTCGTTCAACTTTTTTAATAATGATATGATCTTTTAATTTCACATTTTCATCAATAAAATCGTATGGATGCCCTTAAACTCAACGAAATTCGATATATAAACAGTCATACAAAAAGTGTTAATGGTCTGTAATTTTGATGAAAATCGAATCATATTCACGGAAGTTATAGCCATTTGAAATTCCTCCAATTACAACAACAATAACAGACGATTTTGGTATATTATGGATTGCCCACCGAATCAGATACTGCGGTTTTGATTTGATCTCCTTAAAATTTTCAGATAAGATCGATAACATAGATATTTTTGGGGATTCATGATTTGAGTGATATTTGTTAGTTTGATAGAAAATGGCGACCGTTGAAAATGGAGAAACAATGGAATTTCTTTTAAGCGTGCACATCTCTTTGACATATTTAGTGACTGCATTTTGTAAGCTGTGTATAAAACCCTTCTGATATGAGCGAAGGTCTGTCTACCCAAACTTCGATTACAGCCATCAAAAGTACAGGAAAATTGCGCAGTCCATGAGTGCGTGAATAGATGTTGCTGGAAATATACTTAACTTTGAGTATAGACAGACAAAAAGGTCATTTTAGATTTATACTTTTGAAATAATTTTTATTGCATTGTGGACATTGAGTTTTGAAATGATTGGCCTCCATATGATTTCGTAAGGCAAAACCGGGCTAATACGATGTAGAGTGCTGCGTTTAATGCTATGACACAATCTGGGATCAGATTCATCTTGCACTCTCTTTTAGCACTCTTCCTTTACTGCAACCTTCCGCTCAAATTTTATTGGATTCACGCAAATACGACTCTACACCAAGAACATTGATTCAACTTCTGATGACAGACAATGAATTAGGTTAGCCAACAGCAACCACAAAAAAAAGGAGCCGCAAAGTCTCGCGAGGGTTCCAGGACAGAGGTCCATCACTCCACCACTGGTTGAACAGTCGCCAGAGTAGAGAATGCTAATTCCTTCTCCGAGACCAAGCCGAGAATCATTACACAATTTTAACGTGTTTTGTGATTTTAATTTTTGTTTTTTTTTTTTGATGAACAGTATCCACAGTGACCAATTTTGTTATTTTTGGCTATTGCAGAGGACTCGGGACCATCTAATGGACACTGTACAAAATCATATTCATCTTCAAATAATATTTTTACATCTTCATTTTGATCTTTAGCTTAAAATAACATTGTCGCATGTGCATTTTTCTATAATGTATTATTATTGTCTTCAAATTCATATTCATTATCTTCTTCTAAACTCACCGGAATGTGCACGTAACGTGATCCGTGTTTTGTCTGGCGCGCACCCATGAATGCATTTACCTTGTGCGCGTTGAACAAAAGATTCCCACAGCAGGTGCAACGTGATCTATGTGTCTATAAGACACATGAATTTTGTTGCGCTTGCAAATTTGTGGGAACCGCATTCATGTGAGTTTAGGTAAACATTTGAGTATACGAATTATGATTGTAAACTAGATTGTGAATTAGATATAAGAGCACATTTTACCTGCAATAAAGTGAGTCGAATTTTGACCATCAAAGCAATCAAGTCGTTTTATTCGCAGCGAGTTAGCCGATACAAGCATCGGCTTAACTCAAAGGTACAAGTTCAAGTCTTAGTTTAAGAACTGAGGCAACGAAACTTTGGCATAAGGCCAAGCTTTCATTGAAAATTATCGCGGCGTTGTCTCAGTACAAGAACTGAGGCAACAGAACCTTGGCATAGGGCCAAAGTAAAAACAAAATTTAGCCAAGGCAAAGCAGCTTTGACTCAAAACAGACATAATACGGCGAGTTTCAACTTTATGGTTTTTGGCAAGAATTTATTGAGAGCACGGCTTCTGAGTTGCAAATTTATAAAATCATATGACGGAGCCTCAAGTTGAAGCCTGCGATTAATACCTCTTACGTTTATCAAACTATAAAAATCACCACCATTGGTTAACTGTTCATACCTCAAGCAACGTTATATGTCTCGAACGTTTGTAATATATGTATTTTTGCCTGCTACGTTTATCAAATCACCATGGGACATGTTTGTGCCTTCAGTAACGTTATATGTCCACTGTAGCAACTCCACCTTTGGTTGTATTGTAGTTCATCATAATTTTAGGTTTGCCACTTTCCTCATTGATTTTGGTATCATCATGCAATCTGAATAAAAGGTCATTTTTTTCTTTTTTTGGCACAGGAAAAACAAGGCTACGATTGCGTCAGTGCCAAAATAAACTGAATTTTCCCGCTTTGCCAAGTATCTTCGTAAATTGTTTAGACAATCCCCTTTTGTTTTGTGGATTGTTCCAATCACAGTCAACTCATGTTCTGAATTAAGTTTATCCAACAATGGAATACTAGTGAAAAATTTTCACATATTATTTATGGCTGGTATTGTGAATACTTTCACTCAGTTGCAAAACCAATATCAAAGCGAAGGTGAGAGAGGCCTCAGGTTGCTTCCCTACGTAAACTTCCATATTTGTTCTACAAAATGTATGGCATCCACCAAGGTCCAAATTTATATGCCCTCTTTACTGATTTTGATTGAATGTACTGCCTGAAGCCACAAATCTCTAAAAGCTTCTCATTTTTCATCGATTGTAGCAAACTGAGGCACATTGTAATATTTCTTGAGTGATACAACAATTTCATCTAAAAACTCTTCAAAAAGAGCTACTTTAACCACAACAGCTCTTTCTGCTTGCGTATTCTTTTCATCAAATCTGATACAATGCATCAATAAATAGAATTTGTTCCAACTCATAGTCAATCAAAATCATCTGTTCTGAATGAATTTTCGGCATTTGGTAGATTTTTTCTTCTGACGCAAGCTAAGAGTAAAAGTCCTGGAAGTGCTTTAATTTTATTGAAATCGATGTAAAGCAGTCTCTTTTTTTGTAAAATTATTTTTTATGCGATTTATTTGTTCACGTGTATACTTTATAATCTGATCTTTATTACCACCCGTGGGAAATAACCTCTATATCGCACCTAATTCCTTCGCCTTCAGCACCTTCGGGTAGAATTTTTGTATTTCTAACATGATGTCTTGCTTTGTGAGGTAAACAATTTGAGGCTTTTGACGATCTTCTAACTCATCCACCTTTTCATCATAGTTACATTCTTTTTTGGTATCTGAGGTTTTTTCTTGTATCTTAACTGAATCTATCGATTTGCTGTAATTTTTGCCTTCATAACTAGAGCCAGAACATTCTTCTGCAAATAGCAATCTGATTTGATCCTCATTCACCTGGTTTAAAATATAAATTATAATATAATAAAAGTGATGAAACGTAGGCACACACATAGATAATATGTTAACGCAGGAAAACGCTAAAATGCAATAATCTAATGCTTACACAAAGACTTGCACTTATATTTACCTGCGTCGGTCCCCCAAACTTACTGGCGTCAAAAATGGCTAGACATGCAACTTGTACAAATGCACGGTAGGCCCTGAAGTAAAGTTAGAAAGAAATTTGTCAGCTAGCAAAAGTTTTGAGTTCTTAGTATTCCCGAGAAAAGAAATAAACACCAAAAATTGTTCCGTCGGTCTCATTGACCAACGCGCAGGTATCGAATGTTAAACCACATATGCGTCCGATGAGAAGGTATCTAGAATGATGGAAAATTGTAATTTTCACATAATTTGACCACATTTCATGACATTTTTGAAAAGATCCCCTTAAAACTCTTTCAAAAATCCTTTCACACCGAAATTTTCAAGAAGTCATAATTTTTCACCTTTCTACAAAAATTGATGGCTGTAGCTTCTATAGTATCGGAGAAAAACTGCTGTAACACACAGACGGATAAATAGACAGATGAGCACAGGTCGTGATTGCAATAGGGTTTTATAGCTAGTACAAAACCATGAAAACTATGCAATCATCAAACATAAATAGAAATCTTTAGTGCGGCTCAAAATGACCCAAACTGAATTATGCATTCCCTGCTCTTAAAACATCTATTTTTGGTCCAATTGCCCTAAGCAACTCGGGCATGGTGCCATTACACAAGTTTTCCGGTGCTTAGAGATTTCTTCTCCTCGTTAGCCTGGTCAGAGCGAATGAACTGTCAAGTGAGTTCACATAGAACAAATTTCCAACCTAATGATATTCAATCTTCAAAGGTAAATTTGAGTATGTATAAGCCGTTGCAATCGGAATGTAAGAAAGCGATTGAATCGACAAATATTGGCCTGCATAGGTGCTTCAATTAAATGCAAGACGATGCGCTTTTATTTTGACCAGATGAGCAAGTTTCCTCTTTCATTAACTGTACGTACATACAAACACAACAACAAACCGATTTTGTGCATGAAAGCTTAATCCCAACTAGATAACGGTTTCACGTTTTATCTCAAATGGAAACAAATGATGATAAATGTGCTCTCTATCTTGTGCAAGTTTATCGCTTGTTTCACTAAAACATCGCTTGTTTCACTAGAACATTTTCCCTTTCTTATAATTTGGCTGATTAGCTGGTGAACTTGCTTGTTAGTCTATATGCTCTGTCCTTGCCATACCAAAATGCGTAGATAAGCTAAATATCACAAGTATGGTAAAGCATATATGCTAAAAAGCATTTTCACCAGCTCATCAGCCAAATTAGAAGAGAGGGAAAATGTTCTAGTGCAACAAGCGATAAACTTGCACAAGATAGAGAGCGCGTTTATCGTAATTTGTTTCCATGTGAGATCAAACGTTAACGCGCTATCCACTTTGATCACAGCTTTCAAGCACAGAATCGATCCGCTGGTGTGTTTGCATGTACGTACATCAAATGAAAGGGGAATCTTTCACCCATTTGATCAAAATGATAGCTCATCGTCTTGAATTTAATTCAAGCACCTATGCAAGGCAATATTTGAAGCTTCCAACTCTTTCTAACATTTCCTCATGAAAGCGTTTGCGAACGCTTATATCACATACTCAAATTGATCTTAGAAGGTTGAATACCGCTAAATTGGGAGTTTTTTCTATGTGAACTCGCTTGATAGTTCATATGCCCTGCTTATACATTGTAACAATGAAGCACCTGGATATTGTAATTTAAATTCCCCGGGTGAATGATAATTAAAAAAAATGTATTTTGTTAAGTTGGTAAGACTGTTCTCAATTACTATGCCAAATATGAGCGCGATCATTTAAACAGTTTGTTTGCAGCAGCTGCTTAGGTCGGTACACCTCAGTAATGCGTTGCAATTTTTATGATTTTGTGATTTTTTTTAATGTGACCGAATTTAAAGCCAAAAGCGCTACCACTACTGAAGCATTCTTCACCTCAAAACTAAGTTAGATGCTTTTGGTGCAGCTTCTTGCTCATTACTGAGAGCATCGCCTTATATTAACACAGTAACAGACTACAGTTGTTGCCCAACTTTCCTTGGAGAAACACAGTTAGAAGACTATCTGCAAGCCGAGCTACTTTATTGTGGATTTCAACTTGACCAAGACTTCCCCGGTACTAATCTTCTTTGTCAAGATGATGACCCTAATTTTTTCTAGTGATAGTCTAAGCCCGCAAGCAATCATCTAGTTTGTGACTCAGTGCATTAGGATACCAAGCCAACTATATGTCTAGCAACCAGCATATATTATCTGTGGAGTATGTTAAGCGCGACTCATATGGTACCTCAAGACTCAGTAGCCCATCACATAAGATATTCCACAGATTTAGGATAAGAATAGATCTTCGAAAAGTATCCAAAATAACTTTCATCCTTTGTTTCCATTTGTTTTATAGAGAAGGTTCCAAACTTTCAAATAGTCCCTCAGTATCCGTTCAGATATTCCAAAACCTGTAAGTGGATTTCCAAACCTTTCAGAATTTTCGAATTTATAATAAAATTGACGACATTTTGACATCAAGTGTCACAAGAAAAACAACTAATCTGGAAGATTAACCATGATCTTCTGCTCATTAAACCAAGTTACCACCTCTATAATTGCATCAATGTTAGAGAGCGCCAATTTAAAGCCATGTTTCGGGAAGATAGGCCTCCACTAGTAAAGATTGCGTCAGTTGGTCTTCTTTTCGTGAGTTTTTTTAACAAAACTCCGAGTAGCGGTCTATCTGCATCATCGAAACTCTCAACGTAAATTTTTTCAATATTCCACCCAATAAGAGAAAAAGAGAGCCACCGACATGGATCTCAAGCGCAATACACCGATTGTCCCTACCCAATTCATTTTCTATAACTCGCAAATTGAGTACTCTAGTTACTGCGGATTCTTAAGTGACTATTATATCCAAAAAGGTTCACGCGCAGCCACAACAGCGGAAAGTAATGGAAACATGTCCAGTGTTGAACTTCCTATAATTTCCCGAGCATGTTTTCCTGTCGGATCAAGTTGAAACAGACAAGAAGTTGTTCATCTATGTTTGAGGCATTCTCCTCCCAAACATTGAATTTGGTTCTAATGGGTGGTATTATTTTGTTCAGCAATAGATACGTCCTGAAAACTATTGTCTTCATACAAAGTCAATCCTTTTTTCGTGGTTTTCTACTCGGAAGTGAGCGCTATGTCAAAAATGGATAGCAGTATGATTTTCCAGGGTAATGGGATGGCAAATTTTTATCATGGTGCTACTTCCTAAGTAGTAGTACCTCAGCGAGCACGACTCTTGCCTACCAGCCAAGCAGATCTCAAGTATTCATGCTTCAGTGTAAATTCATTTGCAGCATACATATCATTGCAGTACCGTTTCGAGTTTATCTCTGGGCCAAGATAAAGACTACAAAAAAACGGTCTGTGTGTTTCGAGAGCAAGCAGTGTGCCTCATTCGTTTAACCTTTCCTTTGATTCCCTACTTTGCCATATTTATCGTGCAGAGACCTAATATTGGGATTCTTTGCATCTGTGTTGCATGGCCGTTGCCAAGACACGTGGAGCAAAGAGAAGGGATATCTTTCCCGTATTCTAGAAATCACGCAACTTTTTTCCCCCTTTCTTGAGTATTTTTTCAGCTTCTTTTCAGTGAGAAGACTTCCTGTTAGTGCTTTTTCTCTACGTTCCACGAGTAGACAAGCGGGCAGTGCTGCTTTATCTGATGGCTGTTTTAGTGTCCTTCAGTTTCACAGCTCCTCGAAATTCCCGCAGCAAATTTATAAAAAATCTTCCACCTGTCGGTTACACTGACCATGTCCTCCTTAGGGGCCTACGCCACGCTCAACTTATTGGTTTGTGTGTTATGCCCTAACTTCTTTGATTTTTCTCTTGCAATTAAGTTTATCTTCCTGCGAAACATAGAGAGGAATTTCCGATCACTTTTATGGCTGAAAAATAGTACCCAACATAGTTTTTGTTTGTGGTTGGGAGGTGAGTACAATTTGCATGCTGAGTGTGGGGCTTCCATTCTTGCGAGCAACTAGACTATCCACTAAACACCTTCCCTGTTAACCTGAGAGCCTAGCCTGGAACGGTACCCAACATAGCTTAGAAACTCTTCTAAGTTCAGGATCCTATCTCTTACATCCTGACAAGTATTCTTTTAATCATCACAGGTGGTTTGGATTCTTTCAACTACTATTACTGTCTTCCAAATTGGATAATAATAATAATCGAAAGCAATTGAGTGATTTAACTTCTTGCCTAAAAGAACTTCTTACCATTTAAATCACTTACCGCAGACGTTGTGAGGAAAGCATATCCCGACAGAAAATTTATCCTCCTTATTTCGTTTGTTTTTCACCACGCTGTTTTTTTTCAACACCAGCTTTTCCAGTGTCCTTACCACCTTCTCATGCTATACCCAGAAGCGGCAAATACCTATCTCTGACTGATAAATGTATTTTTTTTTCTGTCCATTCGTCGTCTATTTTTGTTTTCGTCATTGCGGCTTATGCTGTTGTAAGTACTAATGAAGTCAGTATTGTTCAGTCCCACCTCGGAGCCATTATCTCCATTTGAATATGTAGGTCGCTCATTATTCCTACGAGTATGTTTATCTTTGCAAAACATGGTGGTCATGCAGGGGTAGACACCAGCCATTGCGCTGGCAGGTTCCCGTAGCCAGATTAGCTCACCTCAACAGAACCTGAGTCACCAACGCGGACTTTGAATGAAGTCTGAGGCCTGCAAAAGGTTTAATGGGACAGAGATGGTATGATACTATGATAGGAGTCTATAGCGCGTGAGTTACACCTTCTCGTTATCGTTATATGCAGCTATGTCCAAAATATTATGTCCGCCCGCCCAAATTTTCAATTCAATTCATTGACATATCACACTCTAATTATCAAGGCAAGGTCGTAGCCTAAATCATTCCACGATACTTAATATAGATGTGGCCTGGATCACACAACCTTCCTTAGTGGATAGGATATCAAATAGATTTCTCAAAGCTCCTATCTTCATGATATTAAATTGCTACAATTAGATATTATAATGAAAAGAACTACAATATTTTAAATTGCACTAATATGTTTTTTCTGTTACAGGTAAGACCAACATATTAAAGGAAAATTCAGCGTGAGTTATTTAGATATTGTTAATTCACGTATTTATTATTGAATTTCTTTTTGCTCAAAAGAGTATTTTATATTATTAATAGGGGTACCGGTTTTCTAAGAGATGGCGTAACTTGATTTTGATTCCAGTGATTCACCTTTCCAAATATGTGTTGGAAAGCTACTATCATATAGTTTCAGAATTAGTATGTGTCATTTAGCTGAAGCGTAAACAACAATACTTTTTTTTACTCTGAAAATGTCGAATTTTGTGCCGAATGAAGTGTTTTTGCGGAGAGTACTTCTTCATTGAAGAAAAAGGCTGCCAAAAGTCATCGTATTTTGGTGGAAGTGTATAGTGTGCATGCTCTAGCTGAGAGTACGTTCCAGAAGTGGTTTGCACGGTTTAAAAGTGGTAATTTTGACTCGGAGGACAATGAACTGCCCGAACAGCCAAAAAAGTTTGAAGATCACGAATCGGAGACATTGCTCGACCAAAATCTATCCCAAACGCAAGGAGAACTTGCGAAATCACTTGGCGTCGCTCAACAAACCATTTCCGATCGTCTGAAAGCAATTTTTCAGCAATTAAAAAAAAACCGCATGAATTAACCGGTACCCCTATTATGTTAAGCTTTCCATTAAAACAGAAATGTCCAGTTGGTGATAATCAATAAGACAAGTCATGAGAGGTTAACAAGCTGAGTAGACAGACCTACGCTCATGTCAGAAGGGTTTTGTACCCAAATTGTGAAATCAACAAACATGTCCAAGACATGTGCACGTTAAGAAGAAAATCCATTGTTTCTCTGTTTTCAACGGTGGCCATTTTGTTGCAAACAAACAGAAACCAGTCAAATCATGAATTCCCAAAAATATTTATGTGATTGATCTTATTTGAAAATTTTAAGAAGATCAAAGCAGAACTGCAGTGTCCGATTCGATGGAAAGTCCATAAAATACCAAAATCGAGTGTTATTGCTGTTGTAATCAGAGGAATTTCAAATGGCTATAACTTCCCTGAATATGAGTCGGTTTTCATCAAACTTGCACAGTACTAGGAACTTTTATAAGACTACTTAAACGTCGAATCTCATTGAGCTTAAGGGCTTCCATACGATTTTATTGGGGAAAATCGGAAACTCGAAGATCATACTATTATTAACAAAATTGAGCGAATTTTGACTTCTAAGGTATTTTTTGTTGTTATCATAAACACCTACTTCTGTATTTTTTTCAGATCACAGGTGTCCAATTGCGAGAGGTGGGCACAAATTTTTCGCGTATTTCCCCTTCCCGTGCACCCCCTGATGCAAGAAATTCCAGTTTTGGAAAGTTCTTATCAAGACTTTTCATTTGATACCCATATCGGCTATCTTTGATAAATTTTTCTTTGTCAGGGGTGACTTCCCCTCCATGCGGAGACCCCCTTAAATACGTTATAAATTTTTTTGGTAGTTGAACTTTGAAGAGGGCACCACTTTACACCTACGTGCAAAAATTTATATTTCTTGCTTGTATCGTTTGCGAGAAAAATAGGTGTGACACAAGGACAGACGGACAGACAGGACACGATTTTAGTATTATTTTACAAAAACCTTAAATTTCTATTTTCAGTTGAAAAATGCATTTTTTTCAAGCAAGTGAACACTATTCATTTGCTGATGTTCCGTTTTTGCTGTGAAAAACTTTATTATTTTTATTATTTTTGCAGAATACTCCTTATTTCACTTATATAATTTATTTGATTATTGCAATTGTAGTAATAATGACATTTAAAGAGATACCTTTTAGTAATAAAACTAATGCGTTTGGAAGGAATATTTCCGAAATCAGTACCCAATCTATTTTCTTTAAGTTATTTGTAAATATTGACGCTTGAGTGTACGTCTATTTTGAATCGGGTTCTTAATCCTTTTATTACTTTTACGCTCTGAATTTAGACATCTTCGTTCAGCCACCAATTACTAGATTGCTCCGTTCCAGCGCAAACAGCCTCAATAAATCTAGCAGATGAATATCTCCAATGGATATTTTATTTTCTTATCGATGGCTCGTCTAGACATTAATATATGATTGGGACACCGTCAGAATTAAAAACATATCGATTCATGTCTAAATACACGAATGATTCTGGAGGAATGAAGCCAGTAGCGAGACAAGTCTCAATAAACCCGTCTGTAGGGTGGAACGGCTGTGAAATCCAAGGGTTTTCGCTCACAGTAACAGATCTTGCGATATGATTCCGAAGAAGTTTCAATATGAAGACATCGACTCTCGTCACTTTAGCTGTTTGATAAATACGATTCATGTGGCCAGCCCGTTGCAGCTTTTGCAGCCTTGCAATCGTTAAAACCTCCGGTTTGTCAAAAATTTCATACAGCTCATGGTTGTATCGAATTTGCCATTGGTCCCCGTCGAACCTCGCTCTGATTATTCACATCAGGACCCATCGCTCAAAGGCGTTCAATATACTCGTATATGCTGATGCTTGGGTTAGGGTCCATGTTTCACACCCATAGCATAACACTCGTCTTATCACAGATTTCTATACGAGTACTTGGAGTTTTGTTTTCTTGTGTATGCAGCTAGTCTTCAAGATCATCAAAACTGAATAAAATACATTATTTGTGTGCTGTATTCTTCGGCGTATTTTGTCTCTTTCATTGCCCGTTTTCGTTATTTTCCCGCCAGTATTTTGGAAACTGTATTTGCCAAGTGTGATATTTTGTGTATTTGATGTATTTTTCCTCGACTGCGTCATGAGCTTTGTTTTTTTCTCATTGATTTGTAGCCCTGCTAGTTTTGCTTTGCTGTCGAGTCTCAGGAAGAGTTCTTTGGCAGTTGTTAATGACCGCAACAAAATGTTGCTGTTGGCTGCATAGGCTGCTATTCGGCTCGACTCGTATAGTAGACTGCCTTGTGTATACACGTAGCTTTCTTATGACGTACTCTAAAGCTAAATTGAATAGCGATGGGGCCAGTCGATCTCGCTGTTTTTGTTCGATATTTCTGTCGAAGACATCGGTGAGTTGGCCATTAATGCGGACTTGGGAGGTCGTTGACGTCATTGTCATTTTGTCAGGACGGACTAAAATGCAAAAGCATTATTTGGTGCAATACGTTCTGTTCAATACTTTCATATGCTTGCCTAAATTCAACGAAAATTTGGTGTACGTCTATGTTGAACTCACAGCATTTTTCAAGCAACTGCTTGATAGTGAACAATGAGTCAATCGTCGATCTACTTGCTCTAAAACAACTTGAAACTCCCCAGTAATACTGTTGGTATATGTTCCGATTTTATTTTCTAAGAGCTTTGAAAATATATTGTACGCCATACATAGCAATGATATGCCTCTATAGTTTTCGCACTGTAGATTGTCACCTCTTTTGTGGATAAGGAATACAATTGACGGGCTCCGCTCGTTCGACATATGTTCTTGTTGCCAAATGTGCTGGATGACTGCTTCCACCATATTTGATGAGCTCCACTAGAATCTCATCGATGCTCGGCGCTTTATTATTCGTTTGAGATTTGATGGTGAAACAAACTTCATCCAGGATTGGCGAGGCCAATGGAAGCTCTCCGGAAACATCTGTAGGCTTCAGTGGTCTGTCGCTGTGCGGAGGATTAAGGAGTGTAGGCAAAATGAATGTTTGCTAAAAGGATACATCAAAATGAAAGGAAAATAATACATTTTAGTGACTATAATTTAATAGCGCAGAGGTATGACATGCACTCGTTGCTTGTCGCTCTCAGACTGAGCGAGCACGGCTGATGGGCTAAAGTTCATCTACGCACAGTCTGTTCAGTTACATGCAAATTTTGCGTTGCTTACTAACACCCTCCCTCAATGATAATATGCACTTAATTGCGTAACTTTAATCCGCTCTTTTCAGCAAAATACTTTAGTTTGATCCTGTTGAGTGGTTTCCTTAACATGTCGGCTGTTATTTTTTTGGTGGGACAGTATTCCAAACTCATAAGTTTCCTATCTTTAATGTCCTTAATAAAATTATATTGGTGTCAATGTGTTCGGTGCGATGGCTGCTCCTTTTTTTGTCTATCGGTATATGTGATATCTTGGCATCTTGCAAGCCAAATATACTTCGTTTGCTTTGTGCAGTAAAAACTATTCTTGTTCTTTCTAACTTCCACTCCTAGGTATTTTTGTAAAAAACCTAGATCAGTTAGCTTGAAATTTTCTTTAAAAATGCTGCTGTGCTGTCGATGCCTGAGGGTTTTTTAGCAGCTATTAAAAAATCGTTGACATGTATGATTACATAATCGATACTGTTTTTGTCTCGCTTGACATATAAGCACGGATCAGACTTGTCCTGAATCACATTGCTGCTCTTTAAAAGTGAATCAAACTTTTTGTTCCATATATTCGCAACTTGCTTTTAACTGTAGAGCCCCTTTTTAGGGTTTTGTAAAATAATTTTACAAAACCCTACTAGTTTCGCGACCAGTCTGTCCGTCTGTCCGTCTGTCCGTCTGTCCGTCCGTCCATCCGTCCGTCCGTTCGTCCGTCCGTGTGTCACAGCAGTTTTTCTCGGAAACTACTTAAGCCAGAAACATCAAATTTTGTGTGTAGGCGGAAAGTGGTGATCTCTTTAAAGTTCAACTACAAAAAAATTTTATAAGGTATTTAAGGGGGGTCTCCCCATACGGAAGAGTGACCCCCCGAAAAAAAAATTTCATTGAAGGTAGCCGATATTGCTATCAAATGAAAGGTCTTGATGGGAACTTTTCACAACAGGTCTTAGTTTGGCGAAATTTGCTTCGAGGGGCGCACAGGGAAGGGAAATACACGAAAAGTTTGTGTCCCCCCCCTCGCGATTGGACACCTGTGATCCGAAAAATCTGAAAAAAAACAGGAATGTAGGCCTTGGTGAGTACAACAACAACAAATACGTAAAAAGTCGCAATTCACTCAACTTTGTTAGTAATAGTACGATTTATCGATTTTATGTTTTCTTGAATAAAATCTTAACGGTACCCTTAAATTCAATGAAATCAATGAGTACGTAGGTGTCTACTTATAAGATTGATCTATCCTGAAAGTTTCATGAAGATTGAATCATATTTAGCGAAGTTATAGCGGTTTAAATTTTCCTGTATTACTATGGAACAATATGCGCTGCATTTATTACTATGGCAACATATGGCTATGGAACAACATGCGCTTTTTACCGACTCAGACACTGCAGTTTTGCTAGGGTTTGCATGAAAATTTCAGGAATGATAGGTATCATGAATAACTTTGAGAATCGGTTCAGCTAGTGGTATCAGTAATCGTAAAACAAAATAGTGGCTGTTTTAAACGCGAAGATTGAATAATTTTGAGTTATTTTTTCCCAACTTCAACGTTTAAAATGCATGCTTTGAACACTTGATTCAATTTAATGAATGACTGAAGATGAGTACCTGCAATTAATGCTCATAAGAGAACCAAGTCAAGGAGGTGAGAGAGAGCTCCTAGCAAAAGGATTTTGTAACCATTCTAGGATTCGAAAAAATTGGCCATTAATCGATGATAGCAGTACAGGAGAGTGACCCTGAAAAAAAAAAATCAAACGTAGCCAATATGAGTATGAAATGAACGTTTTCATGGGAGCTTTTCAAAGCAGTTCTTAAACTGTCAGTTTTTGCTTCAATGGGGGCACAGGGGGGAAATACATGAAAAATGTGTTTCCTCCGTCACGGATGGACATCTGAAATAATTATCAAGGGAGATATTTATGAGTGTAACAATACCAAAAACCTCAGAAGTCGAAACTCGTTCAACTTTGTTAATAATAGTATGATCTTCGTATTTCATATTTTCTCCAATAAAATCGTCTTTGACATGTTTCTTGACTTGATTCGATCTGGTGACTGCATTTTGTAAATTGAATACAAAACCCTTCTGACATGAGCGTAGGTCTGTTTACCCAACTTGTTTAGTTTACGGACCATGACATGCCCTTCTTTATTATCTCATTTCATATCATTCTGTTTGCTTCATATATATAATTTCCTTGAGATCGCCATTCAAAAAAGCAGTCTTTGTATTAAAATGCTTGAGTAGCAACCTTCGTTTACCTGCGATGACTAGTAGAACTTTGAGGGTCATCTGTATTACGACGGAGGCGAAAAGCTCATCATAATCTGTGCTGAGCTTTTGATAGAATCCACGTGCGACTAGCGTAGCCTTATACTTGCTTAGTTCGACGTCGTCGTTCCCTTTAGTTTTGAGAATCCATTTACAGGTCACAATGTTCCGGCAAACAAACTTTGTAATGCTTTATTTACATACTCTTTTCCTCGATCAGATCTTATACACTTTACAGTTTTTCCGAATTGTATTTTCATCATCAGGATAAAACGTTTTATTTGAGACTCCACTTTACCCTTCGTTTTCGAAAGGTATACTGCCGTGTATCTTGAGTAGTCATTAATGAGAGTCGTTAAATACCTTTTCCCTCCCGGTGTCTTGGTTTCCATGGGTTTACAAATATCTGTGTGAATGAGATCGAGGATGGTCTGTGTTTTATGATGGGTTCTTTTGGAACAGGCTGGCGAGCCATTTTCCCCTTTTCACAGCACTCACATATTTCTCGCCGTCCACAGTCTGTAATATGCATGCCGATTGTCAATTGCTTTTGGGCTAAATCTTTCATTGCACCAATATTTCGGTGCCGGATGCGTCTGTGCCACGTTTGTTGACAGTTTTCTCCGTGTTGGGCCTTTATTGCTACACATGACCTTCCGTCGGCTTTTTTTACCTCGTATAAATCTTTGATGTCCAAACCACATTGCGTCACTGCACGTCTTTTATCGTTCTTTGTCACTTTGCAGATATTTCTGTCAAAATTCACTTTCCATCCTACTTTCGTGAGCTTTTTTCCGGTTGCCAGATTGGATTCGAACGATGGTATATAAAGTACTTGCCTAGTTTGTAGTTGGGTTTACTTTCCTTCAGCTGTACACTTTATGACACCCGAGCCTTTTCCTTCGATTTTACTCACTTTATCCGCTTCGGCCAGTCGCACGAATCCTTTTACAGCTGAATCGAAATCGTTAAAAAAATTCTAGAGTTTGTCATATGGCTCGTTGCCCCTGAGTCGTTAAGCCATGTGTTGCTGTAGTTTTTCTTGGCCTTTGCGCTGAACCGCGCATACTCGCCACTTTCTGCTTGCTGCTTCGTAAATACTTTTTTCACAGCCATAAATAACTAGTCGTCAGTTGGTTTTGAGTTTTCCTTAACGGCGTTTGCTTGATTGCTGTTTTTATCTTTCCGGGATTTATATTTTCTGCAATATTGCCTGACGTGGCCGGTCCTTTTGCAGAAAAAACATCTTCTGCTCTCTTATCGTGCATTGTTATTGCCTTTATTTTGTCAACATACTATCGTATGTAGTCTTCATTGCTGTCTCACTTACTGGGGTATTGTCTCTTATGTCCTTTTGCCTTTTGCGCCCCTTGTATTCATCGATTAATTTACTTTTGATGAGGTACGAAGTGAGATCATTTTTGGGCCTGCCCTCCAAAGCCGTTACGAGTGCGTCATAAAATTCCGAAAGGCTTCCCAGCAGCATAGCTGCTAATAAATTATCATTTAAAACAGTTCGGAGAGCCGATAGTTGATTGATTGTTTGCGAAAAACATAAAATGTGCGCTTCCATATCACCATCTTCATTAACAATTGTAGGACAATATCTCTATAACAGCAGTACTTTTGATGTCAACGTTGCCTTTTGGTGATAGTTTTTGAGCGTTGTCCAAGCCTGCTTAGTGGTTGTGGCACTCCTATGTGTATCAATTGATCGTCCTCAAGCGAAAAACCAATTCTCACGCGTGCCTTACCGTTAATTTTTTTGCCACTTTGTGAGTGCGGGTGCTTCTATAGGTTTGTCTTTTTCGACCACGTCCCATAAGTTTTGATCCATTAGCATCAGCTCCATTTTGTAACTCCAAACTGCGTAGTTATCACCGTCGAGCTTCTAAAAGGAGTACTTGTATCCGAAACTTTCTGCTATTTTTCTCTGTTATGCTAACAATGAACTTTTAACTTTTCATTCACTTTGTCTTTTAATTGTTCGATCACTTCACCTTTAAGTCGTTCTTTCGCTTCATCTTTTAATTGAGTATCAAATGTCTGGGCCCATAAGCTGTAGGTGAAATAAATGTTTTGTGTTCTATTTTAATGACACTTGATTTTATTATAAAAGTAAAACGCATAGTGTGAAACGATAAATTGAAATGTAAGGAAAATAATAAATTTAAGTGACTAAAATTTAAAAGCCTCGAAACTTGATATGTATTCGTTGCTTGTCGCTCCCAGACTGAACAAGCACGGCCGATGGGCTAAAGTGCATCTGTGCACAGTTTGCTCAGTTACACGCATATTCTTTGTTGTATACTAACAAGGAGGTTCTTGAAATATGATGCCAATTTTTACTTAAACTTGGTTTCATGAGCGATGATATTGCCGATATCATCATGACAGAGCGTGGTTTTGGGCTGATAACGACGTTTCAGACTTTTCACTACTTTGTATGCTTGTCTTGTGTTGTTGCTAGCTAGACTTACATCTATTTTTCTCAATTGGTCGTCATAGTATTTCCTTTTTAACCGACTTCCAAAAGAAAGAAGGTTATCAATTCATTGCGTATATTTTTTTTTTTTTGCTTTTTTTTTTTGTATGTTCACGCATAACTTTTAAACGGAGATAGATAGAAGAGTCCTGTTTTTGGGAAATGATACGTCTTTCTTCCAGTTAGGTCTCGTTTAAAGGATAAGAAAATCAAGTAACGGTAAAGGACTTTTACCGTTAAATCTAAAAAAAATTCCGACTTTCATCCCGATTTTTCAGCATAACTGATCGACGCGTGTAAGGATTTTGCTTGTAGAAGTTTCAAATGAAAGACAACATATTTATCTAAAATGTATCGGAACAGAATTGAAATCCTTCTAAGGACTCTGTAGATATTAACAGTTAAATATGATACATTGATGTGGAGAAATTAAATTTAAATGATAATTCGTACGAAAAGTGCCAATTAGTTTGCACTCTGCAAGGATTTGTTGGAGATAGCGACTCCTTTGGTGACGGATGATAAAAATGATCAGTATCCTTAATTTCTAAGCATAAACGGTACATTTTAGTCCATAATTTCTACCGGAAATAACCAATAAATTAATTCTAGGTGCGGCATAAATACAACAGTTAAAGGGAACATTTCAGGATGCTTTTATCTTCCGCATTCATTCTTTGCTTACCAATGAGCTTGGTATAGGATCCTGCTTACATCCTTAGACGTAAACGTTACATATAGGATTATAAAATTTCCCGAAGAAATAATAAGGAGTGAGTGATCGCAAATTATATAGTTGAATTGTTACCTTCCAGTTAATATTATATCTACATTACAACATATGCCCAGAAATCTAAAATTAGTGATTTCCATACTCAAAACCGGCGCTAATCGCAACCTAAAAAGGGATACATTTCCTGCTATAATTGATCATAACTGTACAGATGAAGATGAAAATGCATAGCCGAGTTTTCATTGAACTATGTGGTATCATTTTCTTGAAACTTTCATGAAAATTAGGTGCCATATTTAACTGAAAACGATGGCGATGAGTATCAAATTAACGTAAACGAGTGATACGGTTAAGAAGGATCTTTTTATGTTAATTTCTTGAGATTGATTGCGGAGAAACTTATGTTTACATAGATAAATACGTATGTCTACACACACACATATGTATATATATATATATATATATATATATATATATATATATATATATATATATATATATATATATTTATATATATATGAGCGTATGGATGTATATGTATAGATATATATATATATATATATATATATATATATATATATATATATATATATATATATATATATATATATATATTTACATATATATATATATATATATATATATATATATATATATATGCATTATATATATATATATATATATATATATATATATATATATATGCATTATATATATATATATATATATATATATGTATATATATATCATACATATCCTCCAATATATATATATATGTATTATATCTATATATATATATATATATATATATATATATATATATATATATATATATATATATATATATGGCTCTGTGTGTGTATGTGCGTGCTTTTGCTTCGATTTTCTCCAAATTTTCAGCAATATTTCTGTTCTGGCCAAAGTATAGCTCCAGTTTGTACCAAAACTAGTACAAAGATTTATTCAATTGTGTGATAAAGCTCACAATAAAAAATCCAAACTTGAACAATTTGAAACGAAATGGCGGTCGCTCAAAGGTCGAAAAAAGTTGAACGATAAAAAAGCACTTCAGGGTCAGGTCAAAATATAAAAATGGCGGGCTATGCAAAGTTCAAAATTCGAAAATTTCTCAAAGCTTCAATTCATATTGGATTATGATGAAATCTAAATTCAAGGAAGACTTTGATTAGATCATGGATTAAATGTACCAGAGTTAAATTCAATTCCTGTGAACGCTACAGATTTTAGCCGTAGTGGTTTTTGCATTGCAGTTAAAAATTATATTTTATATACGAGAACATGATACAATGTATTCAAGAAACTGAGTTTTGGAATGGTTTGAAATGAAAAAATTTGCCACTAAAAAGGGAGAAATAAAAAACTTTTAGAAAAAAAAGAAAACCGACTTCGGAATGCCCTAAAAAGGATGAAATAAATTTTTTGGAAGCTGTGCCAAATCAATTTCCCCATTTGTACATAGATACTTCCAATATCTGCACCATCACAAAAGAATGGGGGAAAATGTGATATGGCACCGCTTCCAAAAAATTTATTTCATCCTTTTTAGCGCATTCCGAAGTCGGTTTTCTTTTTTTTCTAAAAGTTTTTCTTAGTTCTAATTATCTTATTCGCTACTCTTGTAAAATTTTCATAATGTTCTCTCTTTGCCCTGTTTTTCCTGCCTACGTTATCATTGTACGCCTGATTCTTTTTGTCTAACGCACTCTGACACTCATTGTCGAACCAATCATTTCTCTTGCGCCGGGCTTGATGTTCAATCGTCTGTTCTGACATGGTCTTAATAGCAGCTTTCACCTTCATCCGGAGCTCGTTGTTTGTCTTTAACGATGCGTCTGATAAGATGGGAGCCAGCTGGTTGTCGGGGATCTCCGTGAAATTTTTTGGAGCCTTTCAATTGCCAAATTTTTGTAGCGGCATACGACATCGATAGGTTAATTTGATCAAGTAATGATCTGAGTTACAATTGGCTCCTCGGTATGTTCAGACGTCAAGCATGCTCGAGGTCCAACGTTGTTGGATCAGAACATGGTCGTAATGGTTTTGTGTTGCCATCTGGTGATACCCAGCATACATGTCATTTTATGTATGCGTCGAGGAGTGAATCAAGTCGAACGTATGACTAGATTTTGGCTACATGCAAAGTCAATCAGGCGCTGGCTGTTGTCATTTATTTCATCGTGGAGACTATATTCCCCAACCGTTCCCCGATGAGATATCTCATTACCAACTTTAGCGTTGAAATCAACCAGAATTATTTTTGCGCTGTTTGTAGGCAATGAGTCGCCTAGTCATTCCAAATGATTATAGAACGTTTCCTTCATTTTTTTCGTCCTTTTCTTCCGTTGGGGTGTGCACATTTATCAGCCAAGTTTTGAAGAATTTTGCATTTATACAGATCGCACACAACCGTTAATTGACTGCCTTAAAATGTTGAACTCCCTATTTACAATAAAGGCGACTCTGTATTCTCGTTTTCCGGTAGGCTTCCCACTTTTAAATATTGTGTGCGATCTCATGTCTTGAATGTTTTTAATTTATATTGACTGGCCTGTTGTAAGGGTCCTTAATAATGCCAGGGTTATTGGGTGATCTATTGTAATGATTTTAAACTTTTCAGATCGAACGCGGAACCGACCTCTCATCGGTTCTAGACGTTAAGTCTGAGTAGTGCCAACGGATGGTACCAACAGGTCAACCAATCCGTGCACCGTAACCCATTCACGCGGTGGCTGCTTGTCGGCCAGCTAGTTCGGAGAGGATTTCGGTCGCGGGTCTCCGAATGGGTTACGCTCAATTACAATATTTTCAGCCACCTGAACTTGCCCGTTTTCGAAACGCGTTATCAAAAGAAAACAAAATCATACGGAGAAGAAACCTACTTTACGTTACTCCGTATTTTTCTTCCATTACCAGTCAAAGTACAAAAATCTAATTTTCGTTTCGCGTTCCCGAATTTCTGACGCGGTACCGAAAAGTATGCTACTTTTAATTAACCCGACGAAACCTACTCTAAATAAACGACAAACAATCAAAGGTACCGCGTACCGCGCGCGACGCGAAACCGACCTCTGCGGATTTGTCGAAACCCTACCCTCGCGACGGCATACCTACCTTACACTCTCTGTTCCCCCTGAAAAAGAACGAGTCACTGAAAAGGAAAGTCGTTCGTTAAATTAGCAATTCATTTTTAACATTTATTTCAAGAAACGGAACATAAAGTATGATTTCCTTAATACGTATTTAAAGTGTTTTTGCAAGAATCGAGCGATAATTTAATAATAATAATAATGATAATAGTTATAATAATTATTTTTAAAGACAATTACCTACTAAGGTAAACCGCTAACAACTTGTTTCTTAGTTTATGTTTCACCTTTTATTATTTTTGAATATAAATTTGCGAACACAAACAAATTTTTCGTTTTACAATAAACCGCCAAATTAAACATTTATTTTTAATTTTTCTAGGTGGATTTAATATTGATTGTTCTTGTTTGGTTTCAAATAATTTAAATTTTGTTTTCTCAACAAATTCGTACATTAAATATTTCTAAGTGGTGCAAGTACGCGTTAGTGACGAATCTAATCGTGCGTCAAAATCAAGAAGCGAAATGGAAGCAGCAATGATGGCTTATCTACGTATACAATAATTAATAACAAATCAGGAAACGATGCAAGAGATTTTGTATCGAAAAAAAACGGAAGAATCGATTTCATTTTTTTATTGCTTTTTATCTGGAATTTTCCACTTCTTTTACCATTTTTCATTCCCCTTGTACGGCGTTTAACTTTGAATATTATATAAAAATACGAAGCGGTGTTACAATATTTGAGCGCGATCTTTAACAATCATTTGGTGAGTACAAAACATTTACAAGCCAGTTTATTATTATTGTTTATCAGTTACTTTAATGTTTAATGCCTTTGAAATGTGTTTTTTTTTCTTATTGAAATAGTGTTTTAAAATTGAGGATTTGATTCACAATCAGTCGCTGCTTGAAGTTAATGGGAAGGTTACTGGAAACGATTGAACTAACCATGAATGATTGGGGGTGAGAAAAAAAAAATATTCGATTTTCCATTCTCTGCGACAAAAAGCAATCCCTCCATTTCTTGCAATATTTTTAACGATATAAAGCACACTGTCCAACGTACACAAAGATTTAAAAGTAGGAATGACGTGAAAACTATAAAAAAAACTATCATATGTTCTGGATAGAAATCAGGACAGCATCATTCATATCGTTCAACTAACATCCGATTTAGCTAACGCATTTTCTTACAAAAGTTATTACGCTAAGAGTTATTTTGTATTATCATCTTTTACTGTACTCATTACTATGGACAAGCGGTGGAATATAGAAATAGAAAAGTGTAAAATTACTCAATTCGTTTGTTTGCGTTTTCTTGTGTTTTTTTTTTTTTTTTTTTTTTTCTTTTGGAGACTAAGATCCATACATTGAAAAATCAATTAGTAAACATTATTTAGTAGAAAATAATGGAATTACCTTAAGTAAGCCAAACATGGAATCAAACGTAAATTGTACGATTCAAATCGAATTAATTACTAATTGCTATTATTGGTAAATGTACTAAAGAATGTTGTTTACGATATGCATTATTTTCAGGAATACGGTATTGGAGGAACAATTGTTCGTTTTATTTTCATTCAGTAACTTATTTCTGAATAAAATAAAAAAAATAAAATAAATGACGTGCAAATACCTGAAGGTAAACAACCTGTCTTCGTAGATCGGCTAACTCCTGTCTAGGATCATCGGTTATTGACAAAGCCAGGCTACTTGTGTCCTTATCATCAGCGGTCAATTGACCACTACTGTCCAATTCACAAGATGCGAATAATTTCCCATTACTCTGCTCGAATGGGTTGAGAGTTTCCGAATCTTGTAAAATCCTTCGGAGACGTGTCAACTGTTTCTTAAAATATTGGACATCTTGAATCATTGCATTCCTAAAAGATTTATCTATAAACAGGAGATCGTCTGACGAGCTGACTATATCCTTGCCCGTCAGCGATGAACGGAGATGTTTGTGGGGAAGACTATCTATTGATCTAGGACTATCTGACCCGGTATTGCTGAGCGTGCTCTGTTGCACGCGGGACCTGTTGAGCAGGCGAGTTGCACGTGCGGGTAATTGTGAACTAATACTGTCTTTGCTTGAGCGATGAATTCGCAGGACCTTATTCCACTCGCGGATTAAGTCCCCACTTTTGGCGTCAAGTTCTGTGAACAATTTCCTGTCGTCAATTCCGTTCAATGCCGATCCACTTTGGCTTTTTATTGAGTGAGATAACCTATCGACTGAATCCAAGCTGCTCGTCAAATCAACGTCTACTGGTTCCGATACAGTTCACACTGCCTTCCGCTGCAGACCAGACAAAATATTGCTAACCTTTCTAATTCTTTATTAACTAAACTAACCTCTTTCATAATTTGCCTGTTGATCTTCTTTCCGACCTTGACAGAGCTTCATGCTCCAGCCTGAGGCAATGCTCCGGTGAATTTCTCAAGTGTTTGCTGTTCCACTTGCAGCCCTCTTGAGTACGCCTCGCTCCGACCGAATCCTACACACAAACGATCGTCAACGAAAGCACGTTAAGAGGCAGAAAAGCACTTGAAATGTTCTAGACAGCACAAAACACGATCCGAACCATCGATCACCACAAAAAGTTCTTTGGTCTCTCCTTCGCCTCCATGTGGCTGTCAAAATCACCGGTTGTCACATCGGACAAAACATCTGTGTGTGGAATGGCACGCCATATGGAAGCAATGTGCCTCTCCAGTTGTCGCCAGTGGCATAGTTTTCTCGATAGCCACGGTGGAGGGGCATTTCCAGATGGCTATGTCTCGAAATGTGCCGGGGTTTGGATTAATTCTATATTTCGAATATTTATATCCACAGATCTAAATATTTGGACAGAAAAAAAATATTTTCTGCGCAACGATATCCGCCCGACAGATGAAGTCCGCTGGCACTTCGAGGACATATCCATCTGGCCGGTTGCAAGGGTTCGGGATCGGAATCACTTCGATTCCCGGGCGTAGGCGTCACATTACACTATCATTCTAGAATTGAAAGTCATAGTCCTTTTTCCGTTTATGAGGTCGTTGCCATGAGTTTAATCTATTCCGAGACCCTTGTGTAAGTTTCGAACCATGTAAGGTTTTCCAGGGACGGGGAGTTTGCTTGTCGCGCAACCTCTATTCCGGTGACATGGTTAATACTTCGTTTCCGTTACCAGGCGTGGAAGACTCACTGTCACCCTCTTACGTTTCAACAAAGGGGGTGTAAGTAGGATTTAGTTGCAGAGCTGTAGATGTATTTATAGTTATCAGCATTTCTCGGCATTTAATGTCCCATTATTGGGGAACCAGTAAACCCAATGTGCGATCCCGAGAGCACTTACTACCATTTAATCGTGGTGTTCAGGATGAGGACTGATGGAAGCTATGGATTAGGGAACAAGGGGTTTCCTCGATTACTACAGATTATTTGAAAATGCATTTTGCATTTTTTGACTCCAGTTCTGCGTATTTATGTTACAAAACATAAAAAAATGAGCTAGATATGGGATTAATAAGTTCTTTCACCTATAATATCTATTGTTAAATTTCACTACATTGATCGAGTATGAAGCAATAATTATTTTAAATCCTCCTAATGGCTAAATTGTCAAATGTCACAATGAAAGTGTTATAGTGTTGCACTTATTAGGTGTGCGACCTATTATTTAAGATTTCCCAGAGAGTAAAAATTGCCTGTTTAGTTGAGATAAATTTCAAATTTATCACAATTTGCTTTGCTAAAACACCAAAAATGATTTTCGAATTAATCACTTTTCACTTTCACTAAGAATGCTTTAATCACTTTCTCTGTCACTTCACATATCGTGTCGTGTTGCAATTCACGTTACGAGTCCACTAACCACCATGTGTGTCCATCGTAGCGCTTTATATAGAGTAAACACTATATCTTGAGCATTCGACACATTTCTAGCAAAACGTTAATTGTTTCCATACTTGTTGCTGTTGTAATGACGTAAGTGAGGATGACCTCATCAGTGTTTTTAACTGCTGATCATTCAAGTTTACTCTACATCCTTCATGTGATAATTCATTGTTTTGTATTTTAATTTTTTCTTTGATTATGATATTCTTAATATAATGTTAACACAGTATGCTAACAGTAACTTGCGAGTTCATCTGGGCATGTAGCAATAAGTTATAACAACATATGGGCATCAATAAACGTACATTCCCGTGAATCAGTCCTGAAAGTGATTTTACCCTTGATCTAAATTTCGGTTTTCGACGACTTGATTCCTTTAGTAAAAGCTCAAAAAAACTTGGTTTTTTGCGTTATTGTAACAAACTCTCTCTTGCTTTTTCCATTTATGATTTGAAATCGCCCCATTTTCTCTAGGATTTCCCTTCTTTTTGATTGACATCATGCCTTACTATATTCATAGCCATCTTAGCTTGTTCAAACATCGATTAACTTCGTTGCCTCTAGCAATTTGCCAAGCAATGTCCATAACTCGAGTCTCCCTTTTGCGTACTCGTACGGGGAAAAAATAGATCAAAGGAAATTACATGCATTACTGTGCAATCAGTAGGGCGTTGGCATAATATGCAATCGCACGTACCCCTTCATAATCATCATAATTTTGAAGCATCTCCAGCAGCCTACCCTCGTGGATTAGAGCCATTTCAGCTCTTTGTCTTGAAAGCGCCGAGCCTCGACCCGATAATCGTGTGATCTTCTTGTTCTTAGGCGCGATATAGGCGAACAGAAAATAATAGAGAATCGTATAGTACACACAGCAAAATTATGACGATCATCATCTTTTACCAACTTACCACAATACAATGGGGCATAAAAATGGACATAACGAAAATAACCTCCAGACTAGCATCGTGCCAGAAAAAAGTTACTTTGTACTATGATCCATGAAAAACAGCACTCGGAATCACTCGGGAAGATGTTCTGCAAAAAATCAACAAGAATAGAATGAAAGATAGATCTAAGCCCGAGAAGTATCTACGAGCGTTCAAAGTCGTACTATTTACAATGTGTGTAAAAGCGACTTAGCATCACATTGGGTGGTAATTTCTGTGTTATTTAATCGATTCCTGGCGAATCGAGATAATCTCTGTCCATGTACAAATTTAAGATTGAAGTCAGCAGAATCGCGAGTCGACGGCGCTTGCGGCTGGATATTGCTGGCATCGATTAAATCCCTTCTGCAATGCAGTCTGGCGCACAAGAATGTTATTATTTAACAATCTGAATATGGAATGCATTTATTGCGATGATTCTTTTGTTTCTAGGATTCTCGAGATGGACTCAATGGGGCATGGTGGCATTGCGTACATTGTTGCTGAAAGACTGCCGCCGTCGTATGCGCAATCAGATGCGATACGTTAGATGGGTATGCGCTCCACGAGCAGCATCTCCTGTAAATCATCGTTTTGCATTACAAGCTCAATTGGCTAATGGTTCCAAGGACTATTTGTACTTGTTGCGCTAGCCGGTCGCCATATGTGCTATTAAAGGCATTTTGATATGTTGCCATCGGCTTGGCCAAAGATATGGCCAAGATCTCGCTTTTTCCATCAATTTGTTTCCAATTTTTTTCGTCTCGAGCGCCTACTACTATTGTTTGGCGGTATTTTGCGTCAGTGCTACCGGCTATGATTTAGGCTACGGGCGGAAATAAGTTATTAAAATTAATGTTGACCGTATCTCCTTAAATAGTTTTTCTTTGTGAACGAATATTTTTGCAAGAGGTTTTGTTTCATTCGAGGTTAGTGGTTAGTAATGGGTTTGTATGAATCACTTATTGTTATTGAGATTTCGCCCGGCTTCCAAGCTGCTATTTTGTGCAGCTGTCTAGAAATTTTTGAAACGTAATAGTCCAGGTCATATTTTTTTCTAACTCCAATGAACTACTCGAAAATTCACATTTTCGTACGATTAATTCTATAGTGCTTAAAAATTCAACAAAAGACCATACAATCCGAACAGAAACGTTTCTTCGTAACTGATCGAAAGAGAAGGCATGTTAAAACTTCTTATTTTTAAATAAATCAAAAAACATTGTTCTGGGAAGTAAAATCAAGGAATCAATTTGTTCAACAAGTGATTTCTTTACTCTCCGTTCTTCATTCATATACATAATTTTCGCTTACTTGTTATTATGAAGTTAATGACTTTATTCTAAAATCATTTGCTGACCTGAAATTAACTTCATTAATTTTAAGTCAGCAAATGATGACTTTACTTAATAAATATTTTGCTGGCACAATTAATGAGGTGAATGAAAGGGTGATTGACAAATTTTGCTGATAAGGAAAATTTTGCTTCGCTTTGTCATCCCAGCCAAATTAGTCCGTCTTACCAAAATCACAATGACGTCGACAACCTCCCAAGTCCGCATCAATAACCAACTCACCGATGCCTTTGACACAAATATCGAACTAAAACAGGGAGATGGGCTGGCCCCATTGCTATTCAATTTGACTCTGGAATACGTCATACGGAAGCTACGTGTCAATACGCGAGGTACATTACTATACAAGTCGGGCCAAGTAGTAGCCTATGCAGAGAATATCAACATTTTGTCAGGGTCATTAACAACTGCCAAAGAACTTTTCCTGAAACTCGACAGCGAAGCAAAACTAGTAGGGCTACAAATCGATGAAAATAAAACAAAGCTCATGACGCAGTCGAGGAAAAATACCCCAAATACACTAAATATCACACTTGGCGAATACAGTATCGAAAATTTGAGCAAATTCGTGTATTTAAGTGCCAAGATAACGAAAATGGGTAATGAAAGAGACGAAATACGCCGAGGAATACCGCTCGCAAACAAAATATTTTATTCAGTTTTGACGATCTTGAAGACCAACTGCATACACAGGAAAACAAAGCTCCAAGTATACAAATCTGTGATAAGATCTGTGCTATGCTATGGGTGTGAAACATGGACCCTAACCCAAACATCCGCAAATATATTGAACACCTTTGAGCGACGGGTCCTGAGGCGAATAATCGGAGGAAAGCTTGACGGGGACCAATGGCGAATTCGATGCAACGATGAGCTGTATGACATTTTTGATGAACCGGAGGTCTCAATGATTGTAAGACTGTAGAAGCTGCAATGGGCTGGACACATGAATCGTATGGACGAACAACAGATACCTAAAAAGGTATTCGTTGGGAGAACTGAAGGCCGGAAACCAGTGGGGAAACCGAGGAAACGCTCGTCTGACTCAGTCGACGAAAACGGTTCATCGCTGCTGGGATTTTGAAATCGGAGGACGCAGTCAATGGACCGAGACAGTTGGAGGCGCTATTGGCAGGAAGTGAAGGCTCGAGGGGGGCAGTAGTGCTAAGAAAAAGAAGAAGAATATTGCATCTATTACTGTGCAGAAGTCATGCGCATTGAGACGATTAGGATTGTAGAAAGTACCGATTTTAAGTTTTTTACCTGCGCATGTTATTTCAATTTTTATCATGTTATATATGTGAGATGTTACTCTCTTTGTTACGAAATTAATTGTATTTTTTATATGTACCTCCTCGCCTTTTGGGATTGCAGGAGGAAACGGAACTATATCCTGGAATATTGTAATACTTTGATTCTACTGGATGGATGCATATTTCGTTAGTGTAATCAGATCCATTTCAGGATTTTGCAGCAGATAAATTTAAATATCACTCAACTTGTGCCGTAGGCTTCTTACATTGGCATAGAAGATCGTTAATTTGTCGCTTGATTGAGTTTTGTGATTAACAATCATCATCAAAATTGTAGTCAGTCCTCTCCTAGCAATTACAATTCTTCTTTGATACCCTGGGCGCTCCCCCGAGTCTGCTCTGTGTCAGTGATTAGCATTTTTATTATTACCCATACAATTGTAACAGTTCTCATGTGTGCTTTGCATTTCTTGAGCTCATGCTTTCCTCCACATTTCACACAGATTTGTTCTCCTTCGCATTTCTAGGTATCATGTGTAATGTGACGCCTACGCCCGGGAATCAAAGTGATTCCGATCCCGAACCCTTGCACCCGGCCAGATGGGTATGACCTCGAAATGCAAGCGGACTTCATCTTCCGTGCGGATATCGTTGCGCAGAAAATATTTCTTTTCTTTCCAAATATTTAGATCTGTGGATATAAATATTCGAAACATAATATTAATCCAAACCCCGACACATTTCGAGACATATCCATCTGGGAATGCCCCCTCCACCGTTGCCATCAAAACACTATGCCACTGGCGACAAATGGAAATGCACATTGCCGCCATGTGGTGTTCCATTCCGCACATCTGTTTTGTCCGATGAGAAAACAAAGTAGTCAATTTGACAAGTGAAGAGTGTTGAGAATAAAGATGGCGAGGAATTAATTATCGCGTCTTGTGTGACTGTGTTAAATGAAAACATCGCGAAAGTGCTAATAAATGTCGATAGTAAGTAATGTTAATGGAACTACGAATCGTCGCGAGTCATTGGTTTTACCAACAAAATTAAATCCTGAGACATATGAAACAAGCACAACGGCAAATACACGTGAATTATTTTTGAAACCTTTACAATAGAACTGATTCCTTCCTGATAGCTTTCTACACATGTTATAATTGGCAGTACTGTATCAAGTGGAGAATTGCTGGAAAACTCGACGACTGTGGAAGCAAATGCACCTAGTGTACCGTTGTATGAGGCTGTTGAGGATCCTAATTGCCCAGCTAAGTATCGTTAGGAAGTGCAGACCAATTGCATTACTGAACATCATATTAATGTGTTACATAACTGTTTCGTATCCAACGTGAATGGGAACTGGAGTGGGCCAATATCCATGACATTAAATCACTCCAAGACGTTAAGGAAGTACTTGTCCAATTCTAGGCTACGGGGTCCTCTTCAAGGGGCCAATATTATAAGGTCCCATGTTAGTTGGTGGGTCAATGATGTAGAACCCCATAAAAATCTCCATTCTGAAAACGATTCCAGTGATGAAGAGCATCTGTTTGAGCGAGTCGTACCCCATTATGATCATATTATCCTGGACCAAGTGGTCAAAAATCTGAGTCACGTCAAATTCACTAAAAATTATATGAAGAAGAAACTGAAACGATTGAAAGTTGAAGAGGGAAAGACATCTTTGCGTCAGCTTGGTGAAGCTGAATGTAACGCAGATTA
The DNA here is from genome assembly GCA_963969285.1 of Odontomyia ornata. Taxonomy (NCBI): domain Eukaryota; kingdom Metazoa; phylum Arthropoda; class Insecta; order Diptera; family Stratiomyidae; genus Odontomyia; species Odontomyia ornata. The sequence goes on along the minus strand of OZ017739.1, from coordinate 362,158,005 downwards.
TAGTCATAATACCGTTATTGAAAATAGGAAAGTGAAAAAGCGAAAACGGACGCGCACTTTATCCGCAAATAA